>JBAMNC010001280.1:997500-1638473 GCA_037902135.1 Cetoscarus ocellatus | reverse complement strand
TTTTAAAGGAAGCTGTAGATTTTATGGTAAAATGCTGTTAATTTTGCCAAAATCAGTATGTTTTCTTATAACCTTTTGCAATTTACAGTCATTTACTGCATAGACTTTTACAGTAGGTAGCTGTGGGTATTACGGTAAAATACTGTTAAGTTTACAAAAATCAGTTACTGTGTAAGGTTGGGAATGAACCTTCAAGCTACAATAATAAAACCAGACACACAAGATGGACTGTTCAATATATTCCACTAGCTCATCTGAGCAACGGTCCATAAAAAGTGTCTGGGAACGGGCAGAACCATTTAAAAGCATATCCAGCAGGTGATTGGAGGATCGTTCTTTTAATCTCATTGATTAGGGGCCAATCAGACAGTGTAGCAGGCAGGCAATGGTGCCATAATGTACAAAACATGAGCCACTTCATAGGACAAACCTCGACAAAACATGGTGAAAGTAAAGTGAACTTATCTTTTCTATTGAGAAATTTTATTTGTTTTTCATTCATTATAGAAATGAGGTCCAGATCTGAAGAACTGCTACTGAAGGTGTTAGCATCTATGATAATCTCTGTATGAGCAGTCACTTTCTGCTGTCATCTCGCTCATAGCTCACACTAAGGCTGAACGACTTCAGGAAAAGATCTAATTGCAATTTTTCTGGCAGATATTGCGATTTCAACTCGATTAACGATTTTCTTCAAATCAAGCTTCAGTGCAATATTTACTATGTTTACAGTATAGACAACAGTAAGGAAATCAATGATCAAAACACATTATTTATCACCTAATATTGATGATAAATAATCTGTTTTCATTATTTAAGGGATAATCCAACTTCTACTCCTAAACAGAGGCTTTGTGTTGCTGACCTGTTTACTAGCCCTTTTGCAGTGGAGATGTGATGTTCGCGAACAAGTCAACTCTTTTGAACTGCACTTTCTCTCTCAATGGGAACCGATTCGCAGTTGTGAGTAAGCCATTCATTTGCGAGCCACTATTAAATGCAAATTAAAAAAGTATGTGTAAAATAGTTGACACAACAGATCCTGCGTCAGTAAGGAGCGCTGCAAGAAATTGCAGCTTTGGTGATCACATGATTGCGTTTTCTGAAATTGCAATTTTGATTTGAAAACGATAAATCCTTCAGCCCTAGCTCACATCTCTTCCTATTCCAAAGAACGCTGCTTGGGTCTTGACACTTTGGGCTAAAATATCTGAAAATATATTTTATACATGTATATACACATACATACATCCATAGATGTATCCATCCAGGCAGAGACAAATTTACTAAAAATAAGAATTCATGATAGAGACAAACCCCTGGACACCCAGATCATAAATCTGTCCTTGCCACTAGGGCTGAATGATATGGACAAAATTTCATATCTCGATATTCATGCCAGGTATCTCGATATCGATACGATACGATATGACTACGGGTTCAGTGAAAACCAAGCAAAATAAAAAAGGTTTGTGGTTGGCTAACCTTAGCGGTGCATTCAAGGGCAATCGTAAAAATGAAATTTGTTGTGACTTCCTTAGCTGTACATGCAGGGCGAGCGCAGGGAAAATCTATATCGTTTATATCGTTGCTTTTTCAATATTAATATCTTGAATGTTCATATCTCAATATAGATACGATAACAATATATCTTTCAGCCCTATTTGCCACATTTGTCTCTGCTGAATACAGATGCAATTAATGAATGTGACTGACAAAACGAGCATCCTTTTGCCCCAAGGAAACTTTTTATGAATGGTCCTGCCCTGCCCAAACACTTTTTATGGGCTGTCACCTGGATTGGCTGGTGATATATATCAGTCCCTCCAGGAAATTGCAATTTCACATTCACAAAAATCAATGGAAATTCAGCAAATCCTTGCAAATTTGGCACGGCCTCACAATTGGATCTAATCACTGCAAGTTTCCCACAACTCTGGCCAATCATCCAAATTCTTTTCCCCGCCCAGGCCGCAACCTCAGGTTTCTGACCGATTTGATTGCAACTACGAGAAGGTGCATCACTACAGCTAACAACAACAGCCAAAGTCAACAAAGCAGCTTCATGATGTCTTACATGACACTGTAAGACAAACATCACACATTCACAAACAGTTTGTGGTGCAATTCCAATGATTTTATCTCTTAATTAGCTCCCTTCTACTGTAAAACAGGTCCAGCGACAGCTGTGTGCCATCGACTTGGAGATGGATGGTAGTCAGCATGTGTGTGTCTCTTTATATGTAGTTGTTATGAGTTGAGCCTGAGGTCCTATCACTCCAAAAGAAAAGCATTATAAGGCAGATGCGAGAAGCTATAAATGTTCATGGTGAACTCCTTTTTATCCTGTCAGAGCGAAGTGTGAAGTCGACTTTAGGCGTTTGAGGGTTTTGATTAAGAAACAGCGCTAATCATCTTTACTTTCCTGTGTACTGTCTCCACTCTGCTCGCGTGTTTCCACTGAGGCTAGAGCTGGACAATTAATTGAGTTTTAATCTCAATTACAATTTCTTTTTTACATGACAGGTCGTCTCACACCCAAACACACGTGCAATACACTGATGCTGACCTTGCCAAGTTCGTGGTAAACAAAGATGTTTCGGGTGCTGTAGTCTTTGAGGTAGGTGATCTGCAGGCCGTTTGGGTTCCCGATCTTCTCAGGCTGGAAGGTTGCATTGATGGAGTCCACTTTGATTACAGCTTTGGGCTCTTTAGCCTGCAAGAGAGAAGGAGGGATGGACAGTGGAGAAAGTCATCATGTTATCTAATTATGGACGTTGTGTCCTCCAGGGTAAAAAAGGAAAAGGAAGGTTCAGGCTGTTATCAGAGCAAAGTTCAACAGCCAGCATCTGTGGTGGTATTAAGGACGGTGTTAGTGAAACCAATTGGACCACTCAGTATACTGTAGAGATTATATTTCACTAGTCCATCAGGGAAACAGCCCATATAAAGATTAGAGGGAAAAAGACCCTTCAGAAACATATCCTGCAGGTGACTGGATGATCATTCTGTCAATCTGACACATTACAGGCCAATCAGGTAATGCACCAGGAGGGCATTACTGACACGATGTAAAGGAAAAAATGTGAGCCACTTCATCGAACAAACTCTCCAGAACATGTTGGAGGGGAGTGAAAATATCCGTTCTATTGAGAAACGCTGTCAGTGTTGCTTTTTTTTTTTTTTTTTTTTTTTTCATTTTACAAAGAAATGCAGTCCAGATCTGATAAAACTGCTACTGAAGCTGTTAGCATCTATGCTAATCTCTGTACAGTCATTCTTTGCTGTCATAAGGCTCATAGCTCACACCTCTTCCTGCTTTGAAGGACTCTGATTTGTGTTCTCTGTCCATCCCTGTTAATTAAAAAACCTTCTGAGCCTTTTAGCAAGAATTCATCAACATTTGTGGTTAGATTTCATTCTCTTTCTTATAACAGAATAACACCTAAAGCTGTAATCTGAAAAAAAATCAGTCATTAGTCCAATTCACACTGTTGTTTTAAGGATAATATTTACACCCCTGTGACGTCTGTCTCCACTGTGAATGTCACAGAGATGGAACAGGGTGAACGAATGATCTACCACATGCTTTGTCTCCACAGGTAGTAACAGCGGGAGACGGGAGCGCTGCGAGTGAGTATGTCTGTGGGAAAATGCGCCATGTCACACCCATCCAGGATGTATCCCAGCCTGAATCAGCACAGATATTATGGCCTTGTGGGACTGAAGTGAATGTCTCATGAATGTCTCGAGGTATAACGGAGCCTCGTTTTTTGCATAAAGCCACCATGAATTGGGCTAGTGTTGCTGATTACCACCATATCCAAATCTTATCCCAGCTAACTTGTTTGTGAAGGCTGAGCTACAACTATCATGACAAGAATCTAAAAAAAAGTCATCCCTATCAGCTGCGTCTGCATTCTTGTATTTATCCTGAACAATATGATTCCAGCCTCTCTCTTGGAAATAAATCCCAGCATGAAAAAAAACAGCAAGAAAACTTCCAATCCAGCTCTGAGTATGAGTTGGACCAGAGTCAGAAAGGCAAAATCCTCACACGTTGAAGCTTTTCTGCAGCCTTGTTTGCTCTCCGGCTTTAAAAGCAACTCTTTCACTTTTATCACGCCTGTGACTCTACGAGGATGTTTTTGTTCCAGTGTTTTCAGTAGCCACCAGGAGAATACACTGAGAATATTTCACAGTGGAAGCACTCCTTGAGGACAGGAAAAACATTCATACAAAATCTGTATGCAGAAACACATGCCAAAGCAAAGAAAATCCATATTAAAAAAGGGAGGGGCTGCCTTTTTATTCCAGGTCCTTTTGAATCTATTATTCCCAGTTGCCCTGAGTTGGTTTACTGTGACAGGCAAAGTGCTCCCAGTGCTCCCAGCTCTAATTGGTTTGGGTGCTGTACAGCTTACTGAATCAGCCGCTCTGACAGAGAGGACAGACTGCTGGCTAAGCTTGTCTGAGCACGCTCAGACTCAGCAGAGGAGAAAAGTAAAGATACATGTAGCTGATAACTGTATATGTGTGGAAGAGTACAGCAGAACATAATGTGAGGGTGTCAAATTCATATCATCTCCTATATTTACTCTGCTCTATAATTAAGGTATTTGTACTGAGGTTATTTGGCAATGAACATGAGAAGGGAGTGAGCTACAACATTTGAACAAGACCTACTACAGCATGGTCCAGGTACAGGAGAGTTTGTAAATATACTAATATTTTCATTGGTAAATAAGGTAACACAATACAACTATTCACACTTGTAGGCAACTTGATTTGATACCTCTTACAGTACCAGGCTGGTCTGACTTTTGTCTTAAGAACAGCTCAATTCTTCATTGCAGGATATATCACAGCATTTAGTGATCTTAACCTGTTGTAACTCTGTAAGGTGAAGAATCATGTCTTGATTTGTTTTATTAATTATATAGAGACATTTTGTGTGAATTCTCAATGAGCAAGAAGTCTAAAAAGAAGCTGTTTCTCATGTCACATGGACCAGAGGCTGGACCCGAACCACTCATTTAAACCACTTTTTCACAGGCAAGCCCCTCAGATCAATCATATTTCTATGACAAAATGCCATCAATGCAATGCTAAATTTTGTTAACGTGTATATGGTATTTTCCATTATATGTTAGCATCAAGCTAACAAAGTTGTTGCTCATTTTGAACACATGGATATAGCTTGTAAGCAGGCTTAATAGAGCTTTTTTGGAGAGTATACCACGACATTTGGTATTGCTTAATTTGATGTTGCAACTCTGGAAGGTGACAAATCATGTTTTGATTTGTAGTATTAGTTTCACAAACCCATTGTGTACGAGATCTCAATAAGCAAGAGAGCTAATAAGAAGTTGTTCCTGATGTCACATGGACAAGAGGCTGGCATCAAACCTAGGCCACCAGCACGAGTCAGGAGCTTTAAAACATGAGAGGAGCACTGATTTCAACCACTCAGCCACAGGCAACCTCCTCAGATCAATCATATTTCTACGTAAAATACCTACAATAGCAAGGCTAGTTTTTGTTAGCATGTAAATGGGATTTTCCATTATGTGTTAGCATCAAGCTAACAAACTTGTTCCTTATTTTTTAACTATTCCTTCAAATTATTTTATCAGTCTTTTCCACTTTTTTCATTTTTACCTAAAAATATACAATACAATATAACAAACAACTGCTACTTATAATAGATAATAATAATATTATACAAAGTTATCCAACATTTTTATTAAGAGTAAATTTAAAAGTTGTTCATTAGTTGTTGTTCAGTTGTATTATTAACTTTTGGTTGTGTTAAGTCCTAAGGTACAACTAGATTTTCCTCAAGGTGCATCAGTGTGGCCTGACAGTTCATTTGAGAATCACTGAGCTGCAGAATATGGTCATTTATAATTAGGTACTAATGGACCAGAAATTACTACTATTACTATTAAACTAATAGGTATCCAATATGCTTATAATCCATACAACAAAAAGCAAAGTTGATGGAAAAGATATGGAACCATTACTTAGGTGTTAACTTTATTTATTTATTCTGATTAGAATCACATACTCTCTTTTTATTGAGATAACCACTTGTTATTTTGATACAGGAAAAATTAACCTTGACGTGATTTTTGATCCAATAGTGCCCAGCATTTGTGAGCATTCCCACCTAAGTGCTGGTTTAAGTCTCACTTAAGTCTCACTTAAGTTGCCCTTACGTCATATTTGGTGAAGTACTTTATTGTCCCCTCCCTCTCTGAGAGGACGAATCGTCTGCTGAGGAACTGCCCGTTGTCCCGCCCCCTCTTCATCAGCAAGCCATCTTTGATTCCTGTAGGAAAAGAGTAGTGATTATTCATTAGCACGAGGATGTTTTGGCCCATCTGCACGTGTGTGTGAGAGTGTTCGCTCACCTTCCTCATATGTGAAAGTCTTTCCAGGCTCAGTGAACTCCTTCCTCTCATACTTTGCTCTGATCCACTGCTCCCTCAGCACCCTGAAAACACACAGATACATGAAATTATAATAGTGTTAGCTTTAAAAAAGTACTGGGTTAAGGCAGGCACTTTCAGTTTGGGAGCATGCATACACTTAATAATAATAAAAACAGTAATGGAATAAAATGAACACAATATTAAAAAAACAAAAATGTAAAAATAAAAATCACAAAAGGAGAGTAAAAGAGACGATAGGGAATGAAAGATAAAGAAAAAAAAGGCAAGGTTACTGTAAGTTATGTGCTTACATTCCTATGTCAGATTTACAGCCTATTTCAGTGACTGTTAATACATTTCTTTAGCTGTAAAATAATAAATATTATTACATTTGTTGACCAGAAAATATATTTTAACAGATTAACATTATTGTTCTTGGTGATTATTCCATTAAAACCTTATTTTATGCCCCATATATCCTGGTTATTCCTAACACAAGTATAAAATCAAAACATTTTTGTTCTTTTTCTGCCCTTTAGAAACATCAAATCACCATCAAATACTGTTCGGAAAATTCGCTCTGTCTCTTGTTTGCCCTCATGTTTGTGTGATCCTCATTTGACCTTCTTAACCTTGGAGGAACCAGGACTGAAAAGATGATTTATTTTACTCTTACTATCTTCTCCTGCTCCAGTCTTTATGCATAATATTCATAGTAGTTCTTACATGAGCTTGGAAGCGTTTGTGCACACATGTGAGAAAGAGAGGGTGTGGGGGTCTGATCTGTCCTCAGGGGAATTTTAACAGCTACAGTAGTAACGTACTCCTCCTATTCAACATGCACATTTTATTTTTCAGTTGAGCGAAGGCACTGCAACCAGTGAGCTGTGCCAGTCATCATTTTCTGCCACATGAGAGGGTTAGCTCCCACAGCAAACAAAAATCCCATTCACATTCACATTCACATGATTCCAAACATTCCTGTCTGGGAGACGCCTGATACAGACGCAGTTACACACAAAGAGGTACACAGTGGTGACGTTAGACAGGTAAGCTGAATACAATATGATCCTCTGCTGCAGCAAGAGAGACCGCAAAAATGCCCCATGGGTATGATTTCAGTAATATCATCGATTAGCTTTAAAACAACTTAAGAAAACAGACTTTTCAAATGTACAGATTATCAATGTCAATGAATCTCATTGGTACTTAAAAAACATGAGAGAGTAATAGTAAGCTCTTCCCTGAGTAGCAGTAGATAAATTTGAAGCTTCTCTAATATTACCTGACACACCAGATACAGTAGACCACACAATATATAACAATAACACTGATTATACCTCCATTTTAAAAACCCTTACATCCATATAGATCCCTCTTGAAAACCAGATGCCACATCTCAAGGGACTAATCTTGAATAAATTTAGATTCAGCAGAGAACAACATGTTGAGGACAGATTTATGATCCGGGCATCCATGGGTTTATCGCCATCATAAATTCTTAATTTCAGTCCCTTTGGGCCAACCAGACATAGTAGCCAAGCGCTACCGTGTGTGTCTCTTTGCTCAGCAAACTCTCACCAAAACATGTTGGAAGGGTAGCAAAAGTATCCTTTCTTTTGAGAAGTGCTTTCAGTGTTGTTATTTTTTGTTCACTTAATGAAGAAATGTGGTCCAGAACTGAAAAAACTGCTACTGAAGTTATTAGCATCTATGTTTATCTTTAACAGCTGCCTCTCGCAGTTATCATGCTTGTAGTTCCCGCCTCTTCCTGACATTAAGTAGTTTTGGCTTGGAGCTTGGAAAGATGGATCTGCCTGATTACAGGCATTAAATTAGGCGGATCCAGCTGCACTGCAAGGTGACTCTAATACACAGCCAGTCGTATCCCATATCAGTACAAGTGAAAGTTTGTTTTAAGACCACAAAAAAGACTCTGAGTTAATTGTTAAAAATCTGTGCTGTTTTAACACTTACGTTGGGTTGTGATATTAACTTTTTAGTTTTGCATACATGAGACTGCTATTAATTTAATTTTTCTATAATTCTGACTTATTTAGATGGGCTTAAGATAGTTTGGGTAAAGACTTATTCTAAGGATCTTATCCCATAATAAACAATTATACTTGTGCATTTAGCCAACCTCATATTAAAGGTGTTGTTTTTTTTGCATATTGAATTCAATCCATTAATCCATATATCCTAACAGATGACTCCATCTATTCTAAGTTTCATGCTACAGAGTATTTAGTGACTTTGTTCTTAATGATCATTTTATCTGTGAATTTTAACCCTTAAGAGACCACTGTGCCTTCATCTGGCCAAAACAAGACAACAGGGAGAGGCTTATAAAATATACATAAATATGTAGTATTAAAGTAGTGACAAAACAACAAAATGATGGCCATAATACCATCCTTCAGTTTTTTTTGTTCCATCCCTTTTGCTATTGTGCTGCACATATCTGAAACTTCGTCATAAGGCAAGCTGACATTGGCCCTTTTGAGCCTGGCAATGTGAGAGGAGGTTGACAGTGAATAAGGGAGGGGGGATAATTGTGTTTCAGTCTGGTATGGGGCAACAGTGCCTTGTGTGTGTGCATCTAGAAGAAGTAACAGTTTATCAGATTCTGCCCATTTGATGCAGACCTAAACAAACCTGCATGGTATCTTAAATACAAACACAAAACGGAGGAGCTACAGGAATATGATGACATTTTAATCTGTAAAATATCAAGTACAAGGAGAGCTGAATGTTGAAGCCTGTTTGTGTCACAAACTGGTTTATTTGAATTTGAGGACTTTTCAGACTTGCAGTCTCACAAGTTTATTTCACAACTTCATGCAAACATGAAAATAAAAACTCAGTTTCACTCTGAAATATCAAGTCAGTGACAAGAACTCTTCTAAAATGCAATGTGAAGATAGTTAAAATAGTACTTTTCATCTCAAATACATCTGCTTTTTAAGTTTAAATACACAGAGTTCTTCATATAAATGCACCGACGTGTATATTTACTAACACAAAATAGTAATAGCACAATACGAAAACACTACTTTCACTCTTTTAATGAAACATTTATATAGAAGTGCCTTTATATCTGTTTATATGCGGGGTGGATTTCTTTGTTACTCACTGGCAGTCTTTGTGCGTTGGTTTGTAGTAGTAAACAGGAACAGCAGCCTCATATTTACTCTTCATCAGCTCGTTTCCATTCTCCGCCATGAACTAAAACACACAAACACATGAAATGAAAAACATTATTCATAGTACCTAACATTTTAGCACACATCAACTGACAGCCTGACTTGTGTTATTACATTATCAGAGGAGATAAACCCAACAGGAATAAAATCATTATTAAAGTTGTGACGACTATCAAATCAGAGAGTTAACATGATTAATGAAGTTAATTCTTCTGGATGATGTTGTGCAAAGTACCAGCATCACCTGATATCGTTACTTTGACTCCTCTGCATGGTTTCAGGAACAGGGAGACGCATCAGCCAAGAATGTGCCTCCTAACATTCAGAACCAACGTGAGCTGGATTTATTTCCCTATAAAGGCTTTAGTGTAAAACATGCTTTTTTTCAATGTTTCCTCTCACTTCAAGGACTGAAATGTAGTTGTGCACTTTTGAGGCTGTAGTAAGATAATAATTTGCTTTTACAACATGATAAAGAAATACTTCCTCACTTATGGTAAAGGTGCAAGCAGCAGGATAAGATATTTAAATATTTGCTGTTTGCAAAATAACACGTTTAACACATTTATAGCACATTATTGCATTATGTTTTATGAAACCAACCAGCTAAAAGACATGCATGTTGTGTATTAATTTTGTAATGTGATTAAACATTTACTGGTATACTAAAAATAATCAGACAGAAGTAAAGAGACACAAAATAAATCTAAAACTATTAACAAGAAATATTTCTGTGAGAGAAAAAGATTAACTTGATAATGAAAAATATGCAAAATGTTTCCAACAAAATAAAATTACATGAAGGATATACAGTAAATCTGTCTGTAAGTCAAGTGTAGACAGACTCTTGGGAAATTGTGAGTTTTCTCTGTATTGCTGGATGGCTGCAAAGATTGTCCCACTTTTACAATGTTTTGGTTTTTTTTTTTTTACAATGTTTTGTTTTCCTTGTTGAGTTTAAAAGTGTCCAGGCCAAGGCAGGCAGCACTCTTTGGCTTTCACCTTATACTCAACATTCAGATTTTACCCAATTTTGGGTAAAATGTTGTATTCCGACTGTAAATATTCATTTGAACTGAAAATACACAGCAGCAGAAGAAGCAATGAACTGCCTGATCCAACAGAGGGCGCTCCCAGCGCAATTCAACCGTCCATTGCTCTTTTGACCTTGACAATGTGGAAGTACACCTTGAGAAAATGGAGGACAGGCAAAGCCAGTATGTGGAAGCATTTTGGGCTCCACACTGTCAATGGAAAAATACAAACTAAAGACCTGGCTGCTGTCAATTATGTGCACAGCAGCTGATCCACTCCTCATCCACGACAAATACGAGGGTGGCTGAGCAGGTAACACTTGTCAAGTGCTCAGGCCTGTACGAGTTCTCCTCGGCAGGCCCCTTGACAAAGGCATGGAAAAAGTCCACCAAGGACCAGATTCATATGCAAGGACATGAGGTCAACCAGCAGAACCACTGTACTGCTTAGAGCTGTCTCTTTTCCCAAAAACCAAACTAGAGTGGCTTCTGAGCATACACACTATTAACTACAGATATTGTAGCCTCCGCCCTGGGCTTCAGCATGTGTGATCCACTCAAGGAGATTCTACATGTCGTATATCTGTGTATACATACTTATGAATGCCACTAGTAACTGTGCTCACAGACAATAAAACAGGCTGTCCAGTGTGTCTAATGCCCGCAACAGAGAACACAGCAATGATTCCAGCAAAGAATTAGAAGAAAAAGTTTATAGCCAACAGTTTCTGATTATTTTTATTTTTGCACTTAGAAATTAACAAAGACGAGAATTATATGCCCAAAACTTCTTTGCAAGTTTTCAGATATCGTGCTTCACGTCATCAAAGTAGGGCCTGTAATGTCAACATTTTGATTGGTCTTTTGTGAGGGGATCTTGTAGATTCAAACTTCACCTTTTCTAAAATGAAGTTACTCACTGGGAGCAGAGCAGAAAGCAGACTTTTGTTCCTTTTTTCCTAAAGGTTGATGTGTTCTTATTTGCGCAATTTGCCTGGACGTGTGCGCACTAGTTGCCTTTTTGTGTCTGTTTTGTTTGTCAACGTCTTATAAATTTCTTCTGCCAGGAAGAATCTTATTTTATCTTATTTTCCAAGATTTGGGCCTGCAGCGTGCATCTGTGTGATTTCAATAAAGGTTAGAAACACCAGCAACATGCTCTAGCAGTTGTAAATGCAGTACATTAATAACTGGAGTGACATGTGTTTGACTTTGTTGGCACAGAAAACCTGTGTTGGTCTTCGGTTTTACAAACTGAAAATCCACAAGAACCAACAAAGATATTAACACAGAAATGAATTAAATAGCAGAATTGATGATGACTCTGCTATCAGTGAACTATCATCAGTTTCTATCTCTTGTCTATGTAAAATAAAGGCCTATACATTAATATGACTTAATGGATTTCTATGTGAAACATAAAACCACAAGAAGCCAGGCCCATGCTGGCCATTTTGAAACACTGATAAAAGCCTTGGTCTGAAATGCGTCCCAATTTGTTGCGTCTGTTTAACCATCTTCATTAAATGATCATCATTTCTGAGTGCTGGTGTTTTTGTTTTTCACTGCAAGTTTGCTGAGTCAGCTCTGATGCCCTGCGAGGTTTTTGAGTTGAACTTGCCAACAATTTGCTTCTAAGATGTCTGTTTTCTCTCACCAGGGAGGAACAGTTATTCTATCACCTGAACACACTGACAGAAAACCTGCTGTCATTGCCTCAATAGTCTCACCTGCACCTCGTGGTCCTCCCAGTGGGACAGGCTCAGGGATTTGACCTTGCTGACATCAGGGATGTTGCGGTGGATCCCCGAGCAGGCAAGACAGATGAACACTCCCAGAGAACAAGAGCCCCATGATGGATCTGTAGGGGGAGATGATGGAGAGGGCAGATAGAGTATGAAGATAAATGGATCAGAGGAGGGATGAGGTATGGAGGAAAAGAAAAGGAGACTGATTGAAGGTAAGGGGGCTGAATAAATGGATGATAATGTCAATACAATAGAGTATGGAGATTTTGAATGGTTGATAATGAATAATATTTTACTTACAGGAGACAAGCCATGGTCCACATTTTTGTGAACCTCACTGATGACAGTTTGGTCATCAAGTTCTTATAACAGAAAGGTGTTGATTAATCTCTTTTGGGTATATTCCTCTGAGAATGAACAACCTTTTTGAGAAAGAACATAATCTCCTGATGACAAAAAAAAACTGACCCTGAAATAAAGTGAACCACAGTCCTACTGCCTAGAACATCACATTTCCTTTATTAAAATTATATAACACTTTTTGGACATAATTCTTTACTGTAGTGCAACCGAGAAACAGTTGAGGGCTAGCCTTAGCTGTGCATTGTCTCCAGCCCTCCCAATGGATATTAGGATCCATGACGTTCCTTTGTCTATAATTAGAAGTTTTCATATCCTTATTCATCCTAATTAAATCCCAGAAAGTCAGAAGGATCGTGATGCCCCGCTTTCACAGTCTGTATTCATACTGAAAATCAATATCAAGCAAGCTTTTGCTCTTCTGCTCCAGAGGTTTCTGCACTCCCTGAGCTCGCCTAGGGACACCTGAGTTACCATTTGACAGGTGCACCGCCCCAGGATATCAATTTATCCCAATTCATCCTAATTTATCCCATATTTTGGCTGTAATATTGTCAAAATGTAACTGCACCATGATGGTTCACTTAATCATCACCCAATGTCCACTTCTATGAATCAGAAGTATAATTTATTAATGAATAAATTGTTTTTCTTGCTTCACAACTGTTTCTAACACAAACTGACCGCAACCATGAAAGGAACTGGTCAATTTTAGTTCATTTAAGACTTGGTTCTCTTGACACAAAATATTAGTATCAATACCAGCAATAATGAGAATAATGCACCCGATATCGGGAATAATCCAATATCATGCACCCAAAATGCATCCCTAATTAAAATATTTACAGCAAGCAGCTGATTAAAAATGTTCATATGGCAGTATAAGGAGATTTATTTATAACATAGAGTTGAACAGAAGATAATGCATTTACAATAGGGAAGTTTTAGTAAAGGCTTCTTGCAAGATGGTGATTAGATTCAAATTAAAAAGAAAATAAAAGGAAAAATAGTTCAAAATATATTTGTGGGGCTATTATTGTACCTGCTTATCCACTTAAGTATTATCTATGTGTTGGAAACCCTGATACAAACTTTCACCACAAGGCAAACTTTAATAAGGAGTAGGGATGGGAATTGATACGATTTTATTGATACCAATTCTCAATTCTACTAATCCATCCAATCCTTTAACGATTCCCATATCGATTCCAGTGGATTTTCTGTGTGGCCTACACCATCAAGTGTCAAATATCAAATGCATGTCACTCCTGATGCTCACTTCCATGCTGCAAAGATGGAAGTTGCTGGTGTGGCCATCCACCAAACGTTGTGCAGAAAGCATCTTTCTCTTGAAAATTAGTCCAAGCATCGACTACTTTTGCAATGTCTGTCTGCAAAGATTACAATTTTGATTTCATTTCTGCTTACTGCCTCTGATGAGAGCGAGAAGTCCTTGATTTACAAAACATGCAGGAAAAAGTTGGAGGAACTGATAAGAGAATTGTTAAGCAAAAACACTATCGATTCCTTTATTAAGTTCTTACTGATTCTCAGCTGGAACTGGTCTTCAATTTCCATCCCTAGTAAGGAGAGGATCCTAAACAAATCAGTTACTTTAAAATCATGGACTTTTGTGGTCTTAGCCTCCAAATCAACAAACCACAAACATCCTAAAAGCTGCACTGAAGCAACTCAAATTGTTGTTGCTAGGTGACGTAAAAGGTCTTCAGCTTGAAGCCAAAAATCCTCAGAATTAATCTCTCCCGCTCTCTTTTTCTTTCTTGAACTTGAGTGCACAGGACCTGATCTGAGCTTTGACCACACCCTCTTATCTCCCTGACTCACGCTCTACAACCTGCCAGTAAACACAGACTTTTTCTGAGCGTAGGAGAGAGCGAGACCCTTCTTATCACCACAGATCACAGGCGTATAAGCAAGAAGAACACTAAATTGTTTAGTTTTCTCAACACGTGCCTTAACATGGACAATATAATTCCCTCATCCCTGTCTTATGTCTCTGATAATGAGGGAAAGATGTTACAACAGCTGGAGGGGTTGAATTCTTTCAGACAAAGAAATGAACTTTAAATGAAAGATTTACCCCGGCAGCTCCGGTGCAGCTTTCTTTTCTTTTATAAAATGAATAATAAAGAATGTGGGCTCTCTTCTCTTTAAGGATTTAAGGTACGAAGAGATACAGCCTCACTGTGTGGTTATCTCTGTGGCACCTTTCAGCTACATAAACATGTTGCCCCAGGGCCTGGATTCAGAGATTTGTGGATTTGACTGTCAAGCATTTCATAATAAAAAACAAAAAAAGTCTCATAATTCATTTTCATATAATCTACCACTGCAGAAACACCAACCCAAAGAATGCTAAGAATGTGGGAGGCTTGATAGGACAACAGATCTCTGCTATCAAACTTATTTTACACTCTCTGGTCATTTTATTAGGTACACCTTGCTAGATCTCCATTTTGCCTTCAGAAATGCCAAAATTCTTTGTGGAAGAAATTCAACAAGGTGCTGGAAATGTTCAACAGAGATTTTGGTCCATCTTGACATGAAAATATGGAAATACTTCGCACATATGATTCAAGAGACAGCTGCGTAGGAATCAGAATCAGGAAAAATGAATAAACCCCAAGTTGAAACTCTGTTGTTTCAGTTGCTCTTATACACAGTAGAGCAGTAGGAATATCAAATAAAGATATTAAGATAGGTAAGAGACATTAAAATACATAACAGCATAAAAACTAAAGGAAAAATAAGAAAGCAGGTTGCAACATGCAGAGTCTTTAAGCTGTATCAACTTCCTTATGAAGGAAAAACTAATAAAATACGCAAAGTGAGACTATGATCAAGACCAAGGAAGTTGGCCTTGATCATAGTCAAGGCTCAATAATTTCTCTTAAGATTTTGAAGACATTCCGAGAATATTGGTAACTGCACAAAGGAGAAATCATTAGGCTTTGGTGGTGATGTGACTCTGTATGCTGATCCAGGATTTTTTTTAAGGATTTGTTAAAACAGTGAGATTTGTGCTCACACAGCCCTCCATAGGTGAGCTGAAACCGTCAGGTGAGGGTGTGTAAGCCCTCCGCTCTGCCTGTCAGGACATGTTAAAGTCTGAGAAGTTTCTGCTGGAGCTTCCATCACAGAATACCAAAGAACTGAAGCTTCTCATAGCTTCAGAAACACATTGCTGACTCCACTTTAGGCTAATAACTAAAGTATTTGATTATATTCTAGCATTTACTTTTGTGCTGAAAAAATATAAAGCACCCTTGTAGAATAAAATCCAGAAGCTACTTCCTGGACATGGGCTGCCTTAACTCCAGACATGCTGCTTAGCATAAAGCAACAAAGTCAAGCATCAGTAAAAGCCCTCACCTGGCGCGCCGCAGTCCGCGCACACGTCATTTCCCGGGTTTTGCAGTATCTCCCTCAGAGCTCGCGTGGCTCTCTCATTTGCCGACATTTCAGTATCAAATCTGTTATTCCTCCACTTTCAGGGACACACAGAGAGAGGAAGAGGGCGGGCGGGGGGCGCCGTGCAGCCACACAACGTCAGCAAGGTGTGTCTCGTCTTCCCCTCTGAAGTCCCACCTAACGGGCTAAAGACAAGTCCGCACAGGTAAGCTCCCCCCTGCGCCGGAAAGGTGTGCCTCGGTCCTCCGCTGTTAGAAACACTCAGGCCTCACTGTGAGTTTACACACCACCGTCCATTTCATGCTCCTCTTCCGCCGTCCAATAAAGAGAACAACTTTGTGCCTGTACAGGTGGGCAGCCGCTCCTGCAGGAGCCTGAAGCCGAATCACCTCCTCAGGGCTCCACAGTGCGGCGGAAGGATTCGGTGTCAGTCTGCAACACATCAGGAAGTGAAGCGTCGAGACGTGCTTTCCGCTTATTCCGCTATTCAAGGCTGGTGAATCACTGTGAAGCGCCAAATGAGCTCAAAGTCAGGAACTATTTAATAATGAGGCAGAGCTGACAGAGATAAGGCAGCCTCTGACTGATGTATGACCCCTTCCCTTAACACAAAAGTAGTTTATTCCAGTGTACTACGAGTATACTTATTTTTCTACTAAAACTGAGGCAGTATACTTGAAGTTTACTTTTTATATACTATGATTTATATACTTAAGAATAGAATAGTGAGGTATACTGAACAGTGTAAAGAAAAGCCCAAGACTATGTGTATTAATACTAAGCCAAAGACTTATACTTTAAAACCAAAACTTATACTTTAGTATTTAATATCTCTTGATCCAGGTACAGGATAAGGTCAAGTCATTGTGCTTAGCTACAATAAATTTAGCAGAATAAAATCGTTTTCACCGCACACATTTGCTTTGAGGTATTACCCCAGTAATAAACTTACATGTTTAAGATCATATAGTGCTGGAATTTAGTTTCAGTGGACTCATATAAATCAGGTAAAAATGTCTTCAGTGTTCAGAGGCCCTGAGTAGACAAACATACATTTTATTTCACTCTGTTGTGCTGTATCGGGTACATATTAGCTGTTCTCTCAGGATCTCCACATATCCTGTTTTCTTAGCATAGAAATTGGGGGTTTCCTATGATAAACTTTTGACTTGAGATGTCTAGAAAACAACCAACATATAAATGTTATGATGGGAAACATAGTGAGTAAGATTTAAGGATGTATGATCACCCAGGGCTGTCATTATTATTTAATGTTTTTTTACATTTTTTCTCCAGTCTCTTTGCACAAAAAATATGGTTTTTTTTTTCAATCTTAGGTCCAAACTGCTATGTTATTTCACTAAACAAATTGAAGTGGTTGATCTTTTTGAGAATTGAGTCATGATAGCTGTTAAAATGGTGATTGTTTCTCAGGATAGAGCTGTAAGAGTCCATCCCTTCACTGTATAAAAGTGAAAATATCAATGTTTCCTTCCAATTCCCCAAAAGGACATAGTCACCCCCAGAATATAATAGGTACTTTATTACATGTTCATACTGTTTTGTAATTCTGCTTGATTTTTCTCTCAAAATGCATCAGATTGATGCTTTTAATATGATCAAAACTGTTTAATTCCTTGTTTTTTATCTTCATGTGTGGGGTCTGTAGCAGATAAAATATGTCTTCAGATTTAGAAAATCCTTATGTGTGTGTGTTGAGTGCTTTTGTGAATTAGCACTTGTGCATGTATATTTTATGTCTTAAATATGCAAAATTCAATAAATATGTTTTTAAAAGTTGACATGTTTATATGGCCGTCAGAGGAGAAAAATGCAAACCTGTGCATATCGGCCACCTCACCCCTGAAAGTCCTCCAGCTGTTGTAGCTCCAGTTCTGGTCAGTGGGTGGCAACACTGCACCGTCTCACTACTTTCACATTCACAGAGTCCAGTGCTGTAGGATGGAGGTCAAGCTGCAGGCAGGAGGAGCCATCTCACTTGAGACAAGCATAGAGGTCAGTTGGCAGGGACCCTCCAATGGTGATACATTTGGCCAATTAGAATCTTCTGGTCTGCATTTCTCACTGCATTCACTCTGTTTTACCCTTTTTCTGAACATTCTTGTCCATTTTCACTGTGGAAAATACCATTTGAATGTCATAAAACACACAGGAACAGTCTTGAAATAAATGCACAGCACAAACAATCCTATGGTTAATTTTTGTATCATTTCACTCAGCATTTACAAAACTGAGTTTTTTAATATTTTTGCAAAAACCCATTTAAACTTTTAAAAACTTTATTAACCTTGTTGCCATTGGTTTCCATGTGGTGTTAAGCTGAAATCATATTTTAATTTTTTGTTTCGGTTGTTACCAATCTGATTACCTGTGAGAAGTTGGCGCAGAATGATTTTGTTTAGTGAATCTTGAGTTTTGTGTTTTTGTCTCTTTATTGCTGTTGTGCCACACATCTGCTGTTTCTTTTAAATGTTTTATTTTACTGCTTTTTAGTTAAATGGTTTTGAAGATGTTTTTTGTTTTGCTTGTTTTTCCTGCTTTAATTTCACCTCAAACTTTTAAACCTTATTTGTATGATATTAACCGAAGTACAGTTGGACTTGTTTCTGGGCAACTTTCAGAACTTTGATTTTATTTCTCAGAGAAGAATTTTTGAACAGTAATTGTTTGGATTGATTTCTAGAATTGCGTTAGACATTAACGCTGTTCATGCTTGTGATTATTGCTCACTCTTGAACTCCTTACCTTGCTGCTGACATTTGTTCAAAGACAGTCGAATCTGAAAGAAACCACCTACCTGTATGTGGCACAAATGCCGTAGGATTGACCTCTGTGGTCAATGGACGACTGAGGAATGGAGGTCTAGCTGCAGGCAGGAGGAGCCATCCACCCGAACACAAGCCAAGGCCTGTCAACAGGAGTCCCCCGATGATGGATCAGAATCATCTCATCTGCATTTGTTGCTGTTTTTAAACCATTTTATTATAACCCTTTTCTGAACATTGTTGAAAACACAATTTCAACTTAAACACAAGAACTGGTTGTCTTAAAGCAAATCAACAAAAACACTGTTGGCATCATTTCACTCACTGCACTTTCAAAACTTTAGTCTTTAAAAATTCTTTACTCATTTAAAATGAATTTGTTTAAAAAAAAAAACATTTAAAATGGTTTTTGGTGTTGAGTTATGTACATACTGATATTTTTTTTACAAAAATAGAATTATTTTTGTGACAATTGAAAGCTTGAGCTTTTCTGTTCAAAATAATAATAATTTAGTCGTTGTTTTATTATGACTATTTTGTTCAACTAATTTTTTTTTTAATGGTAAGTGTAAATGGTTATTTTTTGCTATTGTCCCACGTTAAGAACTGTTGATGACATGGTTCATCAAAAATGCTGCATTAAGATGATAAAACTTAAGGGATACGTCCAATTTGTGTCTATTCGTGTCTTGCCTCACTCCTAAATCCATGACAAGCAGACATTCTTCAAATCTGCTCGCATAAGAAACTGGAAAAGCTCCGACACTGCTAGTTAGCTTAGCTCAAACACTGGGACTCTAATAGCGCTAGCCTGCCTCTGCCTACAGTCATCAGCTAAACTCTTCAGCAACTGTCCTGTGTGCTTGCTGTGACTCATTTTTTAATCGTATTATGTTACATTATCTTCTATTATCATATCTCCTTCTACTCCTGAACAGAGGCTTTGTTTTTAGACCTACTTCTGCTGTGGTTTGCTAGAGATGTGACGTTTGAGAACGAGTCAAGTCTTTTGAACAGCTCAAGTGAACGATGAGAACCAATTTGTTGTTGTGAGTGAGCCGTTCCTTTGCGAGTCCTTCTTAAATGCATATTGCGTGCGAATTTAAGAATGGCTCGCAAACAAACAGCTCACTCACAACTGCAAATCAGTTCTCATCGTTCACTTACGCTGTTCAAAAGACTTGTTCTCAAACTTCTCATCTCTGGCACCACAGTGGAAGTAGGTCAACAAAACAAAGCCTCTGTTTAGGAGTGTAAGATGATAACAGGATGATAGAAGATAATGTAACAAAACACGGTAAAAACGAGTCTGCCGCCCTCTGAGCCAATCATCAGATCCTCTTCAGTGCATCCTCTTCGCCAAAATGGTGGAAATGTTTGTACCGACCATTCATTTAACCACTTCAGCACGTGACCTACAACGGATGGATCACACCTGCAGGCGCAGCGCAGGGGCGAAGGTAGACCATTAAGCACACCTGTGCGGCTCATTCTCCGGTGAGTGTTAATAAGCTTTGGTGAATGTAATTCTGGTTAATTATGGCCTCTAGACTAGTGCCACTGAAATACAATCAGAAAGAACATTTGCGCGTTTCCTTCTTTTTCATTTAGAAAGCAGCTAATGATGAGTCGATGGGAATTATAACTCTTTTAAGTGATCTGGATCTTTTGGCTCAACTCAGTGATGAGATCCAACTCTCTCCCAAGTGACTCTTCATTTAGTATACCCTTTTGGCATCATTACATAATCCAGATGTATCTAATAAATGTACAGTATATTAGACTGTTATTAGAATTAAGTGTATTACTAGAAAAAAATGTAATTTTATACAAATCCTAATTCCAATGAGGCTGGGAAGTTGTGTTAAACATGAACAAAAACTGAAAATGTGCAAATCCATTTTTTTTACTGCGTTATGTTTTGTTATCTTCTACTGTCTTCATAATATCATCTTCTACTCCTTAACAGAGGCTTTGTTTTGTTGATCTACTTCTGTGGTGGTTTGCGCTAGAGATGTGACGTTGAAGAACGAGTCAAGTCTTTTGAACAGCTCTTAAGTAAATGATGAGAACTGATTTACAGTTGTGAGTGAGCCATTTGTTTGCGAGTCATTCTTAAATGCAAATTGCCTGCAAATTTCAGGATGGCTCACAAACAAACGGCTCATTCACAGCTGCGAATTGGTTCTCATTGTTCACTTAAAAGAGCTGTTCAAAAGACTCGACTCGCTCGCAAACGTCACATCTCTAGTCCAGATCAGCTTGATACAGGTGTGGCTGTCAGCACTGAGCCTTTATAGCCGGATTATATTTTCTCTTTTTCAGCACTTTGGAAAGACTCGGACTCACAGGCTGCTCTGTTATCACTCACACAGGTGATAATCAGAAGCTTAATAAACCCCACTATTGCAAAGAGAACTATATTTTGTGGGAATTTAACAAAAAAACTCCGTCTCTGAAGTACAGTCCCTCAAGCCGGAGTATTCACTACCCCAATTTAGCATCCTAAGTGAGACAGATAGTGGTTTAGGGCTGATTTGACAGTCAGTGAACAGCATATTGCAGAGCTGGATTTCCCCTGTGACTGCAAAAGGCTAATGCCCCGTTACCCAGCTCATTTGTCAACGGGAATCCAGCAGACAGTAGCTTGTCTGTTCTCTCTGCCACACCACCCCGGGTCCTTCAATCTTTCTTCTCTTTCTGCCAGTTTTAGAGTTGGATATTTACAACTGTCAGGTAGGAGGTTGATGATACCTCATTGATTCAGGTTAAAGGACAAATCACTCCCTCTACTCACAACAGATGCATCACACAACCACATCAGTCAGGGGAGCTATGGACACTTTATCAATGTCCTTTTAAGGCTGGAAACACACATAATACCCTTTAAAGAGTGCTGCAGCAGGTAGTGCCTGCCAGGGCCTTTCTTTGTGGTGTTTGCATGTTCTCCCCTTGCATGCGTGGGGTTTCTCTCTGCACTCTGGCTTCCTCCCGCAGACCAAAATCATGCTCATTAAGTTGCCTGGTGACCCCAAATGGCCCTTAAGAGTGTGAGCATGAATGGTTGTCCGTCTCTGTGGCCCTGATATTGGCTGGCGACCGGTTCAGGGTGTACCAAAAAGGGATGAGCAGTATAGATAATTGATGGATAGACAGATTTTTTCATTGCCAAATCAAGAGCTCAATTTTTATCCTGAATCTTTATGTACCGATGGTTTGCACTTATTTGAAAATTACCAACCAGAACCAAACTTAAATACTGAAGTTGGAATAGAAGTTAGAGGCTATTTATTCAACAATATTCCTTGTATTCTGCAGCATCATGTTGGTCAATGTGTGAAACATTTAAATATGTGGAGTCTAACAGTTCAAACCATTCGATAACAGGGATGTGAAAGCCTGCCATAAAAAAAGCATGAAACTGCTATTTCTTTACTTTATGAAGAATTTTACAGACAAAAATTAGGCATAATGTTAGGACTGTGATTTAGTTTTGTCCTCCTTTGTTTTTAAATCTATTCTACTGATTATCTTGGAAAAATCCAAAGCAGTTCCTTTAAACCAAATGCAGCTGGACACCGACGCACATCACAAACTTGTGAAAACAGTCAACAAATCTAACAAATCATTCAAAATGAATGATGAGAACAATGAAAGCAGAAATGGTCTCCATTGATAAAGAAACAGTTCAGAAAATTTTGCATGAAAGTTTGAACATGACAAAAGTGCATGTTCAGGTTGTCCCAGAACTTATGACCCCTATTCAAAGGAAAAGCTTAAGACTATTGGGAAGACATCTTGGAACAAACTGAAGGAAACCAGTATGATCCTGAGACAATCAGCCAGTCAGTACATTGGAAAGTACCATCGTCATCAAGGATGGAGAAAGCACTCAAAAGCAAGTCCAAATTCAAGGCCATGTTGGTTGTTTACTTTGACATTAAGGGTATCATATTTGAGGAGTGGGTTTCAAAAGGGTCAAGGGTGAATCAATTATAAACAGGTTTGAGAAAATCTGCAAGAAAAAGTCTGAAGAAAGAAAAATAGTTTCATTTTTAATCGAGACAACACCACAGCTCACACTGTGCTCAAACTATATTTACCAGATGTGTCACCATGTGACTTTTTCCTATGACCTGAGATCAAAACTGTGCTCAAAGGATCAAGTTTTCAGTCCGTGTCAGCAGTTGAGAAAAGAACAACACAGGGCCTGAGACAACTGTCCAAAGAAGTCCTGCTGCACTGCTTTAATTAGTGGAAGACCTGAATGCAGTGGTGTGTTGATGCAGAAAGGAGGGCGACTGGAGGAGGAAGACAGTTAAAAATGTTGATGTTCAATCAAATTATAAACAGCATTATTCCTTTTTTTAATGGCCATACTTCATACATTGATATTGACATTTTAAAACTTGATATATTGGCCATCTCCTCTTATGACCAAACTGAGTTCTATAATTTAGCTGTGTGAGCAAATGGATGGCTGTTTTTCATGGATTTCTACTGAGATTTTTTTGGGCTAGAGCTGTACCCTATCTCATCCCTCCTTCTCCCTCTCACTGATGATTTATATGCACGCAGTTGGTGGCATTTTGAAGCTGGCCGTCTATGACAGGAACTAAATGGCAGCAAGTCCGGGTCATTAGTATGTGTCTTGCTGGGTGCTTCTGACATATCATGCCCTGTCTGCGGCCCTGCCTTTGAGTCTGGACTCTCGATCTGTGCTGACATATATAGACATAATTTTGTCTACAAGAGTTTCACACAAAGTTTCAATCAATCGACAGAACTGAGGGATGGTGGTTGACTTTTTATTTAGATTGATTCTAAGGGTTGACCTCGAGTCCCCGGAGAAGGGCGAAAAACTTTGCGATGATCAGAAAATACAAATGGCTGGAGAACAAACAGGGAGTGAAAGGGCAGAATATGAATCCACAGATATAAAGAGCAGCGAGTGAAGCACATCAAACAGGCTTTGAAAAGCTCTGCTTCCTCTGACCTGCAAGCCTTCATTAAAACATAAGCAGCTTTGTCCACTGCCTATATATGCAAGCACAACACATTACGACAACAAACTACCCACAGCCTTTACCTTTGGCATTTATTATTCCAAACAAGTAATGTGACTGCAGGCATATCTAAATGTTACTCCAATAAACAATAATTACTGAATGCAGAGGTGGCACCCCCTTCTATTGGCAATTTACATATGCTTACAAAAGAAATCAATAAGCACTGTTTTTACCATTGTCTTTAATTTATAAGATAACATTTCACCCAATTTGAAAGCTTAACAAAGAAAAATCCGAAATAAAATATAAATACCCTGCCACAAAACAAAAATTCTGTAAATAAGTGAATAAATAATAATAAATTATTTGTTATGATTATTTGTGGTGGTGGTGGTGGGGGGGGGGGGCTTATATTTTCATTTTATGCAATTTTCTACTTTTTATTTCCTTTATTATTATTTTTTTCCTATGTAAAGCATTTGTGCTACAAAGTCCTGTATGAAAATTGCTATACAAATAAATTTTGATTGATTGATTGAGAGCTTTTCCATTTTAAGAGTTAATAGTAATAACTACCTTTAAAATAATTATGCTGAAGGTGATTTTTTTTCTGATTTTGTGGCGTCCCCTAGAGGCCACGGTGCCCTTAGCATTTGCCTGTGTTGCCTAATGGGCCAGCTGGCCCTGCATGAATGTATATAAAAATGAACAAAATGTCTTCACCTCCTTGTACAAAAGTGAAGATAGAGAAGCTGGACCCTTTGTCAACCATTCTCTGCAAAACCTGGAGATGGTTGTATCTGAACATCCAAATAGATCAGCAGTTTCAAAAATACTCACTGTCTAGCACCAACAACCATGTCACACTCAGAGTCACTTAAATCATCTTTCTCCACCATCTTTAACTCAAGAAAGGGTCATGTGGGCTCTTCATCTCCAGCTCTGCCAACATAGGTCAATTTCACCGACTGAATCCTGAAGCTTCCAGCAATAAATAAGGATCTTAGTCTCAATTAGCATTCATATAGCTCAATACTACAGCAATACTTGAAAAATATGTCCAGATATCATGTAGGGTATGTTCATTTTTTAAAGGAATACGACAATATTTTTTTGTTTTCTGTCTTGACTCACTTCAGAGTCCATGACCAGCAAATAGACGTCATTCTTTCAACTGTGCATGTACTAACAAGGAAGAGACAGGCAGGGCTCACCCACTGCTAATTAGCTTAGCTCAAACACTGGGAGTCAATGGGTAGCGTTAGCCTGCCTTTGCCTACAGTAATCAGATCAACTCTTCAGCAACTCTAAATGGTCCTGTATCCTTGTTGTGCCTCCTTTTTTTTAACTGTTATGTTACGTTATCTATTTTTAGACTAAGATTAGGACTTTATGGAATTTTCAAAAGAAATACATACAAAACTAAACTGCAGGGGGCATGCGCAAACCACCTTGGACATGCTTGTAAGTAAGTCAACAAAACAAAGTGAGTGTGTGGTGTGTTACTGCACACACAGTCCAAAGGATGCTGTCTATCTGCTTGTCATGAACTCGGGAATGAGGCAATACATGAAAACAAAAAAAATGTTGGCATATCCCTTTAATAATGTTTCCTTTACTGATTGTAACTTAATGGTTACCATGTGTTTATTGTTTGCATAATTCTATATGTGTAGTGTGGCAAATGGAGAATCAAGTAATCACATGGAAGAACATTAGAAATGAAAACATGAGCATAGACCACAGCATTTACAGTAAGGGGTGGGGTTTGGAGAGGGGTCAATCGGCGAACAAAATCATACATGATTTGGTTATTCAGGAGAAAATTGGATTACTGTGAACCTTGTAAATGCATTAACTAACCTTAATGTGGTTACTCAGTCACTGCAAGTAATGACTGTGAGGAAAAAAGGTGAGGCGACAGAGAGTAAAAAGACAGAAAAAGAGAGATAGAAGAATCTGGATGCAAGTAGAAGAAAAAGGAGAAGGAAGAAGAGACTAAGAGAAGCCAGAAAGAAAAGAGGAGGTGATCAGGAAGGCAGAGAAATAGTGAGAAAAGAAAGAACCAGTGAGGAGTGGAAGAAAGTAGAGGAGAGCGTATTACTGGTGGCAGTCTCTGTCATGGAGTTAATGGGGTTTTGCCACTTCCTATCATCCCAGTGCCTTTTGAACCGTGGCCTTTGCATACAGAAAGATCATTAACTCTCTGCTCAGCCTCCTCCTGGGGCCTCGTCCTCTCTGTGTCTGCAACACATCGTGTCAGTATGAGGCTGCTGTCTGACTCCCTGCTCCTATTTACATCTGAATTACTGTTTTTTTTCAGAACATTGTACCACATTTGCTGCTCAAATCCCAAATTGGGGCTGTAACACAGAAGAGAGTATTGTTCTTTCTAATTGAGACGTTGTACATTTGCCCTTTTTTGCCTTGATTTACATGACAATATGTGTACTTTTTGGAAGAACTACCATGCATTTACTTTTGTTGATCTCTCTGAAGTTAATATCAGGAACTGTAATGATAATGGGATGGGGCTAAAGGAATGGCCACATAATTGTAACTGTAGATATTGAAGCTTCATAAATTTGCAACAGCAGGCGGTCTACACCAAGGCAGTCTACACCAAGGATCACAGGTGGCCTACAAGACAAGAACCAGAGACAAGTACAGGAGAAAACAAAAAGGGGCAAATGCATATAAAGAGAAAGGTCAGAGAGAAAGCATTAGAGAGACAGAGAGAGATAGAAAGGGAGTAGCTCAGTGTGCCAAATCCCAAGCAGTCTAAGCCTATTGCAGCTTAACTATGAGCTATGAGCCTGTCCAGGCCTGAGCCGGCCCTCACTGAAAGCTTTATCAAAAAATAATGTTTTCAATCCAACCTTAGAGGTAGAGGATGAGGAGTGGGCCAGCTGATTTACACATAATTGACACAACACCCAGTCTTTTTTATTATTTTGCCATCAGTGGTGTGGAGCCCAAAGTGCTTCCACACTTCGCTCCTCGATGTTTTTATTGTCCGCTTGGATTGGCTTTGCCTGTCCTCCATTTTCTTGAGTGCACTTCCTCATTGGGGGCAAGAGAGCAATGAAGTGTCAAGTTGTACAGGGAGCGCCTTCTGTTGGATTGAGTTGTTCACTGCTCCAGGCGTCTTGATGTGATGCCGCACTGTATATTTTCATTTTAAATGTATGTTCATAATTCAATTTTTACCACAAATTGAACAGGTCTTCATATTTTAAGTATAAGGCAAAAGCTCTACTATCTGTCAGGACTGGTAAAGAGGGGCAATCCGGTGTACCAGCACACTTATACAAACCATCAACAGGCAATGCTTGGATAATCTAAACCACTGGCAGGGTGTTTTATTTTGAAAGGATGACTGGATCCTCACATACCTGTCTGTGCAACTTGATTGTGCAGACTTTACACTCAGGCTTTCT
This sequence comes from Cetoscarus ocellatus, assembly GCA_037902135.1. Taxonomy (NCBI): domain Eukaryota; kingdom Metazoa; phylum Chordata; class Actinopteri; order Labriformes; family Labridae; genus Cetoscarus; species Cetoscarus ocellatus. The sequence continues at coordinate 1,611,021 of JBAMNC010001280.1, read as the reverse complement.
GTCTCTGTCACTGCTATGATGAATGAAAAAATATAACCTGACATAACTTTACATTAAACCTTGTACTCATGCACATCTGCCCTGGCTCTGGACCCATCAATAATCATTAAAAGCATCAGATCAGCTCAGACCAGTGGATAAAACAAACACCATCAACACCATATGCAGGCTGTCTTCTTGGCCACTTCCTCTGTGCGTAGAAGATGTAGTGGTTTAATTAGTTGCTGTGCCAACTGGTGACTTTTAGCCAACAGAGTTTTTAAATGTCATTGATTAACAGCTGATAAAATCAGAGTGAGTCCTCATGAGTGGCTACGTTTATATGCAGTCGATATTCGGGTTAAGATCAATATTCCGGTTTCTGAAACATTCGGAATAACCCAGTTTACATGCGTGAGCAAACAGGGTTATTCCTCTATGCATAGTATCCCGAACAAAACAGCGACACACGGAGAACGTCATCACGTATGGAGAACGCCATGATGCAATGCGCGTCATTTCCGCTTCTTCTTCCTGTATCCAATAGCAACGAGAACAACAGCAGCAGCACGGCAGATAATGAATGGCCCGAAGCAGGTAACAGTCGGCTTCGTTTGCGCTTTGGTGCTGGTACTGACCCACCACCAGTACTCGACACTATTCTTTGTCAGTTTCTTCATTAATGGAAGACGAGAACGTGAAGAATTAGGAAATCGAGGCGGAGCTGTGCCATGTTACAACAAGTACTTCCTGTACTCATAAGACCAAGATTCCTTGCGAAAGGGACATGCGCAGAACACAACTTAATGTTCCTTTTGATGAGGATATCCCGATCGGCGTATACATGACCAAATATTCGGGTTAGAAAAGGAGTAACCCAGGGGTGAAATTCGGGTTTTAAAAAAACGGAATATGAGCATATTCCAGTTTTTTTAAATGTTTTTTGGTGTTTACACGGCTGCACGCAACCGGGTTATAGCTAATATTCCGGTTATGAAAGGTTTAATGACTGCATGTAAACGTAGCCAATGTCTCTCTACTGGGGTAGAAACAAGCATGTGGTTTGCACCAGTCCTGCATTATAGTGAGTAATAATTTGCACAACATGTGTGTTTGTCATGCCCCACCTGTGCAAAGGCCAGACCTCAACTGGTCAACAGTCCGCAACACAATAAAACTAGGCAGCGGTACCAAAAAAAGGGTTGGGGGCCACCGGCATTCAGAAGCTGTCACCTTTACAAGCAAGAGGTGTATATAAGACACCTCGGCCTATGACTTTCAAAACTTCATGAGCTCATTCTTGAGTCAGAGAGGACAGAAGTGTAATGTATGAAGAAAATTCTGGAGAGTCTTCTTAAAATACTGTCCACAATAAGAAAACATAAAAATCTGATGCCCTGTGATACCAGAGGGTCGATCCAAGTGATGAAAGTATCATTAAAACTTCCTTTTTAAATGAACCTAACAAGCAATATAACCTCACCACTTTCTGACCTTGTTGATTTCTGACCTTAGTTTGTACGAAGACGACCAATATTTCTTTAACTACTACTTGTTTTTTTTCTTTGACAAGCTCCTTGCAGGCATATTGCTTTGCAGAAAGATGCTGCTTAATTAAGAGTGGGTATTGGCCAGAGCTGTGCTAGAAAGAGAGGAGAATGTGGAAACAGAAATGCCCTTTGGAAGTTATCTTCTTAAATGCACTTGAAGAACTTTGGTTGCTTCTTTTTTTCTGAGAGATAGGGACTTTTTTCCCTTTTTATGGAGATATGGTTTGGGCTGATTTACTGGCTGTTTGTGCTGCAAAGCATTGGCATCGTCGTGTTAATGGAGGCTTTCTCTTAGATAATTTGCAGGTGTGGGGGTGGAGATAACAGCCCAAGAGACAGATATTTAACTAGGGACAAAGCTAAAAGCAGACAGAACATTGGGACTTAAATTTATCAGGTTGATACAAAATAGGACTCCACATCAATATAAATGTTTCTGTGTAGCTTCTGTTTGTATGAAAAGCAAACTAAATCAATTCAATGCATCAACCTGAAGGTGACACTGTAATGTTTGTTTTCTGCCTGAGTGTTCAACCCCCTAAAATACACCAGAAAATTGCATATTACACAGTTAGCCAAAGTCCCCAAAGTGAGACCCATAACAGAATTCTAGCATTGATCAGATGACAAACTTGGACCATTGATCCACGCCATGCCTGAGCATGATTGCACTCTTTTCGAAGGTGCCCTGTCAGCCCACATCCACATTGTCCCTACCTAAATACGTTACATACACAGACTACAAAGCTGGTACAACAGAGAGCAACACAGAGACAGGGTGTCAACTTTACCATCTTTGTATCACAAACCAACCAGGCATTAACACCATGACCCCTGACCGATGAAGTGAATAACATGGATCATCTCTTTATCATGGCACCTGTCAGTGGGGGGATATGTTAGGCAGCAAGTGAACTTTTTGTCCTCAAAGTTCATGTTAGAAGAGGGTAAAATGGGCAAGTGAAAGGATTTGAGTGAGACTGACAAGGTCCAAAGTGAGATGGCTTCAACAGGGGATCGTAAATGTTGTGGATAACTTCAACATTTAACATAAATTCATACTTTTAGACCAGTTAAACCCATTTTAATGGGTTAAACATCACCCGTAAAACAGAGAATTAATGTCACTGCGGTCTCGGCAGCGTGCATTGAGAGCCCGGCGTTTGTGTGTTTTGACTAATGGTGCATTCCAGTTGTACATGAATGTTGGAATTTCCAAACTCCAAGTCAGAATTTTAATCAGAAACTCCTGTGATGTCAAATCTACAACTCGGGAAGGCGGATTAATCCCACCAACCAGACATAGAATTCATGCTATCTGCTTCTTACGTAAACAGTAGTTGCATGTTTTGTTGTACGTCTGTAAGGATGGGAAGCGCTGGGAGCACTCAACTTTGGGGTTTAAGTTGACCAGAGCTCCAAGTTACAACTTCCAATTGAACATACCATAAGGCAAACTCTCACTCACCAGGGTCCATGACCTTTGGAAAAAGGTCATGGACCCTGAAGAGTTTGTCTTCAGCCTGCTCTATTGTAAAGTGCCTTGAGATAACACTTGTTATGAACTGGCACTATTCAAATAAATACTGATTGATTGATTGACTGATTGGTAAGTTTTGATAAAGTCATACTGTAGGTGCAGTCTATTATAAACAACTGAAAACACTAATTAATATTCTAATTGAGGATATTGAACAATTTGGCAGCAGTGAGAATAAATTAGGGACCTAAGGTGTCCATCTCTGCTGGATACAATGCAAAACAACATGTAAGACATATCCCCTTATTTTGTACTTTGTGATAAACACACCGCACTCCTGAACAAAGTGAAGTTTCGACAAGTTTCAAACTCGGGGCTCCTGATTTAAAAGCGCCTAATGCTGCACTAAGCTCCGGGTCACAGACTTACACCCCTGCTGCTGTCTCTGCTGAGCGTATCAAGGCGAGGATGGGGATGGATGGGTGGGATACCTGCCGGGTAATCAGCTGGATAAATCTTCAGTCGGGCTGTGGAGAGATAAATGAGGTGGAAAAGGAGGGCCAGGGCCAGAGGGGGGTCAGTGTCAAACATCCCCTCCCTGCACCTTCGCTTCTTCCCCCCAAGAGATTCACTCCATCTGCATCTGTGCATTGGTGTGCAATGGAGCATCTGATATTTCAGAGTTTGGAGGGAGATAAATGAGAGAACAAGTCTCTCTTTTTATCCAATCTGAGCTTGAAATCGGTTTAAAACAACTGTCATGCTCACACAATTAAACACCTTGCCTCAAGTTAGACAGGAAGAGGATTAGTCACAACAAATGAGGGAGACAGAAAGTCGTGATGGTGCTGCCCTCTGTTGTTGTTCAGCTCTTTTAGGAGACAGTTTGCCGCTGCAGAGATGCCCGTGATAAAGACAAACTTAACTTGTTTCTGCACTCAAATGGTGGTGAAATCCATTGTTCACAACGTTAAAGTAATGCAAAAACAAAACCCCCATGTCACTGCTTCACTGGATCTCAAAGCATATGCCAACAAACTGAAAAAAGTGCACGATTGATGTCCGGTTGTGATGGCACAAAGTCAGTGAGGGCTCAGATGTGGACTTTCAAAACACACTTTACATGAGTCCTCGTATCTGCCGACTTTGCTGTGGACGAGGAAAGCTTGGTGAAGAAGGACGTCCAGTGCCAAGCTAACTGCAAACAAATAGTATTTGTTTGTAAATGAAGGAATATTCTGTGAAAGATGTCTGATTTATCCAAAAAAATAATAGTTGATCAATTTTTGGTTGTTAAGAGAACATTTCTCCCCACACTTTTTGTTTGTTTGTTTTTTTGACCTGGGCCAGGTTTTATGTAATAAAATGTAGTTGCAGACCAGCTCCCACATACCCCTATTCCACTGAGATGGAGCCTTAGTGCATTTGAACATACGTTAATGAAACAGAACAGGTATGTTCAAGGCTTAAATATCAAATATCTAGTAGCCTAGTTGTAATGAGTGTTGGCAGAACAGATCAAGACTACACTCTGAGCAGCTAATTAATGGCAAAACAGGAAGTGATGAATATACGTATTAAATAATCATAATTTCTTATATATTTGGCAGATCAGGTAGAGAACGCCAGAGGAGATGCATCAATGCAAACTCCTCATCCCTCACGTTGTAAACACTAGAGAAGTGCATTCACTTCCTGAACAGCAGCAGAAGCAGATAAGAGGAACACCGGGGAATTATTTACATCCTTACAGCTCCATTTCCAGCTTAAAGCTATCCTCTTGACCCTGTATTCATGTCCTGCTCTGTGTATTCACTCCCTTTGTTTACACGTTTGCAAACCTGCTTATCGTCTCATGTTGATGGAGTGCATGCAGGAGAGCACGACACACGGATTACACGTGCAAGGTGTGTTTCTTGTTGAAATAATGCATAGCCTCTGTTTATGGAGGTGTCGGCAAACACACTCGTGGTTGTATACCTGCATGATGATGGTGATGGTGGAGATAGATCACAGGGGAATATTCATCCAGCTGTGTTTGTACTATTATATAGTCCACAAGCTTCCTGGTAACATCCTGAGGCTGTTAAGTTGAAATGATTAATGAGGAAATAAAAGACAAATCTCTGATACGAGCTCCATGCTACGAGCTCCTGCAGTGTGCGTTAAAGTCAAGGTCGAGCAGCAGAATGGTGGAGTAGATTAAGTTATGGCTCTGTGATGTCTGATCCACCTGTAATGGAGGCTGAGGAGGAATCTTCATCACAGGACACCGTATGTCAGTGTCAGCCCGGCGCTATGTGAGGCTCTGCTCTGTGTCAGCACCTGAGACGGCAGAAGATTCATGATGCTGTGAGCTGTCCTGTAATTAGGAAATGAAGTTAAGACATTTTAAGGGGAAGAAGAAGCAAAAGTAAATTAAACTACAGTAGCTACCTGAAAGTGAATTATTTCAGTATCAGATTAAAAAGTGATGTTGCTGAGTATGTGGTAAGTCCTGAATTAATAAAAGAAACCAGGCTGCAACAGATTTAGCTGGTGTTACAAACCCCAGTTCCAGTGAAGTTGGGACGTTGCGTAAACTTAAATAAAAGCAGAATACAATGATCTGCAAATCCTTTTCAACCTACATTTAATAGAATACAAGACAAGATGTTTAATGTTCAAACTGATATTGGCATGAGGACCCTCTTGAAAATGAGATGCCACATCTCGCGGGGCTTACCTTTAATTCATTTATATTCAACAAACATGGCACTTTATAAATAAAGATTGATTGAATCTATATTTAGCAGAGACAAATGTGATCAGGACAGATTTTCATGGGTTTGTTGCTATCAGAAATCCTTGTTTTTAGTCTCTTTGTCTCTGCCTGGATGGACATACACATACATACAAAGATATATGTATTCACTGTGAAAAAAGGTTGTACATTTTACAGTAACTTACTGGCAACAAGATGCCAGTAAGTTACTGTAAATGTACTCCATTTTAATTTACAACATTATAACTGTATTTTCTAAAACTGTTTTACTACTGTATTTTTATTTAATGTATCATTACTGTCTTTCAATTGACAGCATTATTACTGTATTATCAAAAACAGCATCCTCACTGATTTTTCATTTACAGCATCATCACCTTATTTTGCTCTACAAAATTTTAATGCATTTTAAATTACAGTGAACTTTCTGTATTTTACTTTAAATTACTATATCTTTAGCTATTTTATCATTCATTTATTAAGATATCGTTTTGTTAAAAAAATTCACATACAGTACATAATTTTTTTTATTAAAAGAAATACATTTACTCAAACATTTGTTTCACTAAAAACTGTCATGCATTTACTAAAAGAAAGCTTGCCCTCTGTTAATCAGAGTCCATTGATCCATTGCCCTTTTCAGTAATTTACTGTATAAACATTTTACAGTAGCATGAACCCTGTGAATCCAGCTTCTTTTCAAGCAACAATTTTAAGGATTGTTTCAGTTGCACAAACTCAAACTATTTCAGAAGTCAGGAGCCAATTTCAAGGAGAAAAACTACAGAACAACCACAGGCTCACATTCTTTGTGATACTTTTTTAAAACGGTTTAATGATGACTCTTAGGACTTCCTTACTAGTGACGCTTCACACATTCAGGGGGAGAAACTAGGTTGTGAGGTAGCAGTGATTTAACAGATGTGCTCAGTCTTTAGTGGTTTTTTTTGGGCTATTAGATACCAAATCACTTTTACTAAGCACATGGGCCATGTGGTCAGGAAACAGTCATTGTGTTTGGGTAATTAAGGACACTTAATGACTAAACACCAGTTAAATGGAGACAACTTATCCAGCCAAGGGCAAACCAGTCCCTGAGAAAAAGCAGATTTATGAGTCAGTGTTAAGTAAAAGTAAATATATTATTTCAGCCAAAGAAACAAATTATAGGTCTTTAAAAATGGATTAATACAGGTTCATTATATAATAGCAACATGTCATTTAACAGCACTTTTCTCTGACATGCTGTCAATAGTACTTTTATTCTTGCTACGATACACTCACTATGCTAACACAGAGGATGTGCCTAACAGTGCTGTATGCATTCAATGTTTTTAAGGTGGCTGAATAAATCCCTCTGACCTTCAGCGTCTGAGTCATGGGTTTGTCAAAGGCATGTCCACAGCCAAAGACACAGCAAAGATTAAAAACAATGATTCATCGAGTGCAATGAATCAGGTTTGGTGACTCAAAATTCAGTCATTAATAGAAAACCATTCAGAATGAATTCTCCCCTTGCGTTTGGAAAGTATACAAGGATTGTATTATGTCTGAAAGCCACCTCTGAGAAATACACAGAAAGTGACTGTTTTTAAATCACTTTGTTGGCTTTGAATGCAGACTTTAGCAAAGTTATTGAACATTAAATAAATAAAGTGAAGTTGAGTTAAGGCTGTAGATATACTGAGATAGTTTCATTATTTATTTTGATGTGTCATTTTTAGGAACCTTGTTGATCTAATCGTAAAGTATACTAAAAGTTCATCAGGGAACCGTGAAAAAATTAAAACAATTCTAACAAGAGTTAGAATTGTTTGAGTTAGAACAAATGTTCTGGGAGGAGAAAAATAGACTTTAGGTCATTTAAAACACAGTTAGAAATGTATTTTGATTGTTAATCTACAAAAACTTTAATTTGAAGAACCATCCATTTTCTTTGCAAATTGCCCAGAATGGCTCGCAAACGAACGGCTCACTCACAATTGCAAATAGGTATTTGATGTTCACTAAAAAGAGCCGTTCAAAAGACTCAACTCGTTGATGAACGTCACATCTCTATCATAAACCACCGTGGTAGTAGGTCAACAAAACAAAGCCCCTGTTTATGAGAAGATATACACTGATAGTAGAAGATAACACAACATAACATGGTAAAAAATACAAGTCACAGCAAGCACACAGGACCACTTGGAGATGCTGAAGAGTTTATATGATGACTGTAGGCAGAGGCAGGCTAACACTACCCATTGAATCCCAGTGCTTGAGCTAAGCTAATTAGCGTTGGGCGATCTTTGCCCATCTCTTCCTTGTTACTTGCACGCACAGTCTAAAGAATGGTGTCTCTCTGCTTGTCATGGACTCGGGAGTGAGGCAAGACACAAAAAGAAATAAAAAGTTGGCGTATGCCTTTAAGGGTATTCCAGATGATGTTTTCAGATTAAGATGTTGGAATTTCCAGCTTCTGATGTAAAGGAAATGCACCATAGGTCTTCAATTAAAGCAGCAGAAGTTGCTGAATGACATGCTTAAGGTCACATGACTCACATTGCTCTATTTGTATATGGGAATAATTGAGTATGAAGATGATCAACATCTCACCCCACTTCATCAAACCTTATCTTATTAGGTTTTTGTAAGATTTTGTTGAACAGAAAAACTCCCTCTATCATCAGCTCTAACTCTTACTGCTTAATCATATATATAATTTGAGGTGCCTTTCTTTCTTTCTTTTTTTTTTTTTTTTACTTTTTTGTGAAATAGAACAGTAATAATGATACAAGAAAGACAACAGAAAGAGGAAAATAAAATAAAAGAGTAATTAGTAGTTACAGAGACACCAAATATTGATATATACAAACAAGAAAGTATAGTTTGTGGTTGATGTTGCACAAAACTGGGGAGGTAGAATTTGTTATGGGACATCAAGGAAGGGGTGCCTTAAACATAACTGTACGTTGCCTAAATAATGACTTTGCCTGATATATTATCATCTCTGAGACTCAGCCTCCTCCTCTGGCAGCAGTGAGGCTTTTATTTTGGTAACAATAGCTCCCACTATTGAGAAAGGATCCGATACTACAGCAGGCACATTCATCAAGCTCCAGTCTATTTTTACTGATGCATGCATGTGTGAGTGACACACGGCATATGTTCAAATGTCTCTTTTTATAGAGCAGCATTGATTGGGCTCTTTGCTGTAGTGGGATCTCTGAATGTGTGTGTCAGGATGTGAGGAGCAGACAGGCTGCACACATCCATACTCCTACTATTAGAACTGAAACACTGACAATGTTACAGAGCCGATGCAACACGGCACAGATGTTCACATTTCTATCTTGTCAAAAACAGCAGATTTATGTTTAGCCTTAAGCCTCCAAATAAGATCATTTAACTGAGATAATAATGAATATGAAAAGCACCAGGTGTCATAGTCAACTCAGATTTCCATGAAACATTTGGTTAAGTTCTTCATACTCACGATGATACTAAAGCTGCACTTATTACAGCGAGTCAGTCATAATGAATTCTAGGTAGGTTTTTGTTTGTAAGATGATCTGAGTTTGCAATGACCTTGACCTTGAACCTTTAATATATATATCATGCCGTAGTTAGTTCAGAGTTTAAAAATATCCCACCAAGACTTTCAAGGATACGACAAACTTGGCAACAAACAAAAGATAAACACTAGAAAGCACGTGGAGAGCACAAACCTCCAAAAGGTAGCTCACATATTGCTGTTCCATCCAGTGTTAACCTTGACAGTACTTTTTAATTTAGTTTTAAGCTTTTGTCTACGATATCTTTTAGTTTTAGTCATAATTTAGTCGTCTAAACTGTTTGATTTTAGTCTAGTTTTAGTTGATGAAATTTCACAACATTTTAGTCGACTAAAATATGAAGTGTACAAGTGTAAGGCATTTTTTATGTTTCCTTGAATTTCTGAAGTCATGTTTTACACTTGGATCCCGCCACCATGAAGCTAAAGCAGTTGTGATTGGATGTCGCTTTTAACTCATCCAACCTTTCCACACAACCAAAGTAGCCGTGGTTCCTAACTTGTCCCTACTTTCTACATGATGAAATTAGGTCTGATTGGATTTAGTCTCTGTCAAACATTTTAGTCTGTTTTTTTATTTGTTGACAAAAATGGCAGTTAATTTAGTTTTAGTTTTTGTCCATGCACACTTGTTTTTTTTAAGTTATAGTCTAGTTTTCATCAGGGAAATAAAGGTTGTTGATGAAAACTATGATGAAAATAATTAGTCAACAAAATTAACACTGGTTCCATCTATAAGCAATAGTTCAATGATAAAGTTACCATCATAATGTGATTCCTTGACCCTGAAAACCCTCACCTAGCACTCAGAATCATGTTGATATCATAATTAGTTAGACAGTTGAGCAAAAACGATTGTTTGATCATGGCGGTTATCTGGATCACCACCAACAGCTCCTAAAAATTTGATCAAAATCCATCCAGTAGTTTTTGCGTTATGTTGCCAACAAACAGACAAAACAAACATCAGCAAAAACATAACCTCCTCTGCGAAGGTAATAAGACACCAAGACCTCCTTCACCCTTTGGCTCTCTTAATTAAATCAGTTCATCCTTATGTACAAGTTGACATTTGTGCAGAGAGAAGAAAAAGCTTAACAGATGGACAATCTGAAAAATCGGCTCAATCCAATCAGCCAACTCACAGACTTGAGGCACGTTCGTAAAATGCAGTGAGCTCTTCCACTGTGAAATTCTGAAATCCACAACTTTTAGCAGCAAATAACACACTTTCTATTAGATATTTTATTTATTTTCTTTTTATGTAAAGCACTTAGTGCTACAAGAGCTTGCATTAAAAGTGCTATACAAAAAAAGTTTGATTGGTTGTAGACCTGCTTAATCAGTTTGTCTTTAAATCTTTCTGCTGCTGACTGTCATCTGTTTGCCTCTGCACTGATCTGACCGTTTGTCTGTAGACTGCAGCTTGCTTTAGGTCTGGACACCGTGCACAAATGATGCACTGAAGCGATGCAGCAGACACTTGGTGACCAACACATGTCCACGTCCACGTATTTAACAGCAAGTGTCTCCGGCTTTTTCCCTCATTATGCCATCTCTGGCCCTGGACTTTTGCAGAGGTGTAAAATGTTGCTGCCTTTTCAAAAGAACAAAATGCAAATTATTGAAGGATACAAAGGCAAGGGACACCTTTTTGTGTAGGAGTAAAGCATTCTAATGTCCTTGACCAGTGTCTAATTTGCTGTGTTTGAGGACCTGAGAGTGAGAACAGGTTGTTGCGGCTCCAGGATGTAAAACAACAGGGCTGCAGTTTGTGTAATCTCTCCCCTGTACATTTCTGCAGCATTGCTATAATGTGATACTAATGGAAAAAGAAAACCCCATCAAATCTTTAGAATGAAGAGGGAAATGAGGCATGAAAAAATTAAAGGAAGGCTGAGATTGTGTCTGGAGTTTATTACAATACGAGTGAAAGAAGAGAGAAGGCAGATCATTATAAAGTTTTCTACATGACACTGTAATTCAACAAAGCCTGGTGTTCGTCTTGTCTAAATAAACTGTCACCAACACATGACGAGAAAATAACTTCAGCCTCTTTGAAGTTTGTTAAGACGGCGGCTCCCGCTGTGCTCACGTCAGCAGTGAAAGCAAAGGGCAGCCAGCTGATCTGTGCTAGAACGGGGCTCTGTGAGACACTGTGGATAAAAGTAACCTCTGCACCATTAGTAAAAATGTTCAAATGTTAACAGTTATTGAAAATTAAAAGTGGCTAACGCCTGCTGCTGAGGCATCCACGGGGGATTATCCATTTGCACCCTGAGAGGCGAAACGTTTTTAAGAGCCTTATCCAAGTTATGTAATGTGGATGGAAAATTATTGCCCATCACGGTGACAGGGGAGATAGTGGGAGCCTCAATGTGCACTCGCTCTGAGGCTTTGGACGGAGGAAATATGGGAGCTCTGGAGGAGCAGAGAAGAGTAAGGATGTGGGCTGAGGCTTAAACCGGCATGATATGCTGCAAATTAAACATATGACAAAGAGGGGGAGGAGGATTGGCGTATGTGCCTGGTGCATGTGGGGGTGTGTGAGCATCTTTGCATTTCAATATTTATGGGGGGATGCTTCTAGGTAAGGATGAAGGAAAAGGAAAAAAAAAATATGAGGGAAAGAAAGCTCACTAATCTCTAATTTTTGATAATACAAGGATATTGATCCTTTCCTGAAAATGAAGATGAAGTAGAAAAGCAGAAACCACAGCCAAGGTTGTTCCAACATTTTTGGGGGAGTACTAATCAGAAGTGTGGAAAAACTGCCCTAATGTGCAGTGTTAACAAGTTCTTAAAAAATCCTAGATGGAGATTTGGATCACCACCAAAATCCACTGGGCTATTAGCAAAAATAAGGAAAAATGCTCTTTCTCACAGTGTTAATAAAGCTTAAATAAATTCCTGGGTCTTAATCTGTGTTCAGATCACATCTTTCTTGTATGGTGGCCGACAAGGCAAACAGCCTACAGCAGCTCAATGCGGTTTAATAAGAGGAAAACAGCGTCAAGAACAGAAAAGATTCAAATACAGAAACAAAACTAAAGGGGAGAATGAATTACAAACACAGAAACATGGTGCAAATGAAATAATGTGATGAAAGAATATAAAACAAATGCATTAAGGGCAAATATGCTGGGACTTTCCCAAAACAATCCAAACCCAGAAAACACCTGCAAGAGCAGAAACTAAGCATCACCAAGTGCAACAACAGAAGTGCTCCAGGCCTGCAGGGGGCGCTGTGGCAGGGAGCGACAGACTTGGACTGAAGTTTTGGCTTTGTGAGGAAATGTAAAGTTTGTAAAAACATATTTTCATGTTCATGCTGGAGCATTTCCATATTCTGTTTTCCTTGTGCCATGACTAGCATTCCCTGGAAATTCCATCTATATCTGTGGAGAACTTTTTGAGTTGTCTTGCTCACAGATGGACAAAAAGAAAAGATAGGCTAAACAGTAACAAAAACATAACTTGCTTGAGGAAGAGTTTAAAAAATGCCTTATAGTTCTTTTCTTAATAAAATTAATGTATCTTTTGACAAACAACTAAATTGAATTTCTTCTGACTTCCATGTTTTTGCATCAGCCCTGATATTTTTTTGTTCAGCAGCATGTAAGTGATCATATTCCAGATTTTAGAGGGCCTTGTCCTATTTTTTAGAAATCCCATTTGTCAGCTGAAGAGTTCCAGAATAAAATGGATAACTGTGGCACGTTATTACTTTGTTTTCTGACGGCTGCTGACATACTGAGAAATTATTACATGTGAGGCAACAAAGGAACCTGAATCTTTGTCTTTCCAAAGTGTCAATCTCCAGGGTAAAATGAAGCCAAAAATTGCAGTTCCTCGAGTGTCCACTTGAGGCTGGCTGCAGGAAACTTCCAAATTATACAACTGGATTTGGGAAAAGTCAGTTTTTAAGGCCTAAATAAACATATTTACAGCCTGGTTCAACAAATTGCATTAGTCTCATATGAAAATACTTTCCCGCAAAATCTGTTTGCTGACCTTATAAGGCAATTAATAATATCAGAGATCAGTGAGATTTTAAAGAGCTCAAATTATGCTTTATGATATTATTTTTGCCCTTCACTGTGTTTTACATGTCTCCTCTGCATGATAGAGAACTTCTATGCACAAGACAAAAAGTCTGCAGTATCAGAATCTTGCCCTCTGCCCCTCTTCACAGCACCAGTAGCCTCCTAAAACTGCTTGTTCCCCCAGCCTCCCCTGAATAGTCTTACCAGTGTGATGTCATACCATTGTTTCATCAACAGTTAAAGTCCATTGGCTTGAGTAGGCACCCCAGTGCAGAGCAGAAAGGGTAGAATGAGAGCAGAGTCATTGACAATATGGCCCTGAGCAGCACTGAACTTGAGAAAAGTGGACCGGTCAACCAATCAGAGCGGACTGGACCCACATGAAGAAGAGAGCCTTAAAGAGGCAGGAGCTCCAACAAAGGGTCTCAGACATAATGAGAATACAGCTGGATCAGGGGAACTTCAGGACATAAAACTACAAAGTTATTGAAACACCAGCGATGCACATCAGGTCTTTGATTATTCCAAGGTCAGTCCTTTGTGTTTTCTGTTTGTGAACGAGTGAAGCTCTGCTGCGATGCTTTGTTTACTTTTAGATTAGACATGAGATACAACAGTTTGCATGTAAATAAAAACAGTGCATGCCTAATGAGCTGTGCTCAGATTGGAACGGGACACGCTTAGTATGTAAATGTTGTTACGTGTCCTGTGGAATTTTCCAGAGCTGCCCACCACGTCTCTGTGTCCTCTGGATTTCCTCTGTGAGCTCAGCCTCCATGAGACCATCTGGTCCCCTCAGCTGCTCACTCAGCTGCATCTCATCAGCAATCAGCCTCAGCATACGCAGCGCTGTGCAGAACATAAAGACCAGTGGAGCCATTAAGAGACACTCTGTTACCAAGAGGCTGCTGGACTCCAGTCAGCTCTGCGACCTTTGACCCAAGGTCATGCAGTTATGGAGGGAACCAGTTTTCTGAAGTGATAAACTTCTGACAGTATAAGATGTCAGCTTGGAGAGGTTGTCTGATTTTTCCAAATTTTAAATTAAGTTCTGCATGGACAGCAAACTTGGGAACAATAGAGGAAATAGGGGGATGTGACCATTTGTCCAAACATAGGCAAGTATTTTGGAAAACTGAGGTTTCCCTTCCCTTTAGGTGTGCACAAAAATATCAGAACAATATCAGTATTGGCAGAAAATCGACACATATTGGCTGTGATACTAGCAGAATGCACAAATGTATTGTAATGTTTGATCACCACTGAATGTCCACTTTTTTAACCCTTTAAAGCCTGAAAACACAAATTATAGCCAGAAAAAATGAGTTTTTTGGAGCTGAAATGTTAATTTCATTTTCTAAAAAATTTAACATATATATATTTTGTATATCATTTGATACATTAGGTGTTTTTCGCAACTGTTAATCCACTTGAAGACATTTTTATAATTTATCTGATTGTTTTCAGATGTTTTTTTAGTAATTTGTTGATCACATTGATTAGATAGAGGTATCAGTGTGTATCAAATATGATACAACAGGCTTTAAGGGGATAAATCAAAAGTATTTTGTTATATCTGTTTTATATCAGACTTTCATAACTTTATGTAAAGTGGAGGTTTTTTTACTCTTGACAAAATAAAATAAACGTAATTTTAATATTGCCATCAGTATTGGCAATTGTAGGTTCTGAAATATCAGCCTATCAAATATTGGCAGAAATTCAGTATGTTGCATCCCTAAAAATAATCCTGTCTGCACACGTGAAGGTTTAACCACTTTTTAAAAACAGAAATGCACTGAGCCTATCCCAGCTGACATTGGGCGAGAGGCGGGGTACATTCTGAATCAGTTGCCTGTCAATCACAGGGCGATTGACAGGCAACCATTTACTGTCACACTCATACCTAAGGATAATCTGGAGTCACCAATCAATCTAATGAGCATGTCCAAGAGAACCCATGCATGCAAACTCCACACAGGAAGGCTCTGACCAACCTGGGGATCGAACCAGCAACCTTTTTGCTGTGAGGCACGTGCACTACCAGTGCAGCCCCTAAATTCATGTTATTAATAATTATCACCAAAGAAATACAAATAAAAGCCAAAACGCGCCCCACCAAAACTGAGTCTAATGAAATGGGAGGGACCGTCTTCATGATCTGGGCTTGGTACAAAAAAGTCAAAGTTCTACTTTAGAGTTTATGAAAATCTACACCTTGGCAGGACTTTTCCAAACTATAAAAGCACTCAGAGAGCGCAGACCTCTGCCAAGCAGGTCAGTTCTAGCAGTGGCTTTTCCACAACCCCTGTAAAAGATACAATTGCGGATCCAGAATAGAGCCAGGATCCAGACCAAACTCAGCACATACATGGAGGTTGTTATCCTGTATGAACACAACACATTTTGGGACCATCACTTAATATTTAGGATTTGCATTAAAGATTGAATGTCTCCAGTTGGATTTTCCCTTATAAAGTTCAATGTTTTTTTGTGACATCAATCTGGATCAGATCCAGATGAAATTTCCCTTGATGATAGAAACATGGACCCCATATTATCCTGTAAAATTGGAAGCGGATCCATTGAAAAACGGCAGAGATATTATTTTTTCAAATTCTTCCTCATGTTAACTTATAGGATATTTTTTGCATCCAGACTAATATTCATATCTCCACCAGAATTTCATGGCATCTTCTTTGGACCAACCCACACCTCTGGGAAAATCACACATTAAGCTGTATTTTCAAAAATACTAGCCTTCTTATTTATGGACACAGCCTTTGTCAAGTCCTGCCCTCCTTTGTAACTGTTGCAAGGTTAGACTCATCTCCTTTTGGGCCTTTTTTCATAAAAAGGTGGTTGAATTTAGTGAACAATGAGATTGCAGATTTGATTGAAAAGCAAAGTTGCAAATGCTTTTATGCTGATGTGGATCAGAGAAAAGTTCTGCTAATGTAACACATTGACCATCTGGTGGTTTTTTAGCTCTGAGGATGAAAAAAAAAAAAAAAAAAAATCATCTCAACTCCGTCACTCCTGGCTATAACCAGGATTGGGCTCGAGCTGACAATATGCAGGCAAATGTAAATCCATCACCTCAGCTTTAGCAGTGTAGGGTGTGTGATGTGTAGGGCTGCAGCCTGGAGACTGAGATTATCCTATTTACTTTGATTTCCCTCTTACATCACTCTCATGTGTGAAATTAATGTTGATGTATGTGGTGAATGTACATACAGTATATGTGATGGGATACTCTCATCCCTGCACAGACCAATCAGCGGCTCAGAGAGGTTTAGCTGCCTGGGCCTTTTGATGTCATGGTCGTACTGATGTTGAAGAGAAGAGGATGTGATTTCACAGGTGTAAACTGTGATTTAGACGTTTGTGACAGAGGATGCAGATGCTCCTTGACTCAGAATTAGGGATCTAAACACAGACTATATTATTCAATTTGTCAGTAATCTAATAATTAATTTAAAAGGGATTAGCCAACATTTTTCCTGAGTTTATGACAAGCAGATAGACACCATTCTTTCAACTGTGCGTGCAGTGACAAGGAAGAGACAGGCAGAGCTCACCCTCCGCTAATTAGCTTAGCTCAAACACTGTAATCAATAGGTAGTGTTAGCCTGCCTCTGCCTACAGTCATCAGATAAACTCTTCAGCAACTCTAAACGGTCCTGTGTGCTTGTTGTGACTCTTTTTTTTACTGTGGTATATTATGTTATCTATTTTTAGACTGAGATTAGCACTTCAAGTAATTTTTGAAAGAAATCCATACAAATCTAAACCACAGGGTGCATGCGCAAACCACAGCGGACATGCTTGTAAGTAGGCCAACAAAACAAAGCCTCTGTTTACAAGCAGAAGAAGATAATAAGATAATAATAGAAGACAATGAGACATAACATGGTAAAAAAAACAAGTCACAACAAGCACACAAAATCTGTAGTCCATGGCCTCGCTCTCATTTGAAACAGTTGATAAAATTTGCTTTTATGACTAACTTCTATTCATATTTACTGAAGTTGATTCCTTTATAATTTGCCCTAGTAAAAGTATGAAGACAGAACTAAACTAGGACACGGTGTAGGAAGAAATGTCTAACATTGGCTGAGCACACCAACAACATGCTTTTATAATTTTCCTAAAATATTGTCAATGTTACAATGCGATGTGTATGAAATCAGGAGGAGATAAACTAAAAGGCATCAAAAACCCTAAAAAGCATAAAATAACTTCTTGAAGTCTGATCCAACATTTTTTTTTTTTTTACCAGGAATGACATTTACCAGGGGTTTAGATGTGCCTTACAAACCCTTTTTTCACGTATTAGTGAAATTTCTGCAAACTTCTAGTCTACCAAAAGACAAATCACTTTAACTTCCATGTACGTTGATATTTCTCTTTATATTCATAATGTCATGCTATTCTTTAAATGCCTTATACATATATGTAATCTTACATAAGCCACATAGTTTGGGGAAAGGAAAATTAGTCAATAGACTAATGCTTTATATTTCCTTCTTACTGGCCATTATTTTGTCACAAAATGTCTTTGAACTGGAAATAAAAGAAAGCTGGAAACCTTTAAATGACAGTAATCCACACAGTCCTTTCCATCCATCACTGCTTGGCACACAGGGCTGTAAACGGTAAAATCCAGGAGGGGAAAACTGACTAAATCTGATCGACGGTTGGCAGTAACAATTTGACAAGCTGACAATTTTCATGACAAGATTGAATATCATATAGAAAGTCAGTGTCAGACTCTGAGAATCACAGTCTGGATCTTACATCTGACTGTGAACAGAGTCAGGTGTGACTGGGATGCTGCCTGTGTTGGAGGAATGGGAAACATTGATTGATAAATATGTGATAAATAAAAGTGAAGTGGAAGATTGTTACATAAAACACCAGAAGATCCACCATAGACTGGATATTAAGATGGACAGAGCAACAGCTGCCACAGAGTAAAGCCAAAAGATTTAGAGCTTACCTGATGTCTCAGCAGTTTAGTTTAAATTATTTAATTAACACTGATTAAGCAGCTTCACATAGATAATAACAGCAGACATAATAACCAATAATCTCAACCCCAAGGATAACATTGCATGATTCAAGCAGCAGGCAGTAAGGATATTCCTTCTTGTATGAGGAACAAAATGATAGGAGCGACCCAGTTTGGTAATTTGCCCAATTAACACCAGCCCCGTTTCTTTATGAGTGAAAATACTCCATTCAAATCAACAGGGATAAATAGGGAGATGGGATCTGGAGCAATTTAAAGGCTCAAAATTAGGAAATTCACATATAACAGCTATCGTAGCCCAAAACCAAACAAAACAAACCCTCATCTTCTATGTAGAATAGCTCACCAGGATCAGAGAGAGCCCTTCTTTATCACAGTGATGGCAGAGAAAGAGAGCATGCGTGTAAAGTCTGCACAGTTAAACCACGTAGATGGGTATGTGAGAATCTGGTCTTTCTTTCAAAATAAAAAAAACATACTTAAGTCTTGAGTTACTAAAAAAAGGTAATAAAATTAATTATTTTTATTTTTCTGGTGCCAGCCCTATATTGGTCCATGGCCCAATGGTTGGGACCTCTGCTCTACAAGCAGATACTACTTCAGCCTCTGTTTGTGGGAGTCTTCAGCTGAAACTTGTGACTTTGGCAATGCTCTGACCTTATTTCACTCACAGATTGTGAGCACTATGGTCATGCCTGACCATTGTAGCATGAGCACATAGACTGAGCTAGAAATCACAGTAGATGTGAAGCCTAGCATCTATCAAGGCATAAAGTTGCTTTCAGTTAAAGTACAGTGCTGCACTGGGAAGAATAACCCTGCACAGCAGCTGGATCTGCCTGATTTATAGGGGTAATCCGGCAGATCCACCTTGCCAAGCTCCAATCTGCAACACTTTCACTTGGCATGCAGCATGGCCCAATTAGCGTCCTTTAAAGCAGGAAGAAGTGGGAGCTAACAGCTTTAGCTGCAGTGTCTGGACCACATTTCGTTATTAAATGAAAACAACACTGAAAGCATTTCTCAACAGAAAAGATATTTTAGCTCCACTTCATGCATGCTTTGCCTTGAGTTTGCTTTATGAAGTGGCTTACATTTATACTGTTCACCAAGGCAGTAGCATATTACTGCATCATCTGCCTGTCGTAAATGTGATTGATGGAAAACACTTTCTATGGGCTGGTTCCCAGATGGACCAGTGAAATGTATTGAATGGTCCATCTTGTGTGTCAGGTAATAAGAAGAATGACTGAGGCTGATTTTTATGATACTGTTCTTGGTGTAAATATTTCTTTAATAGTTCGTGTGGTCAATCTTCGTTCCTACCCTCACCTATGGTCACAAGCTGTGGGTAGTGACTGAAAGAACAAGATCACCGGGACAAGTGGACGAAATGAGTTTCCTCCACAGGGTTTCCGGGCTCTCTCTTAAAGATTGGGTGGGAAGCTTGGTCATCAAGGAGGGGCTCGGAAGTGAGCCGCTGTTCCTCCGTGTTGAGAGGATCCAGATGAGGTGGCTCCTGGACAAGGCCCTGGTGACGTGATGAGGGCACATCCCACTGGTAGGAGACCTCGAGAAAGACCCATGACACACTGGAAGGACTATGTCTCTGCTGGCCTGGGAATACCTCGGGATCCCTGGGTAAGAGTTGGATGAGGTGGCCGGGGAGAGAGGAGTATAGGCTACTCTGCTGCCCCCTCGACCCGACCCCGGATAAGTGAAAGAAGGTGGTATGGTACGGTGCTTGTGGTCTCAGCGGCATTACTTTTGTACAACACATGGCGACATGTTATCCATGATAACTCACTGTTAATAGTTCATGCACTCAAAGCCAAAACTGCTTGATTATTGGGAACACATTTAACTAAACATTTCATATTTTAACCACAAAACTAAAGATATCAGTAGCCTTGGAGCCAACCAAAACTTGAAGTGACCTGTGATC
The DNA here is from genome assembly GCA_037902135.1 of Cetoscarus ocellatus. Classification (NCBI taxonomy): domain Eukaryota; kingdom Metazoa; phylum Chordata; class Actinopteri; order Labriformes; family Labridae; genus Cetoscarus; species Cetoscarus ocellatus. The sequence continues at coordinate 1,590,666 of JBAMNC010001280.1, read as the reverse complement.
TTTGAGTCAATAAGCAGAAACAGAAGAGTGGGGGGGAGGCAGTAAAGTTACGGTTCACTGACCTGATGGGGTTCAGAGGCAGAGGCTTTCCACCCGCACTCAACAATACCACGCTCACTGATCTGAGCACAAATCATCTCTGATTGAGCCTGGACCTCTTCCTTTTCCATGCTTTCTTCATACTGATGTTTTCCTAGAATCACCAGCCCGAGGCTTTTCTGAAAAATCAATGCACACTCACTGGGAATATGTCTTGTGTATTTGATCATATTTAGATTATTATGCTGTATTTGCTGTGCAGCAGAGTCGAACAGCACAAATAATTCTGTTGAATTTCAGAAGAAGTCTCTATTAGGGCGCTTTATTTCAGACATGTCAGAATAAGTCAAAAATATGGATTTTATGAGGGCTGACTGCTGTAGCAATCAAGTCAGAAGTCTGCAGCAGCATCTAAAGCAAGATTTCTGACAAACACATCAATATCAACACAGCTAAGAAGATGATAGCCTCATCTCTGAAGGCTTCTCTGGAATTTTGTCCCTGCACACTCCTTCATAGCACTGTGGTTGATAATGTTTCAATATTAATGAAAAACTGTTCTGCTTCTTCTCATCTTGCTTGTATGTGTCCCTGCAGAGCACAGCGATATTGTGCTCAATCACAGTGCAGTGGTTGGTTTGAGATCTACAGAACAAAGACAGGCATCAAACTCTGCAAGATAATAACACCAACAGCATGTTAAGAGCAGCTGTTTAAGAACTAAAATGTCTTAATCTATCACTGACTTCAAATACAGAATCAAGCCCTCACTAGCCCTGTTACCTCCCTCTAAACCAGCCCAGCACATCATGAGGCACAACATAGTCCTCAGTGTATGGAAAGCCATTAGGGTATAAATTTGATATCGTTGATATCAACCGTAGTTCAGCTCTACTAGTTCTCAAATTTGGACTACATGTACTCAATTCTGGTCAACTAGTGCACGAGTAGACTTTGCTAGTGAAGCAAAGTGTCACGAGTACTACTAGTAGACTTGAAAATATTCACTAGTACTACTAGTAAGCTTTAGTAAGCTAGTGAGCTTTAAGCTTTTTTTTGTTTTTCTATTAAGTGGACATATTTTGTTTCTACTAGGTGCAAACATATTTTTGTTCTATTCAAATTAGGTGTATATATATATATTTTTTCTATTATTTGTGTTTACATTTGCTGCTGTTTATTCCATGAGTGACACCACCTGCCGAACCAAATTCCTTGTATGTTGTGAACGTACTTGGCCAATAAAGCTGATTCTGATCCTGATTTATATGCAAAAAGGGGGTGGGAAAAAAGCAAATTCAGGCTTCCCATTGGCTTTCAAAATATTGCAACCAATCAGGCTGCTGGATTTGGTTGTTACCTCTCCTACTTCATTTGCATTAGGTCTACTAGTACGACTATCGAATCTTTTGGCTTTACTAGTACTACTAGAGGACCAAAAATGGTCGACTAATACTAGTGAGATCCTCCGAGGGTTTTGGTCCAGTGTTTGGCTCAGTAATAATCGGAACACGTGATTATGCGCACTGGGGATCACAGGCATTTTTCAGACCCTATGAAGGGGGCCTGAACCAGAGTTTGTTTGGTCTGAACCAAACATGTTAGGTGTAAAAGAGACGTATGTTTGATTATGTTGGTCCTTCTGACCGACCCAAATCTGTTTTTTAACACCCTTAAATAAGAATGACAGACTTAAAAAGGCTTTATCACCCTTTAAACTGAAGACTCGATTGTTTTCCATTTGAAATTAAAACATGGCATATTATTGGTAGACGTCTGTGTGCTACAGTTTTAAGTGAAGGATGTTGTGGAGGTCTGTAGGAGGCTTATCTCTCAGGGTTATTCCCTCACGCTGAGTCTCTTCCCCCTTCAGATTCACACTCTTCACCCTTCTTCAGCACAGCCAGCAGATGTTTGCTGTTAATTAACAGGCCGATGTGGCAGATGTGGAGGTTGAGAGCTTGAGCTTGAGCTTGAGCTCCTCTGCCATCTCACTAGGCAATAGTCAAAAAAACATTTAGAGGTCCTGAGGGTGGATAGAGCATCTCTGGGACTGCTGTCTGTACCAAAGGGGTCAGGGGAAAGCACTGTGGCTAATTAGCAGCTCAACAAGAGATGGACCTATTTGTCTGCCTTTCAGTCTGTGGTGTTTCACTCAATCTGCCCCCAGCAAGATGAAGAGTCAAAGAAGAAAGGAGCCAACAGGTGAGGAAGCACAGGTACAAGGCTTGTGAGGATATCTTTTGTTCAAGTAGTTAAAAATACAGGCTGTTCGCTCTTCAAATGCTCATTTACTCACATTGTTTCTTTAATTATAGGGCTGTGTCACTCATGTTGCACATTTAAAGACCATCAAATCACAAAAACACATCAACATCTTTCCTATAAAATCTTTTCTAATTTGCATGAGCAGTGTATCCTTTCTCTCTCTAGTCAACAGTCGGTCCATGTGATGCATCCGTCATGGTCCCATATATCCCACAATTCATTGCACATCAATTCAGGCTTTTGAGAATAATCAGGCCATGTCCACATAAAGGCAAGTGTTTTGTTTTTTGCATGTTTTGTCTGCGATCAGCTGGTGACCATTCCAGGTTGGACCCTGCCTCTTAAACAATGGACAGGCTTCAGGGCCCCTCACTCTGAAAACTATAATGTCACGCTTTCTGTTGGCTTTTCAGGTGTGTTTTAGCCTTCTGTACACATGCAAATGGTGTTTAAGGACACTGAAATTGCACTTTCTGGAAAACGCCAGAGTGAAAGTTTTTCTCTGTTTATAGGTGACATTCTTGATTTGTTTTTTATTTGATTTCATGTTACATGTTTATTTCAAACATATAACAACAAGCAAAATAAAAGTACAGACAAAAAAATTAGCACATGTATTAATGTTCCATGGCTGAAAAGAGTGAGAAGAAGTCAAATCTTATTTAATCCCACCCCATCTCCATTAATTGATAAACAATTATTTAGCTGCACAATCTATATAAATATAAATATGTAATTAGTTTTTTAATCTAATTTTATGTATGTCTGAATAAACAAGACATAATCTTAATTCTTACTTGTGCTGTCACTTTATACTTAATATTTGAATATCTGTTTCAGCTAATAATCCATATTTGAACTGTAATTATACATTTAGATTGTAAAATATACAGAGCAGCAGCATATTAGGGCACCTGGAGCAGTGAACCGCCTGATCCAGTACAGGGCGCTACTAGCACAACCTAACCATCCATTGCTCACAGGAAGCAGACCTCGAGAAAATGGAGGACAGGCAAAGCCACTTGGAGCAAACAAAAACAACACCTGAGGAGCGCCGCATGTGAGCATTTTGGGCTCCACATCACCGCTGACAAATGAAAAATGAAGACCAGGATGTGTGTCGATTATGTGCAAAGCAGCTGGCCCACTCCTCATCCAGGACAAGTCTGCAGCTTCATTTGTCGGCCTTCCACCGAAGTGTCCATCAGTTTGTCAAGTGCTCAGCCACTTGTGACTGCGCCCTCCTCAGCAGAGGCATGAAAAAAGGCCATCACGGACAAGATTCATATGCAAGGACATATGGCCCACCGGTGTGGCCTTAGGAGAGGTAAATAGTAAACTATAGGTCTACCTTGTCTCTGTGTTGCAGCTAGGCTGGAGGTGGTTCTTAAAATACTTTTGACTATCAGCATGTATGTACAAAAAAACGTTCTGAGTTTGATATTTTGGAAAATTGACAGCCCCGGTTCTTGATATTATGTGAACAAATCTAACTTAAGGGCTCACAGTCAAGCTTATCAGGCCTTGTGTTTTCACTGTCTTATAAACGCTCCAAGCTAAGAACGCTTTTCGAGGGTTTTCCTCTTATTTGAAGCTCATGTCCACACTGAGTCAAGCATGAATGCAATACACTTTAGAGGCAGAAGGTCAACTTCCACCAATCACACGACAGTAAAAATCCAAGCACTTCATCTTGAATGATCACAGAGCTCTCACTGTCACTACTAAATATCTAAATTAACTCTCAGGTGTTTGTCTTATTAATTTTGACCAACTTTTTTTTTCTTTTTATGTCCTGAGTCCATGACAAGCACATAGACACCATTCTTTCGACTGTGCGTGCAGTAACAAGGAAGAGACGGGCAGAGATCGCCTACTGCTAATTAGCTTAGCTCAAACACTGGGAGTCAGTGGGTAGTGTTAGCCTGCCTCTGCTTACAGTCATCAGATAAACTCCTTAGCAACTCTAAATGGTCCTGTGCGCTTGTTGTGACTCTTTTTTTTTTTTTACTGCGTTATGCTACGTTATCTATATTTAGACTAAGATTAGAGCTTTGTGTAATTCACAAAAGAAATATATACAAAACTAAACCGCAGGTAAACCACCATGGATGTGCTTGTAAGTAGGTCAATATAACAAAGCAAGACAAGTAAACAAAAAAAATGTTTCAATGATTTGTTCACAGTGTGAGGTAGGAAAATTTTCCATGTTTTCGCTAGTTACTCAGTAAGTTTTAAATGGATTTTGATGTCTTTTTCTGGTAATATTGCTCATGGCAGAAAGGAAAAGTGATTCGATTTTGGTGGTGATCCAAATCCCGATGTGGATCCAGGGTTTAAATTATGATTTATTAACAGTGCAATATGGGGCAGTTTTCCACAGTTTTGACAATAACTCATCCGGCAATGTTGGAAATGCCGTGGTGGAGGTTTGAGCTCAGAGCACTTCTACTGTAATAAAGATGCCGAATTGTTTGATACTACATTTTAATATGCTCATTTTGGAGCATTCCTATAGAGTAAATTTAATGGCAATGCAGGATTGCTTTTGGGCCAAGCTATCTTTGGTATTCAAGTTATTACCAGGCATGTCAATCAGGGATGACTTGAAGCCAGGTATATCTACGTTATCCACATTCCTGCCACAAAAAATGCCAAAATGACGCCTTTAAAATGTGAGTCTGTACAACAATGAGTGAGATTGGGAAATGCGTCTTCAAACAGTTTCCAAGCACACTTAATATAATATAAAGACATGATATTCTCTTCTTTATGTGAAAAAAATCATAAATGGTTTGTGAGAAAGGTCAAAGTCAAACTTGCAGTTCATAACCCAGAGATTTTCTTCCTTGATATACCAACCCAGAAATCAATAATGTCTCAGAGGGATGTATAATCTCTCCTCTTGCACTTTTAGAACTTTCCCACGGACGACATAGAGACTGCTGTGAAGGTCATCTTTATTTCCCTTTAATGGGAAAGATGAGAGCTTTCTTCACAATCAGCCCTGTGATATGGCTTTCAAGCACTTGCCATTAGTTAGTAATGATGTCAAATAACATTTAATGGTTGGGCCAGATTAACTGTCACCGACCTGAGACTGGCCTTCAGGGTGTCCATGTCTCAGGATTTTCCTCCACACACAGTAATTAATAAAAAAAAAAAGTCTTATCAATAGCCCTGCACTGATCAACAGGTCTTGTAGCCAAAACTGTTTGGTGTTTTTTTTTTTATCACCTTTTTTCCCTTAAGCAGAGCAGGACTCGTAGTCATTGCTGGTAATGACGTAAGGCTAGCCCTGCCTCTTTTGTTCGATCTAGCCCACTTCAAGATGATGCCCTGTGAACATGGTGCGATCGGTAGGGAATGTGTGAATTGGAAGCGATAATTACATCTGTCAAGGAGGTTATGTTTTTGCCGGCATTTGTTAGTTTGTGTACAAGACAACTTAAAAAGTTCTTGATGGATTTTGACCAAGTTTTTAGGACCTGGTGGTTATGCCGCAAGGAAGAAGTTATTCTTTGCTCTGTGGTACGAATCTGGATGCAGGCCAAGGATATTTTTAAGGACTCGTTAACAGTTCAAGATCGGGCAGATTTCCACATGTTGACAATAACTCACCCGACATTGTTGGAAATACCCTGGCGGAGGTTTTTTTTATTACATTTTTTATTTAAATTGGATCCTTATTGTCACTGTGGTAACAACTATTCTTCCTGGGTCCATGAATTCATACTTTTAGACCAGTTAAACCCAATTTGATAGCAGTTCAGATAGCTGCTGCTACAATAATCTGGATCATTCGTCCACAGTTTATAAACATTATGTATATTCATTTTAATATTAGATTAATCTCTCTATCCATGGTTGTATTGATTCATCCATAGTAACTATATTTACAACCACATAGAAATGAGATGTCACATCTCAAGGGACTTACCTGTGATAAATTTACATTCAACGAAGACAAATATGGTTCTATACAAATAAAGATTGATTGATTGAATCTATATTCATCAGAGACAAATGTGATGAAGACAGATTTATGATCTGGGCATCCATGGGTTTGTTACTGTCACAAATTCTTATTTTTAGTCCCTTTGTCTCTGCCTGGATGGATACATCTCTGGATGTGTATCTGTAAAATAAAAGTATGTCTTCATCCTGCTCTGTTGTATAGTGCCTTGAGATAACACTTGCTATGAACTGGAGCTATACAAATAATTTGATAAATTGATTGATGCATGAACAACAGTTAATATGCAAGTATTAACTGAATACTTGCAGTTAATACTGCAAGTATTCAGTTAAATAATAACTATAATAATTATAGTAGAAATACCATCATATGACACTAAGAGTTTAAAAAAAAAAATCACAATGTGCTGTTTATGTTCATACGTTTGTGGTCTCGGACTGCCTCTGATTTCTACTGAATCAGATCTAAGCTCTGAGTTTTAGCAGTGAAAATCGCCTTTAGTTTGTGTGTCATTAACGTGTGTCGTTTGTACAAATTGTTGATATTAGATTCCATCATGGCATTTTCACTGTCAAACAGTGTTTATATTGTGCCTTATATACACACAGAGACAGGCTGACATGGTGCATTTTGGACAGAAAAGACTTGATTATGATGCGACGCATGACAAAGCTTTACATCGTATGAGCAAACACAAATATCAGCAGTCCAGGAAACAGCGACATGCATGTTAAGATGTTATCAGAATGTTCAGGGGGAATGATTATTATGTAGCCTGTGACCCTCTTTGTCATCCATAGCCCCTCTGGATTTCTCTGCTTCATCCTGTCTGTTGGAAAACTGCAGGGATATGGTGACACTGACCAAACAGAGCTCTCCTCCTCCTCCTCCTCCTCTTCCACTGTCAAGCCATTTAGCCTGGGAATTACCGTTTAGCTGGAATTACAAATTATGTGATGGGATTTACACAGCGATGCCCTCAACTCTCCATCAACCTGATGTGCACAGGCAAGCGTGCAGAGCTCCCCACACACACACACACAAACCTTCAATGATTCTACTCGAGAGCGAACAGTCATTGCAGCAACATGCTTCATTTTCATTCTGCCTGTTCCCCCTCTTCAGCCTGCTAACACCTACAGAAGCTTTCACACTGTCTCACAAGCACTTAATACAGGCATATGATTAGCATTTGACTGAAACTTTCAAACCATATTAGAGTCATTTAATCGAGTGGAAACGTCGCAATTAGAGAATTAACTCTTGAGAACAAAATTAAACTGTAAATTCATGCTGAGTTCAGTGCCAGCATTTTCATTTCAGCTCCAGTGGGATGATGATTCAGTCCGAAATGAGTCAGCTCGTTCAAGCTAAGACCACCAATTAGACATGTGAGATGCATCCTGAGAAATCCCTCGCAATACCAGTCTACACAACCTAATTCCAATTAAGTTGGGACGTTGTGTAAAATGTAAATAAAAACAGAAAATAATGATCTGCAAATCCTTTTCCACCTATCTTCAACTGAATACACTACAAAGACAAGATATTAAATGTTCAAACTGATACTAAACTTCACTTTTTTTTTCAATAATATTCACTCACTTTGAATTTGGTGCCTGAAACATGTTCCAAAAAAGCTGGGACAGGAGCAACACTCAGTAAGCATTAGTGAACTAAGGACATTAATTGTTGAAGCTTTGTGGGTGGATTTCTTTCCCATTCTTACTTGATGTATGATTTCAGTTGCTCAACAGTCCAGAGTCTGCATTGTTGTATTTTGTGCTTCATAATGCGCCACACATTTCAATGGGAGACAGGTCTGTCTGCAGGTAGGCCACTCTTGTATCTGCACTCCTTTACTATGAAGCCACGCTGTTCTAACACGTGCAGAATGTGTTTTGACATTGTCTTGCTGACATAAACAGGGACGTCCCTGAAAAAGACATCACCTGGATGGCAGCATAAGCTGCTCCTAGACCTTTATGTAGCTTTCAGTATTTATGGTGCCTTCACGGATGTGCAGGCTACCCATGCCATGGGCACTAATGCTGCATTTGATTGTACTCAGAACTCAGAAAGATCCGGGTTGGAAATTCCGAATTCTGAGTTAAAAGCATTTCATCGGAAATCATGGCCATAAACTCATAGTTGCATTGTTGCTTTTCGAGGATCAAAAAATCCTGCAAGGGGAATATATTACATACTTGAAAGAGAGAGAGAAAAAGAATCGCTTTATGCTGTAAGTATGACCTGAACGTACCGGCATGCAAACTGACTGTGCAACCATTAGAAACGTTAGAAACTGTTAACAATAGATAAAGGCAGTTATTATTATTTCCATGTGTCATAAGTGCCTTTTTCTGGATATAAAAACTACAGCATTAGTGCTGACCATTATAATTATAGGCTACCGTAGTTTAAATATGGGAAAAATAATATTCTGTGTAGGGCATACCATATTTTAAAAAACACTCTGGTAACACTACTGTTCCTGTCTTTTTTCAGCCCGACTACATATGCACACAGAGCTTTTTAAAATCACAAATTAACAGGGTGGCAATTGGAAAAGCCAGTACAAAGTAATTATACACTTTTAGTAAAACAAATGCTAAATTAGATAACACATAGGAGAAAGGGACTCTTTTTACCGCTTACGGTGTGCGAGGACATCTTGCTATGACGTCATTCCGACTGACTCGGGCTGCTCTGATCTTGCCTGAAATCCTGAGTCAGAGTCCCGAGCTGAAGGGCCGTTCAATTGCACTTTTCCGATTCGGAGGTCAGATCCTTCCGAGTTCGAGTACAATGGAACGCAGCATTACACGCCCCCATACCATCACAGATGCTGTCTTTTGAACTTTGCTCTGTTAACAGTCTGGGCTTAGGGGGGAAAGGACCATCCAGAGGATAAGACATCCAGGAATTCCTAAAACAATTTAAAATGTGAACTCTTCAGACCACAGCACACTTTTCCACTTTGCGCCAGTCCATCTTAGATTAGTGCTTTTTTGAGTGTTGTTGATATAGACTTTGGTGTCTCATGGTAGAGTTTGAACTTGCACTTGTAGATGTAGTGACAAACATTATTAATTGACAAGGTTTTTCTGAAGTGTTCCTGAGCCCATGTGGTAATATCCTTTACAGAATCAGTGCCACCATACTCATCAAAAGTCACAGGCATTCAATCTTGGCTTTAGCCCTGCATGTGGGGAGACTTCTCTGGATTCTCTGGATCATTTGATATTAGTGACTGCAGATGATGAGACACCAAAATCCCTGGCAATTGCCCATTGAGAAACATTGTTCTTCAACTGTTGGACTATTTGTTCACACAGTTGTTCACAAAGTGGTGAACCTCACCCCCTGCTTGCTTGTGACTTTCAGGGATGTTTCTATTATACCCAATCATGACACTCACCTGTTTCCAATTAACCTGCTCACCTGTGGACTGTTCCAAACAGGTGTTTTGGAGTATTACTTAACTTTCTCAGTCTTTTGCTGCCCTTGTTCCAGCTTTTTTGGAACACGTTGCAGGTATCAAATTAAAAAAGAGTGAATATTTTCAAGAAAACAATGAAGTTTATCTGTTTAAACATTAAATATCTAGTCTTTGTAGTGTATTAACTTGAATATAGGTCAAAAAGGATTATTAGGTATTCATGCTTTACATAATGTCCCAACTTCATTGGAATTGGAGTTTTTAATTGGCTGCATGTGTGAGGACGAAGATCATCTTTACATGTGCATGGTTTCTAGTAAAATGATAAATTGCAAATGACAAAAATTTCAGACGGTTTGGGCACTATCAGGAACTATCATCAGTGAAAAAAAACTCATGGACATGGTCTTTTAAGAAGCTGTAACATTGGACATTAAGCTTATTTTTTGTCATCTCAAAAACTGAACATGTTCATTTACAATTGTTTATAAAGAGAAACCTGTTCAAAGTTCAAATTATTTTTTTCTTTCTTGAAATTACACACTGTTTTACGCATTCAGAACATAATAATGACAAATACTTGCCATAATTGTTTACTTTTATTTCTTATGAAAAAAGGGTGAAAATTTACTCAAGGGACATTTCCTGACACATTTATTGACAAAAAAGGACAAAAAAAAAATATAGTATTAAAAGGGTTAAATGATTTCAAGTGTGTGTATAAGTACTTTTTGCACATTTTGGACATACTGTAACAATACCCAGATAATAATGGTAACGGTGAGAATTTTGGTCACAATAACCATGATATTTTCATACGTAAAATTTTAATACCGTTACATCCCTAATGTGCATAATGTGTTTTTTCCCTATGAAGGCGTGTATGGTCTGGCTGCACCTTGTGTCAGGTCTCTCTCTCTGTCTGCAAACAAAAACCTCCCCCATACTCCTTCACGTGGTAACTGCTTCTGTGGCCTCAAAAACAAAAAATGCAAAGCAACATTTAGCTCTCTCGTGGTGTTTTAAATCTTTTTACTTCTGCCAAGGAGGTTATGTTTTTGCTGGCGTTTGTTTGTTTGATTGTTTTTTAGCAAGAAGACGCAAAAACTACTAGATGGATTTTGCTGAAGTTTTCAGGAGATGTTGGTAATGTACCCTGAATCTCAAGGCCACAAGGTGATCTTGTTCACATTGCACTTCAGTCAGAGCCAGGGAGATGTTTAAGCACTTTTCTACTTTTGATTTAATTTATTTTTTTATAATTGAGATATTTTTAGATGATTTTACTGTTTTTTTATCGTGGGATTTGTCATTACATGTCTGTTGAGTGGTTGTTTTTTATATTTAGTATTTATTAACCCTCCCCAATTATGGTTCAGTACCAATAAAGAAGCCTTGAACCCTGAACCTAATGGTCCACCTTAAAAAATGATTAGATTTTGGTGGTGATACAGATAACCGCACTTAGCGAACAACTGTTTTTGCTCAATAACTGTCTAACTAATAATGATATCAACATGATTCTGAGTGCTATATGTGGGTTTTCAGGGTCAAGCAATCATATTATGATGGTAACTTTATCATTTTCACTCTGTTTTCCTGTGATAAGGAGTGACTGTGGGTGGTTTTCTCAAAAGTTTAACTTCAGGATTAACTTACACTCACGCTGAACTCCCAGCACGTGCATGAGCACTTCAACAATTAAACCACAAAGCTGCTGGTTTGTGTGAGAGTCCCCATGACTGACTGTCCCCACACCATATGTCCATACGTGCAGGAGTGTATGCATTCATCTGTGCCAGCTCTGCGGCACACGCCATCACTCTGCTATTGTCTCGAAGTCTTTGGCTGCAGGCGGACGCCGCTGCCTCTTTGCCAGACTGTTCACATGCCTGGCTCGTCCACACAGCTCATTTTTAAACACCTTCTGCCATTGTCTCCAGCTGAATGAGGCGTCGGTGTCTGAGCTTTAAGTTAAGACCCGCTGAGAGATGGGAGAGTCGGAGTTGGTAATTGCATGTCGTGATGTGCGGCTGCCTATTTTTTTTCCTGCCCTCGTGGCCTCTTATTGTGCTGCGGCGAGAGGAAACACACGTGAAGCCGCTCGCTTGATTAATTGGCTATCCACGGCCCAGCAGTTCACTCTCTGTGGCCTAATTATGTTTTTTAATGGGAATGGGAATTAAATTGAGAGAGCTCTTATCTTGTTATTGCACTGTAAATTCTATCAAGTGGTCACACATGGTTTTTGAAGGATTTGTCTGTGTGAGTTCAATCCTTATTCCACAATAACTGAGACCACTTTTAGTATTTCTACAAAGACACTAATAGCAGGTTTTTCCATCCTGGACCCTTTTCTCAAATTGGCTCTTTGATATTCCAGCTGAGGAAACAAATTACATTTCTGATTTTCTTTTCATTGCTGAAATATCCACAGATTTCCTCTACAATGGCTAAATTTCTGCTTTTCACATAATGTTTTAATCCTCCGTTGGAGCCGCAGAGTCACAGATGGTTGCATCAGAGCTGGTTTGGAGAATAAGCTCGAGGGTTGGTTTCTTTATTTTTAATTACCCTTAAGAGGAAAACATTTCAAGAGGCATCCATGGTGATTAATTCTCATTGTGAAGTGGCTGTTTTAACACCGAGCCGTGAGCTTAAGTGACCAGTCAGACTGGAGTGACTGGTATTAACATTTAATGCTGACGCCAGTATATCGAACATTTCCCTTCGATGTTTCCAATTAGGAGACACTGACACTCGTGGCAGGTGGGCTCTCCTGGAGTGGCAGGTACGAAGGCTTTACTGTAACACACACACACACACACACACGCACACACCCACACACACACACAGCAGTAAGGAGTGGATTTGAAGCCACAGTGACAAGAAGATGGAGCTCTGCAGGCCTCACGGCTGGTCAACTTGCTCATCACTCGTCTATCAGTTTGGGTTGGGCTCCATGGTTTGAGCTGGATTTCTATTTTGGAGGTACAGGGGCTGAAACATGCTTCATATTTTGGTTTGTTTGACTGTAACAGGATTAGTCCTGGATGCAGGATCTCTTAAGTGACTTTACTGAACCAGAGCTGGAGCTTCTTCATGTCCAGCTACAAGAGAAATTTTACATTTTACTCCTGCATGTGGAGTTTCTGTAAATCCCAGAATGTCCCTTTACCACTGGCATCATTACTTACCCATGCACAAAACAGTTGCTTGATTAATATGGACTAACATCCTTTCAAGAATCAGCTTTTAAAGGCTCCCCAGACTGTTTTCTCACTATGGTTGCTGTTTTACTCTTGAGAATTTCGGCCAAAATCCAATTATGAAGGTTAAATGGAGCACAGTATTAGTTCAGGAAGGACGTGGATTCAAGTTTGCTATTATGCCAATATTCTGTTGTAAAACAGCTGATCCAAAGCTGGCCCACCACCGCTAACAGTAAGCCCATTGCCTCTGAGCTGCCATTGGCACTCAGACCGCCTTATTTAAGCTGCTCTAGGCTGCCTACTCTTTACTGCTCCCTCTGCAAGCTGCTTTGCAACCCTCCTCCACCCCAGCTCCTCCTTTATGCCATTTTCTGACTTAATCAGTGTCATGCAGGTATTGATGCTCTTGCATGGGGGGTTTTGCTGCCCCTTTTCCTGCTTCATGCTTTCCTTGTAGGTTCTACGAAGGCAGGAATGTGTGTGGTTCCTGCTTAAAGGGAGTCCATGACAAGTAGATAGACACCATTCTTCAGACTGTGCATGCAGTAACATGGAAGAGACGGGCAGAGCTTGCCCACTGCTAATTAGCTTAGTTCAAACACTGGGAGTCAATAGGTAACGTTCACCTGCCTCTGGCTACAGTCATCAGATAAACTCTTTAACAACTATAAACAGTCCTGTGTACTTGTTGTTGGGATCCATGTTCAGAGTGCCTACCTATTGTTTCATCCGCTCTGGATTTCTAGTTGGAATTGAATGAAAAATAAGATTTGACCCTGTCTTTTGCTTAATGTCACAACCCTGTACAGCACATGTACGAGGCATCTTTGCAAAATTCTGAGTAATAAAGCTCTATCTCAAAAAATTGTCACAGTGTCCTACAAAGTCCTCCACTGATCTACTGCATGAGATCTTCTTTGTCTTCTTCTTCTATTCTTCTTTTTCTCCTGCTCTCTTCCTCAGCTGTTTTCTGGTGATCATGTGCCCTGGGGTTTAGTTTCCGTATGTATTTCTTTCAAAAATTACATAAAGTGCTAATCTTAATCTAAAAACAGACAATGTAACAAAACCCAGTAAAGAAAATGAGTCACAACAAGCGCACAGGACCATTTAGGGTTGTTGAAGAGTTTATCTGATGACTGTAGGCAGAGGCAGGCTAACACTACCCACTGACTCCCAGTGTTTGAGCTAAGCTAATTAGCGGTGCGCAAGCTTTGCCTGTCTCTTTCATGTTACTGCACACACAGTTTAAAAAATGGTGTCCATCTGCTTGTCATGGACTTGGGAGTGAAGCAAGACACGAAAACAACAACAAAAAAGATGTTGGAATATCCCTTTAAGACGTTCCATGTGCAGTACGCATGTGGGGGGGCAGGGAGAGCCCCCATTACAAACAACTTCAAATGAAGCTAACACACCCTGATGAGAAAGCTTAACACAACTGCAGTAAATATGTTGCTGTGTTGCATCCCTTAGGTTTACTAAGAGTTAGCTCCAGTTCAGTCTCTTTACTCTGACACAGATCTGAGTAAAATCCACACATTAGTCGTGTGTACACTTGATGGGTACTTGAAGACGACAGAGAATAGGCACAATGGTCCGAGAACAGAGGGACGAAACCACTCATTTCTACCCCACAGCCTCCTACTGTTTGAATCCAGCCGGGCTTACAGATGTAAATGTGTTCTTATTCAGACCAAAGACAGTAACTGTACATGTGAGACCGCCTTCTATACTTTCCAGATCTGGTTATATTATTATCTCCATACATGTGCCATGTTGGGGACACATGTCTGCTGCAGGATTTATGAGAAAAAGTTCCACCGCTTTTGTTATCGAGCAGCGGGGAACGGGCAGAAAATAGAGTTAGAATTTATTTCAATGGGGGCTTGTGCGATAGCAAAGCTGTGTCAAATATATTTCACTAATGATGTTTCTCAGAGAGTTGGCAGATCCTCGCTGTAATGGTCCGAGCCTGGGTGAGATCAGAGGGGGAAATGAGAGATGAAAGGGAGTGAGAGGCATGAGAGGAAGAGAGGAGGCGCTTAATGTGGAGTCTGAGTGAGGCCGGATGGAGGGATAGAGGGTTAATGGGAAAAAGAGGAAGAAAGTGAGAGTGCACATGGAAATAACACAGGATTGGACGCAGCAGCATGATCTTCTTATGTAGGCCAACTAAGTCAGAACTTTTGAGAACCTTTAGCAGATGCTAGGTATGTCATTTATGCTGGGGCGGGGGGCTCTCATTTAAAACAGTAAAAAAAAGTGATGTGTTGAGATGCTCTGTCAGCTCCACCCACCTCTGCTGCTCACTTTAAACAAAGGGCTCTGTTAAAGAGATCATATCGAGCTTTCTAGAGTTTTATTTGCCGCCTAGTGTGTTCACATGTCTCCTCTGTATCATACAGCACTTCCATGAACAAGACATAAAGTTTCAAGCATCAGGACTCCCCCTCTCCCCCTCTTTATGGTGCCATTCGCTGCAAAAAAAAAAAACAAGTAGCAATCTCTGGGACCGTGCAGAAGTGCTGAAAGCTGTAGTTCCTTGAGTGTCCACTTGAGGCAAGAACCCCAGAAGTGTGATTACCGTGCGGGCAATGCATTTTTTTTTTTTTTTTTTTTGCAGCCTAAATAAACATCATTGATTTGATTTGATTTGATAGCATTGTTAATTTTGACAGCAGTTCTTAATTTAGTTTTAGTTGTAGTCTTTTGCCTAAAATATCTTTTAGTTTTGGTCATAATTTAGTCATCCAAATTTTTTAATTTTAGTCTAGTTTTAGTTGATGAACTTTCACAACTACTGTAAATTTAGTCAACTAAAATATGAAGTGTAAAGGGTAAGGCATTTTTTATGTGTCCTTGAATTTCTGAAGTCATGTTTTACACTTGGATAAAATGTAACATCTAATAACCCTTTACTGAATGCTAGTAAAGTTTAAATGTATAAATTTTCAGAAACTAACTTAACTTCTGTGTGAAGTGCAGTCACCTTTATTTAGGCTACCTGGCAGGGCATCTCAGTTACGATACCAGAATTGACAAGAAAGAAAGAAAGTTTATTTTCTTCTCCCTCCTCCCCTCTGGCAGGCGATACAGAGCCCTGCGCACAAGGACCTCTAGACTCAAAAACAGTTTCTTCCCTACTGCCATAACTCTTCTAAATAGCTGAATGTGGTACCTATCGCACTGCTTAATGGTCATATATTCACTCTCACTGGCCACTGATCCAATTGCACTACAATGTGTACTCTGCACCAGTTGTACATATATTTATTTCTCTGCACAAGTGTACATACATATAGCATATACACATATTTTTCTCTTTTTTTACTGAGTGTACATATTCTTCTCTATTCAAATTAGGTGTGTATATATATATATATATATATATATATATATATACATATATATACATATATTTTTCTAGTATGTTTATGTTTATTTTTGCTGCTGTTATTCCGTGAGCGATACCACCTGCTGAAACCAAATTCCTTGTATGTCACAAACATACTTGGCCAATAAAGATGATTCTGATTCTTCTGATTCTGATTCTGAACAGTGAACCTGCTCTACATGACTATATCATTTGATAAAGAGAGTAGCTCTGACTGGATATTTTGATTATGATTATGATATTTTGTCTTTATATGAACCCTCTGGTCAGAGCTTGGCCTGACCACACCTGACCTTAAACTAACTGTTTTAACTTTTGCCAACCTAAGTTAAGGAATTAGCCCAACTTTACATAAAAAAACTCAGTAAGGATAGGTGAGATAACTCCTTTGATTAAGTTCATAACACCACAAAAATATTTTGTTTTGTGTACTGAAAAATTAATTTAAAGCTAGTGATGTTAAGTTTTTATTATTACAGTGAAGTTTATGGCAGAGAGTAGATGGTTGAATGAATGCAGGGTTGTTAATATGGTGCTGAACAGGAGACCTGTGGACCAATCAGAGCAGAGCGGGCCCTTGGAGGGAAAGGAGCCTTAAAGAAGCAGGAGCTTGAACAGAGTTTCTCAGATAGAGAGTTTCTACTATCAGGGGCACTCTGTATATGGAAACAAGAAGTTTGTTTGAACATTAGTGATTATGAACATACTCTAACAGTCATTAAAAATGAACATTCAATTACAATTGGAAGACTTTGCTGTGGCCATGTCCTCTTACAGGGCATCACCTTTACAGTCAGTGGTTGGTAAAATTAAAGCGTTTCTAAATATAGCTTTAGAATGAACTCTAACTGATCCACATTACATAAGGTATTCAGTTTCATCAGCTTTTATTGGCACCTTTAAATCTGATAAAGTACAATTCATCACATTGTTTTGCTTCAAAAGTTTGTAAAATTTCAAAAGGGACCAATTAAATAAAGACTTTTATCTCAGCAACTCCAACAGACTCCCTTCAAGTAACTTATCCAGAGTCAAAACTTTTCTTTGTCTGAAATGAACTGATGTCTAATATTCCTCAAAACAATCTCCATCTCACAGCACCAGCGACCAAAAACAAGCTGCTGGGCCTGGTTTAATCTTATCCAGAGTGTGGGGTAAAGATTAAAGAAGAATCAGAAACAGCACAGCCCAAATGTATTGTTCACAGTGCACCAATATTTGTGAAGAAGATTATTTCCCAGAATCCCCTCAGAGAAGAGAGACATCTCTTTGTGTGCTCGATAGGACAGTTTGATGCCAGCTGAAGAATGAGGTTTTTTGAGCTGAAACTGAATAATGCTGGAAGTAACAGACATCTGTTTTGATTGAGGAGTTTTGTTTATTAAGAATCAGAGGCCTTGGCATGAACAAAAGGGAGTCTTTAAAGATAGAAGTTGGAAATACGCATTTTTTATTAACGAGATGAGTGAGCATCTTCCTCAAAACCAAACAGACGAGTTTGAGCCCATAAAGGCATTTCAACCAAAATCCTGAACCAGTTACCGTCTTCATCTGTTGCTGAAATTAGAATAAAACATGAGGGAGGCTTCAGTGAGATGGCAACATCTCATCAGCTATGATGTCTGTTATGTTACATTATATGTTTTATATATAAAATGCTTAACTCATGTTAGACCACCTGTCATAAAAATGAAAAAACATTAACGCTAAAGAAATCTCTCAAAAACGTGCTTAAAATTAAAAATGTTTTGTTATTAGAAATACAGTTCAAACAGGAATGAGGGACTTCAAACTGAGCTCACCTTCTAATAACCAAATTGAGTTGCTCACAGTGCCTCTCTGAGAAGTCAGACATTAATCAAACAAGGAATGCAATTAAATAATTTGACCTCATGATAAAGAAATAATAATGTGCTTTACTATTTAGCCCCATTCCATTATCATCACAGTTCCTGATATTAACTTCAGAGAGACCAACTAAATTAAATACATGGTAGTTCCTGCTAACAGCACACATATGTTAGTATGACCTTGACAAACAATCATGGATGACCCGCTGCCGTGGACCTGCTCCACTCCATGTGCTCTATCCTGCATCAACCATCAACAGAAATGACAGCATTTTACATAAATTCAGACTTTTAGACCGGTTAAACCCAATTTAATGGCAGCTAGATGCTGTTGTATTAATCAACACCATTTCTCTCCAGATTATATACATTATAGATATTAATGTTAATATTAGAATGATCTCTCTATCCATGGATATATTGATTATACATCCTTAGTAACTATCTTTGCAACCATATAGACATGAGACACGAGATGCCACACGTCAAGGAGCTAACCTTTAATGAATTTATATTCAACAAATATGGTGCTATATAAAAAATGACAGACTGACTGAATCTTTTTTACATTAGTTTCTTTCTTTATATCTCTCTTTGTATTTTATTGCTGCTGTTAACTTGGAATTTCCCTCTGTGGGACTAATAAAGGAGTATCTTATCTTTTATTATCTTATCTTAATGCTGTTTATTTAGGGCAGCTGTGGCATAAACTTTACATTGTGTTGTAAGGCACTGTATTTGTATGGTCATTTATTTTGCTCATTTCAGGTCTTAAAAAGGTGTTACACAGTCTTAAATGTGATGACCTACCTTTTTAATCTGGCTTTAAGAGGATTATATTTATTATTATTATTTAATCTTATTTATGTATTCATTTTAACCTTCTTAATATGTTTTATTTCTCAATTTCAGCACAGATTTATTGTTCAGAATTTTGTTACCTGTTCATCGATTTTCTTTACACTATCTTACTTCAGTACATTTTATCTCATTTTACCATATTATTATCTAAAATTGTATTTAATTTACCTATTTATTTTCCTATAGTTTGCTTATTTATTTATTTTAATCTAATTTCTTATCAGGATTTTTTATTGTTTTTTGAGTCTTAGCTCCAGTGTTTCCTCATTTTTAATTAAAGATGGCGTTTCCTCAGTCCTCTTATTGTTTTCTGTTAGAATATCTTCCTCATGTCTTTGTATGTTTGTGTTTAAGTGAGTGCCTGTGCTGTATGTGGATTGCGAGGGTGGGGTTGTATTTTTCATTGTATTCAATTTTCTACTTTTAATTTATTTTAATTTATTTTGTTTCTTCATTTCTATGTGAAGCACTTTCTGCTACAAAATTTTGTATGAAAAGTGCTATTGATTGATTGATGTTAAAATTGTGTAGGACCCCTGTATAGGCAGTGCCTGATCCATTCCCTCAAAATGTTTCTGAGATGTTCTGTTCACAGGAATAATCCAAACAGATGGACGTGCGAGGACAACTCAGAAACATTAAGCCTCCAGGCTCGACTGTCACCATCGCAAAGGTATAATAGAAATCCCGTAAACTTCAAGATAAGGGAGAAAAGGTGCTAAAATACTCATTCACACCGTGTCCCTGTGCCACTCAATAGAGAGAACTATCACCAGAGGTGTTTGCTGACATTTGCACTAATCCATGGCTCTCTAACGTTCAAACAGGCACAGACATTTAAAGCTGCTCTTATGTTCAAATCTTTGCATTTACCTTTAGTCCTGTCTTAGTGCAGAGCAGCCATGACTGTCAGATCAGCACAGATGCTTCCTTATAATTGGGCACAAAGGAGTGAGAGAAATCCTCTGGGTACAACGTGACATTTGGGACAAAACTGGAAATACTTTTGAATATTTTACCTCATCATTCCTGCTCAAATCTGCATTGAGTAACATTTAACGTTAGCACAAAAGTCAATGTTAAAACTTGTGTTGCTCAAACTCCTAATGTACAGTACTGCGCAAATGATTGAGACATGTAAAGTGTAAATGCTTTCACAAATAGGTGTATTACCATAATTTCTCAAATATAACACACACCTCATTTTTCATACTTTTTTCCAGGGAAAAAACTGTGCTATTTTGGTCCCCTCGCTCACAAGATGGCAGCCCAGTGTGTTTACACGTGAGCGGTGAATTATGGTCCTTTTCCACCAGCCCGCCTTGGCCCTACTCTACTCTACTCTACTCGGCTCTACCTGGTTTGCATTGCTTTTCCACCGGCACAGTACCTCCTAAAACAGACCAGTTTTAGTACCTACTCTGCTTTGGTTCTAAGTGAGCTGAGTCGACACTAAAAGGTGACGTCGACCGACTGCCGGCTACTGATTGGTCAGAGAATGTCGTCACTGATGGGTCTTGAGCGCGATGCCCAAGACAGGACTGCAGTACATACGCTTTGTTACTTTATGGCAATAACTTGCTGCCATCACAATGTTAAACACGGGGCTTTATCATTACGAGCTAGATAACAAGCTAGCGGTAGCTTCCGTTAGCTTACCCTCATACGTCTTTTCTTTGCTCTCGTTCCCGGCTTCAAACTGTTGTATAGCTTCCAAAACTCTCCTGTACTTCTCAAGGGTATTTCTTCTCGCCGCCTGCAGCCTTCTTCTGCTTTCCTCTTTGTGACAAGAAACACAGACCGAGCAGCAAGTATACTATTGCCTCCAAGTCCTCCATTGTTTTGGTTGTTGTGTCGCACTCAAAATGACATGAATGCAGTGTCGCCCAGCTGTTTCACGGTGACCCTGCCCCCGCTGGGAAGGGGACCGGGCTGGTGGAAAAGCAGACCAAAGCGAGTAGAGTAGAGCCGGGTAGAGTCGGGGAAAGCCGAGCCGAGTAGAGTAGGGCTAATGGAAAAGGGCCAATACACGATCATTACACAAAGGTAAACTAATTAAGACCCAAAATATTGGATTAGAACAGTTTAACAGTCGGTTTTATAATTGGCGATAATGTTTCAAAGAGAAAGAGAATATTTCAACTTTTTGTATCAGATGTGTTGTAACGGCGATGTTGGCGAAATGAAATATTTTATATATTTTGCTTGTGCTCTTGTACAATACGCAAAATTAGACCTTATTTAAGAGCAAAAAAATGTGCGTTATATATGAGAAATTATGGTAATATTTTATTTTTAACCACTAAAGAAATCCAAGTCAAATCAATATTTGGTGTGACCCCCTTTACCTCAAAAACACTTGCACAGACTTTTTGAAGGATCTCAGCAGGTAGTTTAGTCAAACTACCCTTAAGGTGTCGCCCTGCCCCACTATTCTGCACCTATTACTAATTTGATTTAGATTTTTCTTGTTTACTCAATTGGAATTTTGTAAACTGATACAAATTTAAGCAATTAAAATGAATTAATCTTTAAAATATTACTTTACATATTTTTTTCCTCCCCTGCCTAAAATGTTTGCACAGTACTTTATACTTTTTTCCATCAATAAAAGTTGCTGTGGACTTTATGTTTCCGAAGTAGACAAGACTATTGATTTCTGAATTTTACTTCTCGGTCTCTCTGCTCCTTTGTTCGGATAGTTCAGGGTTGAGCTCTGCCGCTTCAAAGTAGAAAACTCCTCAAAACTAGTGAAAAAGCCATCTTTGAAACATACCTGAGGAAAAGAAGCTCTGAAACATCAAACATCTTCCTGCGAACAAAAAAAGTCACAATTAAAAAAATTAAACAGAACAGTGATAATTCTTGATGAGATCAATCTTGTGTGCAGTGAATAAAGATAAGAAACACTGAACTTCAATGCAAACCTGAGAAGAAGACAGAAAGACTTGACAGTCAAGGAAAACATCAGGAGGCAGAGGGTTGAAAAGCTATCTCACTTTTATATGACACTAGAATGACATTTAAGAAAACAGAAATAAAAAAACAACTCACATGCATTTTGGAGAAATCAAACGGGGTCGGGAAGATGGAGAAAAAGACAGTCTCCAACAGTCTGGAATACATGAATACATCATCATCCTTTCAGTGACCTTTGAGTCTTGGTGACATTTTATCCTAATACATGGTTTCATAAATATAATCTTCTCTCACCATATAGTCTATCTATACGAGTCTCATACATCTAACTGTACATCTACTGTAGCATATTGCATATCTCAAATAGAAGTGTGGGGGGTCGTCAATAGTTATTAGGTGCTCCGGCTTCCCTGTGGAAGGGAGATAATATAATTTAATGTGAGTGAGGAGGAAATGAAGATGAAGGAGAGGGAGGGATAGAGACTGAGGTTTCTTCTGTCTCATCTTCAACAGCGACAGACATCCTGCAGTGTTTAGTGACATCTTTGCATGTTCGTGTGCGACTGTTAGTGAATATATCGACGGATCCTTGGGGCAATCAGTCAGCTGCTGTTACAGTGGCTGCCATAACTGCGGTGGCACTGTTTCCATTAAGTTAGAAATTAAACTAATGTGTTAGTTTCACTTTAAAGAACTCCAAATCTACATGTAAAGACTAGGTTTTCCTGGCTCAAAATGAGGCGTGGAGGTACCCATGAGGGCTAAATCAGACACTTTGACAACACACATTAGGAATTCAAGTTATTGTGTTATTTGGTGAGGGTTAATCTTTAAGTATACAAACAAATGTGCCTCCAAAAATAAAATAAATGTGAAATAAAAGTTAAAATGTTCAGCAACATAGATAAGGAGGAAGTGGTAAAACAAATAAGTTTTAGGAGAGTCTAGGGGCCTCTCCTACAATATTTTAACAGTCAAACACTATTTGTTTTTCTGTATTCTGGTGTATTTTTGCCAAAGTTGTCACTTTTGCCTGCAGTGTGAATGCAGCCACATTTTATTGAATCAAGCACCTTTTCTTTCACTGGGACGAGGACATGCTGCTACAGGGATACACCTATTTTTTTTGTTGTTGTTTTCATGTCTTGCCTCACTCCCGAGTCCATGACAAGAAGATAGACACCGTTCTTTCGACTGTGTGTACAGTAACAAGGAAGAGACGGGCAGAGCTTGTGCACCACTAATTAGCTTAGCTCAAACACTGGGGGCTCTAATTTCCTGGCGCAACTCAGTGTGGCGCAGGGTGGCGCAGCCTGATGCACCCCGCGCAGTGGTAATTTTGTCCGGCGCACCACCATGCACAGCCAATTTGGCAATTTGGTAGACCAGCTGCGCCGAGATGGGTGTGATGTCGCACCAGGGGAGGTGTCATCAGATTACATCTGTCCCATGAGGTGGTCCACACGGTGACGCGCATCATGGCCTCCGATGCACGGCCCGGTGGCCCCTGCGCTCTCCCAGTTGCTGTAAAAGTGACAGCAGCTTTGACCTTCTTTGCCACCGAGGTGAAATTGTCACTGCGCCTCGTCCGTGGCGCATTTAAAGGCGAGGAGAGGCGTTCATTTGATTGGTGAAGATTACACTCGGCTGTGTTAAATCCACTCATTCCTTCTCTCCTCCCCCTCTGCTACTTGCGCCGGTAGGAGGGACGGAGGTGTGGGTGCGCCTCCCTGCGCCAGACTGCGCCGTGCACAAAACTTGCAAAATGCCCTGAACACACCCTGTTGGCGCGGCGCAGGCGCAACGCAGGACAGGTGCGCCCCACCTGTGCCTGGTCTACGAAATTAGAGCCCTGGGAGTCAGTGGGTAGTGTTAGCCTGCCTCTGCCTACAGTCATCAAATAAACTCTTCAGCAACTCTAAATGGTCTTGTGTGCTTGTTGTGACTAGTTTTTTTACTGAGTTATGTTATGTTATCTATTTAAAGACTAAGATTAGCACTTTATGTAATTTTTGAAAAAATACATGTTTTGTTGACCTACTTACAAGCATGCTTATTACTGCATGCACAGTCAAAAGAATGGTGTCTATCTGCTGGTCATGGACTCAGGACTGAGGCAAGACACGAAAACAAAACAAAAAAAAGTTGGCATATCTCTTTAAGTCAGCATTCATTCAAGAGTGCAAATGTTACAGCACCACAGTTATGGCAGCTTGTCAACTCTCATGTTTTTCCCCTTGGACTTTTCTGTGAGTTTTCTGTCATTGTGATGCGTAAGTGTGTGTGTGTGTGTGTGTGTGTGTGTGTGAGTGTAGTCCACCTGAGGTCTACCAGCTCTGGATGTCAAATATTGTGACACATGAATATAACACGATGGGTCATGACAATTTGTCAAAATGTCTGACAAACAAGTGCTCAGAGTTACATTTTACATCAAGTTGGACCACATTGCTTTCCATACAGTAGAGTATTTCCTGTTATCTTGCTACACTCAAGCAGACCTGAGTCAAACAATCATTTGGGTTCAATGCAGCAAACAAAATAATAGATACCATGTTCTGAGTGCCTCTTTACCTGGTGCTTCACACCAGGACAACCTGAAGTAAACCGTCAGCTGCTGAAGTGTACGCTGGGAAATCTTATGAGAGTTTAATGTCATTCAGTTCATCCTGGATCTCTAGACTCATGCCACAGAGCAGTGAAAGTTAAATCAACTTCAGAGATGGTCATTCTGTCAACAGGCAGGGATCAGTGTGCTCAATTAGGAATATTTGGAATAAAAAATATTCAAATAACAATGGCTTCTGCTGCCTTGAGATTAATTCATATAACTTTTTGAGGTACTTGAAGTGGGGAACATGCATAAAGATTTTCTAAATCTGAAGAGATTTTTTTACCTGTTTGAGACCCCACACATGAAAACTTTTGGTCGTTAGTATTGAACAGGTTTAATATTTACGACTGTCGGTCCGACCCGTTTCGTAGCCGATTATCGGGACAAATTCACTCTCAACATACCTCAGACCACAGGGTTATTTTATAGGATAATCTTAAAATAATAAGGCGTTTGCCATCCTTGGTCAGGAAGGGCGAAAGTCGGGACAAAAACAGCCTGATAATCTTTAAGTGTGTACCCCGCTTAAGTCTGTTTACCCGTTCACTGAATCTCCAATTCCCTCAAAAGATGAATATACGGGCTCTGTTTTAAAAAAGGTAAAGCCTTTGAGCTAATTTAAGCATGGGAACATATTCACATTGGTGATAACTGGGGGCTTGAAATGTCATGTTTACAATGTTCACATGAAGAGTCCATGTGAAAGTCCTCTTTTATGGTATTTACAATATCCTCAGTTGATGACACATCTGAAATGGTAAATATGTGGACCTCTGTTTTTAGTTTTAAAAGAACTTAAAAGAGTTATGGTAAGTGTTAACTGTACATACTATGGTCTCTTGGTCCCCATCATGGCATTTTAAGACAGAGTAATAATGTAATGATAGTGCTTCCGATTAGAAAGCTGTGAGAACAAGTGATCTTTTGACATCCATGTTGCCAGTGCATAGCAGTGGTGATCCCATATGGTTACCACTTAAGTTTCCTGTACATGACCCAAAGACAAAGACCGTGACATTTGAAGACCATGAATGTTTCAAAACCTGAACCTCAGGACTCACTCACATTCAAGCATAGTGGTTGAAAAGTCTACCAAGACGAGACACTTGGGGTGATAACAGACCTCTGATGTTCTGGGCATCTCCTGTTACAATGACAGGTCAGGGTGATGCAGACGGGCTGGTGGAGGGTTTAAAGTTCTCCGTCCACTTCACTTTTCAGAGATTTTGGGCAGACCCTCAACTAAAGCAGGCAAGAGGGCATCGAGAGGAGTTTGTGGAAGGTAACTATAACTGACCCTTCACTAAGCCTCACCCCCCTTGGTTACTGTTGCTACGCCTGTCAAGCTTTTCCTCCTAGAATGAGAAATATGGAGTTTTTAGTGATACCAGTGAGTGATATTCTTAAGGAAATATCTGCAAGTTTCTAGACAAATTCTTCAGAGATATCAGAAAAAAGCAGACAGAAAGGTCTCCAGTATGTTTTTGAGAGATACATTCACCAAGTCAAATGTTGTCGGAGTTCAAATGAAGAGGACATTAAAATAGAGGGGAAAGCGCACAGATCTCAATGCAAGCATCAAGCAACCCATGTGTTGACACTTCACGTTCAAAATAATCACATACAAGAACAACAATGTTCCTGTACAGCAGGTAAGTCGATACATATTGTTTAAATTGAAATTAATGTTACGTTAGCTTTCATTGTTGTTGCGCTTGCCTATTTCTAGGATGTCCGTTCACAAAAGGCTAAAAGATATCAGTATGTCAGAACTTGTCTCCATCTGTTTCTAGTACAAAAGGTTTAACAGATGTAACCTACTATTGAGACGTCTTTGTTTGCTGATGTTATCATACCTAACACACAGAGCTATGGTTAGCTAATGTTAGGTAGCACCTTACTTTAGAATGAACATAGGTGTTCTTGTGCTTTATCCACAGCATCTTTCTTCTTGCGTCTTAGGCTTGGGGAAGGCAAAAAATCAACACTACCCTCCAAACTTCTCAGATATCGACAGTTGGACTTGCTAGTCCCGTATGCGCACCACTTAGGCTATTGTTTTCTGTCCAAAACTTGACAGGCCTCTCGTGCATAGCTATGGTTGCTAACATAGGATTAGACATTAGCTGTTTGTGGGAGGGGCTTAGCAAAGGGTCAATCTGGCCTGTGCAAGAAAATTGATACGGTGATATATCATTACATAGTCCTTGTCGATTTGTATATTGAAACAGGTCTTACAGAATCAACATGGTGGCAGTAGAGGCCCAAAGATCTCTGAAGACCTGAAATTAAGTGTCTATAAGAGTAGGAGCCTTTAATCTTGTCCTTCAGGTTTTTACAAAAAAGAACTAAAATCATTGGGAGGACGATTGTAGTCAACGTCCACAATTTATGGTGATATGTATCAGGAGAATGGAAATGTCCAGCTCTAACACTCACCATTCATTCTATAAGGTACAACCGATCAACTTCCCAAGTAGCCAATCACATGGCAGCAACTTGATGCATTTAGGCATGTTGACAAGATCAAGATGACCTTTAAAACTAAGCATCAGAATGGAGAAGAGAGGTGATATACTGTGACTTTGTGGCATGGTTGTTGGTACCAGATGAGCTGGTCTAAGTATTTCAGAAACTGATGATCTACTGGAAAGAAAATGGTCTGAAAAGGGAAAATATCCAGTGAGTGGCAGTTCTCTCTGTTGGTTTAAGATGATAGAATGGCGACAGTAACTCATCTAAACACTTGTTTGATGATGTTTTGAGATAATCTGAAAACTTTTCTGCTGATAGTAATATTTAGAGGATTTGGCATGTTTACATGGCTTAGATGAACATGGCAGCCCATGATAATGTTGTGATATTTAAGTAAATAGCTGAGTTATGATGCTAAAATGCTGCTTTTATGGCATTGGTTAGCATGTTGACAAGTGGTGACATGGTGAAATATTCAAAAAACAAACTTTATACAAGCATCATTCACCAAAAGTGGGTAATCTTCCCATCCGTCGTTGGTTTGATCACTTTTTTTGCCAATCAAGCTATATGTGATAAATAACACCATCAGCTGCCATCTCTCGTGGAAACTAGAGAGCTCATTGATAACTGGATGACATCAAACCTTCTTTTTCATTTCTTAAGATACCTATGTACATACTGAATAAATATATTCCTCTCATATTTTTTGTTTATCCTCTACATCATTATGTCAGACATGTAGGAAATCCTGCTTCTCTTGTAAAACTTAGAAGGTGTAATCGCTGAGTCTGTTTTTGTTGTTTGGTACGATAAACCACTCTTGTCTGCTCTAACTTTTAGAAAATCACTTGATTTGAGGTTATAAAAGGATTATTTGCTAATAGTTTTGGCCCAGGTCTGCACTCAATACATTTTAGCCCTTTCATGGGAGTGTAGAAAGCATAAAGAGTCCACTTTGAAAGTGGCCGAGGCTTTCACAAACAAACCCACATGTATTCTCAGCAGCAGAAACATAACCATTCCTCTATTCAAAAAGTCTCTGTCATTTTTTTTTCACGCTCCTTTGTCGTCGTCACTCTCTCACTAACAGACAGACGTCTACATTCACACAACTTCAATACACTGAAGTTGAAAAAAAGAACACAGAAAATATACAACCTTTCAATTTTTCTGTTACCCAACAGATCTGCTTAACAGGCAAGACGGTTGGGAAATGCTACTGTCAGCGGTGTTATTACAAAAAAACCTGTACAGAGTTCAGCTCTTCTTTGACTGAAGTGTCAGCCGTCTGTCCACTGTTGATGACACAGTTTTAGCACAAAGGTTGAGGGCACGTTGGGTCAAGCGAGTTCTGAAATTGATTTTCATCCTTATTAAAATAACAAAACCTGATTAAAGTTCTTCCGTCGCTGTGATTTTCAGACTTTTCTCTCTAATGGCTTTCTAATTTTCTTTTATTTCAGGATGGCTCAAATTCAAAGCCCACTGCTGCCATATCTGTCCAGGCTAAATCCTGGTCACACTAAAAAAGGCTAAGCCGCTGTCCCTTCAAAAAGCAGCCGCGTAACCTGTGAGGAAAAATAGGATGTCAGAACTCAGAAGCGGCTGTAATCTTTTGAGAAGTGACTGATCCAAAGCAGCCAGATCCAAGAAGGAACGAGAGAGATTCAAAGAAGGAGAGAGAATTTCTGAACCAGGTTCACTGGACACACACTGCGTTAAAAGTCTCTCCCAGTACTGTTGATGGTTCAGAAATGCAAACGGAGGCAACAAGTGTTTCATCTGTTTTTCCTGGAGCTTGTGTCTGTGGGCTGGCTGCTGCTGAGGGCTGACACATCCCTGTCCTCCTCCTCCTCCTCGCTCCTTGCTCTCCCCTCAGTCCATGGGTTTGATAAGAAACCATGAGAATCTATGCCATAAAAACTGCGTCCATCTTTATTCCTGGCTGATAGATTTGTTTGGTTCAGTGAGCCTGTGCTGTTACACTTCTTCACCAGCGGGGGAGCCAGAGAGCCCGGTGTGAGCAGCGACGTCAGCGAGAGGCTGTTCAGAGTTTCTGATAAGTGTTCACCACCCGTCCCCGTGCCCACGTCCTCGTCTGATGGGTCTATGGAGTCCTGCCGGGGGCAACCGGGGCTGGTGCTGCCGCCACCGCAGCTGCTCTGGCTCCGCTGGTGCCCCCTGGTGGCTTGAAGGGTGAACGTGGTACTACGTCTCTTTAGTAAATGGTGGCCCTGGTCTCCTGTGGCGGTTCCCTGGGGGTGGCTGGGCAGAGGACAGTGTAGAGGCACAGGGAGGTCGTGATCTCGAGGCGGGGAGACGCTGAAGCTCAGTCCTTCCTCCAGAGTGGTCTGCAGGCTGCCCTCTGAGCTGCCCGTGGCCAGGGAGGAGTCGCTGTGAGATGGGTGCTGAGAGAGAAGACGGTAGAAGAAGGTAGTTGATTATTTGTAGGCACAACTTTATTCTTTATCCCTAGCAACAGAATATCATGGTCTTTGGAACGACCTGCCAGAGGAGATAAGGTGTGCAGAATCAGTCACTTCTTTTAAGTCACTGTTAAAAACTCCCTTTTACAGACTTGTTTTTATGTGATGTCGTCCTTTATGTCTTTGTTATTTATGTTTCACAGCCTTTTTCTGTCAGAAATGCTCTGATCATTTTACCTCCAACTGCTTTTAGGTCCTTTTATTGATTTCTTCTGTGTAATGGTAACATATTAATGCCATTACTTACTTTTATCTCATGTTTTATATAATTTATGCTTCATGTAATGTTATACTTTTAATATTTTAAAGATTCCTTTTTGGCTTTTTTCCTACTTATGTCTGTTGTTCTATTTTATTATTACTACTTTTATATTATTATTATTACGATTATTATTATCTTTTTATAACTGTTCTCCTCTTTTTCTGCTTTCAATCCTTTTTAATTGCCTATATTACTAATTTTATGTTTTTAGCTTTTATTTGGTCCTTATGGTCTCATTTTGCAATGTGGGGTGCTTGTATTTTCAGGATTCTTATTATATATGAAAAGGGCCTCAATTCATGGGGCTGAAGTCTCTGGAGATTGCGCCGGTGCATGTCGGTTTGCACCTTCTTCAGGCCATGATCCCACAATGAGTCATTACTGTCTCTTGCATGTTGCTGTGTCTTGGTGTGGCATGTGCCGATGCTCTTTGGTGTGGTTTTTTGGTGTCTCTGGCCCCATGGGGTCCTGTCTTTTTTGTGCTCAGTGACTGGGTCTGGATTGTCGTGCCCACTGTTTGGGTTTAGGTTTTCCTCGTGTTTTGTGAAATTTTCTCCACGGCATTAGACACCAGAAGCACCAATGCCCTCCTCTTGGGTTCTTGTCGAACTAATGTCCATTATGCCTTTTTTTTCTGTAAGGGTTCTTTGATTTATCTCCTCTTGTGCTTTGCTGTCTGTATGTTCCTGCCTGTTAGTTAGAGCACTTTGTAAATCTCAGATTTTAAACGTGCTATACAAATAAAGTCATTATCATTATTATTATTATTAGTAGTATTTTTATTATTATTATTAAGCTAGACTTTAACATGTGTGTGTGGGGCGTGGGGGGTGGGTGGGGGGGGTGCATATCCCAGCTGTCATTGGGAAGTGTGGGGTACACCCTGGACTGGTCACAAGTCTTCATAGACAATCATACGTACTCACACTCACACCTAGGGGGGGGTTTAGAGTCACCCTAATTAAAGAGCCCACACCATGCCTTTTTGAGTTTTACATGTCCTGAAGGTGCTTGTTCCCCCCAACAGACCAACCAGCGTTATGCTATTGCTTCATCAACAGTTTAAGCCAATTGGCTCTGGGTGCTCAGGTGCAGAGCATAAACCACAGACAGAATGTAGAGATGTTGAGAACATGGCACTGAACAAACATGGAGCAGACCTGTCAATCAGTCGGAGAAGACTGGGCCCACATTGGGAAGGGGGCCGCAAAGAGCTCATATTTTGCACCAACCCAGGTTCATAGAATCATTTTTGTTGGCTCGTACAGTATGTTCACAACCGCTAATGTTAAAAAAACATATACTGTTCATTCACTGAGTGCCCCTGAATGAGCCTTATAAAGGAGTTAGTTAGAGCTCCTGCCCCTTTAAGGCTCCCCTTCCCACATGGGCCCAGTCCACTCTGATTGGTTTACAGGTCAACACTGCATTCACTCTAAGGTCTACATTCTGTTATGGACTTGTTATTATAACCCAACTGGCTTACTGGTGATGAAACAATGGTATGACATCACACTGGTAGGTCTATTCAAGGCAAAGCTCGTCCACCACTAATTAGCTTAGCTCAAACACTGGAAATCATTGGGTAGTGTTAGCCTGCCTCTTCCCACAGTCATCAGATAAACTCTTCAGCAACTCTAAATGGTCCTGTGTGCTTGTTAGCGTATTATCTTCTTCTACTCATAAACAGAGGCTTTGTTTTGTTGACCCACTTACAGGCACATCCGTGGTGGTTTCCGCTAGAGATGTGACTTTCACGAACAAGTCGAGTCTTTTAAACAGCTCTTTTTAGTGAACAATGAGGACCGATTCACAGTTGTGAGTGAGCTCATTTGTTTGTGTGCCATTCTTAACCCTTTAATGCCTGAAAACACACATTATAGCCAGAAAATTCTAGTTTTTTGGAGCTCAAATGCTTATTTCTCTTTCTACTGAAATCATAGATACTAAAATTTCCATAAAATTTTAACATATATATTTTTTGAATCTCATTTGATGCATTAGATATTTATAGCAACTGGTAATCCATTTGAGGGCATTTTTATTATTTATCTGACTGTTTTTTAAGTT
Organism: Cetoscarus ocellatus; assembly: GCA_037902135.1. Taxonomy (NCBI): domain Eukaryota; kingdom Metazoa; phylum Chordata; class Actinopteri; order Labriformes; family Labridae; genus Cetoscarus; species Cetoscarus ocellatus. The sequence continues at coordinate 1,558,789 of JBAMNC010001280.1, read as the reverse complement.
GATTTTTTTAGTAATATGTTGATCATATTGATTAGATAGAGGTATCATAAAAGTACGTAACAAATATGATACAACAGGTGTTAAAGGGTTAAATGCAAATTACCTGCAAATTTAGGAATGGCTCCCAAATGAACAGCTCACTCACAACTGCAAATCGGTCCTCATCGTTCACTTAATGGAGCCGTTCAAAAGACTCGACTCGTTTCTGAATGTCTCATCTAAGCAGACAGGACCATTTAGAGTTGCTGAAGCATTTATCTGTACTGTAGGCAGAGGCAGGCTCACACTACCCATTGACTACCTGTATTTGTGCTAAGCTAATTAGCAGCAGGTGAGCTCTGCCGGTATCTTCCTTGTTACTGCACGCACAGTCAAAAGAATGGTGTCTATCTACTTGTCATGGACTCGGGAGTGAGGCAAGACATAAAAACAAAAAAAAAGTGTTGGCATATCCCTTTATGATAACGAAGTAACTTCATTTCATGTGTAAATATCACATCTCTAGCTCATGGTTAGGTAAATGTATTCCTATCTTTCCTGAATACTACCTGCTCTGTTCTCACTTGGGCTTCCCCCACCTTAGCAGGGACATTTTACAGGAGGGCAGACATTAAAAACGAAGTCTTGTGCACCTGTAAAAGCACCACTTGTCTCATCAAAATTATCACACAGGCAGGAGAATGTCGGTCATTTTTCTTTATCCTGGCACCGTTACTACAACGGTCTCGCTGTATGAGACCACAGGGGAGAGTATCAGAACATCACTAAAAATGGAGAAACCGGCAGAAAAAGAAGTGAAAGATAAAGGACAGAGAAGAGGGAGAACACCGGAGAATATCATACAGAGATGAAGGGACCTGAAGTAAAAGGGACAGGAGAGACTGAGAGGAACGGGAGCCAAGAACAACAGCAAGCACAGAGTCTGTATCAGACTCAGGGGCTGACTGGGCTAATTAGCTGAGTGCCGCAGAGCATTGCTGTAGCAGCTGAGGATCACAGAGGCACTCAGGCACGAGCTAAACAATCCAAACAGGTAGAGGAGAAAGGAAGGGAAATCTGTCTCCATGGTTACGTGGGAACAGGACCTAAATAAGGGTCTTTTCATTTGTGTTTGTGTCATGCAGCATCCAACTGACAGGAAGTGTCAGACTCCACACAGAGGAAATCCGAGCTCGAATCAACAATCAGATGTTTTAGTCTAGTTTAGTTTAGTTTTATACTTTGAATGAGTTATAACCTTCACAATGAAAGCTGTTTTTGCCGGCTTTTCTTAGTTTCTTAGTTTGTGACGGATAACTCGAAAAACCTTGAATAAATGTAGATTTAATTTACAGGTAAGGTTGGTCATGGCACAAGAAAGAAGTGATCTGAAGTGAAGAGATTTTGGTGGTGATCCAAATGCAGATCCATGAATTTTTTAATTTTTTTTTTTTTTCATTGTGAGATTTGGCAGTTTTCCACATTTTCACTAAAAACTCAGGAAGGCCTAAACAGATTTTAATGACATTTTCATGGAATATTGACCAAGGCTCTAGGGAAAAAAGATTCACTTTTGGAGTTTTGGTGGTGATCTGGATCCAGATGTGGATCCAGGATTTTTTTTTTCGAGGATTTGTAAACTGTGGGAAACAGGAACGTTTTCCACTTTCTGACCATAACTCACCTGACAATATGTGATATTGCCTTGGTAGAGGTTTGTGCTCTTGGAACACTTCTAGTTGCTTATAATATAATTTCACTTAATTTGTGTACTTGCAATTTTGATTGGTTAACAAAATAATGAAGTCTTTCAGGAGCCACTTATAGCTAAAGAGCACAAGTTCAAGTCTGACCACATTACTCTAAAGTCTGGCCTGTATTTGTTATCAACTTTACATCTTTATTTACTTTGTTTTTTCCACTTTTTTGTTTTGTGATCATCCATTCTGAATCTTAGTGACCGCAGTATTGTTGAATTAAATTCATACATAATAAGAAAAACCCATTTTATTTGCAATCTTGAAAATAAGAACAACACTATCCACAATCCTAGAGTATCACAGGAACATTTCTTATCACTGGAGCCCACTGTTGCCATAAAAATTGCCTCCTTGCAAACATCTGCTGTTGGCATTTGATAACAGTATACTCAAAATTACATACTCCCTGCAGGACCTGGTTTATGGGCTGTTGGTCTTATGGCACTGGGCTGTAGAGAAACAAAACTTATTTCTTAACCTGTTCAGCAACCACAAGGTCTATTTGAATAATTTTGGTGTCATAAATAAAAGTAACACTTGAGAGATTTGTCCAGATGTGTAATAATCAGTATATGTGTTACTGGGACAGAATAAATGAAGATAGAAGTCAGAATACTTTGAAAATTTCATCCTCGCCTAAAACAAAAACAATTTTTTATTGTGAATATCTCTCTTAGAAATGATGCTGGAGTGGCTGTGAAACTCTAAAAATGAATAATAAAATATTTTTACATCATCTCTGTAAAGGATTATTGTTATAAAGTGATGCAGAGAAAAATTAAAGAGGTTTGATAACAATATGGTCAGACAAGGATTTTGAAAACAGTGCATATTTAGCCAAAGGTCAAAAATATATGTATTTGTCAGATAAAAGCCAACATGACTATAGTCTTAAAATCACAGTTCACTGCTTGTACTGTCGTGTCGAGGAGCTTTTCACCTGAGCCCCAGCAGACCCAAAATTGGGTCCTATGGGGCTAAAGAGGTTAAATTACTCTGCTTTTAATTAACTGAGACCAAACCCTAACTCTCAGGTTCTCTATCTTTGTCACTGCTGTGATAAACAAAAATGTACAACCAGAGATAAACTCACTGCTACACCTTGTACTCATGTACTCCACCTTTTCTGTGAGCATAGTTGCGAAAATATTTGCCTCTGCAGGATGTGTGCAACTGGAGGACAGTCTGATGTGGAAGGATTCAGTTCAGAGCAGATACCAATACAAAGAAAGATTTTACAGATTCAGGACTGGATCATAATTTTATCAAAGAGGAATGAGCGATTATGTCGGCTGTTTGTTTTGGATACATGAGAAGACTTGTATGAACACATGGTTCACGCAGCAAAAACATCTGCTGATGGAGTGAGACCTTGTTGGGAACTGGAGGACATGAGACCATCCAGGCTTCCTGTGGATGCGATGAATAAATTCTGGACTTATGTTGTCACACTCAGTGAGATACCAGGATGACTTGGTAAAAACACTTCAGGTTGTTCAGGATCAGAGGACAGCAGCAGATGTGTGTTAATCTGCAGCCTGTGACACTCGTCATGCAGATCCTCCTTGCTGTGATGAATATTTATACTTGTATAAATCAATGTTTCTGAAGCAGACAAACCAGAGGAGAATGGTCCACTACACAACCATAGATAATTATGGTTGGATATGTAGGTTTAAGTTCATTTTGATTCATTTAGTGGCATTGTTTTTGCTGTCCATACAAATTGGAACGGAGTGTAACCTCACATCCAAATAGTCAATCCTCTCATGTATATAATGTGCCCTCTATGTTATTTTCCTTTCATGAAATTATACTCAACAGAGACAAATATGGTGGGGACGGATTTATGGTCTGGGCATCCATGGGATTGTCACTATCCTTTGTCTCCCCCGCAATTATCAGCAGAAAATACATCATTTATAAATTCTCTAATCATTAAAGATGTTGATGTAAATATTATATTATTACTTTTCATAATTATTATTGATTATACTTCTATAGAAACTATCACTACAATCATACAGAGATGAGGACCCTCCTGAAAATGAGATGCTGCATCTCAAGGGGCTAACCTCTAATTAATTTATATTCAGCAGAGACAAATACAAGGAAGACAGGTCTATGATTGGTCCATGGATCTGCTCCTAGCTTTAGTTCTTACTTTAGTCCACTTGTCTCTGCCCACCTCTCTTCATTCGCCCACACACCCAACACAGCATCATGTGGATGGCTGTTCATCATGAGACTGGGATCCACATTCAAGATTTCCTGCTACTTAATAGAAGGTTTTTTCTTGCTGCCATGATGGATTCATGTTGGGTTTTGGATGTATGTATGTGTATACGTGTATATATATGTGTATTTCATTTATGTATATATGCATAGTTTTGTATCCATAAAATGAAGAGTTTGTCTTCAGTCTGCTCTATAGTAAAGTATCTTGAGATAATATGAATATGAATTGGCTATATAAATAAAGATTGATTGATGGATTATTTATTTATTTTGTTTACTTGTATGCGTACTCTCGACTACTGTCAAATGATGTCCGGGCTGATTTGTTTCTTGTTGTGTCTGAATTTTTCAGCACTAAATATACCATTAGAGAAAAAAACAACTAGACTCTCTCTGATGTATAAAGATAAAATCCACCTGCATGATTGTACCAAGCATCAGCATCATCATACTGAAGCAAACAAGCTTGTTTTTATACCTCATTTAACAAATCCCATCTGACTGCCTGAGGTGTTTTTGATGCATGACAACTTTGGTTCACTGAACGCTCTTCCAGGAAACATCTATCTACACTGTTCCATCAAGTCTCTGATGAGTTGCACAGAGATGTGGATGTCAGGTCCCCGTTCGTCTGACTATCCAGCCATCCATCAAGACGTGATCCATTCATCTGGCTGTAATACCTGAGAGCTCAGGGGCCGGCTGTTGGCTCCGGGTGATCGGAGGGACGCCCATGAGGCCGGAGAAGCCAGCCTGGATGGCCCCCTGTGTCCTGAGCTAACTCCGTTCTCAGGACTGCCTGGATGAGCCGCCGCTGCTGGGTGGAAGAAGTCTGCTGGGAGGTGGAAGAGGGGTGAAGACCCGCCATCGCCTCCACAGCAACCCTCTGCTTCTCCATCTGGAAGGAGAAAGTTACAACTCTGTATTCAGTTCTGTCAGAGCACTAAAACTGACTCTGCACTATGAAAAAACTGAAAACATGAACTTCAGTTGGTCTCCATCCTTATGCAGATGACACACAACTTTACGTTTCTACTGTACCTTATAATAGAGGCATTTTCATGACTTTTGGAGTGGTCGTAGTGCTCAAATTTTTTCTTTTAAGGGTTCAATATGGAAAAAAATGCAGTTTTAAATAACAAAATAAGACATTCTGTAATGTTAGCAACAACCAATGCTGACTGAGGACAAGATCTGTTTGAAAGATTAAGTCCAAGAGGCTTATCATTTAGCCTTTGCACCACAATGAACACTTTTTAAGCTCAAAAGTTACTGGCAAGAATAATAAAAACTAATGTCAGGTCATTATAGAACTTTAAAATGGCAGTTTACAACAATACCTCTTACAGATAACGTCCTTCTATGTGAATGACCTGATCAAGTTGGTGCTTATGGCTGTGGCTAACTTCTATCTTTGAAAAAATCCCTATGAAATGATAAATTTAGGACATTTTTGTAGTTCTTGTTAGCAATTTGTTAGCCATCCCGGTTCAAAATCATATCATGCCAAGCTTCGACATAGCAATTGTACTGGAGGACAGAAGAATTAAATATTGGAAGCCTAGCTTTGAAATGGTGAGTAGACTTGAGCTGATATGATGCTTTTCTAGTCTTCGTGACAACTCAAACTGCTTTTACACCCTCGAAAACAAGATGCAGGATCTCAAGGGTCTATGCTAAATAAAATTCAGTCATTATACTTAAATTTTCTCCTCTTTCCTTTACTGGTCCATGACTGGACACGTTGGGACCTGCCTGCCATTGTGGCTGTAAAGAGATCCCCAACGATGACATGGCAAACATGCTGTGGCTAGTTAACGCTAACCCTAGTCTAATGAGGCCAAAAGCTAAGATGTGTTTTTGTGAAGGAGACACCCTGGAGTCACATGAAAGGGCTCGTTTTTGTTGGGATTTTTGCTGCGCTCCAGTCGTACTGGGAAGTCAGGATTTCCAAGTTCCGCATGGGAAATTTCATCTGGAATGCCTCCTGAGGTTGGAATTTCTTACTGGGAAGTCGGGGGATCTGTGTAAACAATTATTAAGCTCCCGTACTATTCCATTTATTAGCACTTCTGATTTGTTTTTGTCGCACTAAATCAGCCTTATACATATTATTGTGTAATGTTTATATAAAGAAATACTGCTACAGTGTTATTTACATTTTTCATGTGGTATAGGCCACTGTTTCTCAACCAGGGGTCCGCAGACCCCTAGTGGTCCATGGTGTAATTGCAAGGGGTCCTTAAAAATAAAATATATTTTTTATAAAATCTTCTGGCATTTATAAAAATAGGATTATTTTACTCAAATGTGACTGAGATCTTTATGTCCCTAAACTACAGAGGGTAACAGAACTTTTTTCTCTAATTACATCTGTTTCCCAAGTTTAATTTATTTATTTAAGTTTGCATAATACAAACTTAACACAAACTGCATCCTTTTCAAAATATGAGCCCCCTACTTTTTCAGTGGTCATACACAGTCATTTCTTAATGACTTAATTGTGAATAATCTGCAGGAAGGTGTTGTGGGAAAACTCTAACTTGCTTGTTTCAGGTTTAGCACTTGAAATTAAGCGAGTGTTACAAACTAACAAAGAAGATGATGAGCACATTTACTCAAAGAAGAAGAAGAAGAAGATCATGGACGACCATGAGGGGATCCTCAGGGTAGATAAAAATATACAAGACCCCAAAAAGGTTGAGAACCACTGGTCACTGGTATAAGCGAACTACAACACAGGGCGTGCTAACAATAGCCTGGTAGATTGACTATTTTTTCCGACTTTGTAACTGGAATGCCGATAACTCAGATATGACATAATTCCCGCTCCCCTTCCCAGTTCTGATGTAAATGTAACGCAGCATTAGGCACACACCCCCTGAGAGGAGAGGGGTAATCACAGTGGTTGGAAGTTGGCCGGTGATACTCTGAGAAAGAGCCAAGTAAACATTTTTTGTTGACCGACATCATGTCATGTAAACAGCTCCACGTGTCTACAGTAACCAGATGACTCCAGTCTGTGACGTGTGCTGTTGAGAATTCCCCCTGTATTGACTTTGTCTCATCTCGCTCCATCTGTTCCAGTCATGACCGTCATGTTACACTGGGACAAAGAGCCATCAGAATACCATAACATGCCATCCATCAACATCTCCGTGTCCTCGCAGGCCTCATCTATCAGCGCTCTAATTGCAGTGGAAGTCAATCAACTGTGTGCAATATATGAGACATGTCCTCGTGTGTCCGCTCCAAAGACGTTCAGAAGAGACGCTCTTATTTAAATGATACTATCAATGTCACGTCAAAGTCGTGGCTTAATGAAATCCTGCTGGGTAAATACCAGCGAGGGTCACGGTGAACACTGATAAGGATAATAAGGAGCGCTGATGAAAGGTAACCCGGAGAGGGATTATTTTAATGTGACCCCATGATGTCAGAGATTCAATTGAACCTTTTTGCAGCTCAGGGATGAAAAATGATCTACAAAGAGGAGGTTTTATTGAAGGATAAAAGGATTGTGGTCCTCATTTACATTTTATCACTGAAATTATGTAATGGTAACCTTACTGCAGCAGACAGGCCTGACGGTCTGTTAAGGACAATGTGAGGAGGTCGAGAGGAAACAAGTGGTTTCATTTTGCTCTTATATTTAACTGTAAGTAAGTGGGAAATGAACTTTAGCTTTCATAGTAGTTTCCTTGTCAACTGAGACTATGGAGCTAAATCCAGGCCACAAGTGATGTAATTTGAAAAATAATAAATGACTGAATTAAAAAAAAAAAAAGAACTAAATTGAATTAAAAAGAAGTGTAAGGGAATTTTTTTCAGTTTTAATATATTCATGATTCAGCACTGTAATTATTTTAATTACATATATATATTTATTTAACTCTGAAATATATTTTAACATGTAATGTGCCATTTTTTCAGTCGCAGGTTTAATATTTTCAGATTCAAATTTTATCTTTTTGGTTTCAGATTTTTTTTTTTTGACATTTAGATCTTTTTTTCACTTTCAGATCTTATTTTTTCAGTTTCAAACTTTGGTCGTGTTCTGGCATAAGGGGCAAGGCATTGGCTGAGCAGAGCGTGGGATTATGTGTGACAGTGGCACTTTGATAGATATAACTCCACACTTTCTCTACACTATGTTCTCTTCAAACCTGTAAATAAAGTGATGTTAAGGACAAGGTACCTTTTACAAGTAATTCTAGATAACTCTTGGAAATTATTGATCTATAAAAACTGGAAAATATGCCAGATTGATAATGCTTGATTTGAATCTGGAAATATTAATCCTGCAACTGAAAAAAAATGACATATTACATGTTATAATATATTTCAGCATAAAAAATGAAAATAAAATGTTTTATTAAAATAATTACAGAGCTGAATCAAAAGTATATTTAAACTGAAAGAAAATCTCTTACACTTATTTTTAAATCAATTTCATCTTGTATTTTTTTTTTAAACTTAAAAAAAAATCATTGAAATTTCAGTTTCAATTTTTTTTCAGTCTTTTTTGTTTTCAAATTACAACACTTTTGGCATAGATTTAGCTCCATCTGACACGTCAAAGCTCTTTTAACACCACAGGCTTACCCATTCACACCAGGTACACACCTTGATGATGTTAGTAGGTCAACAAAACAAAGCATGTCCGTGATAGTTGTGCACGTTCCCTGCGCTTTATTTTCGTATGCATTTCTTTAAATATTACATAAAGTGCTAATCTTAGCCTAAAAATAGATAACTTAACATAACGCAGTAAAAAAGAAAAAAAAACGAGTCACAACAAGCACTCGGGACCATTTAGAGTTTCTGAAGAGTTTATCTGATGGCTGTAGGCATAAGCAGGCTAACGCTACCCATTGGCTTCCAGTGTTCGAACTAAGCTAATTAGCGGTGAGAAAGCTCGGCCTCTCTTCCTTATTACTGCACGCACAGTCGAAAAAATGGTGTCTATCTGCTTGTCATGGACTCGGGAGCGAGGCAAGACACAAAAACAAGAACAATGTTGGCGTATCCCTTTAAGTCAAAGGAAAGGACTTAAAAAAAGAGTTTGCTTGAGGTTTGCTCTTTGGAATGGGATTCACATAGTCATTAAACGAAAAGGAAAATCAGGGTTCCCACTCATTCTAGAAATCATTTTCCAGGACTTTTTCAACCCCCCAAAATGTATTTATTTCAAACTCTTGGGCATGAACGTTGTTACCTAGCTATCTTTTTAGTGGGGCTTCTACGTAGTGTCTTGCTATTATAAATTTATGGTTTATAATTGTTTTTTTTATCTTTATTTACTCTGCTTTTTTATAAAAAGATTTTGCTGAGTTACTGTTTAAGTAGCCTAAATTTTATTTTGCCATTTTTATTATTTCTTATTGGCACCATTGTTTTGAGTTTTTATATTTTATTCCTTAACTTGCATTATTACATCAACTCTCATTTTATGACTAAGTTTGCATTAGCTACCCAATACATTTTTACTTTATTTCCTTTTTTGATTTTTGTTCACGAACAAGGTAGAGGAAAGGTAAATAATTTTCCAGGACAATTCAAGCTTTTCAAGGACATTTTACTTTTTTCCATCATTTTCCATATGTTTTCCATGACTGAAAAATTGGTCAATCATTTTCCAGGTTTCCCAGGTTTTCCAGGATGCATGGGAACCCTGAAAATGATCCATGGGACTCTATATAAAAATTAAACTGCCTTTTCATACAGCAAGATCTGTTTTTCATCATATATATTAAAATACTCGCTGTCAGTTTCTTAATTTATTGTGTGTTATCTTCTCTTGTACCTGCGCAATGCTCCGGGCCTGGCTGCTCCAGTGAGGGAGTGTTCACCCGAGGATGGACGCCAACTTCAAACACCTCCTGGACCTCCAGCTCGCTCCCTGAGCTGGACAGATGAAGCCCTGTGAAGACCCCCTGGTTGGGCAGCTCTTGAGAACTATGGGAGTCACTGCTGCCCCTCTGAAAAAACCATGAGAAAGGGTTAAGTAAAAAGATGACGGAGGAGTGAGGGAGACACTAAGATGTGACACAAAAGATGATGGGAGAATAAGCACAGGTGCTCTGATGTTCACCAGAGCAGGAGATATATCAGACTGGAGCCCTTCATTTTCTCTTGTCATAATAGAAATCTGAAAACAATTTGTTACCAATTTCCAAAAGGCTCCTCTTTCATGTTCCTTCCTTTATCCATCGCTACATGTTTGATTAAAACTGAACGCGATAACAAAAGAGAATAACGGCAGGCTTCAAAGCTCCAAACTCATCGGCGGTTGTCCTCGGTTATAAAGTGGATCAAATAAAAATGGCCTCCAATAGAGCAGTGATGAATCAGACCAGGTGGAGCCGCTGTGAGACGAGGGACGAGTGTTCAGGAGAAGATGAAGATATGAAAAAAAAAAACAGCTTACTCACATGCTCAAGTATCCCAGCATGCCTATATCAGGAGCACGTAGGGGGGCAGGTGTTTTAATCAGGCAGGAGAGCTTGTAAACAGTAATTAATGATGATTAACGGGACGGAAAGGGTGTAATGACATGAGCTGTGACTCCCTAAAGCCCCAAACACATGTATCTGCATGCATGTGTGTGTGATGACTGCAGCTAATGTTAAGTCACGGTACGCAGATCAGGTTTAATCTCACCAAAATGTCTCATATGTAAGGGTTGGTTTAAATAAAGCTGTTGAAATGCAGTAAAATAAGATTAAAAATTATGCATAGATGCATTTAAGAGCTTTCCATCACTGTTTGCAGGCTTCAAATATGTAAGGTCTTTTCTGCACTTCCTATGTTTCTACAATAAAATACTTGACATGGTTGAAGGGATAGTTCTGTTGTTTTAAAGTGGGGTTGTATGAGCTCCATATGGCCACTAAGTACATTAGATGCAGTAGAAAGTTCTCTCCTTTCCCTCAGTAAGCCACAATTTGTAAAAGTTTGTGACGCGGAACCAGCCGCAAACAGGGAAGTATTGTACCAATGACAAAGGGTATTTTCTCCCATCAAAAAATAACACCACAGTTTAAGAGTATGCTATCTAGAAATTTTTTTGAGTGCATTAACTTTTCGGAAAAATTCACAAATTTTGTAAACATACTGTTGACTGGACCCGTGAAGATACATGTGAGGACCACCTGAACAGTGAATAATTATGTTTCATTACATTATACAGTGTCTCAGGGTTAAATTTGCGTAAATTACTAAAAACCGAATTCTCAGAAAATTAAAATGGAAAAAGACAGAATATGAGAAAAACTAAAACAGAATTTGGGAAAAAATACATAGATTTTATAGGGTCCTAACCTAGTAATGATGGACAGGTAGGTGGGTCTAGAATAGCTAGGCCTATTGAACATGACTGTTTCTCATTGTTTATTAAAAAATTTGATTGTTCGTGGAACAAAACAAAAAGTGGATATTACTGACCTATCACTGAATCCTGCCTTCCGAAGTTATAAAAATATGTTATAATGGGATAGATACAAAAACCAAAAGAAATATCACATTCTTAAAAACTGCAGAAAATGAAAATACAACATAATTCAAAACAGAACTTAGTCAAACTCTCTGCAGTTTTACGGTCCTGCTGTTCAGATTCCCTTCCCTAAGCCATTTCATTGTAAGTGAGGTCCAGCACTGATGTTGGGACTTACGGTCCATCTCAAAGTTGTCGTACCAGTAAATCCTTGAGGTGTTGGGTGGATTTCAAATCAGGGCTCTGACCGGGCCTGTCAACTCCCTTAACACCAAAGTGGGAAAACCATTTCTTCGAGGGCCTGGCTTTGTGCACAGACCGGCTGACACAGCTTTCCCCAAACTCAAGGATCACAAAATCATTAGTGTGTGATGTGGAAGTAAAGCTCCGAGTGGGAAACTTTAAAGAAGTCAGCTGGATAAAGCTACAAGTTAAAGTATCCAGAAATAAATGAGTGTCACTCATAATCAAATATGTGAACAGTGCCTGACATGCAGATTCAACCACTGCATGACTGAGGTGGGCAATGAAATGATAGGCAGACTAATAAGCACATCTATGAATGCCTGAGACCTGTAATTTTCCTGACTCATTGCTGTCTGGTTTAAACAATAATTTTGACAACCAATAAATGAATATATAAATAATCAAATAAAAATAACTTTCATCCAATAATAAAATTCAACCCCTGAATAAAAATATAAATAATAACTTTGACAAGGAACTTTATAAACTTTTTGGCTGGGTGGCAAAACATAAAAACTAAAGTAATTACTGAATACAATTCAGTAATTTTCAGGTGCGTATTATACACAAGTACAAGTAAAATACTTAAACATTATGTCAACATCACGATTGCAACACATCTGATGCAGAAAAATTCTCTCTCTGTGAAAACACAGGCAAACACAGAGCACTGCCATCTTGTGAGCAAGGGGAAGCAAAACAGCTGCGCTGACATCGGCATGTTGATAGCTGCTCTCTGATTGGTCGGTACACCACCCATGAGTGAAGCAAAAGGTGTTTCCGCATCCGTTTGAGAGAAAACTGTGCATTTGTTGTGAAAATACTGAAATTCCATTGATTAAAACTTTGAATAAAGGTAAGTTTTTAGTTGTCTGAGAGAGTAAGGTTTTGGCAACATTTATGTGCGCGTTATATTCGAGTACAGTGTTTTTCAGGCAAAAAGTGTGAAAATATGGGGTGCGTGTTATAATGGAGTTCGTGTTATAATTGAGAAATTAAAGTAATTGTTGATTGGAGCTTGTCAAGATGGATCTGCCTGATAAGAGACATTAAACCAGGTAGATCCAGCTGCTGTGCAAGGTTATTAAGCTTCAACCTTATTCCATATATCAGTTTTAATATCCTCAAAATCAGTACCCTTCCATCACTTCATGGCAACAATCAAAAATCCACAGTAACATCTTTTAGAGAGGGAAATGTTGAGTGTCTTGCTCTAAATCTGTTTCTTACACTAAGTGGTTGTTACGATGAGAAGAGCAGGTCACCAGAGTGAGTACGGTGTGTGTTTATGTGTGTATTTCTGTGTGTGTTTATGTGTTTGTCCACCTGGCTGTCTCTGACCAGCAGCTGGTAGTTGCTGTGTTCGTCCAGGCTCAGGTCGTCAGGGAGCGCCAGAGATGAAGACTTGTCTGACAGCTGCTCCGACATCAGAGACGCCTGCTCCACCTCCGCCAACTGGATCTGAACAACAAACACACAATGAGCTGTCAGGTTTCATCTGTATTCACAGACAGGGAGGCCCGCTGATGACTGAGAAAAAGAAAGTGTTTTTATGAACACGGCAGAATTACTTTAAAACAATAAAAAAGATATTACAAGGCATTACATCGAGCTGTGCTGGAGAAGAGAAGAAATGGAAACTCAGAGGAAATTATTTAGTTTTTTGTTGTTTTTGTTTGAATTCCATAATTTCTTTTATTTCTTTGTTGTATTTTACTGGTTAATCCAGCGGGAAAATGAACATAACATTGCACCATGATGTGCACCGCAAAAACTCAGATCTTGTCCAGTGTGTTTGTTTCAGGTCAAAAATATCTAAAGCACTTATTTTAATTCATATGAACTTGTCAAGTCCAGATAAATATCTTACTACAAGGAATAAAAGGCAAAAAAATAAGGTATTGCATTGCTTCAAAGGAAAATATCGGCCAATGACTCTCAGCAAGAGGGTTGCTGGATCAGCTCCCCTGTGTAGATTTTGCATGTTGCCCATATGCATGCTTTCTCTTGTTTATTCATTCATTTATTTAGTTTCCATGTACTCCTTCAGGCAGCGCAGTGGCTCAGCAGGTAGTGTGCATTCTCACAGCAGAAAGGTTGCTGGTTCGAACCCTGTGTCAGTCAGGTCCTAACCTGACACATCAGATGGACAGTTCCATATATCGGCCATGGAAATATTTCACTAGTCCATCTGGAGAAGAGCCCGTAGGAAATGTTTTCAGAGGCAGAACCTTCAAAAACAACTGCAGCTGTTGATTGGACGATCGTTCTGCCAGTCACACTCATCACAGACCGATCATATCAAGCCACAGTATGACAGCAGCTAGACCCTGTTGTAAGCCGTTCGCTTAACCCCTTAAAGCCTGTTGTATCATATTTGATACACACTTTTATGATACCTCTATCTAATCAATATGATTAACAAATCACTAAAAAAACCCATCTAAATACTATCAGATAAATGATAAAAATGTCCTCAAATGGATTATCAGTTGCCAAAAAAACCTAATGTATCAAATGAGATACCAAAGATATCTATGTCAAATTTTATAAAAATTTTAATTTTTTTAGGATTTCAGTAGAAAATGAAATAAACATTTCAGCTCCAAAAAAATAGAATTTTCTGGCTGTGTTTTCAGGTTTTAAAGAGTAAACTACGTTTCAGTCCTTAGACTATCTTCTCACATTAAATTATACCACACAGATGTATCATTTACCACTTATATATGACATGAACCTCGTCAACGACGATCCCCACCAAGTTCTCCCGGTAAACTTCTGAGGAGAGCATATTTCGCCAGGCATCGCTGAGTAACCATGACTACCATGGACAGTTTCCTTGCAGTTATCCTTGGTTGGGAGAAGAGCAACCTTGTTGGGTACCCCTGAGTTAGTAAGTACCTTATTCAACAGAAGTGGCGGTTCCTATTCATAAAAAATATATGATATATGATATGAAACGGTGAAACTTGAGTGGGCGTGACATCAATGAGTGATGCAACGGTGACAAAAAATGAGCTATTTTATGGACACGAGACGCAATTTCAGTCGCCAAGTCGTGTTCGGTATGAACACACCTTAAGGGTGACTTAGACAAACCAGTTAATCTAATGAGCATGTTTAATGTGGGAGGACACCAGCTTACCTGAAGAGAGTCATGCATGTACAGGGAGAACATGCAAATTCCACACAAAAATGCCTTGACCAAGATCTGAACCAGCCACCATCTTGCTGCGAGGCAACAGAACTTGCAGCCTACAATCTTGCAGCAGTACTTATGCTCCAATAATCAGTGGAGATGGCACCGTTCTCATCGGCCAACACTGATTTTAGAGCAGAGACAGTGATCAAAGTTTGATTTTTTTTTTAGCTAAGTGTCTCTAAAATGCAGAGCTGTTCGAATAAAAATCCTTGTAATGCTAGCAGTGCATGGAGAGGATCAAATAAGCATGAGATACAGCTCTAATGTTGAAGTTTGAGAGGAAGCAGAGAGGATAGGAGAGAATGAGAGGAGGTACATTATTATATGTACACTGAGGTCATGCCCATACATGTCAGTACCTTTTATCAGACGAGTGAGAGCAGTGAATATCTCTACAGAGCCCCTCAGTGAAGCAGCAATTACATGAACATAGATGATCATACAGTATGAAGCAGAGGCTAAGAGCTACACAGTCAAACTTCAGCACAGAACACATGGACACCAATCTGCTGTGACTCAGTCTGCTGCAGACTGAAACATTCAATCTGTCCATACATTAGGCTTCACACTCACTCTGAGAGGGGATCTGCTTCGAGTGCTCGAGGGTGCTGGATGTTTTCAGGTCTGTGTGAGTCATGAGGGGTTGTCAGGGTTTCAGTGTATATCATCATGTTGGACCAGTATGTAAAGGGTGGAAACTGCCTGAGGGCCTCAGGCTCAGAGGGGCCTCAGGATTTTACAGCTATGGGTATATATTAGAGATAAAATCACTTTTAAGGATTTAGACACATTTTGAATGCACTGCAAAAGTCTTTCTTGGATATTGGCACAAATAGGTTTGCCAAGTTTCAGCAAATGGGCTGCACTTGTACATTAGCCGCATCGCCAGTGTATTTGTGAAATTTTGGCAGTGTCAGGAGACTTGCTTGCAAATTTAAGTTATTTTTTTTACTAATAAAATACCGTACCCCAAACACTTTGTCCAGGATCTTGGCATGAACAGAAGGCCTTGATTATTGATCTTATCAAAGGTACAAGAGACCCCAACCCAAAGGTAGGTGGGGGGCCAGACTATGTAGACATTGAACACAAGCAATAATTATTTAAAATCAATACTCAACCAGATAGATAGATAGATAGATAGATAGATAAATAGATAGTCACTTCAAGAATTGCTTTATTGATACAATATATTCATTTTACAAATAGAACAATACTTGTCCACATTATTTTGTTATTTGCTATTATACAGTATCACCAGCCTATATGTGCAATTAGGACTGTGCTCCCTCTTGTTGGTTAAAAAATTGCAGCCAAAGTCCTTGTGCCTATTGGTAAAATAGGTTGTCAATGTGGGAAATACTCCGTACTAGTTTCAACTACTTTTTGAAACAATGATGGCAATCAATTCTTTTTCAAATGCTGCCAACTTATTCAAAAATTTAGATTTCAAATGAAAGCCCGTCAGGGCAATCGTCCTGTTGCTGTCAAATTCTCAAATTGTGTCTGCTTCTTCACAATCTGGGCAACCCTCAAATCATCTCATCGGTGTCCAGGTTCAACTCTGCAGAAGTCTGGCCCCTCACCTCATCCTGCAGGCCTCATCAGCACCTCAGTCCATCATATTAAGGTCCCTGCAAGCTGCTGAGAAGTCTACTACTCAACTTATCCTAAATCCCTTACCCCCCATACTGTGTTTAGATGCATGGGGTGTAAACTCTCTTGCAATTGGACACAGACCACAGACACAACAGAGTCTATAGGTCAAAGATGCTAATAAAAAGGATGTAGCACATTTTCATTCATCCAGAATTTAAGATACATTGTTCACTCAAGTTTTGTCTCTCCTCTGGTCAGGTCAGGTCGGCACTTGGTCATTCAATGTTCATTCTGAGGTCTTTATGTGTGACGAAGTTTAAAGGGACCATATGTGGCACTTTAAGTAATCTGTGAGCTAAAAACAATGTCTACGTTCATAAATACGTCCATTTGTGTCATATTGCCTCTGCCAACAATCTGACTTGTCCCCCTGTGCGAAGAATTTTTATCTGTGTTTACATAGAACAGGTAAGTCCTATAGAGGCATAAAAACTATCAACAGTTGAGAGGGACATAAAGCAATACATAGTACTACTGACTAAGGCTACACATGTTTTCACTCAGAGCCAGCGTGACTGAAATGGAGAAGGAGCACAGCGAGATGCGCTTGTCACTACCCTGGCAAAGTTGAAAGCCTGCACTGCACTTTCATTCATAATGCAAGATCATACTTATGCCACGCCACAGGAGAAGGAAACCGCATCAGCAAAAAAGCAAAAAAGAGAAGGCATAACCTCGAGGCACATGCGTCTACTGTAAAGTTCAGCGGTTGCAACGCACATTTGAAAAAGCGAGGCGCTAGAGAGCACTATTCGTTTGAATGCAAAATACAGTTTCACCACTAGATGGGAGATCAAACTACACAGTGTGGCTTTAAGGGGGCAACGTTTCCAAGGCTTCAGATGCAAGGGATGCCAACCCCTTTCAGCTGTGTTGACAACTGCCATAACTGACAGCATTGCCCCAGGAAGTCAGCTTGTATCTCCCCTGCTATCAAGCCAACTTCCAAGGGTATTTCGGTCAAGACTTGAACCAGCCACCTCCTGGTCCCAGCTCAAGCCCACACTGCGGAGCTGCAGTGTCTCTTCTGAGTGAAATTAATGACTAAAAATGGTAGGCAAACTCCGGAAACTTAATAAGGGAAAGTCTTACTTCTTGGAAGTTAAAACTTTTGTATTGGCACACTTTAGACAGTGCTCCCCTCTCCCTTTTTGGTTAAAGTCTGACTTATAATCAGTTAGTTTCTGCAATTAAAATTCCCTTAAGAGACCTCAAAATATCTTGTTCCCATGATATGATAGCTTTTTAGCTAAATGGAGGGGGACATTGCCTGGGGATCTTGCGCTTGTAAATCAGTTGTGAAATGTAAAACTGGACCTCTGACAGAGCTGAAGGCAGAGGAAGTGTCTGAATGTTCTGTAGCCCATTTTACCAGCAAAGCTTCCTGATACTGGATGCTGCTTTTTCTATCCTGGGTATTAACTGTACCTGATTTTACTGTAAATGAAAAGAAATAGAGGAAAACATCATAATAAGGATACTGGCGTGCCTCCATCGTGCAGTCTTACCTTTTTTCTGATGACTTTGAAAGATACAAATGGGATTTCGTCAGCTAGTCCTCAGTACCTTTCACTCCTGACTGGTATGATGGGAACATTTGAGGATTAAGCTTTTATTACACAGTGTCACATAGCTCCTATAATAATTTCTTTTTCTTCCTGGAGTTGTACATGTGCTATTAATAGAAAATAATTGAAATGATTATCGAGGAACACTGAGTTTATTAATCTTAATCTTTACTGTACTCACTCACTGTGCTTGTAGATTTATTTTTCATTTCACACTGATGTAGTTACAGTTTTAATGTGTGAGAAAAAATAGGTCATATCTTTGGCACGTCATTGGAAACAAGGACACTGTACATGTCTTTTGTAATTCAAAAGCAAAGCAGTGTCACAGTTATGGAATCATAATAATATTCAGTATCTTGATTGAAAAGCACTAGAATTCTCATCTACATTTCTATTAAACAGATATGATGGTGACCTTTCTTTCCCCTTGGTGGGATTTCAATGGAAAAACGGTTATATTGGACTAACATAAATTTACACATGGCCCTACTTCAATCACTGCTATTATGGATTGAACAGGGAGTGTTCCTGCAACTGTGAATCCATGAGATGTGATATTTATATTAATTACATATTTAGGTTTTCATCATTTGGACCCAAGTCAAGCAAATCAGGAGCAATGCTAATGTTTTTTTTTAATGTACACACATAAACAACTTATAAGAGAACACTAGAGAAACTTCTTGTGAAGGCAATTGCTAATCAGCCAATCACATGGCAGCAATTTAAGGCATTGTGACATGGTGCATTATCCTGTATCAAGAACATATGCCCTACATCAGGAGTGTCCAGACTTTTTTTCTCTAAGGGCCAGATCCTGAATAAAACAAATCTGACGGGGCCACTTTGCTACACCTTTGAAGTAGAAAATCACAGATTTTGGAGTGGCCCATATTTCATGTTACCTGTAGTGGCCCCTTGTTAGGATGAGAACGAATGTTCATGTTTTGACACAAAACAAGAGCAAACCGCAAAAGTGCTATAATTTGATTGCACTTCATGTACATTGGACCTGAAGACGGTGCAGGTAGAGCAAATTAACACAAACTGCTGACATAATAAATTCCTTGTTATTCATCATTCAAGCAAAAACTTTAAATTCTAATGTGAGACAAATTTAATATTACATTTTTGAAATTGCTGAGGGCCAATAAATAATGGACCAAGGAAAGCAATTGGCCCCTTTGCCATAGTTTGGACACCCTGCCCTACACCATCACACCATCAGCAGCTTAAACTTCTGATACAAGGAAGGATGGATCCAAGCTTTTATGTTGTTCACACCAAATTCTGACCCTATCATTTAACTTTCTAGCAGAAATCCAGACTCATTAGACCAGTTAACACTTCTCCAGTCTTCTGTTGACAAATTTTAGTGAGCCTGTGTGAACTGAAGTCTCAGTTTCCTGTTCTTCAGTAACAGGAGTGACACCCTTTGTAGTCCTCTGCTTAAGCTTCAATTTGCAGTGCATTTAGAAATGACCTTCTGCATACCTTTGCTGTAAGCCTGTCCAGCACCAACATCCAAACCAAGTCACTCAAATCACCTTTCTTCTCCATACTGATGCTCGGTTTGAACTTCAGCAGGTCATCTTGGCCATGTCTTCATACCTTAATGCACTGAGTTGCTGCCATATAAATACCTGATTAGCTATTTGCATTAATGAGTAGTTGAACTGTGGTAAGTAACAAAGTGGCAGATCAATATATTTGTTTAAATTAGACAGTGTGCAGAGATGTTCTTAAACTTTTTGCCAACAGAACAGACTCCCACAGCAGCCATATCTTTATGACGTTATGATTGGATTGTTAAACTTGAATGTCATCATGTCCTTCTGTCACATTGAAAATCTTTTCTGTAAATAAGTTTAGATTCTTTCAAATGTGTTGATTTTAGTATTCTCCCAATGAAACCTGACCCAAAGACAATGGATTCCTAAAATCCGTAGATAAATTGATAGCACTTTTTTGCTGATCAATTAAGTGGTTGAATCAATAGTTGTGTGATGGTTTCAACGTACCATCAAGAAAAAGAAAGAATTTTGGTGAGAATGGACTTGAGCTTAAAAAGCACTTTTCTAGTCTTTGACCAGCTTTTACACTGCAGGGCACACCCACTCGCCCTCACATTCAATCACTAATGACTGGAATTTCTACGTCAGTCGTCTCTCATGCTCATTTACACACCACTGACGCATCAGTGGGAGCAACTTGGGATTAAGTGTCTTGCCCAAGAACACATCACCACGTAACATCCAGATCTGGGCTCAAACCTGCAACCTTCTGCAACCAAGCGTATGACTGAGCAGACGATGCCCAAAACTTGAGAAACCTTTCTACACATCCAATTTTAAATAGGTTTGTAGATAAAAAGGAGGCAAGGACAAATATTCAGATCCCGTAGCTCATCATAAAGAGGCTGTTCTACAAGAGTGTGCCTTGACATTTTGACTTTATTTCTGATGTGCTGTGGTGAAATAAAAGTTTGAAAACCACTGACCTAGAGTATACTGTCTCCCTGTCTGGAGATAAGCAACAGAAACATGATTAAATAAAACATCACTGAACCCCACACAATCAGCCTTGACAGTATATATGAACTCACTGAAATGCTCGATCCTATATAAACTTGGGTATACAGACGTGTACAGTTGTGGGATTGGCAAACAGTCTCTCCCTGTGTAGGATGTTTGACTCACACTGTTGTTGTGTGCTTTGGCCGACCTCCACACATTCATGAGATTTAGCCATGTGAGACTTTACCTTCCATCTTCTTACAATGCACTCACTGATACGCACACAAACACACACACACACACACAGCATGACTAATGTGATACGGTATGGCCGTATACATTTACAGAGCAAACACATTCTCCCTGTCCATATTCCCCACACAGATTGATTTGTTTCTGCAGACATGGATTCAGTGGAGAAAAACTTCTTTGATCCAGAATTGTGGAGCTCTGGTGTTAGTTTAAGACTTTCTCTTTTTTCGGTACAAAAGCTGTTAACTGGGGCAACAGAACAGAACATCAGGAGAGGATTTCTTGATTTCAAGTTAGCCATTTACCTGCATGACAAACACTGATGAAGAGTCCAATGTACTACTAATAACTCACACATTATGTCACAATGACAACGTAATAAAAATAAACTCAGCATAGTTTGATTCCCAATTTAGAATTTCACATTTTTTGTTGCCTATTTAAGCTAAGTGAAATAAATTAACTGCTGGAGCGCAAAAAGCAATGCAAGAAAAATGTCAATTATTTTATCCAGCACCAGCACCAGACAGTCTGTTTACATGCAGTTAGAAAAATAGAATATTTGTGTTAGTCCATTTAAAGCTATTCACCCATCCATCCATCCATTCATTAATCCTTAATCAATACTGCTTATCCCTTTCTGGGACACAACGGTCTGGAGCCTATCCCAGCTGACAATGGGCAAAAGCCGGGGTACATTCTAAACCAGTCGACAGCCAATCACAGGGCCACATTCAGAGACAGCTAGCCATTCACATACCCACATACACCCAAGGGCAATTTGGAGTCACCAATAAACCCAACAAGCATGTTTTCGGCCGTCAGGAGGAAGCCATGTTAATGCACCTCGATTATGCTATTAGGGATTGATTTTTAAGCATCAAACTGAACAAGGTGATCTAAGACCAGATGCAGGAGTTGTACAGAATAAATAAACCATAAGCAAGTTGCATTGCTGTCTTCCTTTGGATGATTCCTTCGGTTGGAGGGATAGATTGGATCATATTTGTACCAAAACAAAGTGTGGGGCATGTACAAGATGTACAAAGATGAAAATGTGTCCATGTATACACCTCAAAAAAGATTCAAAAGTTCTTTTAGGTTGACTATTTTACACCTTTAATAACACCAGTTAGTATTGTCATCTACACCGTTGTAAAGCCTGATTAGTCACCTTTACATCATGCTTAAAAAAACATGGCTAAAACTGTGAGGAGCACCTCCCTAAAAAAATATGTCAAAATCCCCTCCTCCTATCGAAGAAGCCTAAGGTTCCTCGGTAAAGCAAGAGTGAGGAACTGGTCTCTTGAGGTGTTTTCCTTGACATCCACTTGATGGTCTATCCATGGATGTATTGATTATACATCCACAGTAATTATCGTTACAATCATATAGACATGAGGTCCCTCTTGAAAATGAAATGCCACATCTCAAGGGGCTTACCTTTGATGAATTTATATTCAACAAATATGGTGCTATATAAATAAAGATTGACTGAATCTATATTCAGCAGAGACAAATGTGAGTTTGTCGCTATCATAAATTGTTATTTTTAGTCTCTTAGTCTGTGCCTGGATGGATACATCTCTGGATGTATGTATGAGTATATACAAATATATATATGTATTTGTATATATGCATTCATGTGGATCTATAAAATTAAGAGCATAACTTCAGCCTGCTCTGTTGTAAAGTGCCTTGAGATAACACTTGTTATGAACTGGTGCAATACAAATAAAGATTGATTGATGACTGACTTCCCCAGTCTGAAGGAACTTGGTCCTAAGTTGGATGGTACCTGGGCTGACACCAAATAATGCTGCCACCACAGGTTAAGCTACAGTTTAGTTGAGATAACATGTGCAGTGTTGCAGCGTCCATTACAATGAATTAAAATGCTCCTTTGAGAAAGAAATGGCTGACATCACATGGCTTTGTCAAATTATTCTACAGTCTACAGTGGTGGTCCAGGGCCTTAGAATTAGTTTGTATTGTGGACATTGAATGAGCATTTTTTGTGGCTTCTCAAAAAGACTTGGCAAAGTTTGTACCTTTCAGGGTAAAATTGACCCGTTGCCGTCATTTCTGGCTGTTTTTTTAAATATGACATAGCCTATTTGTTTTTACAAATGTTGCATTGCGTGCCTTGTGTAAGTTTAAATTACATCAAAGGTTGGTATGACAGGACGACGAAGCATTTTGGGGCTTAAACTTCATATGCCTTTCTCTGTGAGTGTGTGTACAGACACATAATAATATACAAAACGATCACACACTCACTGGATAAAGCAGAAAATTTTGAGTACTTGACATCTTTGAGGCCAAGCAGGTTATTCCACCCACTGTTCTGCAGCGACACACCAAGAGAAGGAACTCATGAAGAGATGCATAGCCTAACATGAGTGGGTTGGTATATAAAGCACAGATGAAAGGCTTTTATTATCACCACTACGTGATTAAAATCAAGCTCCTGACAGTTGGAATGCAATAAAGAGGAGGGATGTATGTGTGAAAGTACGTGTGCATGACCCCACTCACCTCCTGTGGGTGGCTCTTGCAGTCCTTACAGATGGGAGGAGAGCAGTAATGATGGAAAACTGAACCGGAGAGGTTGTCAATCATGTCCCCTTCTAACGAGTCCTTGATCAGCAGAGACACACTGTCGAGCCACTGGCTCTCCTGAAACAAACACACACAAGTCAGACTGATTTTTGGGATTCCTACAAAGAACATCATCTTTTATTAGAACCACAGAGAACATGCTGTACGCCACTGAAGGAGTTATAATGTGGTTTAATCCAATTAAGGCAGTGAAGTCACATTCATGTTGAGCTGATACTGAAACTGTTTTTCTTTTATCTTAAGTCATGAAAATGTCTCGCTGAGGAACTTTCACTTCAAAAAGTGCAAACCAATCTCGTTTTCTTCTCACCCACTGTCGCCCTTCCTTTCCAAAAGTATTTGGTCCAGCATCTGTTATAATATCGTCTTACACTATAATTAAACACAATTCATTGCTGCTGAGGCTTCTTCAGTCAGTGCAGGCAGGAGCAAAATGGAGGCTGATGAAAATTTAGGGCCTGATCTTCTAAGATCCAAAATAAAGGTTGCAAAATTGTGTGAGTAAACTAAAAAATTGCACCAGCAGTTATACAGGCACAAAAGTGGTGCGGACCACCCTCTTTAAAGGAGGATTTTGCGTGTGCTACCAGCTGTCACCGTTGGAGAGTTTTGGAGAGCAGAGTGGCCATAAATGAAAAACAAAGTTTAAAGCCATGGAGTCTGAGGCAAATAAACACACTTGCAGTAATCTTTTGTTGCTGTCTGTCGTTTTGACGGACAAGGTCGTCACTTTTCCCTCATGCCATATTTTTATCCATTATTTTTAATTTTCCTTTTCTGATTAAAATGAAACATAATTTAAATGACAGCATTCACATAGTTACTAAGCTTTATCATCAATAAACTCTCATGTGAAGAGCAGTCTTACAGTTACGCACACAGACTGAGCGGGTACTCTTGCCTTTTTACGCACTGACTGCGTCACACTCTCCACGCACTGACAGCTCCTGAACTCACTGTCAGTGTGTGGCGAGTGTGACGCAGTCAGCTCTAAGTGACAAACGGAGTGATTCTGGCTATGAAGGGATTTTTTATATAGCTTAAATGACCTCCTCCACCATGTACAGTGCAAAGCAGAGAGGATTTACTTTACGTGAGTATGATGCCACACTGGATCGTCCCTCTTTTTCCAGTCCATTACAAAGACAAACAGCCTCCCAATCTTTCAGTTATTCATCATAAAATTCAGTCAATGATGAAAAATATTCGTTAATGCAACCCCTGTTTCTCGCCACAATGACCGCAGCCCTCTGTGCCTGTTTTGCACCTGCCTTTCAAACGTGCTAATTTAGACGCAAAAACACCGAGCGCAATCAGTTGCTGGTTTGATAAATCACATTGCAGGTGCTAAATGATCACATTTGCATCTTCTTCTCCCAGTATTTTGGGTGTTCTGATCATCTGCATGTATTCTGCATATTCATGAAGGCAAACACGCTAAATGGACTGTACGTGCTATTTTTGCTCATTTGACAGACACAATCCTCCCTGTGAGTAGATCAGTTTTTCGCGCACTATCAGGTTTGCACATGTTTTTACACACACAAACCTTTAGTAGATCAGACCCTTAGTGTATAAAGTAAAGTACAGTATTGCTTTACAAACACAATTGATTCACTGAGTTCAGCTATGATTGAGCCCAGAGTTAGAATTACTCAGATGCATTGAGGGGAACAGATCAAGGAGAAGTTTTAACAGCTGGAATTGGGTTTGAGGAGCAATTAGCTTGTACAAGATGTCATCACCTGTCATCCTCTAGCTCATCTTCTCTTGTCGTTTTACTTGGACTCTTTCAAGCTTAATCATGGAGAAATATTCTGGACTTATGACTTTCTTTCTTCAGAAAATCCCTAACCTGACATACCAGATGGATCGTTCAACATATTTCACTGGTCCATCAGGGAAAGAGCCCATAGAAACTGTTTGGGAATGGGCAGAACCTTGCAAAGCATATCCAGCAGCTGATTGGACAATTGTCCTCTCAATCACAGAACATAAACCACTTCATGAAACAAACTCACAGCAAAACATGTTGGAAATGGAATGAAAATATTATATGCCATATATAATTCCTGTTGAGATGTTTGTAGTGTTATTTGTGTCTCACTGAATAAAGAAATGTGGCCCAGATTTGATAAAACTACTACTGAAGCTGTTAGCATCTATGCTAAGCTATGTCCATGTAGTCAGTCCCTGCTTTCGTCTCGCTCCTAGCTCTCACCTCCTCCTGCTCTAAAGGACAGTGATTTGGCCGGCCCGCCGTGGGTTGCTCACAATCATTGCAGATTGGAGCTGGGCAAGATAGATCTGTCTGATTACAGACACTGAACCAGGCTGATCCAGCTGCACGGCAAGGTTAGGAAATCCCTACCCAGCCCAAAACAGTGAGGGCAAATTTTAGTGTTGAAAAACAAGGTCAGTGTTTAGGTGTAAAAAAACTGCAGCTTCTTGAGAGTTCAACAAGTGTTACCCAAAGTATAAAAATTAAACATGATAATGCCAATTAATATGTGAAAACTTTCAATAAAGTCATAAATGAAGTAAAATTTATGTGAAACATATTTACGTGCTTTTTTGTGCAAGAGATACATTTTTTTCCTGACCTGCGCCCTCTGTGATTGGTTGCTGGGTAACCCAGTCGGACAGCTTTGTTGGCAGAGTCTATTTTAATGCATTGTTGAAACATTTTTAGTGCAATTTTGTTTCTTCAACATTGGAAATCATAACAAAAACTTACCTACACTCAAAGGTAAGTGAAAACAATATATAATAATTAAGGAATATTTAATGGAATAGTAAAATGCAAACAACTGATGTCAGATGGATTCATCGATATTTTGAGTTTTGTTCAAGCACCCAATTGTAGTTCTGTCTTTATGTCATAAGGTTTTGCTTTTAGTGCAATGTTAGGTTAGAGAGAAGGTCCTTCAATTTTCTCTTATGACCAGAACATGACCATACCACCCTCCACAAACGTTCCTTTATCAGTCGCTGTCATTTACCGAGGCATGACACTAAGTTACTCTCAGCCTTTTGGTAGGTGCCTCTTGCACTGGACACAGACACTGAGAAGCCTGCAGTGCCACAAGCATGTGCTTGACTCAGAGTAATCGAAACATGACATGAAAATCACAGAAACAAAAGATGAGGATCTGAGAATCACCTCAACTAATTTTCATTTCCAAGACGGGTTTAAAGAAAGTGGTTTTAGAGGAAGTCAGACTGCTAAATTTTTGGTCAGGTGTGTGTTTTTATACCCACTGATTTATTAAATGTCCAATAACACTCATCTTTACTGAGTGCAAACAAGGCTTGAAAACAGCCACACTGACAGCAAATGCAACTTAAAGGAACAAAAAGTGGTCAAATTATGGTTAAATGTAATTCTGTAATTTGAATGATAAAAGGTGTAACTATGCTTAAGACAGGTGGGTGTGGCGGAGCTGCTTACCAGGGAGCTCTACTTTGGCTCCAGCTGTTTTAGTGATTGACTGAAATTTTTGTAGGTTTGCCTTTTAGTAACTATCATCCAGAGACTTTAAAAATGCATCCTTAGAAACAGTTTGAGGCATTGCAGTGACCTTTAATTCCTCACTGCAGACATGGGTCTTCACGGTGGTAAGATCATTTGTGCGCTTTAATTTAATCGTTCTTTGATAACTACCATTTTACTCCAAATCAAGTCTTACACGTTACATTTCTCCATGTCAGCAGGAGCATTTCCTGCTGAGTAGTCCAAAGTTTAAACTGCTGTTGCCTCCAGCTGCTCCTCCTCTCCATGTGAGACCTGCTGCTGACGACTGCGAGGTGAAGAGGGCAGCCACAGTCGATATGCAGACCTTGGCCGCACCCTTTGATGTACCACACGAGCACACACACTCGTTGTTTCAAGTGTGGAGAGATGCGCAGCGGGGGCTGAGACAGCCTGATTGATTGGCTTCGCCGGGGGCCATGGTTGCAGTAAATGGTGCCCATGACCCTGTTTGATTCACTGCATGGCCATCTGATTTCTCCCTCCAGAGATGCTTTCATCTTCCAAGAATCTCACTGTACAGATCATTATTGTTTCTCCGATATTTTATTGTATCAGTGTTACAGAATTAAAAAATGCATGGTTTTATGGGAATTGTAGTATATTTGTAAACTCACATCAACGTTTTTCAAGCCTATGTCACTACATTTCCCAGCTTCCCTTGCAATGCCAGCGGAGGACTTCTCCGCATGGACAAACATAAGCGGAGACTCAGCCGTCATATCGGAGCCCGTGGTGATCCAGAATTGTATCTTGGCGTAGGTCTGCGCTCTCCGAGTGCTTTCCTAGTTGAGACTTGTAACATCCATAATAAACAAAGTTCATTATTATTATTATTATCATGATGATTATATTTTGAAAATGGGCATTTAAAATGTAGTGTACACATGACTTCCTACGTTTCTACAGACAGCCCCAAGTGGACACTTAAGGGACTGCAGTTTGAGGCTTCATTTGCACTTTGTATCTTAAATTATATTAACACACTCATGAAATGAATTTAGGATTACACTGATTAAAGAAAAAAAATGCTAAATTATATTTTGACAACAACATAATATGAATCTGTTTGTGTGAATTTGGCGGTGGATGGATGAGGGGATTGCGCAGCTTCACCAAGTCGAGGGTCTTACAGGAAAAAGAGGTTGTAAAACAACTAAACAGAGGCATTATGCTGATTTAGTGTCCTACAGTATATACTTCTTTTCATCAGGCCTCATGTGGGCTGTGATTTAGGTCTTGCTGGATAATTTTATCTTTGGAGAAAAAAAAACTACATCTCCATATGAATGCACACTATGATTAGATTTTGTCAAAGCCACTCGCCAGCTAATCAGAAAATGAGATCAACAATACAGTTCACATAGAGTAACACTTGAAAGAGTTCTTCCTCTCCCTGGTCCCTCGTTTTTACTCCTCTTCTGGTTAAAAATACCAGGAGGCAGACAGACAATGAGCTCAGAGCACAATAAGAGCGTGGCTGAGCCTGCCACCCACTCACTACCTCACTGTGTCTCCCAACATTTATCCTCTCTCCCTCCCTGACTCTCTCCTCTCGCCCATTGTGTCATATTTTAAGATGGATGAAAACTTTGATTTCCTTTTGTTGGAGCTAAAATAAAAAAGGTTATTTGGGTTCATTATTTCAACTTTTGAAGATCTGAACCAGAGCTGATCAGTCCAAAAAGCCTCAGATAATGTTTAGAAAATGTAAGTGTTTACATCCACCTGTCACAGGACAACACTCAGGTAAGCTGTGGCTTTTAAACCATGCTCGAAGGGTAAAAGGGGCCAAAAGTGTGCCAAGAACAAATCTGTGCTTTCTTGTTGTTTAAGCCAAATTCTGACCCTACAATCTGAACGTTGCTCCAGAAATTGGGACTCTTAAGACCAGGCAACAGTAGAACAATCTTCTATTGTCTGATTTTAGTGAGCAAACTGCAGCCTCAGGTTCCTGTTCTGAGCTGACAGGAGTGGCATCCAGTGTGGTCTGCTGCTGCCGTTGTTGCATGTTTTTCAATGTGCATTCAGAAATGAACCTCTGCCTACCCTGGTTCAGAGCCGTGGAAAGAGAGAGAAAGAGAGAAGATTACATTTAAAGTAGATTTCAACGACTAAAATGTGAATTTTCACCAACTAAAGTAGAATAAAATTAAAACAATTTAGATGTCTAAATTATGACTAAAACTATTTTAGGCAAAAGACTATAACTAAAACTAAATTAGAAAGTGCTATCAAAATTAACACTGCCTGAAAGTGTGGAAGAGAGAAACTTCATTAGTATACCAAAGGCAGAAATGACGCACACATACAGCCTGTGATGCAGACTTTGGGTTTTCTGCTCTTTTCCTCTGAAATAAAGGTGTTTCCATCCTTTACCTCAAAGACAGAGAAATAATATTCAGTGAGCACCACAGTAGACACCTCTTTGTTATTATCTCTGTAATAAATAAACAGCGCAGAAGGCAATCAGCTGAGAACACTCGGCTTTTGTCTTCCACTGATAAGAAATTGTGTTTTCAGGGTCTATCCTAATGAACAGCCTTGTGATTTACCTGGCTCTGCTGTCGGCTTCCCAAACACATTAAAATGAAGAAGTAAACACTCATCAGCTCCTGTAATCACTCTGTTGGTCATGTTGCTCAGACATCCAGTAGGTGCTCTGATTCACTCCCTCCATGTTTATCCCTCCTTACTTTTCCCTAAAATTCCAT
Organism: Cetoscarus ocellatus; assembly: GCA_037902135.1. Taxonomy (NCBI): domain Eukaryota; kingdom Metazoa; phylum Chordata; class Actinopteri; order Labriformes; family Labridae; genus Cetoscarus; species Cetoscarus ocellatus. Next base: position 1,529,003 of record JBAMNC010001280.1, on the reverse strand, counting down.
ATTTATTTGTTCTACTTCCCTCTCCACGTTCCCTAGTCCTGTCACTTTCCCCACCTCTTCTTTGTTTCTGCCTGTTTCTTTATTTACATCGTTGTACCTCAGCAGGCGCACCACTAAAAATACCAATTTTCAAGCACAGGTGCTGTAATTTTGTGTGCGCCTGATTATAAATGCAGCCTGTGCCGACCCGCTGTTTAAGAAGCAGCAATCAGGGAGCTGAAGAATGAGAGCCACCGCCGTCACTGCCCCCCACTCGTGGTATTTTTAGAAAGCCGGGGACAGTGGCCATTTCATACATTTGCACGCGTGTGTATTTCGGCACGTGGATTTTCTGCAGAAGTTGTAGTGGCACGTGTGTATTAGGGTATGATGTTTTCCCTCTTTTTATCATGTGTGTTAAAGTCATCATCACCTTGGATTTGCCCAAGCAGAGCAGAGCAAGCACAGCAACAACTGTTGCTGTGCTTGAACTCAATGTAAGCTTTTAATAACAGCATAAACATGACAATCATGGAGAACTTGCAGGAGAGACTATGATTGTTTCTCATACAAACCTGTCTTACATTATTGCGAGTGAGATGCTTGTGATTATTAATGTTTTAGTTCGAGTCAGCAATCTGTTACAGAGATCTTTGGATATCATATCTCTCTAGACTCTGCCAAGACTATGGCTAAAATAAATCACCAAACTGGTATCACTTGCATTGCTAAACACCATGCTTTTTTAACATCCCTGTAACAGTAACTCTTTAATAATAATAATAACAATAATAATAATATATTAAAACTAAAACAGTAATAACAATAATAATAATGACATTAACAATAATCACAACAGTAATTGCAATAGCATGTATAACAATAGAAAAATATTAACGACAGTAAAAATAATAATATTTATAAGAATAATAAATATAAATGTAAATTATCTTTATTTATACAGCCTTTTACAACAACTCTTTTAACGAACCAAAGTGCTTTGCAATAGATATTAAATAAAAGGAATAAATAAAAACAATAAAAAGCAATAAAATCAATAAAAACAGTAAAAGCAATAAAAGCAGTAAAACAGAAAAAATACAATACAATGAAATACATCAAAATAAAGTAAAAGTGTCACCATGCTACTGGGTATTAAAAATCATCCTTAATAAATAAATTTTAAGTCTAGATTTGAAAAGGCCCAGGTCAGAAATAAGACGCATTTTGGCAGGGAGCCTATTCCAGAGCCTGGAAGCAGCAATGGGAAAGGCTAATCATAATAATAACAATAATAATAATAATAATAATAACAATAATAATAATAATAATAATAATGACAGTAATAATAATAATAATAATAATAATAATAATAATAATAATAATAATAATAATAATAATGACAGTAATAATAATAATAATAATAATAATAATAATAATAATAATAATAATAATAATAATAATGTTATTTGTAATAAAAATACTAATACTACTACCACTAATAATAATAATAATAATAATAATACCAATAATAATAATGTTATTTGTATTATTATTATTATTATTATTATTATTATTATTATGAATAATAATAATAATAATAATAATAATAATAATAATAATAATAATAATAATAATAATAATAATAATAATATGCACAATAATCATCATCATTATCATTATCATCATCATCTTTATTATTATTATTATTATTGTCATTATTATTATTGTAACATCTGTTGTTGTTTTTTTGAGATATTCCAATCACAACCAAGGACTGGACATGGAGCTCAGTGACCCTGACTGTAAAGAGGCAGTGATGCAGCTCTATTCTTAGTCTGAGATGCTCTGATGGAGCTCCACCCACTTCAAGGCTCTTCTCCCTCTTGGGCCCAGTCCAGTGCAGTGCCATGTTGTCAATGACTCTGCTTTCATTCTGCAGCTTCTGCTCTGTACTGGGCTAGCTCCAAAACAATGGTTTTAAATTGCTGACAAAACATGTCATAAGTAAGTCTTTTTTGGGGGGGCAAACAAGCAGTTTGAGGCAGCGGCTGATGCTGTATACAGGAGGGAGAGGGAGAAGTCCTGATGCTGTGGACTTTTAGTCTTGTGCATAGAAGTATTCTACTGCAAGGTAGAAGCATGTAAAACACTCTAAGGGGCACATAAAACTTGAAAATTGTATTAATGATTAGAACAACAACAATCCCGATTTTTAATTACACAGAATTTCAGGCATTACTTTAAATAAAAAAGGTGATTACTTTTTGTTGTTCTAATCATCCCTCCACACAGACAGAAGCATCTGGTACTACTCTGAGAGACTAGGCAACACCTCTCAGACTGTGACTATCGCTAAAGTGATGCTACACCGTGACTCCTGACATGCATCATCACCGCTCTGATCGTATTAGTGATCCTGTGATTATGTTGTAGGATCGGTAATTCCTCTTTCTGGATGGCGCTCTTTGAATTCGGACAGGATGTCAGAGGACTGCAGGGGACTTTTAACACGAGGTCAGTGGTCACAGAGCCCATCAGGTCTTCACTCATGACCCTACATCAGGGGTGGGCAACTGGCAGCCCGAGAGCCACATGCGGCCCTTCACCTCTCTCAATGTGGCTCATCAATTATTTCCAAAAAACAACCACAAAACAAATTGGAAATGTGAAGATAACATAACAACAACTGCTTTAGAAGAGATGACAACATATTTCTACTAACCTTAGGTTGCTGTTACATATTTTGTTTTTTAACAAGTCATTAAATAACTTATTTTGCTATGATTGTATCTCTTACTATCATTTATGAGGCATTAAAATAGAAAATATAGAATTAGCAAAAATTATAATTGGAAAAATGTTAAAGGTGATTTATTTGTGCTTTAAAATCAGGAAACATCCTTTCTTTTATAGCATTAAAAAGAAGCTTAAATCGGCTTTACTTTTGTTTCATGCTTATTGAACCATGAATTTTTAATTGTGTTTGAGTTAAAATATATTAATGCTGGTATAATCCTTTATTGAAGCTTTATATTTGCTATTTTTGTTTATTTATATGTATTTTTTTCCTCAAGAGTGCAACAGTGTAGAGGGGTTAAGACCAGCTTTGGTGGACAACTCAGCACTGAGTATGTTTATGCTTAATAAGATGTCACTGTCAATGACATATTAAGCATCAAAATATACATGTGCATTTGTACATGACACATATTCAAACCTGTCTGTAATTACCTCTGCCAAGGATGTAATGTTTATACCAGCTTTGTTAGTCTGTTCACAGGATAACTGGAAAAGTTATGAACAGATTTTGATGAAATTTTCAGGATGTGTTGCTCATGCCACAAGGAGGAGGTGATTTGATTTTGGTGGTGATAGAAGTTCATATCAGGGATTGTTTTTAGTGGATGTGTTAACATTCTGAGATAAATCGAATAGTGTCAGAAAAGCCCTGTGCTAACCTAGCATGATATGTTCAATAAATTTCACTTGTCCACCTGGAAAAGAGCCCACAGAAAGTGTTTTAAGGAGAGCAGAACCTTTCAGAAGCACAGGTGATTGGACAAGCGTTCCATCAATCACATTCATTATGGCCAATCAGATAATGTAGTAGGCAGGAGCTACTGCACTACAGAAAATGAGCCACTCCATGACACAAACTCTTGTCAAAACATATCAGAAGTGGAGCAGAAATATCCTTTCTATAGAGAAATTTGAAGTGTTAATATTTGTTTTTCATTTAATAAAGAAATGCAGTCACTTCCTACTGTCATCTCGCTCCTCTTCCTGCTCTAAAGGACTCTGATTGGGCCGTGCTGCTTTGGGCCACTCACACACATTGCAGACTGGAGCTTGGCAAGATGGATCTGCCTGATTAGACATTGAATCAGGCTGATCCAGCTGCTGCACAAGGTTTGGTTTGTGCTCCTGAGCAATTGTACTTTTAAGTATATTATAGGCAGACGTCAACACACATTTTTAAAGCTTAACTGATCTCTCATTTACTCAAAAAGATGCACATATTTTGTTGCATTTCCTTTAAAGAAGTCTGACTACTTGTAGTTTGTGTTTTATTTTTAAGAAGTGCCCACAGGCCCTTTATTGAGCGAAACATTTACTTCTATCAAAATCCCCCGGTACATTTCTCCTCATGTGTTTGGTTTCCTGTTGTTTAACTTTCTCCGAACAAGATTAAAAAGTGAGCACTTTGCCAAAAACACATTAAGTTGGCACGATAACACAATGATTAGCATGAAAAAGAGAAGTAAAAAGGCCAACTTGAAATATTTAACTTTCTTAAACTTTTGAAATTCAAAGTAGCTGACAAGTAAAAGCAAAATCAAAGCTCTCACCTCTTATTCTGCTTTATAAAAAGTATCTAAAAGTCGACATCAGCAGTATTTTTTCTTCAAAGTCTGACAATGCTCTTACCTCAGCAGGAGAGAAAAGGCGACATCTCCTATGTGCGTGCCCCTCGTGAGCTCCACCACCGCCTCCATCTCGCAGCGGGGCCATCACCCCGACACCTGCAGCCGCGATGGCCCCCGCCGCAATGGCGCCCGCCGCTCCTCCGCCAACGCTGGCCCCGCTCGCAGCGCCGCTTGTGGCCCCTGCGATGGCTCCAATGCCTCCCATCATGCAGCAGAGGCCTCCCTGAGCCAGCTCCATCTCGATCTCGGCGTCCATCTCGGCGTCTTCCTGCGCCTCTTTGTTGGAGTCGTCCAGGTGCTTCATGAGCACGGCCACCACCACGTTTATCAGGACGAACTGAGCCGTGAGCACGAAGGACACGAAGTACATGGGGGAGATGAACTGCAGCCCGGCGTGGCAGCCGTAGTCGCTGCCGGGGCGATCAGGTGGGCACTCCCTCAGTGTGTCCTGGTGGATGGAGAGGCAGAGGAAGAGAGTAAGGTCACACCTGCCCAGTCTCTCACTGATGGTCGAAGCATATCTGTAACTTCCATCCATCCTTCCGTTATTTATTCCGGGGTTATACCAACCCTGGGACCAAACGGGCAACCTTCTTGCTGTGAGGCACATGGGCTACCTGCTGCACCACCGTGTGGCCCCTATATGTAACTTATCCATCAGTATTAAAGGGATAGTTCAGTTTTTAGAAGTGGGGTTGTATGAGCTCCATAAGTACATTAGATGCAGTAGAAAGTTCTCTCCTCTCCCTCAGTAAGCCACAATTTGTAAGTTTGTGACGCAGAACCAGCCGCAAACAGGGAAGTATTGTACCAAAGACAAAGGGTATTTTCTCCGCCTACAAGAACTCCCATCAAAAAATAATACCACAGTTTAAGAGTACGCAGTGTGAATGCATTAACTTTTCGGAAAAATAAAGTTTATCTGGAACTAACCAACTTGCGTCAAACTTCAATGCCTGACGTGATTTTTGAGTGAATTCTTTTGAGTGCATTAACTTTTCGGAAAAATAAAGTTTATCTGGAAATCATCCACTACAGCACCAACGATAGCAATATTTCCCAGAGAACAGGCCTATTGTTTGCTGTGATCATCTTTGAAACAATATTTTATTCATTTTTCAAAACAGAAATTTGGATGATGCAAAAATGTAACATTGCACAGCAGCTGGATCTGCCTGATTCAATATCTGTAATCAGGCAGCTCCATCTTGCCAAGTTCCATCAGTGATTGTGAGTAGTATTATCAGATCTGGAGCGCATTTCTTTTTTAAATGAAAAACGAATAACAATACTGAAAACTTCTCTATAGTAAAGATATTTTTGTTCCACTGGCCTGTAATAAACGTTACTGACGGAACAATCATCCAAACACCTGCTGGATCTGCTTGTGAAAGGTTCTGCCTTCCCCGAACACTTTCTATGGGCATCTTAGTCTAAAAATAGATAGCACAACGTAACGTATTAAAAAAATGAGTCACAACAAGCACACAGGACCGTTTAGAGCTGCTGAAGAGTTTATCTGATGACTGTTGGCAGAGGCAGGCTAACACTTCCCACTGATCCCCAGTGTTTGAGCTAAGCTAATTAGCGGTTGGCGAGCTCTGCCCGTCTCTTCCTTGTTACTGCATACACAGTCGAAAGAATGGTGTCTATCTGCTTGTCATGGACTTGGGAGTGAGGCAAGACAGGAAAACAAAAAAAATGTTGTAGTATCCCTTTAAAGCACCAACACATTTGTAGAATGCTTGCTGGTTTTTTCTTTTGTTTTATTTTTATTATTAGTTGGGAGAAATAACTTGATTGGCCTCTTTAACAGTTATTGCTCTGAGTCCAAAGTTCAGAACAGAATACTACCCAGATACCAGCTTGTGTTTGTGCTTCCTTCCACCGTGACAACAAGGCCTGAAGCGTCTCCTCCCCTTAAAACAGTTTTTTAAACAGGTTCGTCTACAGCGACTTTGGTGACCCCACACCATCCATTTTTACAGAGGTATGCCAACAAGCCAAGATGTACTATATTGGCTGCAGGTTTTGAAAATCAGAAGAGCAGAAATGACATGCAGTCTTTATTCTGTCTCACTGTGAGGGAACAACCGGATGAGTGAGCCTCTTATTTCAACAGAATAGACTCGCTCAGATATTCATTCAAGCTATTTGTGATTCCTTGGATTTTTTTTCTCACTTTCTAAGAGTCTAATCAGTAATAATTAACTTTCCTGGGTTACTAGCAGTGATCAGATTCAGTGATCAGGGTACTTGTGTGTGATTAGAGAATGAGACTTGATTGAGGAGATGGAGAAGTGCTTGGAGAGCAGAATCAAAAACTTTGATTTTCCAGAAAAGATTTAAAACTGTGAGCTCTCTGTCTTACCTTTTTTGGCACCTACTTCTCCACAGGCACACTTATTACTCGGTGGTTTCCCCAAAGATTATATTGTCTGCACTTTGATCTGAACTGAAGACCTTCAATTACAAGTCTGCATCTGAGTGTCTGCCTGTGCCGAAATTGGTCTTAAATGGTTTTGCCGCCTCAAAAAATAGAAAATTACATGCTTTTTCATATCTCCAGACTCCGCTGCCCACTTTCTTATTGACCCTTATCTCAGGAAATGTGTGCCGTCTCTGCCGCAGCAGACGGAGTGACAGTCTGGAGAGTGAAAATGACCAGCTTACACGGCCCGGGCCGGCTGACAAAAATCAAGAGATAGGTGACATGAACTCTGCGATGAAATGTAGTACCTTCATGATGCCGTTCCAGTTGTCGCCTGTGGAAACCTGGAAGAGTGTGAGGAAAGCCATCCCGAAGTTCTCAAAGGTGGCGTGTCGGCTCATTCCTTCACAGGGGTAGTCAGCGTTACACACTGAGGAAAAGGCAGGATGATAAGAGAAAGAAAGGGTTAAAGCCTGAAGCTGGGTACTGTTAACATAAAATACTGTGTTGATCATTGTATTTTTGTTTTTTATGATTAAGGACTGAGCCGAATTGGGCCAATAATCTACTCTTATACTGCTTTCACATGCACAGCCATGCAGGAGTTAAACTGATTTAAATCTTTCCCAGGACACAAGGAAATAAACGCACTGAGAGCTCAATATGACAAATTCATCAATAAATCTGATCCATTATTTACTGACCAACAGGGTTCTAACAATGACCCTTGTTTCCTCACATGTGTAATGAACATATTAAGCTGTAATGACTGAAAGGCTTCTGCTAAAATCAGATCTGATATCATGACAGGATCACAAGACTCATTTCTCTGATTAAACAAAAGAACAGAGAGAAAAAGCAGCTGTTAAAGCTCTCCTGTTTTTATTATGAGCTGAGATTGCTAAACAACATTATTTAAAAAAAAAAACGAGAAACAGAAAAGCTGATGTATTACATTCTCGTGGACATACATTTTGAACAAGAATTAGGAGTTTCAGAACTGAATTCATCTTTTATACCCAAATTGAGCCGCACACTGGGCTGCTTTGAGAAGTAAGAAATTAATCAAGCACTTGCACTTACATTTCTGCTCTACAATGAAAGTACAAAAACTATAATTTGACATCTTAAGCAAGAAATAATAATGTGCCATACTATCTTTTCAGTTGTTTCTTTTTTGTAAAACAGTAACTTTGAAAATTCAATAATTAGATTTTAGCATAAAAATATTATTTCAGCCCAAGAGCTTCTACATACTGGTGTATCAACATTACAGAAACAAAAAAATTATTTTGGTAATTATCAATGATGAATAATTATCATATGCTGTTAATCAAGGGCAGCTGCAGTATAAACCTCACATCCGGTGGTGGAAATGTCCTGGTGTCATCATCAAGAGGACATTTGTGAAAAACAGCTTGAGGGTAAAGCTGATGAAAGCAAAGGTCTCAAACATGACAGACTACATTTGTCAGTGGATAAAGGGCTTAACAGCATTTTAAATCAGGAATAAGGTCACAAGTTTAAATGTCAAATAAAATGAAAACTTCTAATCTCTCAACCTAAAAGCTTTTTGGACCCGTCCCTGTCATCATTGATTCATTTTAATTGAGACTTTTAAAACAATTTACTACACTGTCGACTCTGGCTGATGACTGTAATTTAACATTTCTGGGTTTTTATTCAAAGTGTGACCTTTTCCTCATTTTCACTTCCAGCCGTCGACCTTTATAAAAATACAGTTCAGCCCAATCACATCTGTTTATTTGCTTGAAAGTGGGAGGATGCATGATTGAGGGTTATTTTCAAATTCTTGAAAATCTAGATTAAAATGATTTGGTTACTGCGAAACTCAAGCAAAGTGAACTGTGTGGATCCATAAAGTGCAAAACTGACATTTAATCGGGCAAAAGGGTGCTGAGATATTTAGTTATGAAGCTTCGAGGGTCCTGTTTACACAACAGTGCTGTCCACAGGAACTAATAGGTTTTTTCTTTACATTCTCCAAAGCGCTCTGTGTTCACACAGAGACGATAATGATGCGCGTTCACGAAGATCAGCAAGAACGACTGAAAACGTGGTAGCATGCATGCCAGGCCAGTAGTTGGCGATGTAAGTTTGTAGAGTTCTTGGCGAATATAACAAATGTGTCTCAATTCTCGTTTACACGGAGATGAAAACATTTCCAAAACTTCTCACTCTGGACCCTGGATTCAAAAGTTTGAGGATTCAGGCACTCCGGGCACCGTTCTTGCGTAAACGGATTTCGCAAACATTACAAAAACTCTCCGTTTTCGTTGTTGTGAAAACAGGCCCTAAATGACCCCAGTCTCTTGTTTTGGATGCATTCATCTGGTTTTTGTATCAACTGAATGACAAAAGCTGGAGACAGTGCAGACTTACCCAGCTCTCCAAACAGCTCCACTCCCAAAGCAGCGTAGATGAAAAACAACAACATGAAGAGCAGGCCGAGGTTTCCCACCTGTCGAACACAAAAACAAGTTACACACATGCTGTAAGTGCCACGGTTGTTTCTGTTGACTAAACAGCTTCGAATAAGGAGCCTGTTACTGGACCACATAGTCAACCCAGGAGCATTTCACTCGTTTGATCCGCAGAACTTCACAGAAAACAGGTTTGACTGTGAATTTTAGCATAAGGTTGTTCAAGAAGCACAGCTTCAACAAAGTTAACAGGTGACTGGTTAAAACATACAGACAGGAAATGATTGTTGGATTTTAGAGCAGCTTTAAGTCTTATAAACCTGGACCTACTTCTGACTCAACTATCTACATCTGGATTTGAACCTTCAGCTGTTAGTTTGATGTAAAGCTTAAAGGTACCTCGTTTTCTGTAAAACAGCTACAGTGTGGAATTCCCCAGGGCAGGTGCTTCGGACCTCTTTTAAACACCATATCTATGGACAAGCATGGCTACTGAACAACAAGACTTAAGCTGTAATACAATTTTATTGAGCATAAACATCTTTCAGTGTCTTTCTCCTTCAGTCTCCTCCCCTTCTGTATCAACACATCGCTGTATTCGAGTCTTCCTCTGATCAGAGCAGTGCGGCAGGTCTTCTTCAGAAACTCTTGTTCTTTTCTGAACTTCTGAATCAGGCTCAAAATGTGTTCTTCTGAGTACAGATTTGATCTTAGGACAGTCATACAATGATATATCAGGTGAAAATGGAGGGGGATCAAGCCCTGCGATATGTTTATGGCCTGGAAACTGCTTTACCGAGAGCGCAGTGTGAGCTGGAGCGATGTCTTGATGAACTTGTTGTCTCTTCCTTCTGACTTTTTCTTGTAGTTTTTCTAGAACTTGTTTGTAATTATGCTGATTCATTGTTGACCCTTTTGAAACCCAATCCTCCAAAATGATCCCCTTAATATCACAGGAAACAACATGGTCTTGAATTTGGACTCACTTTGTTGTGCTTTCTTCATCCTCAATGATGAGAATGGTTTCAAATCCGCTGACTGCAACTCTGTTTTGGGATCAAAATTTCTTCACATGTAATAACGTCCGAAGTTTTGGGACAACTTTGGCACACACTTTTGTCATGTTCACCTTTTCATAGAAAATTTGCCAAACTGTCTTTTTATCAACGGAGACCATTTCTGCTTTCATTCTTGTACTGTATCATCAATCGTTTTGAACTATTTTTTCAGTTCTTTGTATGTTTTCAGGAGTTTTTGATATGCACAAGACACTCATCGTCTTGGACATGACTGGATGATTGGATAACATTCAGACAGACAGTAACAGACAGACGACTATTTAGTGTTTTTGAAATGCTGAGTGAGGATTTGCATGTTTATTTTTCTCCTTTGCCATAGGTTTTAAAGGTCACAAACCAAGAGACATGCCCAGAATGATGCACACTTTTAATCTTACCAGAATATTTGTCTTTCATTTTTAAGGTTTGTAAAAAGATCCAGCATTTAAACTAAACCCTGAAATCCTGGAATGAAGGAAATCACTCTATTTCACGGTTTGTGGAAAACTTTTACACGCCGACTTCTTTACAGGCACGAATCCTACCTACTGCGTAGAACATTCACAGATAAAGCTATGCTGTGCAAATGGGTAAAGGACCCCCTGGGGTGCAACTGCAAGCATTAAAGGGAACACCATTAGCTAAGTCACCTCACAGGGAGAGCAATGAGGTGCTTTCAAATATGTGACTGTAGAAATTCATTCTAAAAGCAAACAAACAGAGAGGGAGCGTGGATTAGGAGGGTGAGAGATGTATAGTTTTAGCAAAGAGTGAGGAGAAAGAGGGAATAATGAGGGAGGTAGGAATGGGAAAGCCCCAGGATAGCTTTCTTTCTCTCCACACTGGTGCATGTTGATGTTTCCTGGTGGATATTAAAAGCCGGGCCTGAGGCAGTTTGCAGCTTTTAACTTAAGCCCATCTGATGTCTTTAGATCCCTGGAGCAGAGAACCAAAGCACACCACAGGGAAGGTATAAGAAACAGATTGTTGGATACTATAGAGGCATTAGAGCTGGCAGCCAGGCAACAGAAGCATGTGAGAAAGACACTCTTTGATATTTATACCTTTGGTTTCTATAGAGAAGAAAGCTGCACCGAGCTGCAAACTTTTAACAATGTTTACTGAATGAGCTCTTTTCTGTTTATGCAGTAATGAAAACATGAGTCACTCACTGTTCTGAGTCATGAGGGTCCTGCTTTTGTTACAGTCCTGTGTGTTATTTGGTGACACAAGGCATACTGAGGGTGTTACACCCACCTCAAACACCAATTTAGATGAAGAGGTCACAATGTTCTTGAGGAAAATGTTGCTTTAACTTATTCCAGGTTTATCTCAAGACTAGAACATATAACGTTGAACATTTCTGTTAATTGCTGCATGTTCGTGAAGGCAGATAGAGGACTTCTCTTAAATGCTCCTGTTTGGTCATGCTTGGCACAACTGACGGCCACAGCCTCAAAGAGACAAGAACAATTAAGGCATTATGTAACCTTTTAAAGCCTGAAAACACAAATTGTAGCCAGAAAATTCTAATTTTTTTGAGCTGAAATGTTTATTTTACTTTCTACTGAAATCCAAAACAAATCAGGATTTCCATAAAATGTAACATATATATTTTTTGGTATCTCATTTGATACATTAGGTGTTTTTGGCAACTGATAATGTACTTGAGGACATTTTTATCATTTATCTGATTGTGTTCAGATTTTTTTCAGTAATTTTTTGATCATATTGATTAGAAAGAGGTATCATAAAAGTATGTATCAAATATGATACAACAGGCTTCAAGGGGTTAAACCAGAGGTCCCCAACCATGGGGCTGCAGACTGGTACTAGACCATCGACCACCTGGTTATGGACCATACAGAAACAGAGATGGTTTATCTATTTCCCTTTTTTTGAATAACTGAGACCAAAGGGTGTTTGATTTAGAAAGTATGACCAGATTCCCAGGTGACATGGTGGTGCAGCAGGTAATGCACGTGTCACAGTAAGAAGATGCTTATGGAAAACTGTTTCAGCATACATTTGATATTGGTGATACCAACTGTAGTTCAGCTCTACTAATACTGAAACTGGAAGTACTTGAACTCAATTTTGGTCAAATAGTGTGAGTAGACTTTACTAGTGAAGCAAAAAGTGTAATTAGTACTACAAGTAGACCGAAAAATGTTCAGTAGTACTACTAGTAAGTCTTATATGCTAATAAGGGGGCAGGAGAAAGCTAGTTCAAGCTTCCCATTGGCTTTCACAAATATATTACAACCAATCAGGGTGCTAGATTTGGTAATAGTCCCCCCTACTTCATTTGCACTAGGTCTACTAGCACTAATGGTGAGATATTTAGAGTTTACTTGTAGTGCTACTTAACAAAAATTTTATTTCACTAGTAAAAGTTTTTGGTGCACTGGTGTGCGTAGCAGTAACGCGAAATAGTCTACTAATAGACAATTCTGTGGTACTAATACTTCTAGTAAAGCTTTGAGTTTTTACTAGTACCATTTTTAAGTCTACTAGTACTACTAGTAACACAGAATTGTTTACTTCGACTATTTACGGACAAGCACCTTCACAAAAATATTCAAACAAGCGTAGCTAACAAGAAACCAAACTCTGTGACTGACTGTAGATACCATAAAGTAAATCTATGCTACCTTTTTAAAAATATATCTTTAAATCATGCATAAAGTGTTTTTCTGCCCTAACCTCCATCCATAAAACTGTTATAATACAATAAAAGTATTTAATCTTGCCTTATTGACCTGTGATGCTTCGTGTGCACTCTAATGTTCACATCACTCTGCTCAGTGACCTCCTGATACTTAATGTGTGTTTCTGTTGCAGTCTTAGCTCTCAGTGTAAAAACAAATCCAAATAAACCAATAACATCAGACTAAATGGGGGAGCAGGGACAGCAAAGAAAACAAGTTAAAGTGGATGGAAAAGGGACTATTGATCTGAGGCACAGTGTAAGCGGAGAGATTTCTGTGTCTGTAATATTAACTCTGTGTGTGAGCCTGCCTTTATTTGTGTTAACGTGTATGTTTGTGTGTACATCATCTACATCAGCGTGAAATAAACTCCCAGAGCGCTCCGGTCGGAGCATTGATGGGGTTGTAGAAGAGAAAAATCAACCTGTGGCTGCACACAGTCACATCTTTACAGACACCTTTAATAAAGACACTCCATATCCTTTAGTGTGGCTTATTTTCTTTGTGCCCTCCAAACTGAGGCCACAATGAAAATGTATCGCTCTATAGAGCAATGAAAGGCAAACGGAGGCAGAGCTTCAGTCGCTTCTTTTTCACATGCAGTAAAATATTTTTTATTGACAGAAGGCAGAGGATGAAGAGAAGAAAGACCGAGCCCACTTCTCATATTAAAGTCTCAAAAAGTGGAGGCAATCTTTTTAACACTTTGCACTGAGGTTCATAACATTTGGAACTGCTGGGGCTAATAGGATACTAGACTTTCACCTCACCTCATGATTATCCTGTCTGAAAATATCACGGGAACGATACTATTGTGATATTTACAGAAAGCTAGGAAAAACTTGATTATAATTCATATTAATCTACAGCAGATATGGGCAACTTTGGTCACCAAAAGGGCAACATTAATTATTTTTTCACTGCCTAAGGGGCACGTTGTTACATATTTTGGGATATTTCCATAAAAGAAACAGATATAAAGTCTTATTTAAATTTAATTCAACCAACATGTTTCTCTTTAACTCAACAGTTAATAAAGTGTATAACTAAATGAACTCAAACAGAATTAAAGCCCTTAAAAGCTACTTTTACAATGCATTAAATAAGTTTTGCCAAATTATCAAATTACTTTCTTTACAAACATTTTTCTTCAAATGATTTTTCCAATGCTGTGTGTAAAAAATTTAAAGGAACTTTATAAGTATTGGAAATTAACTTACTAGTTACCCCTGAAATGCAAGAACTGCTCTTTGCCAATCCAAGAAATTATAAAAATGTATCATTGCAAATGTGTCGTGGCATACTGGGTTGAAGTAATTGGAAGATTATGTTATGGCTTTGTAACTTTTACCATTTTTTGATATATGAAATTGACCTGCAGGAGGAATTTAGTGACGAGGAGGGGTGTATGTGGACCTGGGCCACCAGTTACCCATCCCTGATCTACAGCTGTTAATCTTTTTTTTATCTGCATAGCAAAAAAGTGTTAAAACATGCACAGTGAGGTGGAGAGACTGTCTGCAACCATATCTGTATTGCAAAAAGTACAGCAAAATCAGAATAATAACCCACTTATGATTTCAAAGTGTTTTTTTTATTTCATTTATTAATTTGTTTGTTTTGCTTTCGCTCTTTAAAGTAATGAAATTATGAAACCATATAACACAATTAAGAGACTTTGTGTATTTAAAAATGCATTTTCAAGAGCTACAGCCCCCTCTCGCCCCCATAAACAAGCCAATAGATAACCCATATCCATGCATAGATCTCAGAGGGATTAATTTAATTACATCTGTTTCAAACACAAATAAACACATGGAGAGGACTAATCAAATTCCGTAAAGTGGAGGTTGCTTACTCTAAAGAGAATATTGGTATAGATTTCTGTATGGGCTATAATATGTTGGAAACATCAACAAAATTCCATACTGTAATTCTTTTTTATCCAGATTAGAAGATGGTTGTCTTGCAGTGTTGTGTGCACAGTGGTTGCCATCAAATCTTGTCGACTAAACACAAAGCCCCCCCCCCCAAAAGATGTTATATTTTTCACGAGATATGTCAACACTTACAAACAAATGTGAAATATTTCAAGTCAAACCTGTTGGAGCTCAGACTAAAAGCACTTTAGCACCATTTGTACAAATTAAATCAGAGGGAACGTCCGTCCTTGCAGACTTAACTGAACAGATTCTGTCATTTCAGATCATCCACTTGTGGTTAGAAGGGCAGTTTGTCAGACCACCTGCCGAAGAAACATCATCAGTTATCTGACACTTAGTGGTCTATGCTTGACCTGTTTTAATTAAGATTGATGGCCAGGCTTG
Source organism: Cetoscarus ocellatus (assembly GCA_037902135.1). NCBI lineage: Eukaryota > Metazoa > Chordata > Actinopteri > Labriformes > Labridae > Cetoscarus > Cetoscarus ocellatus. The sequence goes on along the minus strand of JBAMNC010001280.1, from coordinate 1,513,623 downwards.
AAAATATCAGGTTATTAAATATTAAACCTTACAACATGATGGTCCAGCTGCAGAGGCTGTTGGAACACGAGAAGGAGACTCAAATGCACATAATGTTATTTCATTGTAGGGGGGTTGTCTACAAAACCAATAAGAAAAGATTTTGTGAAGCAGGGTATCAGGGGAGTGATTCCCCGCTATCCCCCCAACTATGATGAAAACTCGCAATCCATCCATCCATCATCCAATCATCCATCTTTGATCAATTCATCCAAGGCTAGGTCATGGGGCAGCAACCCCAGCAGGTCAGCCCAGACTTCCCTCTCCCCTGCCACTATTTCCAGTTCCCCTTGAGGGATTCAAAGGCAATCCCAGGCCAGATGGGATATATAATCCCTCCAGGAGGTTCTGGGTCTACCCTGGGGTCCCCTCTCAGTTGGGCATGCCTGGAAAACCTCTACAGGAAGGCGACCAGGAGGCTTTCTAATGTGAAGGAGCAGCGGCTCTACTTTGACTTCCCTCCTGATGTCTGAGCTCCTCACCCTATCAAGCTGATCAGAAAGTCTTCTGCTATTAGCACGTACACCCCTGTTTTTACCTCCGCCAAGGAGGACATGTTTTCGCCAGGGTCGGTCTGTGTGTGTGTTTGTTAGTTTGAATGTTTGTCTGCTAGCAAGATTACGCAAAAACTACTGGATGGATTTGCATGAAAATTTTACCAGAGGTGTTGTTTGGTCCAAGGAAGAGGCCGTTACATTTTGGTGGTGATCCGCATATTTGTCTGGATGCAAAAAATTCCCAAAATCTGTGAAAGATCTCATAACTTAACATTGGGCAGCATTTTAAAAAATCACATCTCTGACATCACTTGATGGATTTGGATAATATATAATATATGGATGGATAATATATATAATATAACTCAATCATCACAGTCAATTTCATCTGGAAATTGACAGGGACCTGACTGATACAGGATTTGAACCAGCAACCCTCTTGTTCTTGCAAAAGCACAAAGCAGTGCGGCACACTTCTACATATTGTGCCTTCAAAATATGATCAAAATACAGGAAAACAACAAATGGAGAAGGAAGGAAAGTTGGCTCTGGTTTATCTATGTTTTTGAAAATAAATAAACAAACAAATAAATAAATAATATTGTTCCAGTCTGCTAAATTTGTTTTCATTTCACACAAACTCAGACTGAATAACAAGTTTTCTTTCCAACTGCAGGAAGAACCAAATGCAAATAAAGTGTAAACTGCATTTTCCCCTATAGAGAAACCTATTTGTTTAACTCTGCAGCATTGCTCTGTTCACAGGAGAGTTTGAAATTGAATATATAAGACTGTCCTGACTTTATAATGCTCTCTAAAGTCCATGGTGCTCCAGCAGCTTCAGGACAAGCTGAACTTTAAGACACATTATCCTGAGCAAGGAGCAAAGAACAAAAAGTCTTTACTGTACGTGCCGAGGGAGACAAACTTTTCAGCTGCTCTTTTCTCTCTTATTGGAATAAGACCAATAAAAAACACAGACAGAAAGGTCTTTTTGTCTCTTTAATATTAGAAGAAAATGGGTATGTGATGGGGTAACAAGGGGTCAAAACATTTAGAGCAAGAATTAGTCCAAACCCAGCAACCAGAAGGTCATCATTCTCAGAGAGCTTTAGCAGGCTGATCATTTATCATTCCAAAAATGTTAATTAGCTCTGGTGTGTCCCTGTGATAAGCCAGGAGAGAGTCTGGAGGTGTGTGTCCATGTGTGTGTTTGATGACATGTACCTGGGGGAGAGCTTGGACCACAGTGTCGAGCAGAGCCCTCATTCCAGTCGCCATTTTCAACAGCTTCAACACTAGAGAGAGAACAAAGGGGGAGATGACTTTAACATCAGAAAATAAAGCGATGCCTCCATGAGAAAACAAATAAACATGCAAACAGCCATGTAGCCTCTTCAGTATGTTTTATCTTCACCTAAAGCGGGGTCCACACATAAGGATTTTCTAAATCTGAAGAGATATTTTATGTTACAGACCCCACACATGAAGATAAAAAATCAGGCATTGAACAGTTTTGATCGTCCTGTGTGTGGTGTGCTCCGATAATCTCAACACAGCACACCACACACATAACCATTCTGTCCCACCACCGATCGAGAGTCTAGTCCTAAAAGACAGAAATCTCACGTGATCAAATGTGATCTAACAAAACAGAAGAAGGAGAAACATAGAAACAACCGGAAAACACAACAGGCAACATGGAAGAGGACATACAAGAAGAGGGAATGATGGTGGTCTTGGGACTATTTTTGATGGAAAAATCCTGAACTAAAAAGAAGAAAAGACTGTGGAAAAATCCTGAAGACATGAGCTGGTCCTCCATTTCTGAGGTCCACAGAACTTTGTGTTTCATGCCGGCCATGCTTATTTTTATTTACGCCTGCTTCCTTGTTCTTCAGTCAGCTCGCTTTTTGATTGGCTACATTCACGTCATAATTCACAGAGTCATGACTCGGGAGTCGTCGGCTTTCCCCATGAAGAATTTTGGTTGTAATTATTGAACAAGTTTAATATTTTCGATTATCAGGACAAATTCACTCTTAACACACCTCAGACCACGGGACAATCTTATAAGATAATCTTATAAGACAGAAGATTATCTGATGTTTGCCGTCCTTGGTTGGGAAGGGGGAAGAGTCGGGACAAAAACAGCCCGATAATCTTTATGTGTGTACCCCGCTTAGGGCATTGAAAGATGGGGATGAAATGGAGTTGGACCTCTGAAGTCCAAAATCTAATCAACTCTTCCCTCCTTGAAGCATTGTTTAGCAGAACATATAGCAAAGGGTGAGCATGAGGCTCCGTGGTTCTGACCTCTGACTTAAAAAAGTTAAATTATTTTGTCGTGAAGCCAGAGAGGAATTTGTGCAAAGTTTGACTGATACCCCTAAAAGTGTTTTAAGACATCACATTGACAAGTATGAGAGGATCTTAAGGCCCCATGACTTTTGACTTGTGAACTGAAGATCACAGAATACAAAAATGCATCAAACTCCAATTCCAGTAAAGCTGAGATGTTTAAAACTTAAAAAGACAAAATACAATGATTTGCAAATCCTTTTCAACCTATATTAAACTGAATAGACTACAAAGACAAGACTTTTAATGTTCAAACAAATAAACTTCATTATTTTTAACAAATATTCCCTCATTTTGAATTTGATATCTGCAACACAGTCCAAAGAAGCTGGGACAGGGGCAACAAAAGACTGTGAAAGCTGAGGAATACTGAAAAAAACCACCTGTTTAGAACATTTTACAGGTGAACAAGCTAATTGAAAACAGGTCAGTGTCATGATTGGGTACGAGAGGAGCATGTGGCGAGGGTCACCACTTTGTGAACAACAGCGTGAGCAAATGGTAACAGTTTAAGAACGTTTCTCAACATACAAGTGCAACGAATTTAGAAATTTCATCATCTACAGTCCATAACATCAGAGAAAATCTCTGCATCTAAGCAATAAGGCCAAAAAACATTGAATGTCCATGACCTTTAATCCTTCACTGCATTAGAAACCAACATCATTCTGTAAAGGATGTTACCATGTGGGTTCAGCAAAAAAAACAAAAAAACAAGAGTTTATCAGATAGATTATATTAGATTAGATTAGACAGAACTTTATTTATCCCTTGGGAAGGCTCCTTCAGGGAAATTAAGGTTCTAGTAGCATTGTATTGGTATAAAGGTATAAAAGAACACAGGGTATCTGAAAGAAAAAACAATTAGCTTAACTGATTTTTTTATTTAAATTTTATTTTATTTTATTTTTTATTTTTATTATTTAGATTTATTAATCTATCTATCTATCTATCTATCTATCTATCTATCTATCTATCTATCTATCTTTATAAATCTAAATCATAAAAATAAAAACAAAAATAAAATAAAATTTAAGTAATAAAATCACTCTGAATTAAAAAGTAAAGTTGTTAAATTCGTTCAGGATTTTTCCTTCAGAAATATATGTCAGGTTTAATATTAAATATCTTGTCTTTGTAGTGCACTCAATTGATCATCGGTCGAAAAGGATTTACAAATCATATTATTCTGGTTTCATTAACACAGCATCCCAACTTCACTGGAATCAGGGTTGTACTTATGGGTGGATATTAGAATATTAACAGTATCATGTAGACTAGTTTTGTATGCAAACACATCAGTTCACATCATGATTACAACCTGATCAGTCCTGTTATCAGACAAGAGTGATCAAGTAAGCACACTGAGTGTCCAAACAAGCCTCTGAGTGATAAATAAGCAGGTTACATCCACAGATAGAGAGAATGTGAAACAGAGGGCAAAGAGACAGAAGAACCCACAGAGCGATAAGGGGGTGATCGGGGGCGATAAGAGGAAAAAGAAGTAGAGGGATAACAGACGATCGATAGATGAAATAAGTCCCCAGCTCTCCATTAGAGAACCTCCAGCATTCCCAGAGGGCCAATTTCAGGAAGAGTATGACTGACGATGGGGAGGGTAGGAGAGAAAGAAGAAAAGGTAAAAGTAGCGTGAAGGGAAATGGCCACCCAGACAATAAAGCCTCCTGAGAGAGGAACTTCTGTCAGGGTGGATGTGAATGAGTAAGAGAGAAAAGGTGGGTCTTATGGTTAGAGAAACTCTGGAACACCGACCTACAGAAGAAGCATCTCTTCAAGCTTCTAGCCAGAAACACCATGAAACAACACATCATGTTTTGTGGGGTGAAAAGTTTGTATGTCAGCTCAGCACTGTTCTAGTGATGTTGTTAGGTATGTGACCTGCTTCTTTAATGCTTCACTATATCCTCAAAAGTATTAACTCACCCATCTAAGTCACTGAATTCAGGTATTCTACTCACTTCCTTGGCCACAGGTGTATAAAATCAAGCACTTGGTATGTAGAGTGCTTCTACGATCATTTGTGAAAGAATGGCTCGCTCTCAGGAGCTCAGTGAAATCCAGCATGGCGACGTGACAGGAGGCCACCTGAGCAATAAGTCCTGAGCAACTGACATTTACTTGATACCAAATATTCCAGTCAACTGTTAGTGGTGTTATAACAAAGGGGAAGTGATTGGGAATGACAGCAACTCATGTTGTGGCCATGTTGTGGTAGGCCACGGAAATTCACAGAGGATGCTGAGGTTCCCTTCATTCATCACTTCATGTGGCCTTCAGATTAGCTTAACAGCAGCGCGTACAGAGCTTCATGGAGTGGGTTTCCATGGCCGAGCTGCTGCATCTTAAGTCACCAAAAGCAATGCAAAGCCTCGGATGGACTGGACTATGGAGCAGTGGAGACGTGTTCTCTGGAGTGACCAATCACACTTCTCTGTCTGGTTATGAGTCTGGGTTTGATGGTTGCCAGGAGAACAGTACTTGTCTGACTGCTCTGTACCAAGTGTAAAGTTTGGTGGAGGGGGATTGTGGTGTAGGGGTGTTTTTCAGGAGTTGGGCTTAGCACCTTGGCTCCAGTGAAAGGAACTCTTAATGCTTCAGCACACCAAGACATTTTGGACAATTTCATGCTAAAAATTTTGTGGGAACAGTTTGGGGGTGGCTCCTTCCTGTTCCAACATGACTGCACACCAGTGCTCAAAGCAGGTCCACAAAGACCTGGATGATCCAGTCTGGTGTGGAGGAACTTGACTGGCCTGCACAGAGTCCTGACCTCAACCCGATACATCACCTCAGAGACTGAGAGCCAGGCCTTCTCGTCCAACATCAGTGTCTGACCTCACAAAACGCTCCGGAAGAATGGTCAAAATTCCCATAAACATTCCTACACCTTGTGGAAAAGCTTCCCAAAAGAGTTGAAGCTGTTATAGCTGCACAGGGTGGGCCAACATCATAATAACGACTCTGGATTAAGAATGGGATGTCACCCAAGTTCACATGTGTGTCAGGGCAGGTGAGCAGATATTTTTGGCAACATAGTGTATATAATCTAAAAAGATGAATCACCGTGGGGGTAATATCATCTATTATTGTGTAGTAAAATTATATACTGTCTGCTACAAAACAAAAAAAATCTCAAGATGAACATAAGTGAAATTGTTGAAGCAAATAACTCTAAAACTATTCACTCAGTCGAAGTCAATCCCTCCTTTTTTAATCTATTTTTAAGAATTAAGGTTTGAGAAAGAAGAGTATAAATCTGAATAACTTTAATATTCATGTGCACACTCACACAGGCTAGTTAGCATTCAGGCAGGGTGTAAGAAATTTAAGGAGAGGAAAGATTAAAAGTCACGTAGTCGCCCTCACACTCATCATAAAATACCCTGCTTGCTTGTTAATTACCACCGGCTGCTGTTTAACTCTCACATTACCCAGGAGTCCACTCAGTGGTCCCAGGGCAGTAATACTGAGGGCACAGGGCGATAGCAGGAGGGCGAGGATTAAGTGAGATTGATGTAATTTGCCTTAATCCTTCTAAATAAGAAGTTAAGAGGACGTGGAGCTGCTTGGAGAGCAAGTCCGGCAATTTCCTCTAAATCACAAGAACAGGGAGTTTAATAAGAGTCAAATTAAAAATAAGAGATACTCAGACATAGAAAATGGAGAGCCAACTTAAACAGTCAGAGAGAATGAAGACAGCAAAGAAATGTATATATACAGTCAGGGCCTGATCTACTAAGATCCCAAATAATGAGTGCTAAATTGAGTGTGAAACTAAAAAATTACACTTGCTATTAGTAGGCGTGTTGTGGGTGATCTACAAGACTGTGTGCACAATTGATAACGGCTGAAAGGTGCTGTGGACCGCCCTCTTTAGAGCAGGATTTTGCGTGTGATACTGGCTGTCACCATGGAGAGTCTGGGAGAGCAGAATGGCCGTAAACGAAAAATCAAGTTTGAAACCACAGAGTTGGAGGATAAACACACTGGTGAAGTCCAGCAGAGACATCTCATGGCATGGCTCCTTTTTGTGACTGGCTCCAAATCAGCCCTTAGCAGCTCAAATCTGACTGTGTCGTCCTTGAGCACCATTCCCTGAAAAATTCCCTAAATCTATTGCGAACTTTTTTAATCCACTTTCTCACAGACAAAGAGATAGATGTACAAACAAACGGACGACTCCTGGCAAAAACATAACCTCTGTAATACAGGAAAGATCCATCTTTAACATGAAACAGTTTCATATACAGTTAACTTTCAGGGTTAATGAAATTATTAGCATGATTTTACACCCCAGGTTATCTAAGCTTCAAGGTGTTCATCTTCCAAAACTCCTCTTGAGGACATGTGTGTGCTTTCCATGATCCAGCTGAACCTCTCCTCTTAACGTGTAGTAGTGTGTGTGTCTTTACCTCGTGCTATCCTGAGTACCCTCATGATCCGGATGATGGTGGGGTTGATGGGAAGGGAGGCATTTATTTCGATCTCCTCCAGGGTGATGCCCATCACTGACAGCAGCACAATGGCGAGGTCCAACTGGTTCCACCTGCACACACAAACACACTAAATCACTCAAATCCTTACAATTAAACCAGTTGAGTGAAAGTAAGCCATGATCAGACCAATGAGCATGACCATGGACTATTAGCTCAGTATGGATCTGTGGACTTCATGGCTGCACACATCATGGTGTGTTATGCTAATTTCGTAATGAATATTAAAATTGTACATGAACTTTGCGCACGATTTGCATGATTCCTCCAACACTGACTTGGCACAGGAATGCATAACAGCATTAACCATCTCCTGAAGGCCTGAGCTACTCATGAATATTGATGTAAATACTAGAGGAACACCTTTGTGATTAAATATGCAGGGTTTTTGCCAGTGCACTGTAAGCCTGGCAGGCCCTCAGATTCATTACCCTAACTTACACTTAATCGGTTAAATCTATTTTAAACTTGGCCTCAGTGAAACAATAAAGACAAAAAACACAATCATGCTTTTAAAAGTTTGTCTGACATGTAATCACGATAACAGCCTACAAAAGTAACTAAGCATTACTTGAAGTAGTAGTTTTAATGTGATTTAAAATCTGTGACCCCATAGCTGACTAGTTACTCAAAAAGTAATATCATTACACCAAAAAAAAAAAATAAATAAATAAATAAAGGGACAGTTTGGGATTTTTGAAGTGTCGATGTGTGAGGTACATGGTATAAGCCTGAATGTGTGCCACAGTGTCAAAGCTCAGTTCTCACTCCGTTCAGACAAACCCGGGACAGACTCTAATGCCATACATTGCTGTACACGGGGCAAGTGTTGCGGTATTTAAAAGAATTGCGGGAGAAAAAAAGCCACAAAAACAGCACAAACACTTTGTTTACATCAACTTATTTTCCTACAATAAACCATTTTGAAAAGACACTATTTTGAGACACTGCACAACATACATTTCCTTTATCTCATTGTATTGTACCGTAATATCTTCTTGTGTTACTTTAAAGTCAACTTTTCCTGGTTGAGTAATGCATTTTAGACAGAGCATTTGACAGGGATTGTGGGGCTGTGTTGTTAAAAAAATAGAAGAATTAGTCTGACATTAATAACTGAAATTATTTGTTTAGTCAGAAGTCTCACACATCCTTAAATGCAACTTCGACTTATCTTATCTGCAAGGATACTTTTCACTGAGATAATGTCATGAAAAAAAGGTTTAAGACAAAACATCTGACTAGTGTAAAGAAAAAAAGAGGACACAAAACAGAGGGTGAGATGAGCTTGAGGTGCAAAAGGCTGCTTTCAAGTTGTTTTGGCTGCCATTACATAAAGAACATCGTCTGAGTTTTGGGCTGTTATCTAAACTGAAAGTGCACATAAAGTGGCTCTTCAGGTTTTAGAGACAGACTCAAAATCTTTTGGCCAAGTGATTCCCCACTTCTGCTAATTAGGATTCATGTTCAGCTCACACATGTGATTGAAAGTCAAGAGGATGATTTATCAAACCTGCCAAGAGATGCTACAAGAGCTCTGAAACTTTCAGACTGGCAGATGAAAGTGAGCACAGCTGCAGAGAAATTAGCAACAGGATTAATTAAGCTTTTTAATCAACTCTGCAAAACTCATTCAAATGCTATCAGCCACTTAAAGTCCAAACATGTGGAAGAAAAACAACAAAATCCTCAATTTTTTTTGGCCAATATATGTTGTGCTGTCAAATAAAAATTGTACAAATGAACAGACTGTAGCTTAAAGAAAGATCAGCGACCAGTGAATAATTCAGGATAAGTAGGGATGCACGATATTGTACTCTTTGCCAATATTCAAAATTACGATATTTCCTCATAATCGCCATTACCAGTGTCGATACCAATGTTTTGGTCAAGAGCACAAAGTCTCTACTCAACTAAAATTTACTCGTTGCTTTCATGGTGACAGTCTATTTTTGTGTGTAAAAAAAAAATGCTTTTCTTCAATAAAAATATACTTCTTAAACATTTAATATATACAAATATTAATATAATAATAATATTGATTAACAAAAATACTATTAATAATAACATATATAATACTATATAAATATATGACATATATTTTTATATTTCTTCTTCTTCTTCTTCTTCTTATTATTATTATTATTATTATTATTATTTTAATAGGCAAGTTGTTTTTACTTTTTTAATTTTATATAACCGCTGTTCTTTTTTACCTACTATTTCTACCACTAGTAGTACTACTAGTACTACAATTCAATGCTACTGGAATCTTAATTTCTCTGAAGGAGTCTACCAAAAGGATTAATAAAATTCTATTTTATTTAATCTAATCTAATCTTAAAGAAAAAAAAGTAATATCTAATATAATGCATCCTCAATGACAAGTTAAGAGAAGCTCTTTTAAAAAAGACTGTCTTAAAATGTGGTAATCAATTCAAAATCCCGTTGTGCTTTAGGGGAAGAACTCCTTCATGGCAGATTTTATTCAGGTGAGAGGGCAGAAAATACATCAAATTCTGTGGACCCCTCCTGGATAATCAGCCCTGAGCCGACAGTGCTGTGGTTAGAGGGAGTGGAGGCAGCCCATGAAAGAGTGAAGTTAAATATGCCGACCTGATTGCAGAATGCAGAGAACAGGGATGCCAGATAATACTGTACTTTGAGGAGGTGGGGGTGAGAGGGTCACTGATGTGAGTGAAGTGAGGCTTACAGGGACCCTGACTGCACAGGGCATTGAGGGAGGTGTTAGTGGAGGTAAGCTTTCGGCTTTGGCTGAGAAAAGAAGGTTTGGAGAGCGAGTAACTCCTGAATGTTATTAGCTGCAGGGAGTGGAAGAGAGGCGTCCCTGTTCACTGCCTCACCACAAGATGTTCTTGGCCAAGAGGCGAAACATTTATGAGCAGTGGTCCCCAGCTGATGACCCTGCATTTATTGAGCTGGTGAGGGGTGTGGACGCAACAGGGCTAGAGCCTAGCAGGAGAACACTTACCTGTTCAGCTGAAAGCCGTAAGAAGAAGAAGCACTCTGAAGTGTCTTAAATATAAACTGTTGAACCACTGCAGCCGGTTTGGGTGATCTGAGTTCATGACAGGTGCACAAATCAAATATCTGCCAACACAGCAGCAACAGAGACCTGCACAAAAGTCTCCTTGCTGAGTTGTTGCAACAAGAAAACCTCACTGTGAACCACTTTTGAGCTGCTAACTTGTGAAAGACTATGTTTTCTTCAATCATTTGCTATCTGTCCTGAATATAGTCCATTCATATTTCATTTTCTTTGGGATAAAGTCGCAGAGAATCACTCCAACAACTCCCTTCTACACTCAAAGTCAAAATTTGATATACTGTGCAGTAAAGCATTAAATGATAATAACATCATCACTGCTTTGATTAAGAACAGGACAGAGAGCAACATCCTCGTCAAGACATTTTCTTCATCAAAATTAAAGAGGTCATGTCATGCTTTTTTGAATTTTATGTGCTCTATGGCAGGCCTGTCCACAGAAATGTCTGGGCCCCTGAAAGGACTAGTTAATGGGCTAATAGACACCATTCTTTTAATTGTGAGTGCAGTAACAAGGAAGAGACGGGCAGAGCTGCACACCGCTAATTAGCTTAGCTCAAACACTAGGAGTCAATGGGTAGTGTTAGCCTACCTCTGCCTAGTCATCAGATAAACTCTTCAGCAACTCTAAACGCTCCTGTGTGCTTATTGTAACTTATTTTTTATTTTTATTTTTTTACCGTGTTATGTTATCTATTTTTAGACTAAGATTAGCGCTTTATGTAATATTCAAAAGAAACACATACGAAACTAAACCGCAGGGTGCAAACCACCACAAAAGTGCTTGTTAAAAAAAAAAACATGGGTACCTGTAAAAATCTATGTAATTTTACAGCTTTGGAAAATTGGAGTAATAGTCCTGTGTTCTTGATGTCACTCCATTTTTACCCCTTTTATGTTATGTTATCCATTTTTAGACTAAGATAAGCACTTTACGTAATTTTCCAATTTTCCAAAGCTGTAAAATTACATAAATTTTACAGTTACCCATAATTTTTTTTTTTAACAAGCACTTCTGCAGTGGATTGCAACCTGCGGTTTAGTTTTGTATGTGTTTCTTTTGAAAATTACATAAAGTGCTAATCTTAGTCCAAAAATAGATAACATAATGTAACAAAAAACGAGACACAACAAGCACACAGGACTGAGTTAGAGTTAGAGTTGCTGAAGGGTTTATCTGATGTCTGGGCAGAGGTAGGCTAACACTACCCACTGACTCTCAGTGCTTGAGCTAAGCTAGTTAGCAGTGGGTGAGCTCTGCCTGTCTCTTTCTTGTTACTGCACGCACAGTTAAAAGAATGGTGTCTATCTGCTTGTCATGGACTCGGGAGTGAGGCAAGACACGAAAAGACAAAAAAATGTGTCCCTTTAAAGGGGCAGGAGCCGACTAAGCCTAGATGGAGGGGCGAGCGGTTGTCTATATATAAAGTCTATTTTGGCACAAAATGCAGAAATTTTCCTGTTGCTATTTTTCTCAGTCCAAATGCTTTAATTAACATTTATATTTCATCATCCATGCAGAAAACCTTGTTGCTTATGATCTACTTGTTGCATTGAACTTTCTTTTTAATAAAACTGACACCAGTGTTTCTTCTGACAAAATTATGCAAAATGTTTGCTGTGTTTTTTCATGTATTATCAGCTCTTCAAAACAACATGCATCTGGAGTTAGCTATGCCATTTTCTCTCCATGTTGAAAAAAAAAGCTGGGACTTTAATTTGAGTTTATGACCCCATTGATTTCACATTGACCTTCTCTAAAGCTCCCTCTTAGCACCTTGACCTTTCAGTCAAATAGCTGCTGCTTGAGCTAATAGCTACTTCACTCTGATCAGAGCTGTGGGCTGACACACAGCAGTAACATTTCTTGCAGATGACTCTTGTGCTTTTGTTTATTTAGAGTAGGATTGCTGGTCTCCAGTCTCACAGTGTGTATGTCGTAAGTGCTGACTACTTTTCCTGCACATTACACTTGCTGTTCAGGATTATATGTGGCCACAGTTATAAGTGCGATTGTGGTTTAGTCCGTCTAGGTAAATAGAATGGGATATCCCTTAGTACTTGTCTGATCTGTATATATGTGAAATTACTGATAATTTACTTAATCAGATTACCATTAAATGTCAATCACTGTTGATAACTCTACTAGCTCTACCTTGATTTAATGAATTCCGTATTAAATATCCATCAGTGTATTCAAATGTTTGTTTTAATCAGCACAGCATGTAGGGGTAATCCAAATCTTTGAAAAGGTAAGAAAGCAGCCTCTTGTCCTTCATCACCACTAACCTACATGCTCTTTAAAGACTAACAGAGTCAGAAACATACCTGTCCTTAAAGAAGCGTCGGAAACCAAAGGCCACCAGCTTCAGGGAGGCTTCAATCACAAAGGTGGAGGTGAAGAAGTAGTTGCAGTACTTCAGTCCGGTCTCCAGGGACTGAGTCAGAGAGAAACACAAAGATCCAGGTGAATGAGGGTCAGATGACAAACAACAAAAGGAGAAATAAAGTCAAACCTCAACCTTTAATCTCTTCAATTATATTTTTGATACACAAAACAAGAAAATCTTTTTTTGCAGCATTACCACAGGTCTGTCAAAGAGATCGTAAACAGTTAACAATAATTATGTCTTGACGGACCAAAAAAAGAGGACGGTTGTTGAGTAAATCTTTTCTGTCAACGTAAGAAGAAAGATCTGACCAGTAAATATATCTTGATAAAATAGAGCTCAATTAAGATGAGCAGAACAAGTTCTGACAAAACACGTGGCAACACATACAGCTATTTCTGAAGTCTGATGAAGTCCAGAGTCAAAATTTTAAGTTCTAACAAATTTCTAACAAATTAAAATGTTCCACTTTTAAATCTGCATTAACTTAAAAAAACAACAACAAAACCCTACTGCCATACAACCTACATTATTTTTTGAATGAATCCCACCTCTAATATGTAAAAATATCCAATTACAGTCGAAAATTTTGGATTGGCAAAATTTTACGGGGCCCATGCCCCAATTTTTCCAAGCCTGTGACCAGAGAAGTCCTTGTGGTTCATACCTCACTATTTTAGAAACATTTCATTGAAGTAACAAGAGCTTTTTTTTCCAGGAAAACAAGGACAACATGTGTTTATATGTGCTTCAAGACAAATATGTTTTCATTTAGTGAAAGCCATTTGCATTCTTAGGTTAACCTCAGCTGGTCTGGTCTTGTCTAGTTAACTGCTAAGTAGTACCTCCAGGGTTTGAACATCATTAACTTTTACCAGTAATGTTGATTTTCTCTGACATATTGATTAGATCTCATAAGTTAGCTTTATGAAGCTTCATGTAGCTTTAAGCAGGAAGGCTGTTGTGATCAGCTGATTGGGGGCCAATAACTCACCAAAGCACTGAAACAACCAGACTCTGCCACGATCTTCTTTGACCAAACATTCTGCTTCTGTCATCTGTTCTCCTCTCAGTCACAGAACATCTTTTCAGCATGATGGTGTCAACCCTTCTCCACCCTGGCACCTGAAATCCAGCTCAGCAGTGCCCATGTCATAATTCTGAAAGTCTACTCCTTACTATAGATCCCTCCATCACCACCAACCGTGTCTAAACTCCATAAGAGGGTATCTGATCCTGCTGTTGGCCTCACTACCCCAACATTTTTTTCCTTTTTTTCTTTTCGTGTCTTGCCTCACTCCCGAGTCCTTGACAAGCAGATAGACACCATTCTTTTGACTGTGCATGTAGTAACAAGGAAGAGATGGGCAGAGCTTGCCCACCACTAATTAGCTTAGCTCAAACACTGGGAGTCAGTGGGTAGTGTTAGCCTGCCTCTGCCTACAGTCATCAGATAAACTCTTCAGCAACTCTAAATAGTCCTGTGTGCCTGTTGTTGTTGTTTCCCACCATCACCACCAACCGTGTCTAAACTCTACAAGAGGTTATCTGATCCTGCTTTTGGCCTCACTACCCCTTTAAAAGACAAATTGATCATTCATATCTAAGGGTCCCCTAATTGAAACAATTCTGAACCAAAGTTTAAGCTAGATACAGGAGACGGTTCTCTCTGCATTTAAATGTAAAGCTGCAGCATAAATCCTCCCGATCACCATTAATCTTAAACATTCTTTTTCTGTGATCATTTCGCATCAGTTCAGTGTTAATACATGCAGTAACTGTCTCTAACTGAGACTTTGCATGTGTAGAAAGTAGCTTTAGCATTGATCAGCAGCTTCAATGGCTGTTGACTTGGAGTGTCGGTATCAGTAAGAGTTGGCATAAACCCCCCTAAAACATAAAGCAAACTAAAAAATAATGAGCTGTGTAGGCAGCATGTGCAGCCAGCCATAAAAGCTGCTAACATGCTCTATCTACAAAACAAGTGTAATGCTGTTTCAGATGAGTGAAGTTTCAATTTAGCTCTGAGAGCCAGCAGCCTCCAGACGACACAAGTCTCAATTAGGAGAAACAATGAGTGCATTGTTGTCTTAATAATAAACAGATATTTCTCCTGCACCTTAACTCGGGCTCATTTGTGGATTGTTTTTTCCTTTAGCAGCTTATTATTCATTTTCATTTCCTGCAAAGTAAATACTGAGATTGGTATGCATGAAAAATGTAGAGGTTATTCTATCTGAGTGTTGAGAAAGAAAGCAGCAGATGATGTTGTCTGTTGTTCAGGTGGTACTCCCTGCTGTTATAAATTACTGCCACTAATCTGCAGATTATCCATGAAGAGGTAAAGAAAAACTGCAACTCAAGCTTTGTTGAGATAAAACTGTCTGACTGTGAAAGCCAAATCCTGATCTGGGTGTTTTCCTTAGTTACAGAAACCATCTCAAGCCCTTTTCAGCAGTGTTGTTTTTGGCAGCCATTTTAGATTCAGTTTTAGTCTTAGTCTTTTGGATGAAATTGTTTTTTAGTTTTAGTCACATTTTAGTCATTTCTATACCTGATAGTTTATAGTCTAGTTTTAGTTGACGAAAACTCAAAAAGGTTTTAGTCCAGTTTTAGTCAGTTTTAGTAAAAAAAAAAAAAAAAAAAAGGTATTAGTCTTTTAACACATTAATTTATGTCAATAAGTAGTGGAAATTGGAATCAAGGTTGACAGGTTGTATCAAGTGTTGCAATTCATAAAACAACAGTTAACCTTAATGCTTCTGTATAATAATCAGATTCCTTACCAGATTGATAGCTCTAGCCTAGATGTTCCCATTGATGCAATACTGCAGTGCTGGACTTCAGTGCTGATGGGCAAAAACCTTTTACAGTAAAAACCTAAATGGATAAACAGGCCCTTATAGTTGCTATGATAACTGTCTCTGCAGTGAGCACTAAAACAGTTACACAGATCAAATGATATTGATATTTCCCCATGTGCAATGGTGTAAATATTTTTGAACATTTGAGTTTGTTTTATTTATACTGTTCTTGCAGTTTTATTTTTTCTCTGGTCCATAACTTGCTATTATAGTAAGTGTTTTTTAGTTTTATTAACTCTATACTATTTTTATTATTATCATGTTTTGTTACTAGGCTGTTATTAATACCATAGTTAGATACTAAGATATTATAACGAGCAAAATCACATTTATTAAATATATGAATGGGTGCCCTACACCTGTGTCCGCTCTACAGACTTGATGCACAGACCGGATGTTTACAGCTGAGGTGCTGCAGCTTTGTCGACGTGCTATTAAGCTAAGCTAACTCGGTTTTACAATAGACACACTGCACTATCATGCTTTTTTGCTTCAACTTGTAGTGATCCCACACTTGGGATACCCTCTGCCCTTTCTTCTGCGGAGTCTCTTTTTTCTGCCCCTCTGTCCCTCCATAGTTTTACAATCCGCCTCGCCGGCTTCGTTACAGTGCGGTATCAGCAGCGGAAGCAGCATGCGCCACAGAAATGATCACCTCTCAGGACCGCCGTCTCCCTCTACAGTGCACTCTGTTTTTATTTCTGCTGGATTACATTGAAAGAATGTCCATAGATCATCTCAGCGTTTCTGACCACCAAGCTCCTTTGCTGGCGCTGCCGCCATGGTCCTCCAGTGAATTATTAAATGTGTCTGTGTGTGTGACGACTGACCACAGGTGTGCTGTGCAGGATGTGCGTTACATGCCAGGTGGTGGGCGTGATCGAACAAGGACAGGATGCAGCAGCACTGCTCATACTTTTTAGCTTTTGACAGACAGATTACACGCAAAATAGGCATTAATGTTGTGCATTTTGAACGTCTGACAGACCACCCACTTACATTTTAGTCCAGTCTCGTCTCGTCAAAAAAAACTCACACACGTCCCGTCATGTTTTAGTCATCAAAGATCCATGTTTAACTCGTCATCATCTCGTCATCGTCATGAAAAAAAGGGGCGTCATCGTCATCGTCATGGTTGACAAAAACAACACTGCTTTTCAGTGCATCTACAAGCAAAGGATGAATATGAGGTCTGGTGGCCCAGCCTTTTACCTTAAAAGTAAAATAATTGATCCTAAATCTGAGTGGATATTTGAACAAAGTTTGATGAAAATACCTCAGAGTATCCTTGACTCAAACATAACTTCTCTGGCCCTGGCTGTGGTAGAAGCTTAAAAAGGCTGATTTTTAGTCAAGTTCAAGCTGGTTCATTCAGATTCAAAGGTTGGTATCACTGGAATTTGAGACGATCACTGTCTGAATCTACAAATATGTACTGTATTTTCCGGACTATAAGTTGCACTTTTTTTCATAGTTTGGCTGGTCCTGTGACTTATAGTCAGGTGTGACTTCTTTATCAAAATATACATAATTAAACATGTTTTTAAACATTAATTCATACTGACAGACATGAAACAAGGAGTAAACATTATTGCCTACAGCAGCAAGAGGGCGCTCTAGGCTAGGCTAGACATAAACAAAATGATCCCAAAATGAAAATCCTATTCTGCAGATAACAAACTGCAGGTAGTAAAATATGCAACGGTAATCGTGAAGAAATAAAGTTTGGAGTGAGTGAGAAACTCATGAGGGACTGGCGAAAAGCAGAGGTTACTCTTACTGCAATGAAGAAAATGAAGAAAGCAAACCACGGGCAGTGCAGTTACGTCTCCACACTCTGGTAGCTGCCAAGGAGATGAATATAAATGAGGCATGTGGGCCTTCTTAGTGTTACCACTTCATGCAACGCAACCGCCTCTCTATCAGAGCACTAAATAAATGTGATTTATAGTCTGGTGCGACTTACATATGTTTTTTTCCTCTTCATGACACATTTTTTGATTGATGCCACTTATATTCTGGAGCGACTTATAGTCCGTAAAATATGGTAGGAGCACCAAACACTGCCAATGCATTTGTTGAAATTAGATGGTGTGCATGAGTTTGTTCTGTGTTTCATAGCAACTAAAAGTAACATATCTGAGGTCATTTTGATTGCAAACTGGTCAACCATAGACCATTTCTCCAATTTGATGACAAAAAAGTTATGCAATGTAGATTCAAAGTAACCCCCCCCAAAATAACCCAAAAACTGTAGTTTCCATGCCTGGTTGGTAGTTGACAGTCAGTCTTTTTCAATAAAATTACACAAATGTGCACACACGTGTTAGGAAGAGGGTTGTGGTGTACAAATAGACACTACAGTGAAGGGCTGTCATTAGTGCCAATTATATCAACTGATGGATGGACATATGGACATTGGAAAGGAAGGCTGGATACTCTAAAAAACAACCGCCCCGGCCCAGGCTGTCTCCAGCACAAAAGCAGAGAAAGCTCACTCTTTGTGTAACTTCTAGATTTGACATATTGTATGCTTTAGATCAGCTCTGCAAATCCTGAGACACACTGCCCCCGAGGATGATGAAGTAATAGAATCAGGATTTAGAATTCTTTACGGCTGTCAAACTACACGCAGCTCGAAACTCAAACTGATTTTTCAGCCTCGAGAGCATCTCTGCCTCTGAGAAACATTTTACATAACTAATACCCCAATCTGCTCGACAGTTTGCACTCCATCACGTGGATGAATGTTTTTGCTTTTCAGGCTGTTTCTTTTTTTTTTTAAAGCTGCTGATTCAGAGCAGCAGGTTGGCAGTCTGCCTGCGGGAGTGCCCACTCCTAAAAAACTCAGAAGCCCAGATGGTGTAACACCGCCCACTCAGGAGCCCTTCAGCGAGTCTGCTGGGTCTGTCTGACTCCAAACACCCACATCCAGATCACTCCTCCATCCCCATTGAGAAGGGCGCTCACCTGTGGCTGACTGTAGTGCTCCAGAGACATGGTGATCACATTGATGCAGATGATGAAGGTGATGACCAGGTCCAGGTAGTGGCTGGTGCACAGAGAATGGATGGCCAGACGGGCCGGACCGTAGGATGAATAGTAGGGCAGCTTCTGGGCCTCTGGAGACCGACAGAGTAAAGAGAGGAGGAGGCAGAGCACATATTCTGGTTAGAAAATGGACTTCGTGGAAAGGAAAGTAAACAGATGAAGGAGTTTGGATTTGAAGGCATATATTATGGAAAAAAGGATGGAAAAACACAGAAAGGCAGATTTAAAGTGGGAAAATGAGTCCATAAGGGCGTGAAAAAAAGCACACAAGAGGAAGGTGTTCAAAGAGAAACAAGATTTGGAAAATAAAGATGGATGAATACTTGGTTTGAAAATAAGAAGAGCAATAAGACAGAGGCAATTCAAGATGAAAACAGAAATGTTGAGATTTAGTTTTGCCAAAAGTGATGAAAACCGAGGGGGTGAAGAAATAAAGGGAGCATTATGGGAAGATTAAGCTGCGAGATAATATGAGGAGAAAAAGTTTAATAAATGTGACAGGCAGGTTAAGTAGTTTTAAATGAGTTGAAGAATTGACTATCTCAGAATCATGTAATTGAGGTTATATTCTTCTAAATTTAATTTGGAAGGTCTTAGACCCATGCCAGTGGGATTTTATGAAGAGAGGAGTTTTGTGTTTGCAGTGCTTTTTACCAAGTAGTTTTGTTTAGTTTATTTAGTGTGCACAATAAGTGATTACATAAAATCAAATTGGAAATGTTTAAAAAAGAAATGTGTCAAGAGGCCATCAGGCTTATGCAAGGGACCTCACCTTTCTATTAGAAGAAAAATAAAAAACAAAGAACAAGCAAGATTTCAGTAAGAACACAAACTAATACATGCATACACCTACACGTGTTCATTCATGCTTCAAAAACAAAAACAAATTATCAAAACTAAAACAAAAATGAACAGGTTCAACAAACAAACAGAAATATAAAGACAGTTTTCAAAGTACTATGAGCTTATTTCACATTTTAACTGAAAAGCAGCATTAAAATATTAAGATATAGAAAAGAGTGTGCACTTTGGCAGCTACTTATATGTACACATCCAACCACTTCAATTTCCCCCCTCCCTGCCAGCTGCCTGCCAACTTCCAGCCAAGTTACCAGCCAACTTCCAGCCACTGGAAGCTCCCCAATTCTCTGAGGTTGTGCCTAAAATCCACTGGACATACGCCTATTCCTGCATTTGCAGGGTGTCTCCATGAGATGGTGCCTCCCTCACAAGATGACATAGCCTCAACCTTTTCCTTGGTTCGTGAGTCAGCTGCCAAATCAGCTGGCAGCAAACTTTGCACCACAAATTCACCAAAATATGTCCCA
This sequence comes from Cetoscarus ocellatus, assembly GCA_037902135.1. Classification (NCBI taxonomy): domain Eukaryota; kingdom Metazoa; phylum Chordata; class Actinopteri; order Labriformes; family Labridae; genus Cetoscarus; species Cetoscarus ocellatus. The sequence continues at coordinate 1,493,512 of JBAMNC010001280.1, read as the reverse complement.
GAGTTTACAATCTAAGACTGTCAGGGTGGGCAGGCCCTGTCATGGACCTGTCAGGGACCGGCCAGGACCCTGACCAGGGAAAGAGGGGAAACTTGAAGTGGCTGTATCTGTAGTCTCAGTTTTTGGACAGAAAAGCTTGTGACTTTCAGCCAAACTTAAAGGTGCAGTGTGTCGAATTTGGCAGCATTTCGCCGAAGAGAAACGGTGAATATAGGATATAATGTTTCTATTTGTATGTAAAGTCCGTCAAAATAGGAGTACAACCATCCCCATAAAACGTTTGTTTTATTTAGTTAGAAAAAGCTTTAAAAAATTTACATTACCTTCATATAGGCCGATAGAACGATCCGCCATGTTGTCTACGGGTGGATTTTTGGGACAGAAGGAAAGAAACGCGAATCTGTCCGCCGGCTCTGAAATCTACCTGGAATGCAGGCGAAGAAGAGGAGAGAGGACGGCGGTGGATGTAGAGACAGTTGTTACTCTGCACTAGGGATTTAACCTTAACCCAGACCTTGTCACTTTAGTAAATGATGCCGTGTTCACGATCCCTTTTGGTCCTCACAGGCTTCCGTTGCTCACGATGTGACCTTTTGGTTACGGTTGGGCTCATTCTAGAATCTGAACGATAGATGTCGCTCAAATGCCAAATTCTACACAATGCACCTTTAAGACACTTTAGTTTTAGTCTGGATTTAAGAAATTCTCAAAATTGGTCCATAACTTGTACCATGCCCAAGCACAATTACAAGTATAAGGTCAGAGCCCTGGTAGACATTACATCTGTTCGGAGAGTGGAGTCCTCCCTGCTACTTGGATGTTTTGCTATTTTGAGACAACAACAAAGACCGTCTTTCCTTATTCAGATTTACTGTGGAGCTCAGAGAAAGGTGAGGTTTTGGGATTTGGCATGGTGCTCAACTTGGTGTTTGATTTCACACGAATCAAGCAAACCAAACTTTGAGGTTAGCAGCAATGTTGTTTTATCCCAGAGGCATTCATTTCTATATGTGTCCTTCTTCCAGGAGATTCATGTAACCTTCTTTCCCCTCAAAGCAGTGTTTGTTTGTCACTCTTCACTTTGTTTCCCCCCCTCGGTCTTACTTCTTCTCTTCTTCTCCATACGTCGCTGTCGTTTCTCCTCCCTCCGCCTGGCCTCCTCCACCTCCTGATGCTGGCGACACTTGTGGAAGTTTTCCACCACAACACCCACGAACATGTTGAGGACGAAGAAGCTGACGATGAGGAGGAAAGAGATGAAGTACAGCAGCATCCAGGGGTTGTTGTTGGTTATTGGCTGAAGGGGAAAAGAGCGATGGGAGAAAGTAAGTACTGGAAAAGTATTATGAGCTGGTTAGATAGTGACTGGCACCCCAATTTAAAAAGTAATGACATAGACTCCCGACTTCAGAAAGTACAGAAAAAGTAAGGGGGCCTTGACTTTTAGGTCAAATCCCAGTGTGGAGGCTGCAGAATAGGGGTGTCCAAGCTCCTGCTGTGGCCCATGGTCCATTTTTAAACAGCCTACAGCACATTTTAAGCTGTAAACTAAAACAAGGCCCATACAAGAACTTGTAGCTTGTGTTTGACTGATGGACAAAGACATGGATTGTGGCAGAAAATAGCACAAATTTAGCTCCTTGACTGTACTTTCAGCTCAATATCAAGGCTGGATCTACAAAGCATACTGGGTTTATCTTCCAAAGCATCAAAAGTCCGTAATGTTATACCAGTTATTCTCTTTGCTAAATGATGGCACCAAATTGGAATACAATGGCACTTAACAATTTCAGCCTCCATTGGAAAAATAAAAAACAAACAAAAAGTGAATGGAAATACATAAAAGTGATACGCCAACATTATTTTGTTTTTGTTTTCGTGTCTTGCCTCACTCCCGAGTCCATGACTGTGCGTGCAGTAATAAGGAAGAGATAGGCAAAGCTCGCCCACTGCAAATTAGCTTATCTCAAACACTGGGAGTCATTGGGAAGTGTTAGCCTGCCTCTGCTTACAGTCATCAGATAAACTATTCAGCAGCTCTAAACATGCCTGTGTGCTTGTTGTGCCTTATTTTTTTTTTGTTTACTGCGTTATGTTAAGTTATCTTCTTCTTCCACTATATTATCGTATTACTGCAAAGTGCCATCAAATTTAGGAATGGCTCGAAAACAAACTGCTCACTCACAACTGCGAATCAGTTCTCATCCTTCACTTCAAAGAGCTACTCAAAAGATTCAACTCGTTTTTGAACACCACATCTCTAGTGCAAACCACCGTGGAAAAAGGTCAACAAACAAAGCCTCTATTTTAGATTAGAAGAAGTGGAAGTGGAAGTTAACATAACTCGCAAAAAACGAGTCAAAACAAGCACACAGGAACATTTAGAGTCACTGAAGAGTTTATCTGAAGACGGTAGGCAGAAGCAGGATAACACTTCCCATTGACTCCCAGTGTTTGAGCTAAGCTAACTAGCGGTGAGCGAGCTCTGCCCGTCTCTTCCTGTTACTGCACGCACAGTCAAAAGAATGGTGTCTATCTGCTTGTCATGGACTCAGGAGTGAGGCAAGACAGGAAAGGAAAAAAAAGTTGGTATATCCTTTAAGTAAAATTAAAATTAAGAAAATTTCAAACTATTGTTTTTCATTTTATCAAGTAAATTAATTTTCTTGTCAAAATAGTAATTTAAATTAATACGTTCATCTATTATATTAAACCCATCTCTTTATAAAATTATATAACATCTTTATATGGCAGGAGCCTCTGATTAAATCAAATGCAGATCAACACCTGATGGCCAAGCCACTTTACAAACATCATTCAGCCACTGACACTTATGGCTTAAAGAATCTTCATGTTGCAACCTGCTTTATTAATTATTTTTTCATGCTCTTATATATTTTGATGTCTTATTTTTATATTCCTACTGCTCTACTGTGTTCAAGAGCGACTGAAACAACCAAATTTCCCCTTGGTGATGAATAATGTATTTCTGATTCTGAATCTGACTGACGAATAGAGTCTGGACATCCCTGCTTTAGAACATATGCATAACACCTCATTGATCATCAACAATATGTTAGTTTCTGTGCTTTCTAAGAACTCAGTTTTACTTGGGCTTACATAAAAAGTCTACATTTTGACTCAGCGTCAAAAAAATGAAAAATGTAATCCACTTGAACTATTTATATAAAGCCACAGTCAGAGCAGTCCAACATTCACATTAAAGTTTGAGAGAGGGACCAGAGAGACAGACGAAGAAGACAATGTGAGGAAATTGTGGGGATGATTGGACGTGGAGGTAGTTATTTCAGAGTCATTATAAAACAAAAATCAAGTTCATGAGTGGTGGAGTCGGAGATGAGAGTCAGATTTTAGATTCAGAGGAGGGCTGAGTGTTGAAAGCTCGGGGTGGAGTGCAAATGGGATTAGTCATTCAGAGCCATGTAGGACTGCAGCGAGGTTTCTCCCTCAGGCTGTGGACTGAATCATGCAGAATAATGCCCCCTCTCTATAATAGATATTTTAATAGATCTTCAAATGAAACTGATTCTAAAGGGAATCCATTCATTTTGTAAACCTAACCGGGACTAAATTGCATCAAGTCACCAGAGTTTGACGTCAAACGTGAAAAGTTGCTGGTTTGTCTGGTTAACTTTACAGACTGCAGAGAAGTCTTTAATAACACAAAGAGGGGCTGGTCTTCAGGATAAGCACCCCCTTAACCTCAGCTAATCTTCAAGAAATTGGAGGATCAATGGATCAGATAAAAATAAACCTAACTTCAGTCTGCCAAAGCTTTTGCATTAACTTCCTCTTTCTTTTTTAGTTTTTGAGCCAACACAGACAGAAGAATGCCGTCAGTCTGCTTGTCATGGACTCAGGAGTGAGGCAAGTCACAATAACAAAGAAAAGTTGTTGTATCCCGTTACTCAAACCTCTAAATGAGGCACTTTGAACCCATGCACTTTCTCTGTGCCGTGGAGTGATATTATCCTCTACTTATCTTATTTATTCTCTTCTACACAAGCACATCTGCGGTGGTTTGCGCATGTGCCCTGCGGTTTAGTTTGTATTACTTTTGAAAATTAGTCTAAAAATAGATAACCTAACATAACGCGGTAAAAAAAGAGTCACAACAAACACACAGGACTGTTCTGAGCTGCTAAAGAGTTTATATGGTGACTGTAGGCAGAGAGACAGGCTAATGCTACCCATTGACTCCCAGTGGTTGAGCTAAGTGTCAGGATACATGCAAAAACTAACAAAACCAAGGTGAAGGCCCCATTGCAGATTCACATAAAGGCTTTATTGTAAACTAAATCAAGACTACAAACCTAAAACTAATCCTTAACAAAAAGTCCAAGTCTTAAAGGATGACACCTGGACCTTATTTTTAGGATTAAATACGCTCGTAGACTCACCCAGACAATTTTGGCGGAGCTCGGAGCCGTTTTCGAGCAATTTAGATCCATCCGACGGCGTTTTTCTCTCATGCCATAGTAGCAGATGGGGCCAGAAATTGAAGCCCCTAAATTAGACATTATCTGCTGCGAAACTAGCTCATTTCAGCTACATTTTATAAATGAATGGCCAGTGTTATCACCATGTCAGCTCAACTTCGTTGTTATGGTCATCCGGGGCTTTACAAGGATGGGTAACTTTTGGTGACGTCATAGACATGCACCGCAAGAGCGCAGCTCAGTAGAGCCGCTGTTGTTGCTAGGCTACACAGCTACACGGCTATTTTTGTGCAACATGGCGGAATATTTATCCGATGTAGAAGTGTCTGACAACGACTTTGAGTATAATGGATGCCCGTATCGTTTTGAGCCAGGATATACCGACGAGGAGCTATTTGAAAGGAGGATGCAGAGGGAAAGAGCCGAACAGCTGGCCAGAGAACAAGCAACCACTGTACATCCACGAATGGGGGCTGACTGGTGGTGTTGTTGTGGACATTGCACGGCAATGGCAACAGAGGAGGAGTGAGTTTCGCAGCAGATAATGTCTAATTTAGGGGCTTCAATTTCTGGCCCCGTCTGCTACTATGGCATGAGAGAAAATGCCGTCGGATGGATCTAAATTGCTCGAAAATGGCTCCGAGGTCCGCCAAAATTGTTTTACGAGCGTATTTAATCCTAAAAATAAGGTCCAGGTGTCAAAAAAACGAACTTATCCTTTAAATAAATAAACCCTCTAACCGAGTATCAAATACTAAACAAAAATCTAACAAAGTAACAAATTAACACTGAAAACTCAAGAAGAAAACTCAAGCTACAAATCAAAGTCACTAAAAAGTCCAACAAAAGACAAACTAAAAACACAAGGAAACACTAGAAACACTGGGACACTTGGCATATAAAAACTAAACTAACAAAAAACCAGGAGAAGAACCCAAATGTAGATTAAACAAACAAAGGCTTTATTGAAAGACTAAGAAAAAGGGATCAAAAAGCTAAAACTAATCCATTATAAAAAGGTCCAAACCAAAAAACAACAATCTCTCCAAAGTATCAATGAAAAATACTGGAACTAAACTCAAAGTACAAATCAAAATCACTACAAAGCTCAACAACAACAAAAAAAAAACAATCTACCAAAACAGGAGGAACACTGGTGGAAAAATGCTTTTGTGTATCGGGTTTTATAAAGTACAGAGCTTCACCTTCTTTGTTTATCTAGTTGTCTAGATATGCTATTAGACTAAAAAATAAGTCCTGACAGGTGGATGTAAATATTCTAAAGACGCTGGTTGAGATGGTCTGATGATCTGGTGAGGACGTCTCTCTGTGGAGGAGTTTTGAGAACATCCAGCTGGGTGGAGATCCCGTGAACAGAAGGATGGATTTCTTTCTCCCTTCTGGTCTAAGAAAGCGTGGGAATCCCTAAAAAGAGCTGAGGGGTGTCGCTGAAGATCCAGGCAAGAAGCCTACATGACTCATTTTGCAATTACAAAATCAAAACAAATAGTTTGTAGAAAAACTTGATGATTTAAGGGTAGAGTAAGAGACTTTCTGTGAGCGAGCGAAGTTTGTATGAGTGTTTCAAACATGCTTTATATCATGTGTTTGATGTTACCTGCTGGTCGATTCCCACTGCATCCAGTCCATGGTACATGATGTTAACCCAGCCGTCTTTCGAGGCCAAAACAAATAGCGACATGAGAGCCTGGGACACAAACAAAAAACAGATTATATATTCCAGTCACCAAAACAGCAGCATTTTTTTGTGCTAACTGTTTTTTAATCAAACTGCTGGATTAATCACAGTAATTTCACCACAGCAAACATTTCTTAGAGGGATCTGTGACCAAACCGGCTTATTTTGTTTAAGTGCCTTTCTATACACTCACAGGCCACTTTATTAGGTACTGCCTTAATTCCTGATGGGATAGGCTCAACAAGAAGCTGGAGGTGTTATAGATCTTTGGTCCATGTTGACATGATGGCATCAGCTTTGTCTGCTACTCTTCTGCCACATCCCACTTTGGTCCTCTGTTGGACTGAGATCTGGTGGCTGTGGAGGACACTGGAGTACAGTGACCTCATTGTCATGTTTAAGAAACAAGTTTGCGATGATTTGAGCTTCATGACTTGGCGTGTTATCTTGTTATAAGTAGCCATCAGGAGATGGGTACACTGTGGTTATAAAGGGATGAATACGGTCAGGAACAATACTCAGGCAGACTGTGGGGTTTAAACAATGCTTGATTGGCTGAGAAAATATTCCCAACACTATTAAAGGCTGGATGGATCCATGCTTGATGTTATTCAGTCCAAATTATGACTCTTCCATCTGACTGCCACAGCAGAAATCAAGACCAGGCTACACTTTTCTACACAAGTGGCATCTGGTGTAGTCTTCTGCTGCTCGAGCCGGTCTGCTTCAAGACTTTTTGAGTTACTGGTGCCTTTTTATTATCTCAAACTACTCTGGCTCAGTGTTAATTTTGTTGACTAATTCATAGTTTTCCTCAACAACCTTTTTACCCTGATGAAAACTAGACAGTAACTAAAAAAACAAGTGCACATGGACAAACACTAAAACGAAATTAACTGACATGTTCATCAACGAAATAAAAACTAGACTAAAATGTTTGACAGAGACTTAATCCAATCAGACCTAATTTGCTCATGTAGAAAGTAGGGACAAGTTAGGAATAAATCCAATCACAGCTACTCTGGTTGTGCGGAAAGGTTGGATGAGTTAAGAGGGACATCCAATCACAACTGCCTTAGCTTGGTGGTGGCGGGATAAGTTGTGGAGCGATCCAATCAGAGCTACTTTCTTTGCGAGGGAGGGCAGTTGGATGTTCCCCCGTGAAGACGGCGGTGTCAGTACTACGCACACATCTCACGTTCTGCTGCAAGAATTGCAGCTGTTAGACTCCACAGCAAAAACTTCTCTAGCGTGCAATAAACCATATCTATATGTATATCCTGTACATGTCTGTATTCATTAGGATATTCTGTGTATACAGTCATATATATAAATATCTCAAATCTCTCTTTCCAACTATAATATATCAAACATGTATATAACAGCTGTAAATACCACTTGATATATTTTGTTTATTTTCATTTGTAAGTTTCATTCTTTATATTTCTTTTTTGTATTTTATCGCTGCTGTAAATTTGGAGTTTCCCCCTGTGGGACTAATAAAGGAATATCGTATCTTATCTTATGCTGACGCCTGGGAGAAAAAGAAGAGACATTTCATGCAATTCACGTTTGACGCTGTGGAGAACAAGTCGCTGTGTAAACTATGTGGCGTGATTGTAACCTTTAAAAACACAACAAACTTGAAGCAGCGTCTCCAGGTGAGTCATCCTATCATAACATCTATGCAACAGAGAGAAGACCGGAGCTAACATTACTATACGGCCTGTTGGTGTGTTTTTACTCGACTTCGACACCGTAGCAGTGCAAATGAGGTGATAAAATAATGAAACGTTTTATGAAACGCGTTGGTGTTGATGAGAAACGTAAATAATTTATCCAAGGGTAAAACATGACTTCAGAAATTCAGGGAAACATAAAAAGCCTTACACTTAACACTTCATATTTTAGTCGACTTAATTTACAGAAGATTTCATCGACTGAAATGTTGTGAAATTTCATCAACTAAAACTAGACTAAAATTAAAACAATTTAGATGACTAAGTTATGACAAAAACTAAAAGACTATATATAAAACTAAATTAAAAAGTGCTATCAAGATTAACACTGTTGTGGCCATTCTCCTCTGAACTCTGGCATCAACAAGGCATTTTTTGCCCAGAGAACTGCCACTCATTGGATACTTTCCCTTTTCCGGACCAACACCAACAACTCTCCCATCATCTAAATCTTTCTCCTCCATTTTGAAGCTCAGTGTGAACTTCAGCAGGTCATCTTGTCCATGTCTACATGTCTGAATACACTGAGTTAGCAGGTGTACCTAGGTGGCTAGTGAGTGCATATAATTAATAATCCTTTTGCACACACAGATGAAAGATTTCTCCGTCCTATAGAATAATAACATCAGTATTTCATCTTAATGAACGTGTGCAGAGTTGTTTGTGTTTACATTCAGAGCAAACATGTTCAAAGAAAAGCAGGCAGGTTGTGTTCCCCTCTCTCGCACCTGTCCTAGGTTGTCAAAGTTGTATTTGTGGTGAACCCATCGATAGCTGGCAGCCAGACAGTCGGATTTGTTCGTAATGTTTTTCACGTCGAAGCCCACACAGTAGTAGAACTTCCCTTTGAAGAGCTGGAGAGGAAAACAGGGAGGGAGAGAAAGAGAAAGAAGGGGAAATGAGAGAGGGAGGCACACAAAGACACTCTGATGAAGTCATGACAACCTTTGTTTGTAGCATCTTCTTTCATGGAGCGTTTGAGGGGATTTCTTAATTAGCCTCTGCAACTAGTGTTTGAATGAAATATAACTTCAAACTCAGGCAACGCTTGAAATCAACAGTGTGTTTTCTTCTCCTGGGAGACGATGGATTTAATTTCCAATCAAACTGAACGCATCAAAGGCCGAAGTGATTAAATTACGCGTTGGGGAGGATGCAGAAGGAATAATAACTTAAGATGATGTTGAGACTGACAATTCAAGCAAAAGTAGATGGGAACTGGAAAAAGAGCTGTATGTTTAAACTCACCAGTGTGTGAAGTGCACTGGATACAACACTAATGATAAAGCCTGCCATGGTGATTCTGTTAAAACTGACACTTTCGAGGCACAAAGTGTGATTTAATGAGACATTTCTGACAGTAAAGTAAGGAAAATGATCCAGAGAAATTTAAACTGACATGTTTTTGTTTACATGTAAAAATGTACCTGAACTTATCATGACGGTCGCCCAGGCAGGTGGAGAACTTGATTGTCTTTTCTTTTCCTTTTTTGGCTTTAGAAATAAAAAGAATTCATCCTAACGTGGAAGTGCTCCGAGTGCTTACAAACCTCCGCAAAGGTATTTCCTAATTTCAGAAAATTCTCCTTAAAATGCTCCATTATGTACTTCCTGGAGTTTATGATGTCATAGCAATACAGCCTCCACCTACGTGTTTTCTGCTCATCACAGGCAGACGCCACGACTGTTTTGAAAGTCCACTCTGAAGCCTGTAAGCCCTCCCCCCTCCTCACATCAGACATCATTTGGGCAGCCAATCAAGGCAGAGCTAATTATTATAGCCTCCTGTAGCCTCCCTCTCACTCAGATCTGAGTGTTTCCAAAGGGGAGGGGAAAAGGGCTGCATCTGATCCTCTACCAAGACACATTTTTCATTTTCAACTCAAATTAAATCAAACCCTTGATTAACAGACATCCCAGACATGATGTGAACTGTCTAACAGATTAGGACATTAGACCTTTAAGACACCTCGATACATACGTTAATCTTTAGACCAGATAATGAGGCCTTTGTTGACCTTGGTTAGAGGAAGGGGTCCAGACCATGATTTGGGATGATTATCTTGGATTTTGTTCTCTCCATAACACTAAATGTAGAAAACATGCAATATTTTGATAAGATTTAACAGATATTAAAACAAATTAAATAAAAAAAAAATGAAAAATAATTTTTTGCATTTTAGAAAAAAATGGATATTTAAGTATTTTTAATTGCAAACAGAGTTTTAGCTTAATAAAATTTTATTCTTACACACAGGGTCTTGTATTTCACATTTGATTGTGTGTGTTTGATTGTGTATGTATGTATAAACAGGAACAACTATGTTTTTTAAAAGTATATTAATACCTGTTTTTGTTTTTCTTTTTTTGGTTCATTTAATGTTTTTTCATAGAAAAAAAGGATTCTGTATTTGATAATATGTTGCTCCGTTTGAAAAGTTTCATACATAAAATTTTTTTGTGCTTCATTTTAGGCCACATAACATTTTTATACAGCCTTATAAGAAAATAAGTTTAAGGGAGTTTAAGTGTTGCAACTTTAGGTTACAATATTTTTAAGATCTGATCAGTTCATGTTTAATTTCAAGAATTTATGCATTTACCTCCTACTTGTTTAAAGGTCATCGAGATTCCCTCTTTAAAAACAGAATAAAGGTCAAATAAAGAGAGCATATTATTTAGTTTTTGACAGAGTTTACCTGAACACCAAGAATGCCAAAGATGATGAAGAAGGCGCAGCAGATGAGGACGATGTTGCCGATGGGTTTGAGCGACGTGATGAGGGTCTCGACCACCAGTTTGAGACCCGGAGCTCTGCTGATCACCCTGCAGAACGGAGAGAGTCATGCAAAGACAGAGAGCGAAAAATTAAGAGAGACTGAAAGACCAAACACAGGAAACAGTAAACTAATGAGACAAAGGGAACAGCATCAAATGATTAGTCTGAAAAGTTTGATTTTAAGGCTTGAACCTGCTCTTATGTGATGAAATATGAGTTATTATCAAGAGCACCAACTAAAGGGCAGCTGTGTGGGCTGATCTGACGCAGCTTTAGGCAGCACTTTCACCGTCTGATATAACAATCTGTAAACAGTGTCAAATATACATTAACAACTGACATTTGCATTATAATAGAATAAAGCAGTTTGCATGAGAAAGACAGAGCAGGATCCCTTCATGCATTCATGGTAATAACAGCAAAGACATAATCCACTCACTCCCAGAATGACCTTAGCTGACCTCAATTTGGGCTTCAAACGCTGAAGGCTCCTGGCTGCTGCTTTCAGCATTTTCACAACTGCTCTTTCGGGTCATGTCTGACACTAAATGGTCAAAATCTATAAGAGGTGATTTTAAGATTCAGGCTCAGAAATGTCCACGGGGGTCACAAGATAGATCTAAAGTGTCATAAAATGATTAATAGCACAAAAGGGCAATTTAATTTGACAAAAGGGTGACATTTTCATACATTCCTTCTGACATTTTGATTTAATGTTTGATTTTCTCCTTTTATATTATTACAAGTTATACTAATAGTACAGTACCAGGGGGGATATTTAGGTCTTTGTTTCAATTGCTCACATTGTGCAAAAAAAAATTGTGTTACCCACTATGAGAGGGTGGGAACGTGGCATTTGTTTTGGGTTACAGAGAAAAGGAAGGATTTTCTTGAAAATATATAAATATAACTGAATCCCTGGTAGCTTCATTCTTTTTTTTGTTTCATATTTTTATTGATGTGCATACAGGAGAAACAAAGGCACTTACACATACCAGGACAGCATTAAACATGCTTGTATACACCATTCGATTTAGATTTGCATTTTTTAAGAACACATAACGAGTACAAGAAATACAACCAGATAGACAATACAGTGGAATAAGAAAATACATACAGACGTGGACAAAATTGTTGGTACACTTTCGTTAAAGAAAGAAAAACCCACATGGCCACTGAAATAACTTGAAACTGACAAAAGTAATAACAAATAAAAATTTACTGAAAATCAACTAATAAACATCAGACATTGCTTTTGAATTGTGGCTCCACAGAATCATTTAAAAAAAACAAACTAATGAAACTGGCCTGGACAAAAATGATGGTACCCTCAACTCAATATTTTGTTGCACAACCTCTTGAGGCAATCACTGCAATCAGGCGATTTCTGTACCTCTCAATGAGACTTCTGCACCTGTCGACAGGTATTTTGGCCCACTCCTCGTGAGCAAATTGCTCCAGCTATCTCAGGTTTTAAGGGTGTCTTCTCCAGACAAATCATTTTCAATCTTTTCTTGGTGTACCATCATTTTTGTCCAGGCCAGTTTCATTATTTTATTTTTCTAAATAACTCTGTTGAACCACAATTCAAACGCAATGTCTGATTTTCATTAGCTGATTTTCAGTAATTTTTTATTTATTATTACTTCTGTCAGTTTCAAGTTGTTTCAGTGACCATTGTGGGTTTTCTTTCTTTATATGTGTGTGTGTCTCTGTGTGTGTGTATATTCATCATAAACATAAGAATAAATAAAAATGAATAAATGATAATGAATAAACAATAATTTAAAATAAAATAAAAACGGATGGGGGAGTGTGCAAAAAAAAGCATAAACAGTTGCCTTTTTTTGTAGAATTTATTCAAGTTTCCCATTTTTTTGAATGTCTAATTTTCTCTACTTTTAATAAAGGCATATCCTCATTTATCCATTATTTGCTGGGAGGAGCTGTTGTGGATTTCCAGTTAAGAAGAAGGCACTTAGCAATTATGGAGGTAAAAGCTATTACCTCCAATTCTTTAGTACAGTATTGGATAAACTTTTTCGGTAGAACGATGTAATGTAAAAATGTCAATTGTTATTGAGAATATCTTGGACATGGTGTTGAAATGAGTTTGCCAAAAGTTGGCAGGATAAAAACATATGCGTAAGATTGCAGGGTGAACCTCCATTTCATTTGTCACAAGCATCTACCATATTTGGGAAAACCCGTGCCAGCTTTGTCTGTGAATAATGACCTCTAAATACAACTCTAAACTGTATCAAGGCCAAACAGGCACAAATACAGTTTTCTGAATGACCGTCAGTGCGGAAATAACCAATAAAGCTTCATTCTTGAATCGAGAGGATAGCTTCTTAGGATCCACTGAACACATTTCTGTTGATTCCCCTTACCTCAGGGGGCGCAGCGTCCTGAGCAACCTGAGAACACGAAGGACCCCGAGGATCTTAGCCCCGCCTGCCATCGACACCACGATGTCAATCAGGGACACGAACACGAGAAAACCATCGAGGATGTTCCAGCTGCTCCTCAGATAGGCTTTCTCCCCCAGGTACAGGCCCATGGACACCACCTGGAGAGATGAAGGCAGAGAGATGCAGAACCACACACTGGTTTTACTCACGAGGCTACACACAAACACACGCTCTTTGATATTCAGATTCCTTATTAAGCTCCTCAAACTGGCTCTTCATTCCCTGTCAGCTGCTTACTGGAGGCTCAGAATGGCTCGGAAAGATGAGGGACATATAAAAATCTCAAAGATGAAAGCAAAAAAAAATGGAGGAGGGGGAAAGTAGAGGTATGTGATTGAAGGAGAGTGAAGTGGAATCCAAAAGAGTTGAATTTCCGTGGAGATTAAAGGAGGAAAGGAGGAGAAAACAAGCACTAGCTCTTAAACCCCCTGATAAGAAATTTACTACTCATGGGAAAAAGGGAAAACAGAAAGAAAGTGCAGAAGAAAGGCTCGATTTCAGCGCTGGAAATGTCTTGCACTGAATTAAGCTTCATGCTATTTTGGATGATGAATCCACAGTGAAATCAGAGCCCTGCTGTCTTGTATTAGTGAAGTTAACCAGCTTTTATTTTGGCACTGCTTTTGCTGACTACAGAGAAACTGGGTGAGAAGTCAATGATTAAAACTTAGGAGGAATCATTGGAGGGAAAGCTCTCCTCTGTTTAAAATTCAGTTGAGATGTACAGTATGCTGGACTGCTGACAGTACACTTTAGCAGTTTGCCCAAATCCCCTTAAATCAGAAACTTCTACTGTACACTTCCCTCCTGAACTCATGCTGTTAGAGCAGGCAGGACAAAAAGCCACGGTGTGATGTGACCAATGCTCTTCACAGAACGGCCTGCTACAAACAGATGTGAGGTTTAAGCTTGAACTGCAGACTAATATGACCACAAATGTCCAAGAGGAAATGGACCAATGTGAAGCTTCTCACAACTGATTATATGTCCAGTTAATCCTCAAGTGTGTCGAGTCAGTATGGTTATTTTCCTGCTCCTGATTAAAGGGATAGTTCCATTTTTCTGAAGTGGGGTGTATGAGCTCCATATGGCCACTAAGTACATTAGATGCAGTAGAAAGTTCTCTCCTCTTCCTCAGTAAGCCACAGTTTGTAAAAGTTTGTGATGCAGAACCAGCCGCAAACAGGGAAGTACTGTACCAAATACAAAGGGAATTTTCTCCACCTACAACTCGCGGCAGCGCTGCGCGGAGGAATACACGACGTGAGTCAGTTAGTCCCAGATAAACTTTATTTTTCCGGGAAGTTAATGCACTCAAAAAAATTTCTAGGTAGCGTACTCTTAAACTGTGGTATTATTATATTTTTTTGATGGGAGTTTTTGCAGGCGGAGAAAATACCCTTTGTACTTGGTACAACGCTTACCTGTTTGCGGCTGGTTCTGCGTAACAGACTCTTACAGACTGTGGCTTACTGAGGGAGAGGAGAGAACTTTCTACTGCATCTAATGTACTCAGTGGCCATATGGAGCTCATACAACCCCACTTCAAAAAAACTGAACTATCCTTTTAAGTCAGAGAACCTCCCTTCTTTGACTTCAAATGTCCAGCATATTTGTTACTCAGAATTCCAGATAAAAAGCCATACAGTCCTGAAATAAAAGTCAAGTAATAATATAAATAGCCAGTCCTTTAAGAGAACTGAAGATGTCTTTTTAGCACTTAACATGTTGGATTGTATCAACTTTTATGGAGACAGGCAAACTGTCATTTATGATTATTTAGGATTGAAAATCTAAAACCTTAGCCATTTCGATGTAAAGAAAAATAATTACAATGTGTTGTGGTGGACTTTTTGTATGCATTTATTTTTACCTGATATTTATTTACATTTTGATGTAATTAGTTCAGTAACTTTAGCTGTACTGCTGTGTGAATGACCTGGTGAACTCTGTGCACAAGAGATTATACCTAGTTTTATTGTACCCCAAATTTGGTAAGGAGCTCTGTGAAGTTATTTTTTCTCCTTTTCCCAAGGCCAGAAACATGTTTGAGATGGTATATAAGGGAGTGACACATTTTTCCAGTGGGACAATACTCTGAACTGCTTTCTGCCGTGTGCTTCTCTGTGTTGTGTTGTTGGTGCATTGCTAACTTTACAGTCATGTTTTTTGACTCTCCACAGGCAGATCAAATTTTCCGCAACAGTGTTGTGAAGCTATCCTGAATTGTTAATGGAAGGCAATCAAAGCCTATAAAAACATAATGTCAAACATCACTCTTAAAAGTCTGATGTAGTTTTTTAAGTCTTTATTAAATTTTTTCTTAAAATTGGAAAAGAAAAGGTGAGCAGGGTGGGTAGCACCGGCAATTGAACGTTTCATACTTTTACAGCTCATGAACAGAGCAGCAAACATACATACAACAGGCTAGGTGACATATGTAAAATGATGACCAGCTTTTTCTTGTTTTCTGATGTTATGCTACACAAACAGGATGCATGCCAGGACAGCCAGTTGATGACACTGGGGCCCTCCATCTTGGTTTCGTTTTGTGGTCAAAATTGACCCTTCACTAAGCTCCGCCCCCCTTGGTTACTGTTGCTATGCCTGTCAAGCTTTCCCTCCTAAAATGAGACATATGGAGTTTTTAGCAATGCCAGTGAGTGATATTCAGTATCTGCAAATTTCTGGACAAATTCTTCAGAGACATCAGAAAGAAGCAGACAGAAAGTTCTCCAGTATGATTTTGAGTGATACATTCACCAAATCACATGTTTGTCAGAGTTCAAATGACATTAAAATAGAGGGGAACGCGCACAGATCTCAACGCAAGCATCAAGAACCCCAAGTGTTGACACTTAATTGAAATTTAAATTAATGATAAGTTAGCTTTCATCATCGTTGTGTTTGCCCATTTCTTTGCGTTCATTCGCAAAATGCTAAAAGATATCAGTATGTCAGAACTTATCTCTGTTGCGAGTATTTCTTTTTGCTCAAATATTACCCAGTGGCTCAAGGTTTGACAGAAGTAACCTACTATTGAGATGTCTTTGTTTGCTAATGTTATCTTACCTTATGCACAGAGCTGTGGTTAGCTAACGTTAGTTAGCACCTTACTTTAGAACAAACTTAGGTGTTCTTGTCCTCACCGGCATCTTTCTTCTTGCATCCTGGGCTTGGGGAAGGCAAAAAAATCAACACCACCCTCCAGACTTCTCGGATATCGCCTATCAGACTTGCTAGTCCTGTATGCACACTGCTTAGGCATAATGTTTTCTGCCTAGGGCTTGTCAGGCCTCTCGTACATAGTTACGGTTGTTAACGTAGGATTGGACAGGAGCCATCTGCAAGAGGGGCTTTGCGAAGGGTCATTTGCAAGATCTCAAGTCTGTGGAAACACAAATCATCTCTACAAATGACAGATGTGTGTTATTGAGTATATGGGATGTTCATTGTGTGCATTCTGAGGATTATGACATCCAAAAATGCTTGTATGTGTCTTTATATCTGTGGCCCTCTGTGCTCTTTGATTTGGTTAAGAATTGATAATAGCTGAGTGGGCAGCCAGTTTAACTCTCCAGTCAAGTTGTGATGGGGATGGAATCAAAAAGAGAGCAAAAGGTGAGAGGATTGTTGAAAGAAAATGCTTGTGTGAGGTGGACGAAATCAACAATTTTGTGGAAACAGTCTGACATTCGTCAGAGAAGGGATGAAAGGTGGGAGTAAGGGGTGGAGGGGAAAGGCAGAGAGCTCCAAAGCGGGAAGTAGAAAGTCATATGATATCAATACAAGCTGAAAGGTTGGAGGAAAAGTTGTATGACAGATGTTTTGACGTCTGCCGGGTGCTTTCACACTAATAACAGCCTGGTGTGGCTGTCATGTCAGAGAACTGTCAAAGATGCAGCTTGTTTGTGTGCCTGGATTGGCAGAAAATGGCACAACAGAGAGATCGGTTGAACAATAGAAAAATCTGGAAATGCATGGATAAGCAGTTACAGTGTTTATGCATCTGTTTGGGAACATGCCATAAGCATAATGGAGGTGCAGCAGAATGAAAAATGCTGCAGAATGAATCACTGAAAATGTGTCTTTTGCTTATTCAACTGTGGGAATCTGTAAGCTTGACAGAGGGTATTGCAGATGCAGCTTTATGATCAATAATATTTACACACATTCTGAAGATTCTGTATTGACCCAGATTCCCCACTGTAATATGTATGTACAGTATATCTCTATGAAACATCCTGACTCTGGTAATTACTTCTGCAATATAATGAACGCCTCTTTTGTTGCCATCAAATCTGTTTCCAGGGCCTACCACAGGAGATCTCTGGGCCTATAAGGCCTCTTTCTTAGGCCTGGGATCCAAAGTTGCCCCCACAATAGGCTTGATGACCTTAACACCACAACTTCTTGCAGCCTTCTTCTACTGGAGGCTTTGAACATCAACCCTTCAGACCATGTCCCACACCTCCAGTGGGTAACACAAGAAAATTTTCCAGAGGTGAGAGTTCAAGACCTCATGAGCAGAGGCCAATGATAACGTTTCCTCTTCACTCCCCTGTCTAGGTTTACCAGGTCTGTTACGAAGCCTCCCCTACCATCTGATCCAACTAACTACCCAGAGATGATCAGTTGACATCTCCACTACTTTCTTCACTTGGATATTCAAGACTTGTTGCTGCAGATCAGATGAAACAGCTACAAAACCAACCCTTGATTTCTTACCTTGGGTCCTCCGGTGCCATTATGAGCATCCCTGTGCTCAAATACGGTGTTCGTGATGGCCAGTCCATGACTACCACAGGAGGTCAAAATTGAGCGGTAAATACTAGGGAGGGGAATCACGGGGTACCTTATGATATGATACAATACGTTATATATGGTCCATGATAATGATATAATCATGACGCAGTGATTCTGCGGTAATCGATATATTGCGGAAAAAAATAATATAACAATTTGTTACAATTGCTTTTGTCTGTTACTTCAATGTTGTAGAAGCTGAAGTGTATCCATACTTGACAGTGTTAGTGTTAATTTTGACAGCACTTTTTGAATTAGTTTTAGTTATAGTCTTTTGTCTCAAATATCTTCTAGTTTGATTCATAATTTAGTCATCTAAATTGTTTTAATTTTAGTCTAGCTTTAGCTGATGAAATTTCACAACATTTTGGTGGATGAAATCTACTGTAAATTTAGTCGACTAAAATATGAAGTGTAAAGTGTAAGGCATTTTTTAAGTTTCCTTGAATTTCTGAAGTCATGTTTTACACTTGGATAAAATGAAACATCTATTAACCCATTATCGAATGTTAGTAAAGTTTGAATGTATAAATGAACAGAAACAAATTGAACTTTTGTGTGAAATGCAGTCACCTTTATTTAGGCTACCTGGCAGAGCATCTCAGTTACAATACCAGAATTGATAACAAACAGTGAACCTGCTCTACATGAATATATCAATTCATAAAGAGAGTAGCTCTGATTGGATCGCTCCACAACTTATCCCACCACCACCAAGCTAAGGCAGCTGCGATTGGATGTCTCTCTTAACTCATCCAACCTTTCCACACAACCAAAGTAGCTGTGATTGGATGTATTCCTAACTTGTCCCTACTTTCTACATGAGCAAATTAGGTCTGATTGGATTAAGTCTCTGTCAATCATTTTCATCTAACTTTTATTTGTTGAGAAAAATGTCAGTTAATTTAGTTTTAGTTTTTGTCCATATGCACTTGTTTTTTAGTTATAGTCTAGTTTTCGTCAGGGGAAAAAGTTTGTTGATGAAAACTGAGAGGAAAATAATTGGTCAACAAAATTAACACTCCTGACGGCCGGCTTTCAACCTCATTTATTCTGATTTACAAGGAATTAACGCCTATTTTGTCATGGTTTTTATTATTGAGAATTTTATTCAAAGGTTAAATTTAGCTGAAAAGATTTTTTCAGACATTGTAATAAGTACTATTTGTAAACCAATTCATGGTTTCTGTAGATCACATTAATACTTGGCTTGGGAAAAAGGTGCACACCAGTGTCAGGTCCTGATTTAGTGTGTACACAACATTTATAAATGAGACCCCGTGCCAGTAAACCAAATACAATTCCCTTCATTACTGCTACTCAGATATCAGCAGCATTGATCAGAACACTGATACAAAGAGTGTTACGCCAACTGTTTGCAATATCTTAACTCTATGATTAAAATAAAGAAACATAGCAAAGGCTTTGCAAAAATAAAGTATTATGTATCATAAAACTACCATGGCTGTCTTTCTGCAGGATTCTATATGTCTGTTTATGAAAAGGTGATCTTCTGTGTTGTTGACAGCTAAAATGATCAAGAATTCTTACTGCCACAGTATGTTTCATATGCCCTCTATCAGATCTGCACAGCAACAAGTCACTGTCAGGTTCTATATGATGGCTCTTTTGTCATGTTTTGTCAGCCTGTATAGCAAATTATAATACATCTGTTGTTATTAATAGCAGCCGGCTATACTGAGGCCCCATAGGGACTATTGGACTGCCGTGGGGCCTCCATTAGGCAGATCAAATATGGCTATGATATAACATGATGCATGGGAAATCAATGGCAGGTTGATGCCAGCACTATCATCAAAGCCTGCTCCTCTCCTATCACACTACAAGCTGTCCTTTGGCTCACGCTGCCAGCATGTCACATTAAATCCCAGGCTAAGCTACACTCAAACCCCATTTGCAATATCACTTTGTAGGAAATGTGGCAATTATTGCAATTGTCGGTTCAGTATTATTTTTACAATATGACATCAGAGATTGGATTTTAAGAGCTTACAATGCCAAGGATGGATTTTTAGACCAGTGCCCTTGGTGCTCTTTCGACAAATTGGGTTTTCAAAAAGCTGTGTACTGGGATTATCTTGTGTCTGATTGAGTCCGATTCTTCCTGCCTTTTTTGGCCAATCGATCATTTTCAGTCACGTGACCAGCAAGGAGAGCTGTATGGTAAAAAGAGTGACAGGCAGCATTGATCACTGTGTGGAGTCGCATCTCAGGGGTGTCTCCCGTGCTGAAAATCTCAAGAATTGGAGGCTTGCCTGTTGCAGCAAAAAAACAGACAGAAAATGATAAATATAGAGCCGCATTTACCATAATCCACCTGGTATGTATGACCACAGTGGTTGAATATGCCACATAAAAGACAGAAACCGTCCTATTTCTCTTCCTGTCTGTGTCTGAATCAGGTTCTTTGTGGGGAGGTTTTCTGTGATTCCTCCTAAACTTTCGACAGAAGCTCATTATTGGGGTAACATATGGAGAGATAGAGCTGTGACAGCAGGAAGATGTGCTGTGGCTGCCGGACATTCATGCGCCTGGTGTGAAAGCTGTGGCGGCACTCACTGGAGCTGACACAATGGCAAGTGTGGGCAAAGAAACGCATCCAGTGGGAAAACAGGCAAAAGGCAAACACACCCCTGATTGTTACAGGGAAACTTAATCATTTGCTGATAAAAAGATCAGTGCACAGCATAGTAACAAGAGCAGTGTCAGGTTGAAAATAGGAAAGACACCTTTACTTTTTTCTGTCATTAATATAATCCTTTACAGCTGAATGTAGGGATGCATTCAGCTGTAAAAGATTTTAGCTGAAATCCAATACACCCATATTTTCAAACTTCACATTGCTGATGCCAATACCGATATTGATTTTATTTTTTATTTTTTTGGCAAGAGTACGAGGCACCTCCTTTACTAAAATTGACCCATATTTGTGTTAGAAATTCATGTGGACCAAGGAAAACAGGGTTTCATTCTCTAATAGAAGACACTATTGTTAAAACATTCAGCAATAAAAGGATGAGGCACTGTGCTTTATTCATACATAATCAGCTGCTTCAATTTTCCTCCTCCAGCCAAATGCCTGCCAAGTTCCAGCCAGTAACCAGCCAACATCCAGCCAATGAAAGTGCCCAAAGTCCACCATAAGCATGCCCATTTGATTGTGCTTCCCTCACAAGAATGCATCCAATGGGCTTGTCCTTATTGGAGTAGCATAAGCGTTAAGCAGTGCTAATTTTCTGTCATGTCATTGCAGGGGATCTCATGACAGTCATGGCAGTGGGCGGGTCCCAGCATGATCCAGTCATGGACCAGTCAAGATTCAGTCAAGGAAAGTGTGGGAAATTAAAGTGGCTCCAACAGTACATTCTGTGGGTGTTACAACCAATATATGAGATATTACAGGGATATACCAACCTTTTTTTTGTTGTTTTCATGTCTTGCCTCACTCACGAGTCCATGGCAAGCAGATAGACACCATTCTCTCAACTGTGTAGGTGCAGTAACAAGGAAGAGATGGGCAGAGCTCACCCACCACAAATTAGCTTGGCTCAAACACTGGGAGTCAATGGGTAGCGATAGCCTGCCTTTGCCTAGAGTCGTCAGATACACTCTTCAGCAACTCTGAATGCCTGTGTGCTTGTTGTGGCTGTTTTTCTTTAGACTAAGATTAGCACTTTATGTAATTTTCAAAAGAAATACATATAAAACTAAACTGCAAGACGCATGCGCAAAACCAACGTAGACGTGCTTGTAAATAGGTCAACACAACAAAGCACATCCACTGATGACTGTAGGCAGAGGTAGGCTAACACTACCCATTGACTCCCAGTGTTTGAGCTAAGCTAATTTACCTGGGGCGAGCTCTGCCCGTCTCTTCCTTGTTACTGCACACACAGTTGAAAGAATGGAGTCTATCTGCTTGCCATGGACTCAGGAGTGAGGCAAGACACGAAAACAAAAAAATTTTGGCATATCCCTTTAATTACAGCAAAAATGTCGAATGGAATTATCAGCAAAAACTGTGATATCTCCAGATATTGGCCAAAAAATTCTGCATTCATACTTAAACGCCTAATAAAGCATGCAACCCAAACATTGGTTGGAGTAGCAGGAAATCAAAACCAGGAATCTCTGCGACCCACAGCATCATCTTTTGTTATTTTTCTGCTGAAAGCCTCCGTGAATTTGCATATTGTGAGTTTAGGTGTGGGCGTAAGGGACGGGCTTCACAATTAACTAAGAGATAAAGAAACAGCTGGGTTTATTTCACGAGGGACTTTTGCTCAAGGTCAGGTTTCTCTGTTTAGGATTACACTCATCACCACTTCTCATGTATGTGTGTGTGTGTGTGTTTGTGTGTGCGCCAGCGTGCAGACAGGAAATAAGGTGAAGTCCTCTGTGATTGAGTGTGTCTCTGGGAGGAAACTCTGTTTAATTAGAGGCCCCTCAGAGAGTGATCACACCGACCAGCAGACCAGCAGATTAAGTGAACCGGGGTGAGGGAGAGAGGGTGAAAGAGAGCAAACAAGGGAGGAGGGTGGGATACAGTTTCAACAAAATGATGCTGTTTAATTGAGTCCTGACAAAAACAGGAGAAAACAACAAGCACTGCATGATCACCTGGCTGCCTCAGAGTTAATTGATATGTGTAATGTGAGGGGGACATTTCTGACTTCATTTAACCTTACTGGAAAAAGCATAAAAAAGAACAATTATTCTCCCACAGCAGGCTCACAAATGAAATGTGCAGTCTTCAGTGAACAGATGATCCAGAGGAAGAACTTTGCTATTTTCACAGCAAACACTCCTGCAGGTTCTATCTAATATTCTCTATGTAAAAAGACCAACAGCTTCAATATGCAAAATGTGAGTGGGAGGTGTACCTGCGAGATCAAACAAAACAGAGCGAGGAACAGCTAAGAATCTTTATAAAAGGCAGACTGTGTCAAGTTACAGAGTCAGCAAAAAGATCATTAAAAGGCTCAAAATAAGGCTGGGTGACTCACTGTATTATCGAAGTACTTGAAAGCACAAGGAAAAGTATGACTAAGTTATGAAAAATCACAAAGTCAGGGGGGAAGAAGTGATTGAAGTTCATTTTGAGATCAACCCTTTAAGGGGAATTGTTATAAATTACTGAAAAACCTGTCAGATCAGGGTGAAAATAAATCAAGAGACTTGGTGGTGATTCTACTGAGCTGGAGGACATACAAAAACGTTTGTTGAGAGATTATCCTGGAAATACCTCCCACTATTGTTCAAAACTTAGAGATGACTCCTGTGAAATATCTCAAAGGTTACAAGTAAACATGATTATCAAACATGTTTGGGGCGTTGATGGCGTAGTCTGGTGGGTTGCTCTACCATCAGTTGGTAGGTCAAGGTTGGCCAGTGGTGTGAAAGTTCATGGATGTGGTAACTAGAACTGTCGTGCATAGAAGCTTCCCCCACCAGAGGGTGAATGTGAGATTTCATAGGTATGAATAGGAAGGCTAGAATGTAAATGCAATTTAAGTGGTTAAGTGGAATACACACATAAAGATTATCGGGCTGTTTTTGTCCCGACTTCCCTCCTTCCCGACCAAGGATGGCAAACACCAGATTATCTATAAAATTATCCGACAAGATTATCCTATGGTCTGACTTTTGTTCAGAGTTAATATGCTGCCATAATCAGCTCTGAAATGGGTCGGGGCCGACAATTGTAAATATTAAACTTGTTCAATAGTTACGTCCCAAAATCTTTGTGTGTGGGGAAAGCCGACAACTCCCATGTCATGACTCTGTAAACTGTGACATGAATGTAGCTAATCAAGAAGCGAGCTGACTGAGGAACAAGGAAGCAGGCGAAAATAAAAACAAGCATGGCCGACCTGAAACATAAAAATTTGGTGGACCTCATAAATGAAGGACCAGCTCGTGCTCACGCTGTCTCCAGGAATTTTTCTACAGTCTTTTCTTTGTAGTTTTCCATCAAAAATAGTCCCAAGACCACCATCATTCGCTCTTCTCGTATGTCCTCTTCCATGTTGTGTTTTCCGGTTGTTGCTATGTTTCTTCTTCTTCGTGTTTGTTAGATCACGTTTGATCACGCAAATTTCTGTCTTGACGGACAAGATTCTAGATCAGTGGTAGGACAGAACGGTTATGTGTGTGTTGTACACACAGTATGATCAAAACTGTTCAATGCCTGATTTTTTATCTTTATGTGTGGAGTCTCTAACAGAAAAAACATCTCTTCCGATTCAGAAAATCCTTATGTGTGTACACCGCTTCGAAAGACTAGAGAGGCGCTATCCAAGGAGAAGTCGTTTATCACGTCTATGACTTCTAATAGTGTCTGTTGGCAAATAACCAGCAGTTTTATCAGATCTGGACTGCATTTATTTATTAAATGAAAAACAAATACCTACACCGGAAGTACCTATCAGCAGCAAAGAAATTTTTGCTCCACTACTGACATGTTATGGTGAGATCCTGTTCTACAGTGTGGCTCATGTTTTGTACTTTACACTGCGGCAGGAGTGGCTGCCTACTACAGTATCTGATTTGCCTGTAATGATTGTAGATTATGTCCCATTATATATTTTGTTTTCCATCCCTGAAGCTAAAAAAGGTCACTATTCACATACTGGGTACCCCTTATCCATCTCTATCCTCACTCTCTTGACACTCTATGTTGGATCCTCTGTAGGTCCACTTCCCCACATAGGCCCAGTCTGTTCTGATTGGCTAATTGTCCTACTCAGCATGGGTTGGTCAGTTCAGCTCGGTTTGATGCCACTATTTCATGAATTTGTATGCATTCTTCAGTTTCTGCTCTGCACAGGGCTTGAGTCAACAGACTTCATCTACTGACAGAACAGCGGAAAGATTATTCAGTTGGAGGGAGAAAGAAGTCCAGATAATGCAAACGTTTTTGTCTTGTGCACAGGAGCGTACCGTCATGCTAGTGAAACATTTAAAACACACTAAAAGACAAATAAAACTAAAAAAAACCCATTGCATATCAGTTTTAAATACGGGCATCAAGGTCAGTTTTCTGCTTTGAATACAATCCTCAAAAACAGTTTGGAAACGATATTTTGGTGGATTATTTCTGCCCTTTAACAATACCAATTGGTATTACTTTAATATCATTGGCAACCTGATTAGTCACCTTTACAAGGTACAACTTGTAAGGATCATGCATTTGTGGAATGAGTGGCACATCAAGCATGCGTGTAGAGAACAAAATAATGTGGCGTTATCCCCACCTCCCCTGGAAGGAAGTCTACGGAAGCAAGGGTGAAGAACTGGCCTTTTGGGTTGTTGTCCTCCTAGGATGCACTGTGGTCTGTCTTTGACTTCACCAGTCTTACAGAATTGGTCCTAAGTATAGAAATGGTACCAGGGCTGACACCAAATGATGTTGCAACTCTGCAAACTGAAATACCAGCATCCAGTTGCAGGAGATTTTGAGATGCTACCCACAAGTTTTGCTTTGTTGCTCATTCCACGAGTTCACAAGTCTTTGTTGTACCTCGGTGATATAAAGTACAATACCAATTCACATTATTAAAGGGGAAATATAAATAATCAGAATAATGCTTCCAAAGCTTTTGTCTTGAGGAGTATGGTTTGGGACAGGATCAATTTTAACACCATTAGCCTTTAAGTTGTATTTTACGTGAACATAAGTGTTTCCACATCAGCTTAAACTGTCTCACAACGAGAGACTAAAATGTTTGTCAGCCTGGGAAAGATAATGATCCTGTCACAGGTTTATTGAGACAAATGTGCAAGTACGTGTGTGTACAAATACAGCTGAGATAAATCTTTTGTACAAACACAAGTGGATGATGACTCATCCGATTTTGTGACGGTTCAGTGACAGAACCAACACTTGATTATGAAGTGATTACGGCAGTCAGCACTGAGTGGAAGTTGGAGCCACGGTTAAAAGACCGAAACAGTGTTTGAGATAAGAAAGTGAGCGGAAACAGAGAGCAGGGACCACATCTGAAGCAGGGCACCGATAACAACGGAGCTCGGCTGATTAAATTACAAATGGGGGGACAAAAGAGCAAAGAGGGCGATAAGAGACGGATGAATATGAGTTTAATCAGAGTGAGCAGGACGGAGGAGATATGGTGAATGAAAATGCGAGTGATTGGAAGACTGATGGAGGGAATGAGAGTAAATAAAGATGCAAAGAGGGAGCTGAAGCTCAGGAGGGCAGGACAATAATACCAGGGCGTAGTTCAAAGCAGGGCCAGATGCATATACGTGCACGTTTGAACCCTTGATCTGCATACTATGCTACGTCTTCATTATCCCTGGTCATAAATAAATCACTTCTGGATTTCTACCAACGTGGGAATCGCCTGGAGACATGGCTGTTAATAATGGATGATTCCTTGTCTTGTGGACAGCGCATCAGTGTGTGTGTGGTTGTTTGTGTGCATTCAATGGGAAGTTCAGGAGTAGCTAAAGGCCAGCTCAAGAGAGATAGCCTTCTAATTAACTGCATTATCTAGCTGCCCATCGCTAATGGGACCACTGCAGCTGATTTATCCACAAGCTGAGGAGTTGTCAGGAGAGAGGAGAGAGGGAGGCAAGCAGGGATTGAAAAAGCTGAAGGAGAGGGTTAAGAGAAAGAAATATATTTGAGGAAAGACAAATTAGGCCTGAGACAAGGAGAGAAACAAGTAAGAAATGGGTTAAAGGGTTAATAATAATAGGAGGACATGGTTCTGGGCGATAAAGTGACCTCGGTTCACATCTATGGTTAAATTTATGTCAATAATAATGACAAACCTGACATTTATAACTCAGCATGAACTGATAAAAGAGCTGTTTATAGAGCAGACATATCAGAAGCCACTACAGCCTTCACTCTACTACAGGGGTGTCCAAACTATGGCCCAGGGGCCAAATGCAGCCCTTGGGCCACTTTCAATTGGCTCGCAGCAAACCCCAAAAGTTGGCCCACATTATATGATGAGCATTTTCCTTGTCTGATGAATAGTTATGGATCATGGCAGCAAATGTCTCAAATCATACTTATTTCTTTACTTTCTGCTTCATATCAAGGTCTACAAAGCATCTAATAACATCTATTTTTGACATCTTCAAGCATCAACACAAGGAAAGAGTTTGGCAGCCTTGTGGTGTTTGCTTTGTTTTTGTCTGAATGTTAAGATGATCTGTCAAGAGGGCTCTTGTGCTGCATGGGGCGTCTTTCTTATCCTGATCATGGGCCAATCTATTGGTCACCAGGGCTCACTGAAATTTAACTGACCCTGATCCTAAATTCCTGAACTTTTACACACTTTAGTTGAGGTATACTGTGGCACAGTTATCCTTGTACTTTTCTGTATGTGGTCCTCGATTAAAAAAGGTTTGGACCCCCCTGCTCTACTAGAAAGAATGACAAATGATGATGGAAAAACAGAAATGAGGGATGAGTGGTAAAACAAACAAATAAAGAGGCTAAATGAGATAATGATGGTGCAAGAAGATAAAAAAATCCCCAGAAAAATTAGAAAAACAACCCTAATCAAGGACATATAACATGATAACTTTATGATTAACTCACCAGGAGCTAGTTACTGACTGAATTATGAACTGTGAACACCGCAGAGACAGAACTGGGAGAACGAGTTGATCCCCAGGGGTGGTACCAAAGGCATGATATTAGAGAGAGAGGCACGTGGACTCCAAGCCATGAGTGTCTCTGTCTTTGTGTTTATGTGGGGGCACGGGCCACGTCATGCACATCCAACCATATGCAGTGTGAATTGACACAGATGTGATGTCTCTATGTGTAAATATGACAAAGCCCCGTTGCAGTACTTTTGCGTAAAGGTGCTGTGAGTAGAGCTACCGAGAGTTTAAAGCTGTGTGTGTGCCGAGGCTCATTGCCTTGCTCCCTGCTAATAAGTACAACGCTATGGCTGTACAACTTCCGCTGTGCATTTCAAAGTAAAAGCCCGGTCTGTTGCTTTAAATGATAAAACTATCTGCATTTTCACACAGTGCTTTTATTCTGAAAGTGTTTCCAATCCAGTTATTTAGTTACTGATGTGACTCACCTGCCGTCTCTTTCAAACTCACAACAAAAAAAGTTACAAAGATGATATACAGAAAGTTTAAATCATTTAAAATAATTACAATAGTGTCTTTGTTTAGTTAGATATGTCCTACTTTTTGTACCTGCATGTCAGGATCAAGCTAGATCCATGTTTTTAAAGTCGATGTGATTGTTTTATTGAAGCCGAATTGCTTAATGTTTGTTCTAAGCTCTTCCATCGACACCAGAGAGACTTCAACCTCAAAATGCACGATATTATCAAAACTGTATCTGCAGATAAATGCCTAAAAGTTGATTATTATTACACGAAGATAATACATTTTTTGACATTTTGGCTGTCCAAATTGGCCATATATATCAGATTTACCTCATCATCACTGAGTGTCTACTTTTGTAAATACAAATGTTCATTTATTAAACACTAAGTTGTTTTTCTTGCTATGCATATTTTTCTTAAACATATACACTATCACCATATATCACCATGTATTTAAGTGAAGTAGACAAAAATACTGGTATCATTACTGTAATCAAGGATTAATGAGTCCAAAAATAATGGCATATCAAATATTTGCCAAAGCCATACGTCCTGCATCTCGACTTCAAACCATCAGCAATAGCAGCAATAAAGGAAATCCATCTCAATTAAATTGACATTTCTGTATAGCTATCAAACAGCCCTCATTCTAATAGAATAAACATGCATGAAGAAGGATGAAAATGAAGGAGCTAAGTTGAAGAAATAAAATGACAAAGAGGGCAACAAGAGGAACAAAAGAAGAATAAGAGGGACCCTAACAGTTGAGAGACTGAAGAAGAGAGGGGAAAGTAATTCTTACCTTGACAGTCATCTCGGCCACAAAGATTGCAGTGAAGATGTAGTTTGAAATTGTGAGGAAAACTCTTTCCTGTAACAAAAGGAGAGAAAGCAACAATTGACAGAAACAAGAGGGCAGCAGTTTAAACACAGACAGGAAGAACGACTGAAAAAGTGAAATAAAAGTGTCAGAACAGCAGCTTAGGAAAAAGAGACAGTCTGCACTTGGCATTTTAATGCAGGATATGAGAGTCAACATCAGCTCTGCTTTCTGTCTTTGCATTCCAAAAGTTTGTGGCATCACATTTTAGTGTGTTTAATTAAATCAGTATCATGTTGCCAAGTTAAATGTCAGGTTTGACTTGCTCAGCTTTAAAGTGAACGCTTCAGAACACTTGATTTGAAAAGTGCTTACAAGTAAATATCTGTTGCTACTGCAATGCAGTGAAGTCGTTTGATGCCAGAATCCAATGAGAGCTTTGAGCAGTGAAAGCTAATTAGAATTTGAAGAGCATTCATTCATTTCAAGTGTTTGCCTGCTAATAATTCATTTTGAGAAGTCTGTTTTCTTTTAACGCGTGACAATGCAATTACAATAATTTTGATCAATACTGCCACAATGAACTTCACTTGACCCTTTTTAAAAGGTGTATTTGTGGTTTGTGATCATGGGTGAAACAGCAGGTCTTACCAGACTGCCCTGAAGTATCTTTGGCCTCTCAAGAGCCACTGTGATGCAGTTGAGAAAGATGAAGGCAAGGACAACGTAGTCAAAGAGCTTATGGGCGATGATGGACTGGCAGAGCAGTCTGAACCTGAAATATAGACAAAAACAGCCAGAGTTAAGAGGGAAGGAAGATAGATAGATAGATTGCTAGATAACTAGATAGATAGATAGACTTTATTCGAGATTCAAATGTCATAAAAATAAAAAAGTAGAAATCTTAATAATAGAATAAAATAAATTAAATACAAAAAGACATTTAGCCCAATGTTTCCGGTAACAAGATAAATATCTAGTATCACTTAATGATGGTTGAGTCAGTGACACCGACATTTCATTTTCTGAAGCAGTTAATCAGCACATAAATCAGTACATAACATTTCTAAGCACAGCATGAAAAGTTGGGACATCAGAAGTGACAAACAGCTCACTTGCACTTGACCATCTTGGCAATTTGAGAAATATTCTGAGAGCATCATTGTATGCCACCTGCAACGTTTTTATTCTAGCTTTAGTTGATGAAATTTCACAACATTTTAGTCGACGAAATCTACTGTAAATTTAGTCTACTAAAACATGAAGTGTAAAGTCTATATTTCCTTGAATTTCTGATGTCGTGTTTTACACTTGGATAAAATGAAACATCTAATAACGCTTTATTGAATGATAGTAAAATTTGAATGTGTAAATTAACAGGTACTAATTTAACTTTTGTGTGAAATGCAGTCACCTTTATTTAGGCTACCTGGCAGAGCATCTCAGTTACAACACCAGAACTGACAACAAACAGTGAACCTGCTCTACATGAATATATCAATTCATAAAGAGAGGAGCTCTGATTGGATCGCTCCACAACTTATCCCACCACCATGAAGCTAAGGCAGTTGTGATTGGATGTCCCTCTTAACTCATCCAACCTTTCCGCACAACCAAAGTAGCTGTGATTGGATATATTCCTAACTTGTCCCTACTTTCTACATGACCAAATTAGGTCTGATTAGATTAAGTCTCTGTCAAACATTTTAGTCTAATTTTTATCTGTTGATGAAAATGTCAGTAAATTAACTTTTAGTTTTAGTCCATGTGCACTTGTTTTTATTTGTCACTGTCTAGTTTTCGTCAGGGGAAAAAAAGTTGTTGACGAAAACTATGAGGAAAATAATATGTCAACAAAATTAACTGTTGGCTATCCAGGTTTTTTTGGGAAATTTCAGGGCTGTGTGTGTAAGGTCTATGACGAAACTCACTGTTTTAAGGAGTAAAAGAATTGTTAATAGTTTGCAGCATGAATATGGTGGACTTTGAGCAAACATTGACCGTGATCAAATAAATGTGAATAAGTGAGATAAACAGGGAGTTTGTGTCTTTCACTACCCTCTTTGTTCACCTGCGAGGAGCAGAGAAAATGTCTGAAGTCTGAATGATTCAACAAACCAGATCAGCTAACATGAACATGAAACAAGCGTTAGCTAACATTTGGATCTCTGTCCCGATAATGTGGACAAACAAGCAGCCAAACCATTAGTGTTCTTCTCAGAGAGAGAGCTGCTGTCTCCACGTTTCACAAAGGCCTTGTTAAAGTGATATCACTCTGTGTTTCCCTCAAACTATTTTTTCTTCTTCTTCTTCTCCAGACACTGTTATTGACTTGGAGCCGTGCGTTGTGTGTGTGTGCCGGTGTGTGTTCGTCTGTGTTATTATGTTTTCTCCCAGCATTCGATGCATTGCTGTCAGGACTGGCCCTGAAAGCAACACGGAAGAAAAATCACTCAGTCATCCGTTCTCTCACTCACCCGATTCCCGGCGTGCTGATAGCCACTTAAGGGAAGCCGGGCCCCTGGGCTGTGCTTTGGCATCCTGGCAGGTGCCATCTGTCAAGCAGGGCCTGTGTGTGTTGGCGGTTTGTGTGTGAACTATAAAGTCAGGCCGCATCTTTGAGAGTGTAACATCGCATGTTTCTGCATGTGTTCGTGGATGACTTTGCATATGTGCTTGTGGGAGAGTGTGAGCATATGCGCCGCTCGCCGTGTTAATACCACGATGTGTTGTTGGTGTGTGCAGGAGCGTGTGTGTGTTTGTGAGCAGAATAAAAGCAAGAGACGAATGAACAAAAGAAAAACAGGCCAAGAGCTGGAGGTGCGTCTGCGGTGGGACAAGTGCCGACGCTAGTGATGCCGCCGGCCACAATCGATACTAGGAGACAGGGATGCCAGATTTGAATCGATATATAAAGGTACAGGGTTGCCAGATCTGGAGGAAAAGCAGTCAGATTAAGTCATTGATTTTCTCACCCAGAGAGCAGGAGCAGCAGAAGGTGTATTCTGTAAACTGAAAAACGAACTGTGGGATTGGCTCTGGAGTTGTTCACAGCCCTGAAAATGATGATTTAACAACAACTCTGCAGTCTGGGAGCTGGATGTGAACTACCCCTGCATCTGGTCAGCACTAAAACTGCAGAGTGAAATCTCAGTTTATGTCATTTAGGCGAGCCCTCCTCAGTCTTTTTAGTGGAACAGCTCCGCTTTATGTAAGAAAACAGAGCTTTAGACCAGGAGGAGGGAACAAACAAACCCACACATTTTGCATAATTTAACTCTCCACGATGCAGGATTAGAAGGAGGCATGGGCTTGTTTATGAAGCAAAATAAAAAGGATCAACAAGGACTCGCTCTGTTTCAACAGCTGCTTAATAATGACATTTAGGAATGAAAGTCGTCAGTAACCTGACACTCCAGATGGACCGTCCAGTATATTTCACCAGTCCATGGTTCTCCAATCTTTTTGAGCCTTAAAGCTACCTTATAGATAGGGACCTTTATGGAGGGCTACTTGTTTAATTTCATGTTTCTGAGTGAGGTAAATTTGTGTAGTTTACTTTCACTTAAATAATGTGATGCATTTAATGGGCTTCATATGACACTGTATGTTTACTTTTGTTATTATTGATTCCTCAAAATAATTATTACTAATGACTAATACATTTTACAAGACAACCATACAGACATGCATCTTTGATATTTTTTTATCTGTTAAACATAACTGATATATACAACAGTCACAATTTTGTGATTATTTCTGTACAAATGTTACCTTAAGGGTTCTAGCTGGCACCAGTGGTGGTAGAAGTTTAGCGTAAGCACATCAACGTAAACTTTGACCCCACACAGCACAAAGTAAAAAAAAAAAAGTATCAATTGTTACATTAGTTGTTTTTCAATGTATGTATGATTTATTTGTAATGATTTATTTGCAAAACAGAAAAAAGATTAAAAAATGATATTTGTTTCAAGCTCTATGGTGATATCTATGCCAGTCCTAGATTGTGCCTGAGAGCTACCAGGTGCCCACGGCGCCCTGTTGACAACCCTGCACTAGTCCATCTGAGAAAGAGCCCAGAGAAAGTGTTTGGAGAGGGCTGAACCTTTCAGAAGCATATCCAGCAGGTGATTGGACAACTGTTCCATCAATCAACATTTATTACAGGCCAATCAGATAATGTAGTAGGTGGGCGCTACTGCGCTATAGGACATGAGCCGTTGCGTAAAACAAACAAAAGGTTGTCATGTTAATATTTGTTTTTCATTTAATTAAGAAATGCGGTCCAGATCTGATAAAACTGCTAATGAAGCTGTTAGCATCTATGCTAATCCCCGTACATGCAGTCACTTCATGCTGTCAACTCGCTCATAGCTTTTTCCTTTTCCTGCTCTAAAGGACTCTGATTGGGCCGTGCTGCTTTGGGCCATTCACAGTCGTTGTAGACTGGAGCTTGGCAACATCGACCTGCCTGATTACAGACGTTGAAACCTCATCACCTTCTAGCTATCTAAAAATATCTTAAGATAAGCATTTGGAGTGTGGGCTGTGTCCATCATTTGTTGTAAAGTTAAACTTGAAAATTTATGGTCTAGTATATGCTATGAAAATAAAATAACCTAGATAAATAAACATTGTATGAATTTGAAATATGTATGAATAAATAAAGGGATTGAAAACTTGATAAAATGAGAGCAAGCAGACAAACAGAGCTGAACAAAACTATTAGACCACAACCAAATGTGAGGTTTATGCCACAGCTGCCCTGAATCAGCAGCATGAGTAATTACACAAATCTTTTCTTCATGTTTCTCTAAAGGTTAATACACCAGTATGTAGAAACTATTCAATTGAGATAATATTTTTAATGTTAAAATACAATTATCATTGTTATCCATGATTTTTTAATTTAATGTTCTCAAAAAAAAAAACAGACAGATAGTAAAGTAAGTTATCATTCCTCGATTAAGATGTCAAATTATAATTACTTTCATTCATGAACAGAAAAATTAGTTTAAGAGGCTGAACATGGTTTGATTAATTTCACTATGGGCTTCTTCACAGAGAAGCCCATTGAGTGACTCAATAGTTGGGTAATAAAAGCAGAACACAGTTTGAAATTCTTCATTCCTGTTAAAATGTGTTCAATAACAAGGACATTTTCATTTTCAAATAATTTTTTGAGAGATTTCTAAAGACGTTTTCTTGTTTTTATTTTTTAAATTTGCAAAGGCGCGACGTAAATCATTAAATGTTACACTTAATCCTCAGTTTGAGTATTTCTTCCGACTTTAATTATATTTCTGTTTAACTGTAATTAAACAGACAAACAGACAATCATTAAAGTATTAAATATGAGCAGCAAAATAAAAAATACACCATCCAAACTGGAAAGAAGTAACCACCGGTGCATCAGGTGAGCTCGAGGACCCCTCCCCCTGACTGATAATCCTCCACCGCCTGTTAGAAAGTTTATTATTTTAAGTTTGGTTAGTGAAGTCTAAAGTTGTTCACTCACTTGTTCTGTGGGGAGAACAGGTAGATGGACCACTCCTCTCTGGTTTCACACCAGTCTGGCTTGTAGACCTCCATCATCTTCTGGATACGGAAACACAAACTCTGAAGGAAAACAAGCAAACCAAGAGTTACTTTTATTTTGGATTAGTGTTATTGCCCTGCACACACACAGTCAAGTCTCTCCTGGTTTAACGAAATACTATTTAAAATGGCTGTTGTAGATTTAAAGTAATGTTACTCAATGAAACATGGAAATAAGTAGAGATGCATGATATTATTGGAGCAATATTGTATCAGCAGAAAACTGCCTAAAAAGTTGACTATATGTATCAACAGACATGAAAATTTTTGACATCTTCAGAAGATTTTTAAGCAGATTAATTTGGCGATAAATATCCAATAAATTGTCTGTAATACTGACAGAATGTACAAATGTGGGGAGGCTTTGTGCTCTTCAAAAATATACTGTATTGATATCAGTTTTGGTGAAATGACTTCAGAAATATTGGCATATTGGATATAAACAAAATTCTAATATTGTGCATCCCTAAAAAGTCTTCCTATAGTAATTCAGGTGCTGTATTCACATTAATGATTTATAGGATTTATAAACTAACTGTACGAATCTGAAAGGTTTTACTTTACACTGGATCCTGATCAATGTTTCAAATTTACTGTTAATGATACAATAAACTGCAAGCATAAGCAGTTAAATAGTTACCAATCATGCTGGTGAAAAATCAATGATCAGCTCTAACAGCTTTTCCTTTTTCCTCTCATGAGTCAAATCATCTGTGACAGAAGAAAAATCACATCCTGTGAAATTTAGGAGCAGGAATCACCCATTGCAAGAGGACGGATCAATTTTGTTTTTCCAGAAGTTCTCTTAATCTCTTTACTTTAACAGACTTGCTTGAATGTGATGTCGTCTTTTATCTCTTTCTTATTTATGTTTTTTAAACCTTTTTCTGTCAGTATTGTTCTTATCATTTTACCTCCTCCTGCGTCTGGGTCCTTCCTCTCCCTCTGTTATGTTAATATATTAATGTCATTACATACTTTTAACTCAGGTTTTATTGAATTCATGCTTCACCTTATGTTGTACTTTTAATCTTTTCACAGATTACCTTTTTATTGTTTTATCTCCTGCTCAGTCTGTTTTTCGATTCTATTATTGCTTTTACTATTATTATTGTTATTATCATCCTTTTATATCTGTTCTCCTGTTTTCTGCTTTCATCCCCTTTTTATTACTGATTGTAGCTTTTATTTCTGTCCTCATGGTCTCATTTGATGTTGCAGGGTTCTTGTATTGTCTGGGTTCACTTCACAAATTTCATTTTTGAGTGTCTATTATGTCTTATTGTGTTTGTCTGTAAGGGTTTGTGGATTTAAATTGACCTGTTTGGTTTTTATTTTCTTTTGTGCTGAAGCTCTTGTGCTTTGCTGTTTGAATCTTCCTGCCTGTTTGTCAAAGCACTTTGTAAACCTCTGATTTTAAAAGTGCTATACAAATAAAGTTATTATTATTATTAATCATAATCATAAGTTATCGTGAAGCCATTATCACATTTTTAGGATGTTCGATCAGATTGAACTCTCTTTTCATGGTGTCTGTGAGGAGAGCGCAGATGTAGCTGTTAAATGACAAAGTACAGTTAGCTCACTAAAATCAACACATATCTATTTTTAAACACAGCACTGCCGGTTAAATTTGATGAATTCCAGCTCTGAGTGAAGCCCTGCAGCTCCTCGCTCCTTAAAATATAACAATAAAAACTGACAGAGAAGCCCGTTCACAAAGCTGCAGAATTAAATTTAGCACCTCAGTCTTGCAGGAATGAAAGCAGATAAAGGGGGACTGTGTCATTCTTGGAGGTAATGTTTTCTCATTTCTGCTGATTTTATAGCATTTCCTGTTTATGGGCTATTTTTCACACACTCACATAATCTGTCTCCTCGTCCAGGTCGGCTCTGCCCTTCCGGGAATTCACTTGAGGGAACACTTCAGCGATCAGGTGAGTGTTCGGACCGGGGGTCTTGCCATTACAGTCCCGGTGGTCCATTCCTAATCCACTACCAGCCCTGGACCCCTCTGTGATGGACCCCCCCGCCCCTGACCCGCTCCTCCTCCCCGGATCGGGGTGGACGGGTGGCAGGCCGGGGGGCTGCCCTCCTGCCCGCAGCAGCTCAGGGAGCTCCAGGGAGAGAGCGCGGCGGTCCCTCCTCCCGGAAAACTGTCTTGAGAGGAAGAGTGGAGGCGGGGGTGGGTGGTGAGGAGGGTGAGGGTGGTGGGAGTGGGGTGGGTGGGACAGGAGGGACTCCTGCTCGGGAGCGTAGGCGTAGGAGTGAGGGGAGCGGGTGCTTTGAACACGGAGGCTGCCTCCAACCAGAGGGGCCCCACCGAACCCGTAACTCCTCCGACCGAGGCTGTTTGAGCTTGATCTGAAGGGAAAGAGAGCCAATCAGAAATCACATTATATTAATTTAAAATGCCAAAAATAAAGAGTTAGACCAACATGTTCATCTTTTGTTTCAAAAGAGAAGACAACATGTCAAGAAAAAAACTGAAATGTTTAATTAAAAGTTAAAAAGTCAACAAGGAGAATAAAAAGTCATAAGACTAAGAGATAAAGGTGAAAGTATCTTGAATAAAGAATTCAAAAAGGTGAAAAAAATCTGTTCAAGTGTCAAGAATAAAGCTGGAATGTTGATGCAATATAGCTGAAATTACAGTAACAAATTTGAAATGTTTAGAAAGAAAGGTATGAAAATGTATTAAAAAAAGAGAAAATGGTGGGGATAAGAAAAAAGAAAATGCAAAAAGAAAAAGGTTGAATATTTCGAACGAAAAATGCTTGAAGAAAAAAAGACAACATTTTATTCAAAAGGTAATAATGAAGAATCTTCAAATTAATGTTCACGTAGAAACCTTAAAAGTTTGGAAAATAATTCTTCATGTAAAAATTGTGAAAAGAAGGAGACAAAATGTTAAGGAAAACAGGACATGACGAATTAAATCAAAATGGCAGGAGAAACAACTTTAAATGTAGGTTAAAAAGTTGAAATT
Source organism: Cetoscarus ocellatus (assembly GCA_037902135.1). Lineage (NCBI taxonomy): Eukaryota > Metazoa > Chordata > Actinopteri > Labriformes > Labridae > Cetoscarus > Cetoscarus ocellatus. The sequence continues at coordinate 1,456,015 of JBAMNC010001280.1, read as the reverse complement.
ACAGTAACAAAGCCAAATGTTAAGAAAAGACAAATGCTCAAAAACAAAGCAAAATGATGAGACGAAACTGAAATCCTCAAAAGTTGGATGATTTTTGAGAATGAAAATGTTGACAAGAAAAATTGAAAAAGTGGGAGAGAAATGTCACCAGTGCAGCATAATGACACTCTTCTTATAATAATAATAATAATAATAACTATTATTATTATTATTATCTCCTGACCTCTCTGTTTCTACCACTGTGTCACGTATACTTCCGTCTGTATCTGTAAGACTGATTTGCTAAGAGGAGTCGTGTGTGTTGCTTTCAGATCAACTCATTGGTCGGTGATCCCCCTGTTACATTAATTAAATCAGCCGGTCTGGATTGGACGACAGTGCTGTCTGACTGGGACCAGAGTCTGCCATTTAGCCCACTACAGAGCATAAATCAACACGGACAGTCTGATTATTTGTTGTTTCAGGGTTATGAGGGTGTGACGAATTAGTGGATGTGAGAGTTGCTGAAAGTAGGCCCACCTGCGGCTCCATGCAGACTGTGGATGATAGGGGCGCCCCCAGTTGTGGTAGGTGGAACTGCGACCGTGACGCTGGAAAAGAAAAAAGGAAGATCATGATACAGAAATACAGCTGGGACTAACATAACAGCTGACAGACGGTTATAATACACAATTCAACTGAACAGAATAAGCAGGAAGCAGAACATGCTGAAGTTCTTTGTTCCTCCACATTGACTTCATTTGTCCACTGCAAAAGTTCAGATGTAGCCGAGGATATTTGTCCAATTTCAAGTCAAAAAAAAATCTTGCAAGACTTATTCTGAGTCCTAATGTCCTTACATGTCTGGATTACGACCTTATTCAAAGATATAAAACTAAAAATAAGGCCTGAGTTGCCTGTGACAAGTAAAATAATCTGCAAAATCTAACTATAAGGTTGTCTTAAAATGAAATTTCTTCTCCAGATCAGATATTAAACCTGAACTTAAGACCCCCACTGAGTCAAACTTTCCTTGTTTTATTGGCAGATTGTTGTATCATTACAAGCAATTCAATGCTGTTTTTTTTTTTACCTTTCATTCCTTAAAGTAAGATATTTATCTCGATTTGTTAAGTAATTGCGGATTAGAAATGTGTTTTTAATCTTGAAAATACACAAACTTGCCTAGATCTGAGTTTTTGCAGTGTCTATACTAGCGTTTGGGGTTTGTTTGTGTGTTTTACAGTCAAAATATACCTTTGAATCTTATGGGGTACACTCTTTTGTATTGAAACTCATATAAAATGAACTTATGATCCAGAAATGATCCTAAAACAACCATCTCCTGACACATGCATGTAATCTACAGGACATACAAACCTGTAATAATATTTGAGACAGAGTGTCCCAGCTATTTTAGGTCAATAATGCATTAGTGGATATATTAAATAAGCAAATGACTTAACAAATGGCATATAAAGTGAGCCTGTCAAATGAGACTGCAGTGCACTCAGCAGGCTGTCATCAAGTTTAATAAGCAAAGCCTTGAGTGCCAGAAACACTCAGAGGAACATAACCAGCTCTGTTTGTTTCCGCATGTCTAATCCTCTCAGCGTGTCACACATAATTATATGTTTTACTCTGGGAAACGTACATGTCAGCGAGCTCAAATATACCAGAGAAACTATGTGTTGGTCTCTATAGAAACTGAAATGAAGCGTGGACGCTAGCTGGTAAATAACACCTCGGTCCTTGCAGAAACTGCGCCGCAGATCACTCAAGAGGAACATTAAGTGTGTGTGTGTGTGTTTTAGGCAGCGAATAGTTCTGTCAGGAGAATTTGTTCCCCACTGTACGGCAGAAACCAACGGCAACAGCTGCTAATGCGCTGTATGTGGTTTTAAAGGCTTCAAACTCACTTTAACTACATAAACTTTCCTCCTTATGAGCAATTTAAAGTCAGTGGATACGTCAAACCACTAAACTGCTGGAAACAACTTTTCTGTATATCTCTGCACTAATGCTGCTGAGCATGCAGCCTCACCCAGCAGAGAGTGAAAGCTGTTTATTGTGTCTTAAAATGTCATTGATTTCTGTCATGATGCAGTTTTGTTGACATTGAACTGAGGAAAACCGCTGGCACCAAATCCCAGCTAAACAGTCTTGTCTGAAAGTACAAAGGGCAATGTTAGGATTCCCACTCGTTTCTAGAAATTACTTTCCAGGACTTTTCCAGGATGTGTCTGTCACTCAACAGAGGAGACAGAGAGAGGATATAAAAACCCTTTCATTGGATATACAATACAGCAACACTCTTGAAATCAAAGTACTGAGTTTTGGGTGCTTCTTTGGGGAAAAATGCGAGGGCTCATGGATAAGTTGTGAGCCTTGTATTGAAGAAGATAAGCAGGGATGTCCTTTTTCGGCTCTACTACTCCCTGACTATTTAAGGCTGTGTACATGAAGACTGGTGTCATTTGGTCAGTTTATGTCGAAGAGGTAGCACTCTAAAGTTAACAAGGCAAGTGACTTTTGCAAAATGGACAAAATGCCCCTGTTCACAAGTCTGTCATTGCCATGGCTGCCATTAAAGATTGTGGCTTTGAATTGATTGAGCATCCGCCTTATTCGCCTGATCTCGCTCCATCAGACTTTCATCCATTTCCAAAATTGAAAAAGGCCATTTCAGGTACCCACTTTCGGTCAGATTATGACGTCATACATGCAGTGGAGGACTTTCTAAACGGTCAAGAAAAGGACTTCTTTAAAAGTGGCACTGAGGCCCTTAAACATCCCTGGCAAAAGTGTAAAGATACTGAAGGGGATTATGTTGTAAAATAATGCAATATGTCTGCCAAAAGTCAAACCCTTAGATATGAGGCTCACAACTGTCTGCACTCGATTATTGAGTTGAGAGAACTATTTAAAATAGGGACAATTCCAGGCAGAATTTGTACCCAGACCAGCTGCAGCATGTTTTTTGTCATGTATGTTTGTTTACTGCTGTGCCAGTCTAGCACAGTGCTAATTTCTTGACTAATTATTTTCCTCATAGTTTTCATCAACAACCTTTTATCCCCTGATGAAAACTAGACAGTAACTAATAAAAACAAGACAGAGATTTAATCCAATCAGACCTAATTTGGTCATGTAGAAAGTAGGGACAAGTTAGGAATATATCCAGTCACAGCTACTTTGGTTGTGTGGAAAGGTTGGATGAGTTAAGAGGGACATCCAATCACAGCTGCCTTAGCTTCATGGTGGTGGGATAAGTTGTGGAGCGATCCAGTCAGAGCTCCTCTCTTTATGAATTGATATATTCATGTAGAGCAGGTTCACTGTTTGTTGTCAGTTCTGGTATTGTAACTGAGATGCTCTGCCAGGTAGCCTAAATAAAGGTGACTGCATTTCTGACTCAACCATCATTAAGTGATACTAGATATTTATCTTGTTACCGGAAACATTGGGCTAAATGTCTTTTTGTATTTAATTTATTTTATTCTATTATTAAGATTTCTACTTTTTTATTTTTATGACATTTGAATCTCGAATAAAGTCTATCTATCTATCTAGTTATCTAGCAATCTATCTATCTATCTTCCTTCCCTCTTAACTCTGGCTGTTTTTGTCTATATTTCAGGTTCAGACTGCTCTGCCAGTCCATCATCGCCCATAAGCTCTTTGACTACGTTGTCCTTGCCTTCATCTTTCTCAACTGCATCACAGTGGCTCTTGAGAGGCCAAAGATACTTCAGGGCAGTCTGGTAAGACCTGCTGTTTCACCCATGATCACAAACCACAAATACACCTTTTAAAAAGGGTCAAGTGAAGTTCATTGTGGCAGTATTGATCAAAATTATTGTAATTGCATTGTCGCGCGTTAAAAGAAAACAGACTTCTCAAAATGATTTATTAGCAGGCAAACACTTGAAATGAATGATGCAGGACATCACAGCTGCCTTAGCTTGGTGGTGGTGGGATAAGTTGGGGAGCGATCCAATCACAGCTACTCTCTTTATGAATTGATATATTCATGTAGAGCAGGTTCACTGTTTGATGTCAGTTCTGATATTGTAACTGAGATGCTCTGCCAGGTAGCCTAAATAAAGGTGACTGCATTTCACACAAAAGGTCAATTTGTTTCTGTTCATTTATACATTCAGACTTCACTAGCATTCAGTAAAGGGTTATTAGATGTTTCATTTTATCCAAGTGTAAAACATGACTTCAGAAATTCAAGGAAACATAAAAAATGCCTTACACTTTACACTTCATATATTAGTCGACTAAATTTAAAGTAGATTTCATCAACCAAAATGTTGGGAGATTTCATCAACTAAAACTAGACTAAAATTAAAACAGTTTAGGCAAAGGACTATAACTAAAACTAAATTAAAAAGTGCTGTCAAACCTGAAACTGGTGTCTAAGGGGTCAAATTAAGGTTTAATTGCCTGTCAGTATAATAATAAGAAAGAAAGAAAGAAAGAAAGAAAGAAAGAAAGAAAGAAAGAAAGAAAAAGAAAGAGATGAAAAGCAATAGGGTCTTTACCCTCAGGCATGGACTCCACTGTCAGAGGAGGCCTGCCTTTAGGGCGAGGACCCTGATTACAAAAATGATGTACACATTTTTCTGCTGTGCCAAACAGCAAAGTATCAGCCTCTTGAGGTTCATCTGAGTCCATCACCAGAGTCTGACAAACCGACTGAATACAGCAGCAGAACAAACAAAGCCGTCACCAAACAGATGGAGCGATACTGAGTTTCAAAGTGTGATTTCATCACAGAGAGAAGAAACAATATCAGCTGCTGATAAAACCTCAAATAAACTTTACTGAAAATGATAAAACTCTTCATAAGAACCTTCCCTGGTGCTGATTAATGTGGTGCTTTTGCTCCGAGTGATCTAACCACTGCCTTTTTGTATCAATTAGCTGGGAGTGCTCAGAGACTTCACAGTGAAGTAGATCCTCCACACCCACCGTGTTTAACATCATAACCTCTGAAGTGGGAGCTTTGCTAAACCAAAAGCTTATCATCTCTTTAGTTTTCACTTTATCTTCCTCATTACTCTGTGTCCTGGGCTGCTCTCTTTATCTTCTGACTTCTTCTGTCACTCTCGTCTGTCTATAGTCCCTTCATAGCTCCTCACTCTGATGCTCCTATAAAAGCCCGTCATAGTATGAAAGCCCGTGAGAAATTAAGGAAGTCATGAAGGTGGAAAGTAAGTTTGTTTTTATTCTAATACATGCTGCAAAAGTACAAGTAATAATCTATGATCTACTCAAGTTAAAGTTAAAAGTATTTCACTTAGCAAGCTGTAGGCATCACCAACTCCAACCAGAAGGGCCAGTTGTTTTTGCTTGACAGATGTTAGGGGGGCCAGATTTAAAAAATAATATAATAAAAATCTTTAAGTCTAAATAACACAAAGATGCAGCCATTTCATTTTTCCCTTTCCAGCCATATGACTGCAAGGTTCCAGCCACTGGGAATTCCCTCACTTGTTGGGCCTTTGTTAGGTCAACTTTTCCCCAATTTTATGCTTTATTTCCCTTTAAAACAAACAAACTAGAAAAGCACTCAGAGAGCACAGACCTCCGCCAAGACACAATTCTGGATCACCACGCGCTCCGATATGACGGCCGAGTCTCCACTCATGTCTGTCCATGTGGAGAACCATGTGGCATTTGCCTGGGAAGTTGGGTAATGTAGTGACATAGGCTTGAAAAACGTACACGTGAGTTTGCAAATAAACTACAATTCTCATAATGAGGTAAAGGGGGCGAAACTCTCAGAGCACCCAAGGAGAAATAAATGGGATTTGCCATTATAAACTTCAATGTTTTTTTGTGACATCAATCTGGATCAGATCCAGATGAAATTGGCAGTGATAATAGAGTTATATTATATATATCATCGTGTAAATTTTGAAGCGAATCCATCAAGTGATGCCAGAGATCTGATTTTTTAAAATACGGCACAATGTTAACTTGTGGGATTTTCTGCGAATTTGGGGAATTTTTTGCATCCAGACAAATATGCAGATCACCACCAAAATGTAATGGGTTCTTCCTTAGACCAAACCACACCTGTGGTAAAATTTTCATGTAAGTCTATCCAGTAGTTTTGTGTTATCTTGTTAACAAACAAACAAACAGACAGAAAGACTCTAGCAAAGACATAACCTCCTTGACAGAGGTGAAAAACAGTCCATATCACTCATACCACTCCCAGTCACATGGGGCAGTAAAGATATTTAGCCTTCTGCTCTCTGGTCATGTTTTCTATCACGTTTTGACTCTGTTTTCCCGTTCTCCTGGTCAAATACTAGCTTACGACAGCCTTTAGGTGTCAACTTATACATGAAGTCATCCTGGAGACAGATTGAGTTATAGGGATGTAACAACAAGATACCCTCAAAACCAGTATATATTATGCCACATCACATTTTCTGAATTTTATAATGTTCTGTTACAATAATTTGCAATTACAATAATAAGAGTTGGACAAACACAGGAGCACATTCAGTGCGAGACTCATCCCCCCCACGATGCACCACAGAGCGCCACAGGAAGTCATTCCTGCCTGTGGCCATCAGACTTTATAACTCCTCCCTCTAAAATCACTGCTCCCTCAGGTCCTGGAGAATAAACTCTCACTGTTTTTACTCCTGTGATATTGTTGATGAGTAAATCTTCGGACAAATGGTGCTGTCATTAATACATTTAAATTCGTAGTGTAAATATTGTTAATTGTTAATACTGTGTATACCTCCACCTCATTTCCGAGCCTCATGTCCACTTCATTTTACTTACTTATTCTACTTATTTTCCTTCATAAGGAAGTTTTATACTGCTTAAAGACTCTGCACATTGCAAACTACTTACGTAATTTTTATGCTCTTTTCATTTGTTTTATTTTTATTTATTTTATCTTTATTATTTTTTTTTTTTAATGCTACTATTTACTCTAATGTCCTCATCTGTTGTTTCCAACTGCTATACTGTGTATAAGAGCAACTGAAACAACCGAATTTCCCCTTGGGGATTAATAAAGTATTTCTGATTCTGATTCTGATTCTGAGTTATAAGTAATAATTAGCTTTAATATAGTTATATTGAAGGTGAGTTTTTTCCCAATTTCGTGGCCCCTCCTGGAGGCCACGGCACCTTAGCATTGGCCTGTATTGCTGAATGGGCCAGCCGGCTCTGTTTCTGATCCATCAGGTATAAATGATCAAACTGGTTTGTTACCTCCACCATGGAGGTTGTGTTTTTGCTGGTGTATGTTTGTCTGTTTGTTTGTTATGAAGATTACACAAAAACTACTGGACAGATTTTGCTGAAATTGTCACGAGATGTTGGTAATGGCCCAACTTAGGAATGATTAAACTTTGGTGGTGATATGTGTATTTGTATGGATGCAAAAAATTCCCCAAATTTCCAAAAATCCCATAAATTAACATTGGGCATAATTTAAAAAAAAATCATATCTCTGCCATTTTTTAATGGATTCACTTCCAATTTTACAGGATAATATGGGGTCCATGTCTCCATCATCAAGGTAAATTTCATCTGGATCTGATCCAGATTTACTTCAACAAAAAATATTTAACTTTGTCATGGGAAATCCCATTGAAGACCTTCAATAATTCATATAAAATCAAAATATTAAGTGACGTTCCCAAAACACTGTATTCATACAGGATTACAACCTCCATGTATGTGCTGACTTTGGTCTGGATCCTGGCTCTATTCTGGATCTGGTGATCCAGAATTGTATCTTTTACAGGGGTTGTGGAAAAGCCACTGCTGGCAACTGAGCTGCTATGGAGGTGTTGTGTTAATGTCAGGTATCATGATACTAACTTGATCTGTATCATAGTAATAAAAAAGGTTTGTCATGACACTAGATGACTAGACTTTTAATTGACTTTCTACTCAGTCCCTGGATGCAGTGTAAAATATAATGTCAGTAAAGTTAATTTTTTACTCTCCAACACAAGCGTTGAACTTTTCAATCTTTGCCTCCACATCTGCACACACTCTGTGGTTTAGAGGAAACATACCAGAGAGAGGGAGCGTCTCTCCAGGCTGCCCTTCCCCAAACTCATCACGCTGCTCTTCCTGGAGTCCATGGTGAAGCTCTGCCTCCCTGATGAGTAGGATCCCCTCGGCCCGGACAGAGCACCCAGCTCCAGGTGACCGTTGGGTGTCAGCGTGCAGATCCTTGGGTCTAGAGGAAGTTGAACAAAAGGAGTGACTGAAATATTCTTCTGGTGTATGTAGCTCTTATATTACCCACGTTGGTGTCTTTCAACAGTACTCTGCTCTATTTTAGTCTCTCTCACGTCACTGTTTCCATCAAAATGTTGTCTGTACTTCACCTCCAGGTTTTCTATACTTTCCACACTGACATTTGACAGCACTCAGCCATCATGCCTCAATCTATGGGGGATATAGAGGTGGGTGCAGATAGATATCCCAGTAATATCAGAGTGAGGCTTTTCCACTCTGAGAGAGGAGGAAAATGTCAAGCTTATGGAGGCCTGGAGAATACATAAACACATTTTAGAAATGGCACACTTGGGGGCTCGAGAGAGCGATGGGAGAGCTACAATATAGATATCCTTACCACGAAATGAAAATCCTGTAAATAAGTGAACAAATAATAATAACTTATTTGGTAATATTAATTGGGCATTGCTATACATTTGAATCAGTGTGTGTTTTTCCATTTAAGAGTTAATAGTAATAACTAGTTCTAATATAATCATATTGTAGGGGATTTTTTTCTGATTTTGTGCCGCCTCCTGCTCAGAAATTTCTGTTTTATTTTTATTTCATTCAAAAGCTTCTTATGACCTTGACGGGGTCCCAACCCCTCTTTAAAAAAAAACCTGGGATAGGAGATCAAGCTATCTGTGAGGGGATGCCACCAAATGAGACATTATAAAGAATTTTATCAAATCAAAAGTAAAAATATAGACTTAACAACAGGGAAAAAAAGGGACTGATGATAGCTTTAGAGTAAATGAAAACAGCCCAAGAATAGTGAGTTAAATGTTTGATAAAACATGATACAGATAAGGTGTCCTTATTTTTAAAGCCTTTTGGAGTAAGACTACAGTAAGTGAAAATGATCTGACCTGTGATAGCTGAGGAACTGTTTTCTGGTCTTCAGCTACTATGAGTGGCAAAGTATGATTTTTAAACTTTGTCTTCAAGTTTTCTGGATGATATTTCATATCAAAAGTAAACCAGTAGTGCTTCAAGAGGAAAAACCTCCCCAAAGGCATTACTGACATATCTTAGCTGAGTTGTTAATTAAAATTGTGGGGAACTGCCCTATTGCACAAAGTCAACAAATATTTTTTAAAAATGCCTGCATCTGCAGCTTGAATTGTGTCATGTCTGTCACAAGTTTTCTTTCTTTTTTGCACATTCCTGTCTTTTGTGTTGTCCTTCCTCTTCAATTTTGAAGTCACTAACCCTTGTGTCTGTTTCAGATTTGTTTCTGTCTGCCCTGCCCCCTGTTCACCTCATGTCTCTCAATGTCTTGTTGCCAGTTTGTTGTACCTCACAGTTCTTCGTACCAGCCTCATAGTAAGCATTCTCACAGTCTTGTCACGCCGTGAACTTGTCTTTTGCCTCACATTTTCTGGAGACTGTTGCATCAATTGGACTGCCTTCTCGAGTTCTGACCATTGCCAGACTTTCATTAAACCTTTTGCTTATTTGACCTTCTGACTTGGTGTTGTGCATTTGTGTCCGCCTTTTCTGTGCCTTGCTTCATGACAGAATTGGGTCACCACTAAAATCTAACCTCTTCCACCATACGCCAATGCCCAACATTTCCTGAAGATGTAGTCAAAATTTCGTCAGAACATTTTCATTGGCAAAAATGTGGAAAACTGCCTTATCTTCCAGGGTAAATCCTTTAAAAAAATTCCTTGATTCGCATCTGCATTTGGATCAAAAATGGATCCACTCCTTCCTTGTGCCATGACCAACACTTCCTGAAACTGTCATTAAAATCTCTTAAGATTATTCTGAGCTGTCTTGCTCACAGCTGGACAGACAGATGGACAAACAAACTAACAGGCTGAGGCTGGCAAAGACATCACCTCCTTGGTGGAGGTAAATATAAAGCACACAGAGCTGTTCTAAATGGCCCGATACTAAGGGCAGCAAACATAGACTCTTGTAACCTGGCAACATAATTTGCTTGTGAGAAGTGCCCTGAAACCGAGGGTGAGAGCACTGTGGACTCAGGCCTTAATGGCAGGACTGGATTTTTCTGTTACTGGTGCAGGTGTTCTAAAATAGGTCCAATTAGAAAATGTAGCTCCAAAACATCTTTATATCTTACTGTCTTACTGCAGAGATGATAAAAATGACCCTGTACAAAGTAAGATTAGTACAAGACAGCAAATTAGTTGGAGGTGAAAAGGCCTTTTTATGCAATGATCAGGGAAAACTTCAAGGAAAATTTCATTCAGCACGAGGCTCATCCCACCAGGATGCACCACAGAGAGCCATAACTCTTCCCTATAATATCACTGCTCCGACAGGTCCTGGAGACTGAACTTTTCTCATGTTTTTTTCTCACTGTTTTCACTTCGGATATTTGTTAATAGGTTAATAAGCAAATGTAATATCCAGTGTTATATCCTTACTGCCAAACTTTGCCTTTGGTCAAATGTGGTCTACTGTCAAACCATGCTGTCAGATTATATTCATATTACAAATACTGTTAATTTTAACAGTGTAAATTCCTCGGCCTTGTTCATAGTCTCACAAACACTTATTTTATTATTTTTTTTCTTCATAAGGAAGTTGATATAGCTTAAAAAATCTGCATGCTGCAACCTGCTTATTTAATTTTTCACTTAATTTTTCATACTCTCTATTTTAATGTCTTTATTTGATATTCCTACTATTATAGTGTGTATAACAGCAAGTGAAACAACCAAATTTCCCCTTGGGGATCGATAAAGTATTTCTGATGCTGATTCTGAAAAGATCCTCATGAAAAAAAGAGGCAATAGACAGTTAGCTATAATATCACTGTTTGTGAACAATATCATATGTTTAGCTGTATGTAAAGTCCCCGAAAAAAATGCTAGAAAAAGAAAGAAATTGCTGCTTCATCTTGGATTTAAAACCATCGATCTTTTGTGGGCACAAACAAGAAAACACATTCTTATATTCCATATGTGCTGCGTTCTCATAACCTCTGATGCGGTTTGCTTTCAGACTGAAAAATCCCTTGACACATCCAAAACAGAATACATCACCTTTGTTTTACCTCTTAAACTTCTAAAGGCGAAAAAGCAGATAAAGGTCAAACATTCAGACTGAGGTGTAAGACCAAAAACCCACCACCCACAAATGAACCGGGTCAGAAACAAAGGTAGCACCTCTGTTCTCTGTCAGGGAACAGACCTTAAAATTCACTCTTTTGTTTTCGTGTTTTGGACAAAACAGCAGGGTTTTATCTTTTGCTTAGTCTGCAGTGAACAGATCACATCTCCTCTGCAGCAGAAGCCCCCTCGTGCTGTAAACAAATGTCTGAACTCATGTTTAATCCCCTCTGAAGGCTGTGAGGCTGGAACAGATTCAGTGTGAGCTCCGGATAAAGACAGAGCTCATTCATATTGCAGAGACTGCTGTCTATTCACTTTCTCAAAGTTTGTAAGAATTTGGCTCAAACGTCTGTCTTGTTTTTTGTTGTCCAGGGTTTTTTGTTTACACTTTGTATTTGTCGCACTTTAAAAAATAAATTAGATAATAGAGGTACCATCAGATTCTGTGCCTGTGCTGTTTTGACATGAATGGAGAAATCTGTCATTTCAGTTACTGTGAATGTACTTTTTTTTATTGGAGAGGAATTGATGCAAAAAAAAGATTAAGTTTTCACAGAAAGATCATAAAATAAAAAACACATACTAACATATTCTTACTTAATTTTAGGAACCCCAACATACTGATATTCTAACCTTCTCAGGCTCTTTTCCAGAAAATTCCAGAAAAACAAAAACATCTTGTCTGCTGCTTTTACTGTTACAAGCTCAATAATAATTTTATGAAAAAATATGTTAATAAAGTTGAAACTAAATAACAGTGACTGACTTACTTGGAATGAACATTACATTAAGCATCTTTTTCTTTAGACATAACTGCATTCGAGTTTCCATGTTTCATTGTTTTTGTCTCATTTGCTCAATAAAAAATGAAAACATTTCAGTGTTGCTTGAGTTAAAAATTCTTATATTTTAACCCTTACTTTTGGTAAAACTGTGTTAAATTGTACATTTAATTTACAGTAAAATACTCAGGTACTATAAGTACTTTAAATAATTCTTATCGGTACTGGTCTTTTTTCAAAAAATAATTCTTGACACTCTGAGTCTGTATGTATGACTATCACCTATTTTCTATTATTTCATTCAGACAACTCATCCCTGTATTGTATTAGGCATTTATTGTAACAGCACAATATGTTTGAGATTACTGTCTAGGCTCTGACCTCGTCACTCCCAGCAAATTTAATTTACATGCAGATTTTAGAAGTAATAAAAAAATATATATTCAATTTCGAAGACCGAGAGAAAGTCCACACTCATTAATGTTCAAAATACCTTCAATTTTTATTTCCTGGATATTCCTGATCCACCTCTATTTTCTCTCTGTTTTGAGCCCCAGTTAACTTTAAACATATTCAATCGAAGGGGGGTCTCAGGAAGTCACTGTCTTGTTCATAGAAGTACTCTCTCATAACAGAGTGGACAAGTAAAACACACTAAAGGGCTTTAAAACTGAAAAAAAAACAAGGTTGAAACTAAAAGGGAAGTACTGATAAAGGGAAGGGCTGGCAATTCAGGTAAGAGCACATCACAACTTGACCATATGTCTTTTAGTTAGCTAAATAATGTTTATCCTGTTAATTTTAGCATAGATTTCAGCACTAGATTACCATTTTCAATGATGATAGGGCACTCTGTGTACAAGACATGAGCCTGTCACATAGGGACTTCTGCTTCTTGTAATATTTATGGTTCCTCATTCTCCCACCCAACAAAGGGCTTCCAGTGTGATGTGCTTGTTCTGTTATCAGTTTAATTCCATTGGTTTGAAGCAGTAAGCCCTGAGCAGCACAGAGACATTCGAATCAATGCAGAGTTGTTGACAATATTGTGAAGAGCAGTGCTAATCTGAAAAGGTACTGCAGAGTTATCCTGTAAACCAATCAGAGCAGACTTGGCCCACATTTTCAAGGGAGCCTTTAAGGCAGGGACGGGAGCTTTTTTAGAATGCCTTAGATAGAGAGAATAGAGGTGGATCAGGTGTGCTGGGTTAGTGAAAACTATCAGGTTTTTTGTTTACATTAATGACTGTGAACATACTTGAGTAGTCTTCGTAACTGAATGCACAAATCTGAGTTAAAGGGATACGCCAACATTTTCTTTCCATGTCTTTCCTCACTCCAGAGTCCATGAAAAGCAGATAGACACCATTCTTTCGACTGTGTTTGCAGTAACAAGGAAGAGACGGGCAGAGCTCGCCCACCACTTTCTTTCTTTTCTTTCGAAAATTACGTAAAGTGCAAATCTTAGTCTAAAAACAGATTACATAACATAATGTGGTAAAGAAAAAAAGAGTCACAACAAGCACACAGGACCATTTAGAGTTGCTGAAGAGTTTATCTGACGACTGTAGGCAGAGGCAGGCTAATGCTACCTATTGACTCCCAGTGTTTGAGCTAAGCTAGTTTGCAGTGGTGAACTCGGGCCGTCTCTTCCTTGTTACTGCACGTACAGTTGAAAGAATGGTGTCTATCTGCTTGCCATGGACTCAGGAGTGAGGCAAGACACGAAAACAAAAAAAAATGGCGTATCCCTTTGTGGAAAAAGAGGATCTTTGTGATATACTTTCTCATAACTCCTCCAAACTGCATGTGAAATATATCTGTGAGGAGTAATGAGGTCTCAGTCTCACCCTAATGTCCTGTGCCTTTCAAAGACCAAAGGAGATTAATTTTTATTGCAAAGCTTTTTAGTGTTTTAAATGTTATGTATGCACATGCTTAGTTTGTATAAATAGGAAGTGACACGGGGGCTCTTCGTGCAAAACCAACACAGAGGGGTCACTTTGAGACATGGTTGTTAAGTTTACAACCTGATTGAATGTCCCAGAGCAGTGACTTCAAGTGGGCAAATAAAAACCATACAGAATCAGATGGATCAGTAATTTTAGATTAACCGAAATCTCCAATAAAAATAAATGTAAAGACATGAGAAGCACCAGGGCATCAGCTCACCAGACAACTTTATGGAGTCGTGTTTCTCACTCTCGTCATAGTTGGAGGATGAGCGGTCGTCGTCTGAGTAAGAACGATTGGCATCTCCCTGGAGGCCGAGATAGAGGGACAGCCAGAGAGAGAGAGAGAGAGAGAAAAAAAGAGACATGGGATTAGACAGGGCCCATACTGTAGGAGTCTCAGAGTATTCTCCAGAGTGACATCAGTCAAGAAACAGGCTGCTATCTCCCTCCAACTATCAAACACATTTGAAGTTATCCAGATGGCTCGGGCCTGTTCCCGTATTTGAAGATTAAATCAGGAAGGGGAAAAAAAAGAAACTCTGAAACTACTGACACACTACTCCACTAACCCCACAGGAACAGGATATCCCTGTTTGGTCTCCACTGCGGGAAAATCTGGAGTAAATTGGGTCAAACATCCCTTGTGTGCAGGAGTGGAGTAGTAGAGTGTGGATGAGTGCAGGACGGTGGAAGAGCTGAAGTGGGAGAACAATAGTGAAGGAGAAAGAGAATGAAGCACAGAGGGATGATGTGATGGAGAGAGGGCTGTGGGGCTCTGCTATCAAAACATAACAAAAGATGACATGTGGAGGTGCACAGTCAGCTCCTCCCACCTTCACTGCTTACTTGTTCTTTAAAATACATTTAGATTGAAGGATTAGAAAAGCTCTCAGAGAGCGCAGACCTCCACTAAGCAGCTCAGTTCCAGCAGTGGCTTTTCCACAACCTCTGTAAAAGATACAATTCTGGATCACCAGATCCAGAATAGTGCCAGGATCGGGACCAAAGTCAGCACATACATGGAGATTGTTATCCTGTATGAACACAACAAGTTTTGGGAATATCACTTAATATTTTGATTTCATATGAATTATTGAATATTGTCAATGGGATTTCCTATTATAAAGTTCAATGTTTTTCTTGTGACATCAATCTGGATCAGATCCAGATGAAATTTACCTTGATGATAGAGACATGGACCCCGAATTATCCTGTAAAATTGGAAGTGAATCCATTAAAAAATGGCAGAGACATGATTTTTTAAATTCCACCCAATGTTAACTTATGAAGTTTTTTGAAATTCTGGGATTTTTTTGCATCCAGACAAATACACATATCACCACCAAGGTTTAATCATTCCTATGTTGGGCCATTACTAACATCTCCTAAAAATTTCAGCAAAAGCTGTCTAACTGTTTTTGCGTAATCTTGCTGACTAACAAACAAACAAACAAACAAACGTGGCAAAAACATAACCTCCTTGACGGAGGTAACAATAAAGGTAACATCCACTGATGTCATGCTAGTAGTTTACACGTCCTGTCTTTTCATGCTGACTCTGTCATGTGGCCACTGCTGTGTTTACTTTGACCATTACTACTAAATATATCATCATTTTTCTGGCTTTACTGCTATTTAAAATATTTCAAGCTAATGTTACCCCTCAAAAAAATATTATCTTTGTGATACAATTTATAATCAAGGAAATGCCTTTTTTAAAATTGCCAAAATTCAGCATATCGTGCCTTTACAACATGTCAATCAGCTCCTTGAGCTTTATGTCATTGTTTCCCCTCCAACACTCACGTCACAGCTACATGGCACATGAATATGGTAATGCTCTGATCCACGTGTGAAAACTAAACCCAGTTACTCAACCACTGGACAATCCTCCAGTGATCCATCTGGGGCTTTGACAGCTGATGGCAGATTGACAGCATAATTTTCCGGTGTTCTCCACTGAGATGGATGGCTGAGAAAATTACAGCATTGTGTTTAATACACCATCATTACCTGCTGATACAACCGCTCACAAACACCACTGCTGTCACCCAGGCTATGATTATTATATTTGCTGTACAAGCAGAATGGTATACCCTCTGACACGCTCAGTGTGTCTCAATTTAACAGACATAGCCTTCAAAAGGCCACAAGAGACAATGCCTGATTGTTTGTTTGTTTTATGGGAAGAAAAAAGACAAGAAAAAGAAAATGACACAATACGGCTCAAAGAGCACTCCCTGACTGCAGGCATAACCCAAATCGCTGCATAATCTCAACGGCTGTGCCATAGCTACTTTGTTTAAATACCCTGAAGTGTTCTTACCAAACAAAAGACCAGTTTGATGATAATGGTCTCCACAAATGAGCTGATGATTCCAGAAGATGCTTAACTGTGTTCAAAATATTTTTTTTTAAATAATTTTTAATAATATCACTGGTATATTTTTTTTCCTCTTTTTTCATTTTCTATACCTCCACGTTGATTTGTTTTTTTTTGTTTTTTTTGTAAGTGACTGATGCTTTTTCTATATGCAAATTTGTACTTAAGCCAGACCTGTATCGTAAAAAAGGAGACATCATAAGAAAGCCTTTGATGCGGCTCAAGTTGAACATCAAATGTGCACTCCATTAGCTGCATATCCCAGACATGAGATACATCTGGGTCTCTATAATATTATCACCATGCAGCGCTCATGTTTTGCTTTAACTCAGGTTCATATATTTATTTTTGATGACTGCCAGAGTTGTTCACAATCACCAATGATCAAAAAAAAAATATTGTTTTTGTATACAGAGTGCACCTGATCCAGCTGTTTTCTCTCTCTGTCTTAGATGTGATGTTTGAGCTCCTTAAAGGCCCATCCTGCTCTGATTGTCTTTCAGGTCAAAATGGTGGTAACTGGTCTGCACCATGTTGACCACGACTCATTTTACTTTCTCTGCTCAGATGGACTTGGTACGGTGAGCCAATGGGCTTCAACCGACAACGAAACACTGGTATGATGTCACACTGGTAGATCTGTTCAAGGTGCCTTAGGGAACAAGATGTTTCAGGCAGCTACTGACGCTGCAAAGAGAAGGAGGGAGAGGGAGAGTTAGGCCCCATTTACACGACAAAGTTGTCACCAGAAACAGAAAGGTTTTTCCTTCGCGTTTTCAAAAGTGATCCGCGTTCACACGGATCCTGAAGAACGACTGAAAACACTGTAGCGTGCATGCCAAGCTAGTAGTTAGCGATGTAGGTTTGAATCAACACGAGTCTGCGCTTTCCGGTGAAGACAAACTTTTCCCAAACAACAATGGCGAGTGGACGCACGAAGACGCAGGAGTTTCTTGTCTGGACAGTTGACGAAGTTGGGCTGCTACTGGACTTGGCGCTCAACAACAAACCACCAAATGTCAGGAGAACGTTGACTGGGAGCCTTATTTTTCTTCTTCTTTGTTGTTTAACTGCAGTTGGCAAACCAGCTCAGAGCTAAATTACCGCCGCCAACAGGACTGAAGTGTGAAACGGGAAATTTGTGGTTGTTCCTATCTGAAAGTGTACTGTGCATGCGCCACGCGTCATTGTTTTCCCTGAAAACACTGATTCCTGTTGACATGGAGGCGGATACGAAAACATTTTCAGAACTTTTCACTCTGGATCCCAGTTTCAAAAGTTTGCAGATTCAGGAACTCCGGGCACAGATCTCGTGTAAACGGAAGGCAAAAAAAGCAATGAAAACGCTCCATTTTTGGCCATTTTTGAGGAGACATATTCAACACACAAAAGGGCATATAAACTAAAAAGAAGCACAATATGGGCTCCTTGAAGGTTTCTGTCATCCACAATTTCATTTTTGTTTTATCATTGATCATTTTGATCACTGTTCTCACAATGGGGCTGCATGGTGGTGCAGTGAGTAGCACTGCTGTCTTACAGCAAGATCGTTTCTAATTTGATTCCCCCATCAGTCAGAGCCTCTCTTTGTGGAGTTTAGGCTTTCTTCAGCTTTTCATAAAGTACTCCAGCTACCAAACACAGCTCATCAAGTTTATTTAAAACCCTAAATTGTTCACAAATGTGTGAGTGTGCCTGGCTGTTTGTCAATCCTGTGATTAATTGGTGGTCAGTCTAAGATGCACTTTGCCGAGTGCCCAGTGCCAGCTGACCTGTAATCAGACAGATGATGGATGGATGTTCTTATCATGGTATAGGTAAACAAGAAACATGTTGCCGTGATGGAGACAGACTGTGAGCTTTGTCTGAGCTCTGATTATTTGCAATTTATGTCACCCTCTCCTATACATTTTGCAAAGGTTTGCCATGGAAAGTCATGCTGAATTAGATACAAAAAGTTCCTGTTCCTGCTGTGAAAACAAATGTAGTGACACATGCAACTGTTACATCATGAAACTTAGACAGTTGTGTCAGTCTTATGATAATGAGGCCTTATTATGAATAGCAAGACTCACAGTTTGTATTTCAAACTGATTTATGGTTGTTAATGAGCTGTAACATTTCAGAAAAGTGCATTTGTTGTTCTCAGTATGATGTGATTTATGTCTGGGTGTTCTGCTTCAATTAAATCAATGATCATCCAACGAGTTGGGTTCAAAAGGTCAACATATCCCATGGCCGGTAGGTCAAATCTCCAGGACCAATCCATTCATGGCATCAGGGTTTTTGGTTTTGAGGCACCAATTTAAACCTTGGCTGAATTGAAAATGTAGTTTGACTTTCTTTGGCCATGAAGCTGTATTGACTCAACTTAAAGAGATAGTTTGGCATCACTGAAGTGGGGCTGTGTGAGGTATTTGTCAGTAGTAAATATCAGAGCTGCAGGACAAGCTGAAAATGATTTGTGGCTTTAAAAAATGCCCAGATGAATCTTAAGAAAGATAAAATCAATTGAAAACAGTCTTTGAAAAGCCAGCTTAACTCTGTACATGTCGACCAGCTTGCTTTGTTAGTATGAAAATCAGCAGGACACAGAGATGTGCTTTATTTTAGCTGTGAAGGTCATGGACAAAGGTCAAAGCCTTTGGTCTTTGAGAAGCTGACAGATGAATGTCAGCTGTCTGTTGGAGAGGACTCTTCACACGTTAGACAAAAATGGATGGAGGGATGGATGGATGGATGGAGAGATGGAGGGGAGCCAAACAATGAAGTACTGTCAGAGTTTGAAAGTTCATGTTAAACAGAGTGCACCGTGAGAGGTGTTTGGCACAAACGCTGCGGTGATGTCAAGTATTTGTACGGACCTTCTATAGTAAATCACCGTAAGAGAAGAGGTTGTTGATTTACACTTCCTGGTAGAGCTTCACAAGTTTATACAACCGCTTTAAAGTGCAAAGCCTTTACACTTCGAGCCAAGGACAATGCTTTCCTACCTCTGCCTGGAATCCTTCCACCAAGATGGCCACCAGCAGGTTGAAGAGGACATAGTTTCCAAAGGTCATCAGAGCCACAAAGTAAAGAGCAGCGACTGGTGAGGTAGCTGCCATGCCGTTGTACAAAACCGCATTCCAATCTTCCTGAGTCAGAATCTAAAAAGAGAGATGGAGGAAAAAGAATAAGAAATTTAGACCAAATGACCCAGCAGGTGAATCAAAATCAGAATCCCTTTATTGTCATTGTGTAAAAATACAACGAAATTAGTGTGACAATCAGTTAGTGTATTTCCTTATAATTCAACTTAGAAACAACACATAACAAAAACAAGACTCAGGACAAAAACACAGTAAATTATTTTATAGATAAAGTGACTAAGTACTATTAAGTGCTGGTATATTAAAAGATCATCTGTTTGTCCAGTGCGCTGATTGCTGTGGGATAAAAACTGCCTTTGAAAATCTTAAAAAATAGATTTATACATACAGTCAAATGCAAAAATGTCTGTGAGATATCCTCATTCAAGATTGCTTACAAGATGTTTTGAAACACTAAAGTTTCATAACTGCAGTTGCTCATTAAATGTTAAGTTATCATCTGTCTGAAATATGTGCAAGTCATAAAGAAAGATCTGGAAGTTGAAAGCAGAAGCATGTAATGTATGTTTAATTACCTGGAAAACAGTGACAATGGCCCAGAGCAGAGAGTCAAAGTTCTTCCTGTCTGGTACGGTGTCCCCCGTCTCTGTCTTCAGACTGAACTTACAGCCAAAGATGTGCATCCCCAGGATACTGCAACAAACAACAGTACCGCAGATGAAGCAAACATACTCTGAATACTGAAAAAACATGATCAAGCTGTACTAAAAATCTAAAAAAAATTAATTGAAAGCTTGTTGCTGCAATCCCAAAGCCAGAAGATTCACAAACCGTACACCCTGAAGATTCTGTGGTTGAGGTTCATCACTCATCACTGTTATAGAAAAAATATGTTGGATTGTGAACACTTTGATATTTCTTTTGTTCTAATCCTATTTTAAGTCTGATTTCTTTTTACCCATATGGCCCACGCCAGAAAGATAAGTACAGGAACATATGGTGTGTTCCCTATTCCTCAGAATCTGGATGTTGGAGCTGTTAATGATGTCAGCTCTGAGTTATATACATCCCAGTAATGAGCCGATAATGAGCTCGGGCATCCCAGGTAATGTACCCGACTGGTGTCTTTGAACTTAGGCTCTTTATAATGTAAAACATTTGCACAGTTTTTGGCCCCAACAATTTTTATCAATTTCCTTTTTTAAAGATAACAAATAAATAATTCATCTTTAGGCTCATATTTAAATCTAAGAGTCTGCATTTCAAAACACAAAGTTTTAAGTCCTTCTTGATATTTTGACGAATTCTGATAATTGTTTTAATTTTGGATATCGGCCAAATCGTTAAAAGAACTGTGTTTTATGATTCTTACAACCAAATTTGTTATTTAAATGACTTCTGAAACCATTTCTTAGAGTTAGATGAAACCTTCAAAGTGTTTTTTCTCTGAAATACAGTGTCTACTGGTAAAAGGGTAAGAGCTAAGCTGATGTTTAAGCTCTATACCTTCCTTAACCATCCTCCAATGATTTTGCTTTAAATTTTGTATCATCTCATGCAAAGGGCACTTTCCTTCCTGTTAAATCATCCCTGTCTTCAAGTGAGTTTAAGATAAGCAACTCTTGTTTATGAAAAGTTACAGAATCAGACTGACCATGAAAGAATTGACCTGATACAGAGAGAAAAGCTAGAGAAATAGTCAGAGAGAAAAAAGAACGTGTTAGCATTACGTGCAGGTTTCTTTTGACTTGTTTGGTGAATGTCAGCATGTTTTTTCTCAAGTAAAAAGAGGCATTCAAGGGAGCAGTGATGTCCATTTTTTAACAGTTGTAAGCATACAGCTGCCACAGCTTCACGTGTCCAGAATGACAACATAGCATGTGATCAATGCAACTGAAAAACTGTTTTCTACTTATTTCTCCAAATAAAAAAAAAAAACTAAATGCAGAAAGCTCAACTTAAAACTGAAATAAATCATAGAGTAATGCCCTAAAAAGGTTACAGTTGTAGATTTGTACTCTGAGAACACTAAGGGCCCTATTTTGACAGCCTGAAGTGCATCGTCTAAAGCATGTGGTGCATGGCCCCTTTGTGGCGTGTTGGGTCTATATTTTGCAAATTTGAGAACGCATGTTCTTGACACAAAGACAGGCACAGGGTACAAAGAATTTTGGTTAGATTATTTTATTCCTTTTCTTTTATTTTGCCGCTATACTCAAAGAACACACACTGAACACTGTATGAAACATGCTAATGCTCAGATTCAGGTGATTTTTTTTTCACTAAAGCATCCCAGAGCATAAGAAATGATCAAAAAGACGAATTAGACCCTTCCGCAAAATCATAAAAGCACAACTTCTTAAACTATTAAAATCCCTGTTTAGTACTGACAGGATCAGACTTCTAAATGTTTACTGTAAATAGAATGACTGTGGGATTTAAGCATTATTTTCTCATTTTTCGACATGAATCTTTGGCTCTGGTCTCTGTTGTGTGCATAAAATATTCTGGACAGCCTGTTTTATTATCTGTGAGCATAATTGTTGGTGAGGTTCATCAGTATGTATACAAATTTTACGAATGTACATCTGTGTTTTGAGAGAAACTTTAATCCTGGGTGTGTTTCTCTGGTTTCTGGGAGTATTATGCGTGCTGGAGCGCACAAGAATATTGCACACAGGAGTGCTGCAAAAAGCCACACTTTCTCTAAGCTCTCTGTCCTGTTTTAAACACTAAACTATTTTTTTTAAATGCTCTGATATTTAACATTAGAGGTGATCTCAGTAAAGTGTGTGTTTTGATCTGATGGATGTGCGCCAACTTTATAATCCATCCTGAATAAAGCAGAAACACTGTTCAACAGACTTATGACTTTAGACTAGGCAAGTGAGGTTTATGGTGCAGTAAATTTCTGCATCCTCATGTTAAGAACATACCAGCTTTGCACCTGACCATCCCTCATTTTAGACAAAAACACTCCTGGGCCGAAATGGGAGAGCATCGCCATTTGCTATTTAAACAGCACGAGCCCATGGCATGTAAATGACACATGCATCAGGTGGAAATGAGAGAAGACACCGGTGCTTCACGCCAAAACACTTTGCGCCGGACATACAATAGGGCCCTAAAAAGTAATTTGGATTCATTTGACAAATAGTGATTATTTCTTCCACACCACCTTGTCTGAACTGGAAAGTGACACTCAAAGGAGGCAAATAAGAAAAGTAAGGAAGGATTTTGCCCATTGATTGTTTTCTGAAAGACCTTTAAGACCTTCAAAGTGCCGCCAGTCCTCCAGCGTCTACAAAGACCTGCTTGTTACATTCATCCTCTTCTTTAAGTGCGTGCTTGTTAAACTCTAACCAGATCTTCAAGTGTCTGCTCATTATTCTGCACTCAGGGTTAATAGCTGCCGCCACTCACTGTGACCTCCTGAGCTTCAATGGCGGCTATTAAACAGGTGCATTGGACTTTGAAAGGATGAAAGGCAGCACATACAAAGAAACATTTAAAGCACAAGATGAAACAATGATCTCCATCTTTTGGTCACCCTGAAACAAGCTATAATGCACTGTTTAGAGTAAAAACCCTGCATGCTGTGGAGCAGGAGTTTGGTGATCGGCAGAGAGACACAGACGGACAAGAATGAGACACCAGAGGGCAGAGACCCCATTTACACTCTGAAGTAATATTTAATCTACACAGTCAAACACCAAATGGTAATCCTTGATGTTTTTGTGGAGGTATCTATGCGCACTTACAGCAATTTGATATCAAATAGCTTAAATGGTAATTAGACTCGGGCCTGTATAGTAGTTTTCTAGTCACATCAAAGTGCTATTAAAAGAGTGTCACAAGCTAACCTACTCACACCTATTCATAGTTCCTCAGGTCAGAATTTATAAGATACCCATCAATAATAAATAAAATATCAGATCAGTATGTACTGATGACTGATGGATGAAAACATGCTGTCAGTCTCATATGTACACTGTTTTTATAGCAAGGTGTAGTGGTTCAATTAGCCTACGTGTCAACTGGTGTCTTTCGGTTGGCTGTGTTTCTAACTCAAAAGCAACAAAATGAAAAGCTTTGCCTCTACATCAAAATAACAGAAAATGTGTCCTAACTTGTAGAGCTGATTAATTAATTGATTTTAAATTCCAATTACAACTACTGCCCCTGAAAATTATCAAAATGTAATAATCCAGATTTAAAGATTGCTGAGCCACTAACCTCAATTTTTTAAAATCTATTTTCAATCTAACAGTATTTTGGGGTATTTGTATTTTTTACGTTTTTATTTTAATGCTTCTTCTTTAGTGTTCAGACTTACAGTGTTGAAAGCATTTCAGCTCTGTGATAACATGAGGTGCGATTGTAAAACCAATGAGAAACCATGTTTTATAATCGTGATCACTAATTTTCAAAACAATAAGTATGAGTGTTTTTTGCCATGTTTAACTTGCAAAAAAAGGCTGGCTGCTCAGTATTAACGCACTGAGAAGAAAGAGAGTGGCAGCAACCATTAATATGAACGCATGACAAGTCACGCACGTGTTTCTGTTAATGTCAATTAAATTTTCCACTGACGTGAGATCCAGTTTAAAGAAGACTGAGGTTCCCCTGTGTGTTTAATACTGCATTACATTTTCAGTTTAACCTTGGGTAAGGGGATTGGAGTCATTGAAACACAAACCCTGCTGTCCATCACATCACATGTCCTCACTGTCTTGCCCTCCTCTGCTCTTTGTTAGTGAGTCTGAATGACTTTTTGAGAAAAGTATTCAGTAGAATAATGTGATCTGCAGACATTCACAGTTCACCTTGACCAGGAGGATATATTAGTATATTTGGATTAGTATGAACCCCCCCTCCCACTGTTCTTCAGTTGACGTGTTCACACCACGCATTTTCAATCAATCAGTCTTTATTTGTATAGTGCCAGTTCATAATCTACAATATCTCAAGGCACTTCACAACAGAGCAGGCTGAAGACAAACTCTTTATTCAATAGATACACATATATAATACATATATACAAATACATATAATGATAGAGACAAACCCATGGATGCCCAGATCATAAATCTGTCCTCATCACATTTGTCTCCGCTGAATATAGATTCAATCAATTAATCTTTACATATATATCGCCATATTTGTCTTTGTTGAATATAAATTTTTTAAAGGTAAGCCCCTTGAGCTGTGGCATCTCATTTTCAGTGGGTCTTCATGTATATGTGGTTGTAAAGATGGTTACTATTGATGAATAGTCAATAGATCCATGGACAACGAGATCAATCTAATACTAACATTAACATCCATAATGAATATAATTTGGAGAGGACTGGTGTTGATTATTATAGCAGCATCTAGCTGAACTGTCATTAAAATGGATTAACTGGTCTAAAAGTATGAATTTATGTTACAAGATGTCATTTCAGTTGATGGTTGATTTTGATTTTGATCAAGTTTGTCTCTGATTGTTTGCATCCATATTGCAAAGCGACTGACACCGAACTCCAGGAGCATGAGATTGGACTCCTGAAGCTCCAAAAGAAAACCACAAACTCCACAACTTGCATGTATTTTGATCCAAACAGCACCACACAAGCTTCATTTGCTGAAAATTATATCAGTTTCTTTTTAAAGACTGTAAATGAGCTGCCAGCCTCTTTATTCCTGCCTCGTTCTGCCCCATTGTAACTTCACTGCGCCTTGTAAGCTGGTGACGTTGTGCCAGAACATCTGACTTTTGCGCTAGCCTCTTTTCCTCAATTTGTCATTAACGTGCTTCTAAATGAAATGGTAGTATAAACGTTCTGATAAGGTGAGTTTAGGTTGTTTGTTATCAGATTCTGAGGATGTTAACTTACCTAAAGATGAAGATGAAGAGCATGAGCAGCATGCAGAAGGTGGCCACATTGTCCATGGTCTTCATGAGGACCACCAGCTGCCTCCTCAGAGCTGGCATGAACCTCACCAGCTTCAGCACCCTCAGCAGTCTGAAGGTCCTCAACACGGACAAACCTCCATCTGACTGTCCAACAATCTCACAAACACTGAAACGGGAAACAGCGACACAGCAAAGGAGGAAAAAGGAGATATTATCAAGGCTTCAAATGTAAATTCAGGTCATTTACACACAAATCTATACATACAAATGCCTGCTCTACTATACCACAAGTGATGCAACACTGGTCTGTAGAGGTTCAGCTGCTAAATGCAAAGACATGGATTATGTAAATATCTGATTGAACACCCATTGTTTTTATAATTCCCACCTTCTATATGAATACAAATACCCTCTGCACATATGAACAACATTTCAGATTGCTGTCAGACAGTTTCTGAATAACAGTGATTATACCTACCAAGAGCTTTGCATCAAAATTCATCTGACCTAATCTGAATGTGTTTGTAGAGCACATTTAAAAGAGCAAAATTTGACCAAACACACTATAAAATCAACTTAATGTACCAATTTAAAGCAACATTTTATGAAAAAACATCTTTTTGAGTGTTTCTGCGGTATCTAACAGCTCACAAAATGTGAAATAAGCAAACCCAGACCATTCTCTGTGGTTCATCTTTGTCAGGACATAAAGTTCAGAGTGGGTGGCATGGTGGCGCAGCAGGTAGTGCACCTGCCTCACAACAGAAAGGTTCTCCCCAGGTATGTGCAGGTTCTCTCCAGGCACTC
Organism: Cetoscarus ocellatus; assembly: GCA_037902135.1. Classification (NCBI taxonomy): domain Eukaryota; kingdom Metazoa; phylum Chordata; class Actinopteri; order Labriformes; family Labridae; genus Cetoscarus; species Cetoscarus ocellatus. The sequence goes on along the minus strand of JBAMNC010001280.1, from coordinate 1,429,749 downwards.
CGGCTTCCCCAATGGACCAAAAACATGCTCTTTAGGTTAATTATTGACTCCAAATTGTCCTTTGGTGTGGGCGTAAATGGTTGTCTGTCTCTCTATGTGGCCCTGTGATTGGCAGGCAACTGGTCCAGGATGTACCGTGCTGTTCGCCCAAAGTCAGCTGGGATAGGCTTCAGTTCAGAGTCTTCCCCCTCTGTGGCGTCACGCTGGGAGTCTGCAGACTTAATATCAGCCCTTAATACACTCAAGTCTCCGAGGACCAAAGAATGAAGTGGCTGGACTTTGTTTTTGAGAGAAACTTCCTGCCCCCGTTGGGAAATCTTGTTTGTGTATGCCTGGCTGCTTCATCAACTGAAAGGAACAATTTGCGAGACTTATTCACAAACTCTTCCTGAAAGACGGGCTGATACAAAGCGTCTGTGGCAAGTTTTTAGAGGAGTAAAGGGTAAGTATTTTGAAATACTGGCATGTCTTTGGTATCTTTGATCATTCATTACAAGCTGATAGCAGTAGCATTATTAGCATCTGGCCTGTATTAAAAGAAATACTATATCCAAGTATGTATATAAAGTGATTCATATAGTTAGGGTGACAATGTGAGCCTTTAGGATGCATACAAAGTAAGAGAGTTTTTGATAACAGTTATTTTATGTCCATGTGACCACACAAATACAGCTGAGCACGTCTATGGCAAATTGTTAGCAGACCCCAGGAGCAACATGGCTGTGGGAGGTGCTGCACTGATCTTTCAGTTTTAGCCATAATTTAGTCATCTAGATTGTTTTAGTTTTAGTCTAATTTTAGTTGATGAAATTTCCCAACATTTTATTCGATGAAATCTTCTGTAAATTTAGTCGACTGAAATATGAAGTGTAAAGTGTAAGGCGTTTTTTTGAGTTTCTGAAGTCATGTTTTACACTTGGGTAAAATGAAACACCTAATAACCCTTTATTAAATGCTAGTAAAGTTTGAATGTATAAATGAGCAGAAACAAATTGAACTTTTGTGTGAAATGCAGTCACCTTTATTTAGGCTACCTGGCAGAGCATCCCGGCTACAACACCAGAACTGAAAAAATAAGTGAAGACGGTGCATAATATATGTGGAAAACTAAAAGAAAAGTCTTCTTGTCTTTGTGGGTGTTGATATTCCCTGTGTTATTAAATTAATTAGGTAGGTAAGTCAGAGTATTAATTTTTAAAAGGTCAGAAACAAAGTTTTTAAAAGGAGGATGTGGCAAAGAGGAAAGTGGGAGACACAGTGCAATCAGGAGAATTGCTGGACAGCTACATGAGAAAACAGGATGGTTTCTTAAGTGAGAATGGGACGAGCTATGACTTGTAAGGTTCTGCTGTGTGTGAGAAAAGTATAAATATTGTAAAATAAGTTCTGATCGGACTGGACTTGTGGATTATCCTCTCAACTGACCACTTCTTCTCAAAGGATGCAGAAGCAAACCCCAGACCCAGAGACAAAGGATCTTTCCACAGAGGATTATGTCTTCTGGGATTCTGGTGAGATCCACCCTTTTTGACATTCCTTTTTTTTCCTGGTATACCAGTGCTTTGGGGAGCGATCACTCTCTTCTGTTTGCTGTATTTTCCTTTGTTGAGTCGGATAACATGTTTTTTTTTTGGTTTTTTTTGCAAACAGACAGAAGGAGGAAATGCAGCCGAAACGAGGACTTTCTAGGAAACAAACAATTTAAAAGACTATTTAGACTGGACTAACTGATCAAACAAATTTCACTCCATTAGGTTACGACTTAAAGTTAATTTAGAAATTATAAATGTTTGGTTTCAACCTGTAATCTTTACGTAATATTTTTATATTTGGGGAAACAGTGAGACTTGTATTGTCGGAAAACAGGGCACAAAAGTGAAGAAAGTTGTGAAACTTTAAAAGAAACTGTAATTTTGTCGATGTATTACATTGAATGGTGATCTTGGGAATTTACCAGTTTTTTTTTTTTTGTTGTTGTTTGTTAATTTCTGAGGAGAACCCTTCGATAAAGTAACGCCTACTTGATAAAAGTGTGAGTGTCACAAACAGTGAACCTGCTCTACATGAATATATCAATTCATAAAGAGAGCAGCTCTGATTGGATCGCTCCCCAACTTATCCCACCACCATGAAGCTAAGGCAGCTGTGATTGGATGTCCCTCTTAATTCATCCAACCTTTCACCCTGCACTTGTTTTTTAGTTACTGTCTAGTTTTAGTCAGGGGAAAAAGGTTGTGGACGAATACTATGACGAAAAATAATTAGTCAACAACATTAACTCTGTTCTACGGGCCAGGGTTTCAATCCAGCCTGTTTGAAGAGTGTCCTCTCCTACTCTCTCTCACCCCCTTTCACAAGTCTATCCACTCGCTCTCCTATCAATAAAAGCACAAAAAAAAAGGCAGCCTGTTGCTCTCCAATCAAAGACTTGGTTCAGAAGCCAGGGGCAAATTGGCCAGGAGAAGGCGTGCATTACAATGACTCCTGGACCTTCAAGTTTGTGTTTTCAGATGTGGGCAGAAAACAAACAAAGGACTGGGTTTGCTTATGTTACATTTTGTCATGTCATGTTCTCCTTATATTTCAGATACTCATGTAAAGGTGCAAAATACATAAATGCTGTTTTTTTCATAATGTGTCCCCTTCAAGTTTTTGACAATATAAATTCAGCCCTTGCCTTTAGACTTGAACCTTTTTATTCTGCTGCAGAACAACTGAGAAACGTCCTTGCTTTTATTCTAATTCCTGATTGCTTTTATCCATTGGTAAGGAACCATTGTTGTAAAACCCACACTTAAAGAAATTTGTCCTCTAATGGAGGAACCTGAAAGGATCCACTCAGCCCGTCGAATGGCATCAAAATAGCATCGGCCCTGCGCTGGCAGAGATTGAATGGGGCCACTTTGACAGCGCCGTGCTGTCTGAATAGCTGAGGACGCTCAGATAGATGAAGAGAGGGAAATTGGCCGTGGAGACAGAGAGATAAGACGACAGATGTAGATACGTCCAATCAACATGGATCTTGTGTGACGGGCTACACATTTGATCTTGTTCAGTTTTAGTTGCTTTGATGTGTATTTGATCTCGGGGTTATAATGGGGATCACAGACAATGGCGCTCAGACACATGAATTTGGAAAAGCACTCGCTGATCAAAGGCACGAGCGCTTTACCTGAAGCTCCAGGCACACACAACAAAAGACAGAATCTGTTCACTGTCGTCTGACGCTTCGGCATCCAAATGCATACAGGTGGGACAATCCAAGCAGGCAGAGCAGAGGTGACAGTTTGACAAAGCACGACATGAATAATTCAACCGTATGATGCTTTCCAGAGCTGCATGGCAAACCAAAAAAAATGGATTTATGTAAACATTCCAGAAATATAACATGTTTGCACTCCAAAGAGCACTCCTCTCATTCCCTTCATTCTGCCAAATCATACGAAAAAATGTAAATAAAATAGAGTACAATGATTTTCAACCTATCTTCAATTCAATATACCACAAAGACAGGATAGTTCATGTTCAAACTGATAAATTTCATTGGTATTAAAAAAAAAAAAAAAAGTATTTCAGTTAGAACGTTAAATATCCTGTCTTTGTAGTGTATTCAAGAGAATGAAGACTTGAAAAGGATTTGCAAATGCTTCATATAATGTCCCAACGTCACTGGAACTGGGGTTTGTATTTACCTTATGATGACGATGATCCCATCAAAGACATTGTAAGGGTTTCTCAGGTAGCTGAAGGAGCCAAACGCTGTGATTTTGAGGATCATCTCCAGGGAGAACATGCTGGTGAAGACGATATTGCAGATCTCCAGGACATTCGTGAGCTCCTCCGGCTGGAAGGACATGGTTTCAGACAGAGAGGGAAGAAATAGAAAAGAGTTAGAGAAGTTGAACAGAAGGTCAGTCTGCAACATGCTGCTCCGGTGGTTCAGCTCAATTAAATTTTATTTCATATTTTAACCCTTTCATGCATGGTGTCCTCTACAGTAGACAGATATTTGGGATAAATGTTATACCCTTTAGGTTGCAGTACCATGTCCAACTACCAGGTGATAAATTCCCAAACCCTTGTCTTGAGTTTCTAAAAAAAAAATTCTTTGCACATTTTCCGGTATCGAGATATTGCATCATAACTTCAAAATAGCCAATGAACAGCAAATTGGGTATTATGCCAGTATTCAGATTTCACATAATTTTGTACTTTATATTCTAAATGGTGTACGGTAATATCTCGATTATAACACGAACCCCATTTTTTCATGCTTTCTTTCCAGGGAAAACGCTGTATTCAAATATAACACACACACACATTTTGCCCAAACCTTACTCTCTTAGACAACACAAAAATGACCTTAATTCAAAGTTTTAATCAATGAAATTTCAGTATTTTCACAACAAATACCGTGCACGATTTTCTCTCTCAACCAGATGCGGAAACACCTTTTGCTTCAAGCATGCGCAGTTACTCGATTTCTGCCCGAGCATGCTCAGTCGTAGTATACTGACCAATCAGAGAGCAGCTAGCAACATGCCGAAGTCTTCGACCAATCACAGCGCAGCTATTTTTGTCCCCTTGCTCACAAGATGGCAGCGCCCTGTGTTTGCATGTGAGTGGTACCGTAACACTTGACCCAAAATACTGGATTAGAACAGTTTAACACGCATGAATAATAGCGTAATTCTTATAAAACAGTCAGTTTTATAAGAATAACGCAAGTTTGGTGGTAATGTTTTGCAGAGAGAAAAAACTTCAGGTTTTTGTATCAGATGTGTTGTAACCGTGATGATGGGAGACGAGATATTTTACATATTTTGCTTGTGCTTGTGTATAATACGCACCCAAAAATTAGACCTTGTTTAAGAGCAAAAAAATTTGTGTTATATACGAAATATGTGGTAATTTACAAGTAAACAGTTTGATTAAACAGCACTAATGCATACACTTCAGATTTTCCTTTTCCTTTCATTAACTCTTAATAAGTGTTTGTCAAAGACCTGTTTGTGGATCTTTATAAAGTTCCACTAAATTACTCTTTACACTGTTGATGCATGGTGCCCACTTTAATGGACGTTGCATAATTCCCTCAAATTATAACACTGAAAAAAATGACTATGATTTTTGAAAGTAAAAACAAACATTTTAAGAAAGTATTCATTTGGATTTAATAATTCATGCATGAAAGGGTTAAACTCAGAAGCATCAGGGAGTGAATGCAAGAGCGAATAGGTATGAATAGGTAGATTCAAATATATTCCTGTGTGACAAACCTAATTAACCTTTTCTACGGCTGCTGAAAACACTAAATATGACCACTACCTGTATTGCATTAGCCAGTCAGTGTTGGTATTAGTGACAAAATATGAAACCAAGGCATTTATAGCTCTTATGCATAAATCTATTTTGTTTTGGAAGCTACATCTTTGAGGCAATCGCTGATTTATTTGAGAATCAGTCACGTAAACTTGCAACAATGCTTATATTAGTCCACTTGATGTCAACACTTTGGTATTGGCAGAAGCATTTTTTACTATTAGTGCCTTGCTCCCTGCCATATGTTACAATGATATATTTCAGATTCTTTCCCTTACTGTCATCCTCCTGTCGTTAATGTGCATCACTGTCTTTTTTTTCAGCTGTCTCCAACACTGTTTGACTTCCTCTCCCCTCTTTAGTCTTCATTTCTGCTGCTGTGTGACTTCCCTCAACACAAAGACAAACACACACACATGCACACAGGCAGACGGAGCTAAATTTGGCACAATCATGATTTCCAGCACATCACTATTCCTCTGAGCTCCCCAGTAACTCCAGCAATGACGCTTCTGACATTTCACCGCTGCAGAATCAATGAGCGCCGTGTGTGTCTTGCATTTACATGTCTATGCCAGCGCATCTGTTTGCACTGTTATGCATTTCTGTGTGTGTTTGTCGGTGCTAATGAGTGTTTAGCTGTGTGAAAACATGGGCTAATGATGCGTGCCCACCGGAGTCGGGAGCGATGTGACGCTGTTTGCAGACCAGCCAAACAGCGACAATAACCCCTGGAGATCCATTACACGCGTCTCATTACTGCAGACCTGGGATCAGATCTAAAGCATTTCCCGGTTGGCTGATGTATGAGATAAAATACAAAGAGCGGGGAGTTGATATTACAGTGAGGATTCTCAGTTTATTTTGGAAAAGTACGCACTTGTTGAGTGAGCCCTCTCTAAATAAATCTCTTTAAACCCCCAAAAGAGAAGCTAATGGAAAAACTGCTGCATGGGAGCTTCATCTTTGGAAAAAGGAGTGTGCCATTCATACACAGTGTTGGGGAAGTTACTTTTAAAAAGCAGTGTTTGCTCGTTACTTCTTAAAAAAGTAATCCATCACTTTATCTTATTTACCCTCTAAGGAAAGTAACTTTTTATGTTACTCGTTACTTTTGCATTACTTTAATGTTGCGTAACTTTGGGCAGAGCCCCATATCTGTTCCTAAATGTGTAGGCCTACATAAAGTTATTCTACAGAGGACATAACAGGTATTTCTCTGTGCTCTTTATTTTACAAAATCATGTCACATACTGTGTGGCATGAGAGCTCCTGTGCAGTGTTTCCAGATTTTTCATCTGAAATAAGCAAACAGGTCGATAAAAACAAGCTCAAAACAAGCAACCTCCAGCTATTTCTTTTTCTAATATGATATATATATATATATTTTTTTTTAAAGAGAAATCTACATAAAGCGTGTTTTAATTTTTATCTACATTACATTTCAATTTCACAGTGCCAAGCAATAAGAAGCCCAATGTCGCTTATATTAAGCAGACCTGGCAACTTTGGCTCTGTTCATGCACCATGTGCGTGAGTGTGTTTGGGGGTGGGCGCAATAACCAGGAAACGAGGAAGTGGAAAGGACAAACTACCTACCACACTCTTGTTTTGCTTTATTGTGGGGAGCTGGGAGATAATTAATCAGGGGGATTCAAACAGATAGAAAAGCCCAAATGAACAACTGCACCTTAAGAAACAAGCCCAAAAAAATGCAAACCGTGGCCACGACTCACAAGATTTGCAAGCGACTTTAGAGAAAAACAGGCCCAAAGACTCTTATAAGGAGCGGACTTGGCAACGCTGCTCATGTGTACTGCGGGCAGCTGAGAAGGCAGCATCGGTGTCAGATCTGTCTGTGGGAAAAGTAACGTTGCACCAAATTAAAGAAGGAACTAAAAAAAAGGTAGTTGAGTTACAGTAAACTTAACAGTGACGAGGTTTAATTTAGCTGACACAAGCTTTTCATTGGCATGTCGGGGTTAAAATACCTTTAAAGACCTTGTGTAAATAAAGTGTGAATAGTTACTTCTAAATATACTGGATGCATATATAAAAAAATATATGTATAAAAAAGGGATTACGAAGAGAAAAGTGTGCTAAGTCATATGGTTTATATGATGTAACACCTTTTTTACTAAGACCTTGTCTTTCTGTAAAAGGATTTTTTCTGAATATTTAAATAAAGAATAAAAAATAGTTACTAAAAAGTGATCAGATAACAAAGGGTTTTCAAGAAAGACTTTTAGTTCATTAATATCAAGGCCAAATGCTAGAACAAGATCCAAAGTGCGTAAAACGATGGGTAGCTTCACAAACATCCTGAATAAAGTCAACTGAGTTTATTAGGGACATAAAAGCTGAGCTAAGCCTATCACTGCCTTTGTCAACATGGATATTAAAACCACCTACAATGAGTATTTTATCAGAGCTAAGGACCAAGTTTGATATAAAATCAAATAATTCAGAATAAGGGCCTGTAGGATGGTAAATTATCACAAATAGGACAGGTTTTTGAATCAGTATGAGATAACCTTAGAACAAGGCTTTCAAAAGAAGTGTTTTTAGCCTGTGGTCTAGGATTGATTAGGAGACAAGAGTGATAAATAGCTGCAACACCACCACAACAGCCTGTGTCTCGTGGTTTATGAGTCTTTAATTGACTGTGAGGAGTGGATTCATTTAAACTGACATATTCCTCCTGGCACAGCCATGTTTCAGTTAAACTGAATAAATCAGTTGATTTTCTGATATTATGTCATTCACCAGTATAGATTTGGATTTCAGTGATCTAATATTTAAGAGACCACATCTAATTATCCGATATTTTGGTGTTTCTACATTTGAGGTTTAATTTTAATTAGATTTCTGTGACTGACACCTCTTTTATTTGTTTTCGTGTTCAGACCATAACAGGCTTTCCCCAGAAACATATTCAATTATCAATGAAGCCCACATCGTTTGCTGGACACCACCTCAACAGCCAGCGGTTAAAATGACGACATGCGTCCATACATGTCATCACTGGTCAGGTTTGGGAGGGGGCCAGAGAAAACTACAGTGTCAGCGTCGTCTTAACAAAAGCACAACAGGCTTCTGGTGGAAAGTGTAGTGTTTTTCTCAGAAAATTTGGATTTGTGGATCCATTGGGATGAATTCACAACTGTGATTTTTACTTTTTCCATGATGAAATATTTGCCAGAGTGGCTGTTACAGCTCTACTTTGACACTTGGAGATGTCCTGTTAGTCAATTAAGATGTCATATCCGCCCAGTTTCTTCTCTTGTTCTGGCCTGAAGAGGAGAGAGTTGCAGTAGTCAATGTGTTTAATGCTTAAAGACAGATTTTTACCATATACTGTGTTTTGAGTGTCTGATTTATTTCTTTTCAATGCTGCAAACAGCTCTGCACCAACATGAGAAGAGGAAACCAAACATTTAAGGAGGTTGGCCTCGTTTTCATGTGGTCAACAGCAGTCTAAAACACCCACTTGAATGATTTTTGGGACAGTCAAATGGGTCATGAGGTCAACATTGAACGTTCAATAACTATATTGTGATAAGAACTAAAAAGAATAACACAAGAGAGCAAAACATGAATATTTGTTTCCAGTGCAGTGTGAAAAGCTCCTTTATGAAAACATTTTTTATATTTCAGCAGCAATCCTGTTTGGCTTTCTGTAAAAGGCCTGCTTTACTGGCTATTGATTCCTCAATAAGCTTCTGCTGGTGTTGGGAGGTCACCTTTACTTACAGATAAAAGATTTCAACAACAACAAAAACCAATGCTTTTTGCATTTTCATCTAAAAACATCCAACTGCTTTCTGTTATTTATTGCCTTTAACACCCCAGTTATGGTTCTGTTTTTGACCTGTTTTTGATTACCAAATGTTCAGTTTCTGCTGTGACCCAAGCTTGAGTATGATAACTGAGTATGAGCAAAGGCTTGAATATTTTGACTCCAATGTCAGACTCCACTACATCCCAGTTTTTATGCTACTGCACCAAGACGGCTGACGACATAGGCATTATATTTTTGAAATGTCCATCCACCTGTCATTCTGCCCTTTGTAAATTCAGGCCATCTCGTTGACACATTATCTCAAGAACCCTTGGAGCTGTTCTTTGACCTGAATATCCCCCTCTGACTGAAAACTGAACATATACATTTTTAAAGTTATGGCTCAAATGTTAAACTCCAATGTGATGGAGTTCCTTCACACTAAACACATACTCACTGAATCAAGGATAAAAATCATTTATGTTATGGGGCCTCATGTCCACCCTTCATTTGTAAATCTGAAATCTTGAGAACACATAGATGGATTAAGATGGATAAACTAATATAAAGTAAATGTGATATCTCTGGGATGCCCCTGTGGGATTTTTCTTTTTCCTTTTCACAAATATTGGGCCTCATGTTCACTCCCTACATTTAAGATTTAAGATAAATATCCCACCAACAGGAACCAGCCTGACCTGTCCTCACCCTTCCCTCTCATTTGTATGCCTCATGGATGCTTAAAAGCACTGGGAGGTACTTCTTGTCCGATTTCATTCTTGATATTTTGGCAGAGAAAGAGTCATTTGACGGTCGTGTTTGATCTCTATCCATCTCTGTCAGATCTCCAAAGTGCCCATCACGATGCTGCATTATTAATTCCCAACCAGCTGTTGAATTCTCTGAGGTGTCTTCACACACGAGCAATTCATCCTGTTCAATGGGAGCCTTCATTCATTCTCAAGGATTGTAAATTATGCAACTGCAGCATCTGAAGTCTCTTCCAAGAAAATGACAGGATTCTATGAAGGCTGCAGCTCAGGATTTATGATGCTGTTTTTAAAAGCATGGGCTCTTCAACCTACATGATCAGGTATATAATGAATACAGTCATTGTTGGGACCAGCATATGTATGCAGTCGGGCCTGCATGCATTTGCAGAAGACTGAGCTGGGAAACAACTGAGCTGTGGTACTATGAAGGGCAAACAGGGCAAAAGAACTGCAGGTGTAAAAGTGGAGGGCCACCTGAGGGGCCGTTTACACGACAATGAAAACGACCGAAAACGGAGAGTTTTCGTTGTGCTTGCACCTTCCATTTACATGAGAACGGTGCCCTGAGTGCCTGAATCCACAAACGTTTGAAACCAGGGTCTAGAGTGAAAAGTTTTGAAATCGTTTTGGTATACATCTCCTTGTAAACAGGAAACAGCATTTTCAGGGACATCAATGATGCGCCCAGGAACAACAACAACAACAACAACAACAACAACAACAACAGCAACAACAGCTTCAGCCATCTACAGAGCAACATGTGTGCTGCTTACTGTGCTCGGTTTGATCCAGACAAAAAACTCCTACATCTTCATGTGTGCACTCACCATTGTTGTTTGTGAAAAGTTTGTCTTCACTTGCATACAAAAAAAAGGATACACATGTTGTAACACCGCTGTTTCGCTACAAACCTACATCACCAACTATTGGCCTGGCATGCACGCTCCAGCGTTTTCAGTCGTTCTCATGCATCCGTGTGAACGCGTATCGTTTTCACATCGTCTCGTGTGAACGTGGAGCGATTTTGAAAACGCAAAGGAAACACCTTTCTGTTTCTGGTGACAATGTTGTTGTGTAGGTGGTGCCTACACTCTTGACACTCTTGTCCAGTTGTTCTAGAGGGCAACCCTTTCTGTCTTAATTTGGTTTGTTCAGGGGTGGCTCTCCTTCTCATTTAAAAGTTTTGACACACAGCAAGCCAATCAGATCGAAGAACGGACAGTGTTGACTCCCAGCCTTCTCGCCCAGAAACTTTTGCAAACAAAGCACTTTTGACTCGCCATCAGCAACTCCCAATGCTGCCCTGACTCATCTGTCCTTATCCTAAACTGAGGACGTCTTGGATTTCAGTTTCCCTCATCAACTGTGGACAAAGTGACTCACAGAGGCCAAAATCATGGCAGAATCAACTTTTAGGAAGTTGCTTTAAAATTAATAAAAAGTTACAATCATTAAGACGAGAAAAACTATCATGATCTATTTTAGTAGATTTGCTACTTTGACACTAACACAGGAAAAATGTACTATGACATAAAAAACTAGAAAAGCACTCAAAGAGCGCAGACCTCCGGCAAGCAGCTTCAGTCCACTTTGGAGAAAATGGTCCTATCTCGCAATGTTAAAGAATCCTTTAAAAAAATTCCTGGATCCGGATGATGATCCAGATCAATCAATCAATCAATCAACCTTTATTTATACTCGAGAAATCATTTAGGGGCATCCTCATTTACACTGATGTCGAGTCACTTACAAAAGAGATCAAGACAATACAAAACAATAAAAACAGGCAAGCTTTAACAAAAGGGCATTAAAATCATCAGACCTGTGATGATGAATATGAAAATAAAGGTCACACTTAAATAAAACAATTACACACATAAGGTTGGAAATTTAAAATAGCATTTCTAAAAAGCCCAAAAGGTAAAAGCTCAGTAATCTTGAGCAGCTCCTGTAACCTGTTCCAGGACTCGGGAGCTGAATAGGAAAAGGCAGTCTTTCCCAGTTCAGACCTGACTCGTGGAACATGTAACAATAGCCTGTCAGAGGAGCGTGTATGACATTGATTGCTAAAAGAGATATGGAGAAGCTCGGTGAGGTAGGGTGGTAATTTTTCTAAAAGGGCTTTATAAATAAAAAGGTGCCAATGAAGATTACGTCTCATCTGTAGAGAAGACCAGCCAACCTCACTGTATAAAACGCAGTGGTGCGTGTTAAAAGGATCACCGGTGATAAATCTTAAAGCAGAATGGTAAACAGAGTCAAGCCGTTTTAGGATTGAGGGGGCTGCATGTCTGTAAATGACATCACCATAGTCAAGGACTGACATGAAAACAGCCTCCACAACCCTCTTCCTACAAAACCTAGGGATATTTCATTTGTTTCTATAGAAATACCCTACTTTTTGCCGAAGTCGGCCAACAAGATCATTGATATGACAATTGAAAGTCATTTTATCATCAATCCAAACACCCAAATATTTGTAAGAATTGACTCTTTCAATCTTTACTCCATTTTCAGTCCCAAAATCTAATCATTTCTTCTTTATCCCATTCTACATCCTGAAAATTTCATCCAAATCCATCCAAAACTTTTCATGTTATCTTGAACACAAACAAACAAACAGACAATTAAACAAACGCTGGCAAAAACATAGCCTCCTTGGCGGAGGTAATAACAATGTTTCTGTGATAGCTTTCAAAAACTACTTTTAATATATGTTTTTTTTTTATTGGATGTCAGTAGATTTAATTAACTGAAATGGATTCCGTAAAGGTTTTTCATAATGCATTATTGATGCATTTGGGCAAAGTAAGTCAAATCAACTGAAATAGTCATTCAGCTTTTATGATTACCTCCGCCAAGGAGGTTATGTTTTTGCCAGCGTGTATCTGTCTGTCTGTTTGTCTGTTTGTTTGTTTGTGTTCAAAATAACTTGAAAAGCTCTGAACGGATTTGGATGAAATTTTCAGGAACTGTTGGAAATGGGATATGGAAGAGCTGATTAAGTTTTGGGGGTGATCTGGATCACCTTGGCGGAGGCCTGCGCTCTCTGAGTGCTTTTCTAGTTGTTAACTTGAACACTTTATTTTTATAAAAGAAATCTTTATCTCAGTGGGACTTCATGGTAACATAAAGGTAAAATAATTGAATTAAAAAAAGTTTACAAGTTCATTACATTAAAGTTTCCCTTTAATTTGTTTTAAATCTGCATACAGCTCAATAAATTCAACTTTGGTTGGGTTTTGAGCTTTAAAATATGATTACAGACTGTGTTAATAGCTAGTTTTTTTATATTCATATATATATATATATATATTACAGGCACTTTCAATTGTCTGGTTGACAGTAGCCTATCTGTTCATTGTAACAGTCTGGCACTCTGTAGCTGAGAACATTGGAAAGCAAAGTTGTCCATCCCTAAATTAGTTTAATGAAAACTTGAATAATGTCTTCCTCTTGAAAACAAAGTAAGAAGGAACTCAAACTCTCTTTGTATGTAGCTGCCTGTAGCAGAAGCTAGTCGTCTAGATAATAGAATTACAGAAGCTGAATCAAAACAGCATCTGGCCAAAAAGTAATCAATTGTTCATGTACCAACAGAGCCAAAGCACACGCGAGTTGTAAGCCAGGTGGAAGACCCCCCTCTACAGGAAAAGGATCAGAGCCATGGGGTGATTAAGCTTCAGGCACCGCTGTTCAAACAGAGGGAGGCAGGACTCCAGTTTGCCAAACAGGCAGAGGAACCCCAGTCCTTCCAGCTCAATGTTTCCTCCCTATTAAAGGAGCAAAGTCTCTGTCTGCCTCCCTTGCTCCGTCTCTCTCTATTTTTAGTCACCCCCGAGATGAGAGACGACCCACCACTGTGGCGGTGGCAGGCGTGAGTGGGCGATGGTATAGCAAGAGCCCGAAATATTGATAGAAAGACAAAGAGGGAAAGCTGAGTGACAGGAAGGGAGAAACCAGTAAAAAAGCAAATATTAAAGAGGGCATCATTTTCCTTTAATGCTTGGAGATTTATGAGAGTGATCAGAACTAAAGACGGGCTAATATCACAGCGCCCGTCCTCATATTTAACCATCTGAGAGCAGACATGTCTGAGCTGTGGGCTTGAGATTTAGATCATCAGTAAAAAGCTTGAAGTTAAAGTTCAGAATGAGAGAGTTTGATGTGACGGCGAGAGTACACAGAAAGCTTCACATGTGGAGGAGGGTGGACATTGACTGACAGGACGATCCCTAAAAGAGACCTCACACTGATGGCAAAGCTGTTGTTGGTTTTCCAATAACACAAAAGTTGTCTAAAGAATGTAACAGGCATCCTTGAGTGCCACTTGTGTACCAAAGACTTGGGGCTTGACGGGATAATACGTTTTTAAGATTTGTCAATGTGTCCTGCCTTGAAACTCTCAGGGCCTTATTTGTAGTGACTGGCACATTTTTTGTTGGTGCTACCGACGTGTAGCTGTGCTTCTCAGTCATTGAAATCAGTCATTGAACAGTTTTGATCATACTGTATGTGGTGTGCTCCGATAATCCCAACACAGCACACCACACGCATAACCATTCTGTCCACCACCGATCCAGAATCTAGTCCTCCAAGCCAGAAATCTCATGTGATCAAACGTGATCGAACAAAAACAAAGAAGAAGAAACATAGCAACAACCAGAAAACACAACACACAACAAGGAAGAGGACATACGAGAAGAGGGAATGATGGTGGTCTTGGGACTACTGTGGACGAAACCATCCTGAACTAAAAAAGAAAAGACTGGAAAAAATCCTGAAGACAGTGTGAACACGTGAGCTGGTCCTCCAATTCTGAGGTCCACCGAACTTCATGTTTCAGGTCGGCCATGCTTGTTTTTATTTACGCCTGCTTCCTTGTTCCTCAGTCAGCTCGCCTCTTGATTGGCTGCATTCACGTCACAATTCACGGAGTCACAACTCAGGAGTTGTCGGCTTTCCCCACAGACGAAGATTTTTAGTTGTAAATATTAAACAAGTTTAAAGTCTATGATAATTGGCCCGGTCCATTCTGGAGCCAAATTCAGCCAAATTCACTCTGAACACACCTCAGACCACAGGATAATCATATAGGATAATCTTATAAGACACGAGATAATCTGATGTTTTCCGGCCTTGGTCAGGATGGAGGAAAGTTGGGACAAAAATAGCCTGATAATCTTCATGTGTGTACCCCGCTTAATCAGGCTTTCCAATGATATAAAACACAATACCAATTAAATCAAACTTGAAAAGTTTTCAGACATACACGCAAATAACCAAAGATGTAATTTTCAAGTTCCCACATGTCAGAAATGAAGTGAGCTGTTACTGTCAAGCATGATTAGCCAGCAATGTCTATCGGTTGGTAGTAAGGAAGAGTCTTATCTGTAATATTGTCTCAATGTTTGTCTGTGTAGTGTTGTACACTTTTACAATGTGGCTCGAAATCGTGGTGCCGCTCGGAATGGTGTATCATAGCTCAAGTTCTATCATTAAATCCTGATAACGCTCTCCCGTAACCACACCAATGGGCCACATATTCCTGCATATGAATCTTGCAATCTTATTCGTGATGGCTTTTTTCCATGCCTCTGGTAAAAGCCCTACCAAAAAAGTAAAAAATGTCATCATCTCTACTGCACGCCAGTGTTAATTTTGTCGACTAATTATTTTTGTCATAGTTTTCATCAACAACCTTTTTTCCCCTGACAAAATCTAGACTATAACTAAAAAAAAGCAAGTGCACATGGACAAAAACTAAAACTAAATTAACTGACATTTCCATCAACAGATAAAAACTAGACTAAAATATTTGACAGATACTTAATCCAATCAGATCTACTTTGGTCATGTAGAAAGTGGGGACAAGTTAGAGTATATATCCAATCAGCTATTTTGGTTGTGTGGAAAGGTTGGATGAGTTAAGAAGGACATCCAATCACAACTGCTTTAACTTCATGGTGGTGGGACCCAAGTGTAAAACATGACTTCAGAAATTCAAGGAAACATAAAAAATGCCTTACACTTTACACTTCATATTTCAGTCGACTAAATTTACAATAGATTTACAATGTGAAATTTCATCGACTAAAACTAGACTAAAATGAAAACAATGTAGATGACTAAATTATGTCTAAAACTACAGAAAATTTTAAGACTAAAAAAAGACGAAAACTAAATTAAAAAGTCGAAATTAACACTGCTGCACGCGCAGTCAAAGAATAATGCCTATCTGCTTGTCATGGACTCGGGAGTGAGGCAAGACACGAAAACAAAGAAAAAAAAATTGGCAAATCCTTTTAACAAGATGCTTTCCAAAAATGACGTTGATCTTATTCAAGTTTATTCTTTAGAGAGTATGCATAAGTAGTCCTGTGGCTGGCTTGTGTGGCTTCAGGATTAAAAGACTAATATAAGGATTACCTAAAATGTCAATGGATTATTTCATGGGGAAGTGTTCCTCCAAAATCAGACCTGCCAACAAAGTGGTCTCTTCTAAATCCCAGAAGGTGTAAATGCCAGGTGAATGACAAAGAAGGGCTGAATGAAGAAAGCAATTTTCAAACATCAGGACCTCGTAATCACAAAGTAAGGCAGAAGTCGAGCCTGAGCTTCCTCTTTCAGACACTTTTGAAATGACGGCGCCAAGTGGGGAGACATCTGTGACACTCAAAACATTTCATTAAACTGATGTCTAGACATCCGTGTGAGAGGGACTGGCTGACAGAGAAAAACAAACAAAAGAAGAGAAGAGAGAAAAGCATGACGGGAGCTCTAAGTACCTGCTCGTGGTGCTCGATGCCCATGCTGATGGTGTTGATGAGGATGGCGATCATGATGCCACGGTTGAAGTATTTGCTCTCAACGATGCCCCACAGCTTCATCCGAGTATCATGCCACAGCTCCCTGCACGTCTTCTTAGGACAACATCCACCTTGTTTCCCTGTGCCCGCCTGACCTTCCTTGACCTTCTCCTTACTCCCAGGCTGCCCCCCCTCCCTGTCCGTCTCCTCCACAGCCCCCTCTTCCGCCTCCTCGTTCAGTGGACTGCGAACCGGTCCCACGCCATCAGTGAGCGACAGGGCGGCTGCACACAGAGGGCAGCCCTCGGAGGCCGAGGAAGAGCTGAGGGCCATGGGCGAGGCGTGGTCTGGCTTGTTGTGGTGGGGACACGATGCACCTGAAATGAAAGGTGTTGGAAGGTGAGTGTTGTTGTTAAGATCACTTCACTCGAGGCATGCCCAAGAAAAGCGTTCCTGAATACTGAGAAAAGACAGGCCATAATGTTTCAAGGACTTTGTCTCGAGTACTTCAGTTTCATTGTCTCGCAGTTTATGGGATTTGTCATCTGGTTGTCAGTTAGGTGCTAGTACTGTGTGAGAACACTGATAAATGCCAGCTTATAGGATTATATTTTTTCCCTTAACATCAAATACTGTTGTCACCCAGCTCATGAATTTTTAAGCTTCTCCCGTCCAAGCAGGAGTGCCGTAACGATGCAAAAAGTTGGGACAATGCTAAGGGCCACTGACTGACAGAAGCCCTAAAAACATTGAAAATTAGTTATTATTTCTATAAATTAAAAAATTGTCCAAATTTGTATGAGATTTTTAAGATGTCAGTTTGCAACCTCAATTATCAGACTAAAAAACTCTCTCAGGCAATCAGACTGGACAACTCCTCACTGGGGGGAGGAGGAGAAACAGGGAGACAGAGGATGGGAAGGAGCAGTAGCCAGCCAGTAGCCATATTTTTATTTTTATTTATATTTCTATTTACCGTAATTTCTCCATTATAACACGCACCCCATTTTTTTCATGCTTTTTTCCAGGAAAAATGCTGTATTCAAATTTAACACACACCCACATTTTGCCCAAACCTTACTCTCTCAGACAACTCAAAAATGACCTTTATTCAAAGTTTTAATCAATGAAATTTCAGTATTTTCATAACAAATACCACACATGATTTTCTTCCTCAACAAGATGCAAAAAAACACCTTTTGCTTCATGCATGTGCAGTTACTCGATTTCTGCCCGAGCATGCTCAGTCGTAGTGTACCGACCAATCAGAGAGCAGCTAGAAACATGCAGATGTCTTGGACCAATCACAGTGCAGCTATTTTGGTCCCCTTGCTTACAAGATGGCAGAGCCCTGTGTTTACAAGTGAGTGGTACCGTAACACTTGAGAATTACACGATCATTACACAAAGTTAAACAAATTAAGACCCAAAATATTGGATTAGAACAGTTTAACAGTCAGTTTAATAAGAATTATGCAAGTTTGTTGTCATGTTTTGTAGAGAGGGACAATATTTCGGCTTTTTGTATCAGATGTGTTGTAATTGCGACGTTGGGAGACGAAATATTTTACATATTTTGCTTGTGCTTAAGTGTAATTTGCACCTGAAAATTAGACCTTATTTAAGAGCAAAAAATGCGTGCTTAAATGAGAAATTGCGGAATATCTGGAAATTGTTTTTTCTTTTTTACTTTTTGATATCCTGTGGGTTTTTTTTACTGCTATACAATGCTGCTGGAATCTTTCCCTGAAGGAGTCATCCCAAAGGATTAATAAAGTCTGTCTAATCTAATCTAAACTAATATAATCTAATTATAAGCATAATAGGAGCATTATAAGGAGGATGGTTGCAAACAAACTGTGATAAAGTACTACAAAAATGGCCGGGGACCCTAATGCAATCTTTTTGATTGTTTTCTTTTACAAACAGTAACACAAACAATAGCCACAGCCATGGGTACCAACTTCACTAGGTCACTGGGTGAAGAGGAAATCCTCAAACAAGAGTTTAATGTGATGTTATACACAGGAAGTGTGGCATCTGCTTCTAGGTAAGTCTGCCATGTTTTAGTTTTATGACAGAAATTCAGCAGCTTTTTAGACTCGCTGATCATGTTTATGCTTCAAAAATGTGAAAAGCAGGTTCGTGCATGAAGTTTTTTGTAATTTTATCATAATTTTTTGTTTGCAACAGACCTTATTATCAGCAATACATCCCAGAACACATTAAACAGTTCGGTGGTGATTGGCCTACAAAAATATGTCATCTCTGCACCACACTATAAGGCCATATCCAGATGCTTCTCTATTACCATAATTAATCGGTGTGTTGACCACATGTCTTAAATTAAGAAAGAAAAAAAAATCAATCCCAACCAAACCATTCTTTTACAACAAACCTAAAACACTCCAACGGTGATTTAAGAATTTAATTAAACACCCACAAACCAGAAATATTAACTTTTCATAGATAGCTTTGAAACTAAATACAGTCACAACACAAGCTCTTACCACGATATCAATGCGCTGCAGAAAACAACAATTACCATAAATTCCTGTGCATTTGTCACAAATTTTTTAATTAAAAAAGCTAGCTGTGGCGTACATAACACTGAATCCAATATACCACTGTAAAACGCCGGGACGTGCACCTTTATGACTGTAAGCACGGCCGCACTGATCCCATATTGAAATATTCATCTATTATCTGCTGTCTTCTGGAGTCAGAGGAGACTGGAGCTCATCCCAGCTGGCATTAGGGGAGAGGCAGGGTACATGCTGGACTGTTTTCTAGCCAATCACAGGGCTCACATATACTCTCACCTTCAGGGTAGTGTCACCAATTGAGCTAATGAGCATATTTTCAGGCTGTGAGAGAAAACCAGAGTACACAAATCCCACAAATGAAAAAGGAGAATATTTATGTGACAGACCAGGGAGAAATCCAGGAACCTACTTGCACATTAATGCACATTGGAAACAGCCTGAAACTTAAAAAAAATGCTGCCATTCATCCTGTAGCTTACTGGAAGCAGCTGCTTAACAGGCAGGGAAACAGAGAGGCAGACAGAGCTGACATAATCCTGCATTTGAATAATACCTTAAAACCACGAATTATATAATCCTTTTGTAGAGCTGATTTGTTTGTAAGATGCTTCATTTGAAGACAGTACGCGTGGGCAGAGAGAATCTCAAAGGCTGTTGGTTTGCACTTCTGGTCCCTGCAGGCTAAGAATTCAACTTCCGAGATAAAGCCAGGAGGAGCTCAAACTTAACTGGCAAAAGCAGTCCGAGCACAGTAAGACAGTACCATTAGTCATGGGGGGCGGGGTACTAAAAAACTGCAGCTTACATAACAGTGCAACTTATGGTAGTTCCTGCAAACGGCACACATATATTAGTATGACCGTCACAAACAATCATGGATGACCTGCTGCTGTGGACCTCCTCTACTCCATGTGCTCGATCCTGCTTCAACCATCAACAGAAATGACATCATTATTTTTAGACCACTTAAACCCATTTTAATAGCAGTTCAGCTAGATGCTGCTACATTAATCAACACCATTCCTCTCCAGATTATACTTATTATAGATATTAATGTTAAAATTAGATTGATCTCTCTATCCATGGTTATATTGATTATTCATCCATAGTAACTATTTTTACAACCATTTAGACATGAGGAGCCTCTTGAAAATGAAATGCCACATCTCAAGGGGCTTACCTTTGATAATTTATATTCATCAAGACAAATATGGCACTACACAGTTAAAGATTGATTGTTTGAATCTATATTCAGCAGAGACAAATCTGATGAGGACAGATTTATGATCTGGGCATCCAGGGGTTTGTCGCAATCATTCTTATCTTTAGAATAAGAATTATATATAGATAAAATAAAGAGTATGGCTTCAATCTGCTCTGTTGTAAAGTGACTTACAGCATTAGCTTATTTTAAGACAATGCTACTGTGTGTTTTTGCTACACCTGTCTATCCCAGGTGGACCCTTATCACACCCAAAGAAGAAAAAAAAAGGTTTTGTCTAGGAAAATCTCAGTAAAACTGCTCAGTTGAAAACCTTATCCTCTTCCTAATAAAGATAAAGAGATGAAACCAGTGAGCACTGCAGAAGTACGACTGTCTCTGAATAATCCTTCAGTTACATACCGTGCCTTGTCACCATCCTCCTCTCACGTCCTCCTCTTCCATTGGCCTTCCTCTCCCTCAGCTCTCTTCCCCCTCTGCCTCTCCCGACTCCCCTGAAGCCCCGAGGTTTCCCCCGCAGGGCGTTGAAAAAGGCAACGGTTTGTCTCCTGGCCTTGCGGATGACGTGGCAGACCAGCTGGAAGAGCTCCTCGTAGCAGTCCCCGGGCTGACTGTTGAGGGTGGAGGAGGAGGAACACTGTGCCCGCTGCTCCTGCATCAGCTGGTGCTCCCTCTGTTTGGTCTCTGAGAACTGAGTGGCGATGACCACGAGGCACAGGTTGATCATGAAGAAGGAACCCACCTGGAAAGATAATAACAATACATGTTTGTTCTATTATTCATCCAAATGGTCACAAAATGTTCCATTAACCTTTACCTGAGCTGTTAGTGGTCAGTATCTGACAGTTTCCAAACTGAGTTAACCTTTGGGGAAAGGTTTTTTGGATAGATCTGGCCTGTAGGCCTACTCGAGAACCCCAAAATACCAAACTCTGCTTTGTAGCTGCAAACAGAGGTGCTGCTTTTTAAATAGTTTTTCTTTGTTATCATCGATAAACAACACTCTTGTGGATAAGAGGAAGCTACCTGATATCCTGTTGATGTTCTGAATATTGTGGCTGTCAGATGATTCACAGGTGGAGTACCCCCACAGCTCGGATGAACATGAAACTCTTCTGGTTGAATCATCAAAAAACAGGCTTTGCCAAAAAACATTTTGTCAAACATGCAACACAAGCATGTGTACAAAGTGGCTTAGAGTTTTTCATGTGCAGAAGCTTGAACTACAGTGCAGATAGAACTCATGACTTTGATTAAATCCACTTTTGGATTCAGGGATGACTTTGAATCTAGAAACTTCTGCCCTGTGATGGAAGGACAGCTTCAGCAATGCAATGATCCACAAGTCTAGCATTGAGCCTTACTAGCCCATCCTCCAGTGGGGGTGCTGGAGACAGTTGTATATCCTTTAGTGATCACACGCTTTTGAAAACAACATTAATGCTGTATCTTAAGGTCACAACTTCACAATTACCAATTTCCTGATAAACATGTTTATTAGTTGTGAATTGGATGTTATTAGTCATTATAAAGACCTTACTAGTGCCTGATAGATTTTATTTTTCTTTGCCAAAAAGGGATTTTACAGACAGGACATTAAATGCAGCATCATTTACTGTTATATCTCCACCTTCAGTTTGTCAATTAGCTTTAATCCTCCTGGTTTCAGCTCCAAATTCAACACTACACTGCAAAAACTCAGATCTAAGCAAGTTTATTTGTCTAATTTCAGGTCAAAAATATCCACAGTACTTAATAAAATTTTATACTCATTTGACAAGTCCAGATGGCTATCTTCTTATAAGGATTTAGAAACAAAAATGACGGGCTGAATAACTTATCATCATCAAAAATGTCCGGCAATGAAACAAGCTAGATTTTACTCGAGTGTCTTTAAATCAGGCATAGAAATTACTTAAGATAGCACATCTTACTTCCAAGACATCGTACAAGTAAAATTTGTCTTACCACATTGGCAGATACATTTACTCATCACAAGCAATCCACGGTTTATTTTTTTGTTTTTAAATACTGAAAAAAGATGTGTTGCTGGACATGTCAAGCAACTTTGGCCCACAATAAGTCTTGTGAGATTTTCAGAATTGAAATTGGATGATCTGGACTCAGATTTGAGTTTGTGCAGTGTAGAGTAATTTTTTTAACCCAAAGAATATAAAACAAAGATTTGGGAATCTTACCACTGCTTTTTCAAGCAGGGGAGGATGACTGATCTGCAACCACAGCAGACAAGTCAGAATAATTTTAGGGTGTGTGTCCACAGGCAGTGTATTTTAGCAGCACTTGTTTTTATATATACCAATGTAGTCCATGTCTCAGTACCCGGAGCACGAAAACGCTCTCGCCATCAGCTGATTTTTGTCGACATGCTGATGGCAACAGTTCATCGTCTTAGAGAGTGCCACGCTCTTCAGTGTCACTTCTCCCTCACTGACCAATCAAAGACAAGATTTTTCACTTTGTAAACAACAATGGCGGAGGTGAAAATTAGCTGCCTCGTATTTTCAAAGGGAATTTTCAGTGAAATAAGGAAAACAAAACACACACAGAGCTATTTTAAATATCTACATGAGTGTCACTGAGAGACAAGGACATCAACTCTTGTTAAGCACCATCAAACTGAAGAGAAAATTAAAAAAAAACACTTCCTATGGACACAAGTTCTTATAAGTCAGTTGCTACCTCCAATTAGCCAATAATGTCATCCTTCCCCACACACGCAATGCTTCTCTTAGCTGAAGACACAGTATTAAACACAAGTAGTCAATGTTAGCAATGGCTGGATAGAGGTAAGAATTCCGATCTACCAAACACATAAACTTCAATAAAATAATGAATAATAATCTGGTCCTCACCATGTTGGGCATCTCTGTTTAGAAGCATTGCTGCCTATACCATACAGACAATGTAGTCCAGACCAGGGAGGTCTGAATCACAGATTATAGATTCTTAAATTAATGTTCTATTATGATGTATTCTTCCGAATACGATTGAAAAACCTGAAGCATCTGCCCAGCTGTGCTTTGTCTAGCTCTATTCACTTTAACTCAATTTCAGTTTTTACTTTACACAGCCAAAAAAACCCTACCTTCACCTAAAGAGTTCATTTTGAAGGAAGCAGAAATATCTTGACAATCTATCCAATAATTCCAGGCCTACCACTGTGTGCCAGCTCCATGATATCTATATTTGTCGATGGAACTGCATGTGCATCTGATACCTGGCCTTGAGCCTGGCTGTCCTTGATGAATAATGGAATGGCTCTTGGCACAGGGTGCCTGAGGAGACTTGGGTATACAAGGGAAAATTTCAGACATGAGAAATTCAGAAAGGGAATAAAATATAGAGATTTAAAATGTTCACATTGAGAAGCAGGCCTGTCAAAGGTAAATAGAATAATCTCACTAAAATGACTCAATTCATTAAGAAGGACTGAAAGAAAGAACAGTTTCTGTCACAAGTCAGCTTTGAGGTCTACTTAGTTTTGTATTTTGTTAAATCTGGTTTAAGCTGCCCATTTTCTGCCCACTAAGTTGTTTTTTTTTAACAAATTTTGGTTGAGTATTTAATCTTTTGGATGGACGGATGGATGGATGGACGAATGGAATTTGTAAAGTATAAAGGGAAGAAAAGAAAGGTGAACAAAATGAGAGATCTATGTTTGGAAGGATAAACAGACAAATCAACATACAGATAGAGAAGATATACATCGGGTCAAGGACTGATTGACAGAAAGATGGATGGATGGATAGACAGATGAATAAACATGCTACTTGAAGGATAAATTGATGGGCTAATGGGAAAAGAAAAGCGGAAGGATAAATGAACAATCAATGGATTACACAATAAAAGGCTAGATAGACTGGGTCCAAGATGGATGGATGAATGAATGAGCGGATGAAGGAATAGATGGATGGTTAAAAAGATATAATGTTGGACAGACCGAGCAAAACAGAAAAATGGACAGACAGGTAGATAAATCATTGGTTATGGGAATGGATGGATTGATGGGTACATAAAAGGATTTATGGATAGATGAATGGATGGATGACTGGTTGGATGGATTGACTGATGACAGAAGACAGAAGAATAGGTATGACAAAGGACTGATGGACAGACAATAAAGGGATGATTGGATTTTTGATGGATGTATGGTTGAGAATTATACTAGACAGACGACGCAAAATATACATGAATAGACCTACAGTGATAGATAGATGGATGGATGGATAGATGGATGGATGAATGGGTATATGAATGGATTGACAGATAGACAATAGAGGGATGGATAGATAAAAAATGCTGGACAGATAGAGCAATAGGTAGTTGAACAGGCAGGTGGATGGATAGACAGATAGGCAGATAGATGCGTATGTAAAAGGATGGATGGAGAGACAATATGAGGGATGGATGGATGGACAAATGAATGGATGGATGAATGGATAAAACATTGAACAGACAAAGCAATATACAGATAAATGGATAGACAAGTGGATGAATTAGTGGTAAAATGGATGAATGGTTGGATGATGGCTGGATGGATAGCTCTCTCTCTTTTACTGTAATTTCTCGATTATAACACGCACTCGATTATACACGCACCTCATAATTTCACGATTTTTGCCTGGAAAAACACTGTACTCAAATATAACACGCACCCACATTTTTCCCCAACTCAAAAATCACCTTCATTCCAAGTTTTCATCAATGAATTTCACACAACAAATACCGTACACGATTTTCTCTCTCAAACAGATGCGGAAACACCTTTTGCTTCACACATGCACAGTCACTGGATTTCTGCCCGAGCATGCTCAGTCGCAGTGTACCGACCAATCAGAGAGCAGCTATCAACATGCCAATGTCTTCGACCAATCGCAACGCAGCCATTTTGCATCCCCTTGCTCACACTATGGCTCTGTGTTCGCATGTGTTTTCAGAGAGGAAGAGAATATTTCGGCTTCTTGTATCAGATGTGTTGGAATCGCAATGTTGGGGAGACAAAATATGGTAAGTATTTTGCTTTTACCCGTGTATAATACGTACCTGACAAATTAGAGCTTATTTGAAAGGAAAAAATGAGTGTTATAATCGAGAAATTAGTGTACTTTAGTCTGATTTGTCCTATCTTTTTTGTCAGATTCAAACTGAGCTCTCTTTAGCCAAATCTATTTCTGTTCCTTACTCAGCCTGACCAAAGTTCATGTCAAACTTAAACGTTTCTCTTGCAAGGACTAAAAAGATTTGACTGAACACTTAAAAATAAGAAAGAGGTTTTGTTGGGCTGGAGTGCATTGTGAGTTTATGTCTCATTCATGTTGCAGTAGACAGCAGGTGAAACGGATATAAGAGGAGAGAGAAAGAGAAGGTGGAGGTCAAAGTAAAAAAGGAGAAGAGAGGAAGCTTGAAGGCAGAGAAAGAGATAAAGAATACTCTGAGGGCTGTGATCAATAGCGATTGTGAGGCCCGATAACCCCCCCCACTGCTCTCCATCTTGAACCTCTGCATGTTACAAAGGACCATGGAAGAGCTGGGAAGGAAAGTGTGAGTCAGTGAAAACGTGTGTGCCTACATGTTAGTGTGTGTTTGTATTTGAAGGAGCTTTTCATTGATCTGAGGCAGGAATCTGTGGTCAGACTGGCATCTCTGTGGGCTGAAAAGAAGGCGGTGGGTCCCAGCACCTGTTCAGCACCCTAGCAGATCCCATCAAATATTTATACTCACACTCAGCTGGAGCCACTGAAATACAATTAGATTAGAGTGTGAGGCTCTGAAAGTGTGTGTTTGTGTGTACTTTCCATGTTTGCAGTGGGTAACGGTGTCTGTGATGGAGTTTGAGGTCGATGAGAGAAAGGGGTACAGGCTGACAACGTTTTCAGATATCAACACAACATTTTTAAGCCTCACCGGCAAAATGAGTAAAACCTTTGGACTTGGAGATCCTGCCAGATCTACAGAGAATCAAAGACTGCCAGACCTTGTTTACCTACCACTGCTGAGAAGGCATCTGTCCTTACAACCCATCTACACAGTTTCTAAGGTGATTCTGACAACACTGAAGTTTTCCGACTTTCCCGACCAAAGACGGCAAACGTCAGATTATTTTATGTTTTATAAGATTATCCTATAAGATTGCACTGTGGTCTGAGGTTGTAAACATTAAACTTGTTCAATATTTACAACCAAAAATCTCCCGAATCATGAATCCAGGAATTGTGATATGGAACAGAATGTAGCCAATCAAGAAGCGAGCTGACTGAGGAACAAGGAAGCAGGCGTAAATAAAAACAAGCATGGTCAACCTGAAACATAAAGTCCAGTGGAGCTCAGACATGGAGGACCAGCTCACGTGTTCATACTGTCTCCAGGACTTTTTCTAGTCTTTCTTTTATTTGGTTCGTGAATTTTTCCATGAAAAATAGTCCCGAGACCACCATCATTCCCTCTTCTCATGTGTCCTTTTTCCATGTTGCGTGTTGTGTTTTCTGGTTGTTGCTATGTTCCTTCTTCTTCCTTTTGTTAGATTGTAATGTGTGCACACCACACACAGTATGATCGAAACTGTTCAAAGCCTGATTTTTTTATCTGCATGTGTGGGGTCTCCAACAGATAAAAAAAAATCTCTTCAGATTTAGAAAACCCTTATGTGTGGACCCCACTTTAGATGTGCTCCCAACAAATGATTAATCCAATCCAAGGTCTGACCTTTTCTCATGATTGCCTGAAAGAAAGCAAAGCATGTCTGAATTTCTTTCTTCTCTCTAAGACTGCTTTTTACACTCAACCATTTTGATTCTGCTGGAGCAAACTCTGGTCTGTTAACCAAGTTTGTAAAGCTCATTTGAGCTGGTGTGACAGCTATAAATCAAACTCTGGTACAGACCAAAGAACAGAACGAAAGGACGGTCTAAGGTCACTTCAACACCCAAAGTTTAATGGGGGGTAAAGTCACAACATGGTTTCATTTTTCACTTGGTTTGGTTTTCTTTCACACTGCAATTCATCAGGCTGACCAAACCCTGTCAAATGATGCGTAATATTCACCACCAGTTTAGCTGCAGCTGGGGGTCCTCGTTTCTGCCATCTAGCCCATTTTTGCACTAGAACAGAATAGAATAAACCTTTATTCGTCACACATGAGGAAATTTGCAGTGTAACAGCACCAAAGGGAAGAGCAATGATAAACTAGAAAGCATTCAGAGATCACAAACCTCCGCCAAGGTAGCTCACATATTGCTGTCACATCCATAAGCAATAGTTCCACGATAAAGTTACCATCATAATATGATTCCTTGACCCTGAAAACACCTAGCACTCAGAATCATGTTGATATCATTATTAGATGGACAGTTATTGAGCAAAAACAGTCATTTAGGAATGGTAGTTATCTGGATCACCACCAAAATCTAATCATAAATTGGGCCATTACCAACATCTCCTGAAAATTTCAGCAAAATCCGTCTGGTAGTTTTTGTGTAATCATGCTAACAAACAAACAAACATACACTGGCAAAAACTTAACCTTAAAGTTAATAAAAAATAGACTTAGTATAAAAAACAGTATTTGCATTATTATAAATAAAAAGACTAGAAATATAAAGCTAAAAACTACACTTATTTTTTACACATTTACAAAGTAATTGCACATGAGAATATTGCACGTTGTTGCACAGCAGCAGGAAGGATGCACTATGACCTGCTAATACATAACCAGTATCAGTAATAACATTGTTCAGCTGGAAACAGTTTGAAAGACTTCTGTGCCATAAAATAAAGTTAAAGCTGCATTAAGTTTGTGTGGGGTGGTACTAGCATATTGACTGGAGCAACATGCAAACAGTCAAATAGTTTGGTTCTGTTTTACCCTGCAGCAAATGGCTATCTGCCCTCCTCCTTGGGTGCATTGTAAAATAATGTCAAACAAAGAGACTTCCTGGAGAAAAAATAAAGCGCTGTGAACTTTGTTGCCAAATTGTACATTTAAAGAAACATAGTTTAATGGCTCAATATTTGTGAAACTTACACAAATTTGCAAAACAACTGTTTACTACCTAACGGCATAATGCAGTTGGGAGCTCTTTCAGCCACTTCACTGACTACTGTCAACTGCCTGATACAACCCAACCTCAAAAATACTAAAATACCCCTTTAAACAATGTTGGAGAAAATAGGAGGATCACCTGTGCTGCACACCAAAATGCCTTGAAACAACAGGGCCCTTTGTCCCACATGTAGCTTACTGGCATCTGGTCACCCTCTCTGAGGATTGAGTCTCGAGTAGCATTGGGAATTGAGAAGATGTTATTGATACTAATGTGATTCAGCCTGTCAATCCAATTATTTATCAATTCCTGTGTGAAAACAGCAGGCCTATACAGGCTTTAACAGTCAACAACGTCAAACACATGGCACTCCAGATATTTAATGCTCTGTGCAGAGAAATTGTAACTTTGCAGTTTTTCAACCCTTGCTTAAAATCAAACAGACACAGAATGTTGAATAATTGGCATCATATTGTGTAAAATTAGGCCCCACTTTTGACAGCTTCAGTCTCCTGTCGTACATGAGTACTTCTCTGGGGTCGAGGAGCAGCATACAAGCCAGATGGTGGGATTGGAGCAACAGGGCACATGGACCAGATGGGAAGAAGCCATGGACAGGAAGTTCTCATGGCCCGAGTTGTGGAGGGCTGAACCCTACCAAATCAAATTCCTGATTCAGTCTGTCTATGACGTCCTGCCCAGCCCATCGAAACCCCTTCTGTTAGGGCAAGGTCAAAACTCCAGCATGTCCCTTGTGCGACGGACGAGGAACTCTGGAGCACATGCTCAGCAGCTGTCCCACAGTCAACGGGGCAGGCAGGCGCAGTGCTTGCCCAATGAAATCGGGGAAAGGGGCTTCGCAGGAAAGTCACTCTGCAGGGCCTACAGCCTCCTGGGCATCACAGGGGCCCGCAAGAGAAGAGCCATCAGTCCAGCTTACGGGGCTGCAAAGAGAACCTCACGATGGTTGTGGATCAGGAGGGACAAACAGTGGGTGAATGCATCTTGGACACAGGCCGGGAACTGATCACTCCCAGTCAAAAGACCTGATATCCCCCATGACCCCAGGTACTATCACTGATGATGTGCCCAAGAAACTGCTTCACAAGATGTATGTAATAACCAACTCTGACTTCTTTGTTGTTGTTGTTTATGCTGACTGCCTCTCATAAGGGCACAATATTAATGATTTGAAAAGAACATAGAAACTAATGGAAGAGATTCATGAGGGAATTGTTAAGAAAAAGAGACGAATTATATCAATTTCTTTAGCAATTGGTTGTCAGTTCTCAGCTGAATTTGTTTTTCAATTCCTGTCCTGATCCATGAGAGTTCCTCACTGGCACTGATGCAGAAAACAGCAACAGGTGAGAGAATTAATGATGGGGTGCTTGCATCCTTGTTGACATAATGGCTGCTGCTACACCAGGTATAAATGAAGGTAAAGCTTGGTTAGGATCTTAAATTGAGTCAAATCAAAACTCTCATTATCTCTGCACCTCCTTTCTAAAGCAGGATATATTTTTCATTTGCAGGAGAAAAACATTAATTTTAAAAGGCCGAGCTTTTTTCTATTCAAAGACTCAGATTCCATCGAGTTGACTAGTCTGAACTGCTTGACATGATGCTAATCAGTGTTCAGCGTCTCTCAAACTCCCTCCATCTTTATCTCCATTTTATCATCTGTCTCTCCATCTGTCACACTCTCTCTCCATCTCACCCAGCTCTCATCCTCCACTCTCTTCATCCTGCTCCACCTCGCTCTCTCTATTCAATTCAATTTAACACACTTAATCTGCATGAATTTTAGGTGCGAGAAAACAGCAGAGCATCTTAATGCAACCTCAACCCCTCTCTCTCCCTCTCTGCTTCATCTGCTATCTCTTCTTTCCGTCTCCATCGCTCTCTCTTCTCCATCTCTTCATGCTCGGAGTCGTGCAGTATTAAAGCAAACATAATTAACATCTCTGCGGTTCAGACGGCAACAAGCACAACTTTTATCATGTGAAAATGAATCACTTTCCTCCGCTAAGTCTGTTTGTGAGATGAGCCTTGAAATGTGTTGTAACAAAGAGTCTGACTGTCAAATCCTGCCTCTGTGGGGAGGAGTGACAGACATGCAACAACTGCACGGAGGAAAATCCCGCTTCAGCATGATGAAAACACTATCGCCTATGAAACATTTAAAAGTGAAGGTTTGTGCTCATTACAGTATGATTTTTTTAGGGCAGACATAAAGAAACATTTCTGTTAAGATTACATCAATTAACTCAATAATCCTAAATATGAGGGTTTTATCAAACTGATGGATACATCAGGGGATGATTTTTGCTTAATACAAGGCATGCACTTTCAAAACAGTTGATGCACATTGTCAAAAATGTTGTAGAGTTCAAACCATTTGTCATTTACTAACAGTTTTCATGTCTTGCCTCACTCCCAAGTCCATGAAAAGCAGGTAGACACCATTCTTTTGAATGTGCGTCCAGTAACAAGGAAGACACGGCCAAAGCTCGCCCACCGCTAGTTAGCTTAGCTCAAATGCTGGGATTCAACCGGTAATGCTAGCCTGCCTCTGCCTACAGTCATCAGAAAAACTTTTCAGCAAATCCAAACAGTCCTGTGTGCTTGTTGTAACTCCTTTTTTACCCCTTTAGTTACGTTATCTTCAACTGTCATCGTATTATCTCCTGCTACTCCTAAACAGAGGCTTTGTTTTGTTGACCTACTTCCGCTGTGGTTTTCGCGAGGGATGTGACGTTCGCAAATGAGTCGAGATTTTTGAACAGCTTCCTTGAGTGAAGATGAGAACCAATTCGCAGTTCTGAGAGAGCCATTAGTTTGCGAGCCATTATTAAATGCAAATTTAAGAAACGAACCACCGCGGAAGTGGGTCAACAAAACAAAGCCTCTGTTTAGGAGCAGAAGATAATACGATGATAGTAGAACATAACGTAACTAAAGGGGTAAAAAACGAGTCACAACAAGCACACAGGACCGTTTAGAGTTGTTGAAGAGTTTATCTGATGACTGTAGGCAGAGGCAGGCTAGCACTACCAGTTGACTCCCAGCATTTGAGCTAAGCTAACTAGCAGTGGGCAAGTTTTAGTAATAATAATGATAATATCTTGAATTTATATAGCGCCTTTCAAGAAGCCCAAGGACACTTTACAGAAAAAATAGACATGGACAAACTAAGTGGGGGGTAGGATGAGTATAAGGGGTGGTTTCATGAGGACTGTATGCTGTGGTGAAAAGGTGGTGGTTGAGATGTTTTTTGAAAATGTCCAGAGATGGAGCGCTAGGGATGTCTGCAGGGAGAGTGTTCCAGAGGGTGGAGGCTGCAGCACTGAAGGCTCTGTCTCCATAGGTTTGGAGTTTGGTTTCGGGTATAGAAGGTGGGCCAGTGACTGAAGACCGAAGGTTGCGGGATGGTGTGTATGGATGGAAGAGATCAGAAAGGTACTGAGGAGCCAGGGCATGGAGAGATTTGTATGTGAGCTTTAGCTGTCTCTTTCTTGTTACTGGACGCACAGTCAAAAGAATGGTGCCTACCTGCTTGCCATGGACTCAGGAGTGAGGCAAGACATGAAAACAGCAAAAATGTTGGAGTGTTCCTTAAAGAGGAAAAAACCTTCGAGAGCAGAAACACAGCAAAACCAAGTACAACAACAGAAGTGGTCCAGGCTCAGAGAGGGGTCTGGAGAGTGTGTGGGTTAGACAGAGAAGAGAGACTGTGGTCAAGCCAGCGCTCCTAAAGTTGAAGTGCTCATGTAATTGAGCCTTTCCCGTCCCTTCCTCCAGTCATGTGTGCATCTGCTCCTGATTGTGCCTCCCATCCCTGTGTCTCATCACTCCTGACTACTTCGTGTATTTAACCTCTTGTCTCTTCCTCTCTCCTCGCCAGTTCGTTGATCTTCTTTGTCACATTCCAGTAGTGTCTTCTAGTCTTGATTACCATGTCTGACCCTGTTTGTTTTTGGACCTTGTCTTTTTTGCGTCACGTTTCTGGATACCTCTGCCTTGTCTAATCGATCCAGGCCTGTTATTAAACTTTGCTTTTTGGAACTGACCTTTTTCTTGAGTCTTGGTCCTCTCTTTGGTTATTTTCACGGAACAATATCTTTGTTTCGGCTTGTTCAGTCGGTAAAACATGAGGACGGAAAGAGTTGTTAATGAGTGTGCATGTAAGGCATTGGTGCATACTAAAGATAGACTCAGACATTTGCTAACAATGTCAAGAGTAGGACCATTCAGACCTCCAACAAACCCAGATGAAAGGCTGGTCTTTGTGTTTGAATGTTCAAAAAGGTCTTTCAGACTGATGAAGCCTTTCAGTTCTTTCTTTCTCACTGTATCTTCTATTCAGTTATTACATTTGCTGTGTTAAGAAGAGTGTTTCTAAAATGTCCGTGAAGCCTTGTGCTGGTTTCGGAGCAGATGTAGAACATGCACGACACATGTGTTAACCCGCTGCTGTGAATACTGAGGCTGCTTCTTTCATGTGAGCCTCCAGGACTCGCTGAAGGATTCACTCTAATTAAAATTATTTCATTTCAGATCAAAGAGGGAGACCAACATGTGGTCATTTCCTCTCTGCCGACCTCCAGTCCACTCTCTGATTTCATGCCAACACTCCAGTCCATCATCTTCCCATTCTGAATCTTCTCATGATCGATTTATCCATCCAGCCGTCCATCCATCCATTCTCCTCGTCTTCCCTCTTCTCCACCTTCATTCCAGAGCTCATCCACTCCAATTCCCTCTCTTTTCCTTCCATTTCATCATACTTACTCCACCTCTTACTCTCCACCAGAGGTCATTTCCTCTTTTCCTCTCTGTCTTTATCCAACTTCGCTCGGTGATGTTTGAAATCAAAAGCAGCCATTAAATCATGCATCATGTGGTTGGCTAACATACAGAAGTGATTTAGTCAGACCCACACTGTTATAGTGTATGGGCCTAAAAGGTCTGGGACATATATCATCTTTACTGCAGGTTGGATGGATGATTAGTGGTTTAACACCATGTTGGCAGCCAAGGCCATCTTCATGGTGAAGGCAAATTAGACGGACATGTCGAGATCAAGAATAAACAACTTATAAAAGTGTATAAAGTCTTAACCTGACACGGCAGACAGCATTTTGATGCTGCTGTATTATTCAACACCAGTCATCTCTACCTTATAATCATTATAGATGTTAATGTTAATATTAGATTATTACTCTTTTCATGATTATTATTAATTATACTTCTATAAAAACTATGACTACGATCATACAGACATGAGGACCCTCCTGAAAAGGAGATGCTGCATCTCAAGGGGCTAACCTCTAACAAATTTATATTCAGCAGAGACAAATATGACACAGACAGGTCTATGATTGGCCCATGGATCTGCTCCTAACTTTAGTTCTTACTTTAGCCCACTTGTCTCTGCCCACCTCCCTTCATTCGCCCACACACCCAACACAGCCTAGTGTGGATGGCTGTTCATCATGAGACTGTGATCCACATTCAAGATTTTCTGCTGTGAAACAGAGGTTTTTTCTCGCCACCATGATGGATTTATGTAGGGTGTTGGATGTATGTATGTGTATATATGTATATGTGTATGTTATATATGTACATATATGTATCCATGCATATATATGTGTATCTACAAATGAAGAGTTTGTCTTCGGCCTGCTTTGTTGTAAAGTGTCATGATTCTGTTTTCTGTGTTTAGTTAAGTTACCCGTATTGTGTTCATGTTTTGTGTCTTGTCTTGTGCTTCCTGTTTTACTTTGAAAATTCACCTGTCTTTCTCCGTAGGTTTTGTTTCCTGTCTGGCGTTGTCACACCTGATCCCTGATTGTGCTTCCCCAGCTGTTTCCCATCAACCCCCATTACCTCATGTATTTAAACCCCGTGTCTTCCCCTGTCTTGTTGCCAGTTCGTTAGTACCTCAGTGTCGCGTTCCAGCATTCATCATAGTCTTGTCTACGTCTGATCTGATCCTGTTGAGTCTTTTTGACCTTGCCTTTAGCCTTAGCGTTTTTTGGATACCTCTGCCTGTTTGACTGCCTTCCTGTGTACCGACTCTGCTTTGTCATTAAACCAAGATTTTGTGGAAACTCCTTTACGCCTTGTGTCCCGCATTTGGGTCCTTTCTCTGGTTTAGTTCATGATAAAAAGTGTCTAGAGATGACACTTGTTATGAATTGGCGCTATACAAATAAAGATAGATTGCTTGATTGATTGATTGATTGACCTTTGTTGGCTTTTTGGTACAACCAATCAAAACCCCATCTTGTAGAAACCATTGAGTTACGCCAGTCAGACATTACATTGTCTTAGAAATCTTTTTTAATTAATTGTGGCTTTGTAGTCAAAGAGTGCGGGCACTAGAATGTAGTCCAGACCAGTTTCCCATTGAAAATATGTGAAGCACAAAATTTCACAACTGAGACACCAGACTGTTGAGCAACTATAATCGTACACCAGGCAAGAATGGGAAAGAATTCCACCTACAAAGTTTCAACAATTAGTGTCCTCAGTTCACAAAGCTTATTGAGTGTTGTTAAATGAAAGGTGATGTAACACAGTGGTAAACATGCCCCTGTCCCAGCTTTTTTGTAAGGTGTTGCAGTCATCAAATACAAAATGAGTGAATATTTAACCAAAAAAAAACAGAAGAGTTTGTCAGTGTAAATGTTAAATATCTTGTTTTGTCATGTATTCAATTGAAAATAGGTTGAAAAAGATTTCAAAATCATTGCTTTCTGTTTTTATTTACATTGTACACAATGTTCCAACTTCACTGGAATTACAGTTTGTTCATTTTCTATTCTCAAGCTTATGACAATGTACACATGAGTGTAAATAACACAGTTAGAAAACAGCCGTGGGTTTATCATTTCAGTAGGTTTATCGTACACTCATACATGTGGGAGAGTGTTTGCGAGTTTGTGTGTGTTTCCACGTGACGGAGAATAATGAGTAGAGTGACAGAGGCATGAATGACG
Source organism: Cetoscarus ocellatus (assembly GCA_037902135.1). Classification (NCBI taxonomy): domain Eukaryota; kingdom Metazoa; phylum Chordata; class Actinopteri; order Labriformes; family Labridae; genus Cetoscarus; species Cetoscarus ocellatus. The sequence goes on along the minus strand of JBAMNC010001280.1, from coordinate 1,394,229 downwards.
CTCAGTATAGAGCTGAGCGAGAGAAAAGAGGGGATCAAATGACAGCATAGGAGGGAGAGGATGAAGGGAGCAGGGAGGAGGTGGAGATGAAATAAAAGAAGGGAAGACAAAGGAGATGAAGGGACAAAAGAGGAAACTCAGCATGGTTTACGAGGATGAGAGAGAGAAGTGTTAGCAGAGTCAGAGATTAATAAGTGACAGATTGACGGATTTGAAATGACAGACGTAATGGAGAAATGAATAAAGGAGTGAAAAAGAAGGGAGGAGAGTTGTCTGAATCTGAAGGCTTGCAATTAAAACAGTCATAAAACAACACACAGCCCATGAGACTTAATTGAGACACACACTCTCTCTCCATGGGCCTAAAAATAAAATAAACTGAAGGGAACATGCTTCGACATTCATACAAAAGTGTTCACACCCACCTTCGCACATGCATGAAAGCTGAAGGATCAGATTTAAAGAGCGTTTTTAGAACAAAAGGGATCCTACTGGGACTTTAGCACAGCTCAAACCTGACAGCTTAGCACAGGGGTGGGCAACACCCGGCCTGGGGGCCACAAGCGGCCCTTCGCCTCACCAATCATTTCCAAAAGAAAAAACACAAATTGCAAATACGAAGAAAACATAACAATTACTACTAAATATGATTCCTCACGAGTAACCAGTACTAAATAATGCACAACAGGTGATAAAATATTTCTACTTCTACCTAAGATTGCTGGTACTTGCTTCGTTTTTTACAAATCATTAAAGAACTTACTTTGCTAAGATTGTATCTCTTAATATTTTTATAGGACATTAAAATATGATGTTTAGTATAAGAAAAACTATATTTGGAAACAGTGGTAAAGGTAATATGTTTGTGCTTAACCTTGTAAATAATCATTCTTTCATTGCATTAAAAGAAGCTTAATTTGGCTTTGTTTATGTGTCATGCTCATTATACTGTGAATTTTAAATTGTGTTTGAGTTAAAATAAATTAATGTTGGTATGATCCATTTTTGAAGCTTTTTATTTGCTGTTTTTTTTTGTTTATTTTTTATCTTTTTTTTTTCCTCTTTGAGTGCCCGACAGTATGCAACAGTGTGGCCCTCAGGCACTAAAATAAAAATGTACGAGGTCTTCTTGGTAATCGAGGTCGCCCACTCCTGGCCTGGCATGTGTGTTGGTATGCAGAGCATTCAGGTGTAAGATAAAGGCAGATTTTTTTTTTCAGTCATTTACATTTTGGAAGAAACTCTCTGACCCTATTTCATATCAGCGTTGGTGTCTTTCCAAAATCTCCCCAACATAGATTTTCTATTTATGTTGTTTGAATAGCACATAAATATGCTCACTCTTAAGAGCCCAAAGTGTGTTTGTCATAAAGTGAGTCAAATAACAACCCCGTGGACCGGCTAAAATCTAGTTTCCAGTCTACAGTTTGTGAAGCAGTAGCAGGGTTCCCACTCTTTTTTAGAAATTATTTTCAAGCACTTTTCCAGGTCGTCACTTAGAAGCATGTTCCCTAGCTAGCTAAAACTGCATGAAAAGTGGCTAATCTCTCTGTGCACATACATTATACAGTATTTGAATGAAGCTGAATTCCTGATGACGTTTTTCCCATTCATTCATGTCTTTTCTGGAACAGTGTGAGATAGTGAGTGAAACGTGGCCCAGTGAGACTACCTGTTAACCGTTGCTATCTCGAAGCTGTCCCTGTCATGGTCGCTGCGACTCTACTGAAATCACTCAGAGACGTTTCAGCCCACTACAGCTCTGTGCTGCTCCTCTGTCTGTCACTCAACAGATGAGACAGAGAGGAGATAAAAACCTCACACTCCACATACAATACAGCAACACTCTTGAACTGAAAGTCGCCAGTTTTGGGTGCTTCGTTGGGAAAAATAAGTCTTAAATGGGGTCTGAAAAGTTTGTCAATCTAGAAACAAAGTCATGGAAACACTGGGAAACGAGTCTGCTCTGGGGAACATGTTAATTTGATGGGCTGGTAGCATCATTTGGGCGCTGCACAAGTTGGCCGACTAGAGGCAGAGAAACTCTGCAGCTCAGTTTTGAGTGAACAGACATGTAGGCTGTGCGCAAATTTTTTAACCTGTTCACTAACAAGGCCGAGAGAAGCAGAGGGAGGATAAACAGGGTTCCCACTCTTTTCTAGCAATCATTTTCCAGGACTTTTCCATGACATTTTCATGTAGTGTCTTACTATTATAAATGTATGGTTTAAATTTATGTATCTTTATTTACTCTGCTTTTTTATAAATATATTTTGTTGATTTACTGATTAAGTAGCCTAAATTTTATTCTGCCATTTTTTATTTTTTATTTTTGTCACCATAGTTTTGAGTTGTTGTATTTTATTCCTTAACTTACATTATTTAATCTACTCATCTTTTAAGGCTAAGTGTGCATTAGTTACCGAGTACATTTTTACTTCATTTCCTATGTTTGATTTTTGTTCACTAACACAGTAGAAGGAAGATAAATAATTTTCCAGGACAATTTAAGCTTTTCCAGTACATTTTACTTTTTTTCCTCATTTTCCATATGTTTTCCATGACTAGAAAACTGGTCAATCATTTTCCAGGTTTTCCAGGGACGTGTGGGAACCTTGAGTAGACTGTAATACCTAGGGCAGAGCTCCTCAACCACTGGGCCGCGGACCAGTTCCAGGTCCTAGATCATTTGGTACCAAGCAATAAAGAAAAATATAAGCAATCTAATCACCGCTTTTTGAATAATTGAGACTGATCATGTCAAATGACAAGACAAATAAGGAATGAGCTTGTGAAAAGAAACACAATTAACATGTTATGGAGGCTTAAGGAGAGTAAACTTAAATATGCAAACGTTTATGTGCTTTGGACTTCTGTGCATCATCTACCTTTTGCCTTTCACCAGACTGACACAGAAAAGCAGCTGCAGTGTCGACTTTTGTGTTATTGTGTTTATAACAAAGATAATTTTAGAAAGAGTAGTATGGTTACTCTGATTCAATGCTGATAGCTCACAGTTTGATGTTTAAGAATTGTATAAAAAACAGCCTCAAAAGGGAAATTTCTGAAATGTCGTTATTCCAGTTGTGTGTATAATTTCGACTTACGATAATCAGCAGGATGAAGTAGATGAAGTTGTAGAAGGAATGAGCGTCCATCACATAGTACATGATCTCCACCCAGCCCTCCAGAGTGATCACCTACAGCAGAGCAGGAAAAGTGACAGTGAGGAAACATGTACCCCTCTGCTGAAGGAACAATTTAACATGTTGAAAATGTAATCCATCATCTCTGTTCTTTTAAAAGGAGAGTTTGGTTATGAGAGTAAGACCGCAGTCAGTGAGCTTCCCCCCCTTTATGCATGAACATATGATACACACCTCACATAAAATAAACAACAAATGATGTTAACAATAACCAGATTAACCACAGGTGAAACTGAATTAAGCGTGTTTTGTTCAAATGACTTTCATATTGAATAAATTGGGAGGCTAATATTTACAGAGTAAGTAGTAGTAAATGAACACGTCATAGGCTCTGGACAGGTGTGGAAGCTCTACTGTGTCATGATAGCTTGATTTTTGGCTTGATGCTTTCATTACACAAATCTTTAAATAAATTTATAACTTGGTGAATAAAGAAATTTGCATTAACTATTTCAAACTGATCTGAGGCAATCGTATCAAAGAATCTAGTAAAATAACATGTTTAAAATCAGTTATTCTAGCTTTATATTATTTACAGAGCATTTGCAAATGCTGGGCTTTTAAAAACTCACTAGGTGGATCCTTTCTAAGTTGGTGAAAGAGCATTTTTCTGTCACATTTGAAGGAGCTTTCAGAATGTGACAGCCTTTTAAACACCTGTGCTGCTTAATTGGCCCTCAAATGCACACTTTGAGAGGCTGTAACCCTTAAATTTGGACATTACTTGGTGTAAATATTGAAAAAAGCATTCACAAAATCTTTTATATGCTTATGATAGAGATGCAACAATACACACACACATATATACATATTATATACATTTACACTTTTGTTTGTTTTCATCTGTTGTAAGTATATTTAATAATGCAGTAAAAACAAAAAAGAAACAACAACACCTCCAAACAATGGTATTGATTCATCCATCCATCCATCCATTTTCTACACTGTTAATCTTTTTCGGGGTCACAGGGTTGGAGCCTATCCAAGCTCAGCAGCAGAACTGATGATTTTGAACAGTACTGATTTTCAGGTCTGGCAAATACTGAACTATTTTCACCCCTACTCCCACCACAGATTAGAAGAACTCTGTCAATTATACTGCGAGTGTGGGTGCATGTTGCTGCCCATCCTATCAAAGTACAGCAGTGTTGTGGTGTCTTGGTCCAACTTTAGCACCTTGCTATTCACTGCAGGAGTTTCCTCAACCCTGCATGCTGACTTGCAGGCACAAACAGAGAGAAAAAGGGCAACAACGAATGAAAATGCTGCAATTTGCACCTGTGTATTAAACTGTGGATCGCTATTTTATTAAGAGGTAATGTTGCTGAATCTCTCACCTGGAAGATGACGATCCAGGCGTAGGCGATGTTGTCAAAGTTGATGGCTCCTTTGTGCGGGTTGGTGAGTCCTGTGTGACACCTGGTGTAGTATCTGTTCCAGTTGACACACAGTCCTGCTACACTCACGCTGCCATTGGCCAGAGGCTCGGGGCTCAGGCCCAGAGACTGACGGTACAGAGCGTCATCTTTGTCCAGGCAGCACGTCCTGCCTCCCTCACGGCGGGCTGGGACGTCGGTGCAGGACATGATGCCGTTGTCGACAGGTAGGGAGCAGATGAATGGTCGTTCGTCGTCCTCGTCTGCCATGTAGTACGGCCGAGGTAGACTGATACCTGTGGTGCTGTAAGAGTAAAAAGGAGAGAGACTTAAGTTTCAAAGCACAGGAACTTTCAGGCTTCTTACAAAACAGCAAAGACATTTGAAAGGAAGCCCATGATTTCCCTAAACTAGGGTGTATATTAGATTTTGATGTAAAGTATCTTCGCAAACACTAACGTTCAAGGATCCTTCTAGTTATTCAATTGTATTCTTCCTCTATCTGAGGTGCTCTGTTGGAGCTCCTGCAACTTCCCCACATAGGACCAGTCTGCTCTGATTGGTTCACCAGCTTGCTCTGTGGTAACTGCTCAGTTCAGGGCCCATTTACACAACAACAAAAACGGACGAAAACAGAGAACTTTTGTTGTATTTGCGCCTTCCATTTACACAAGAACGGTGCCCAGAGTGCCTGAATCAGCAAACTTTTGAAACCAGGGTCCAGAGTGGAAAGTTTTGAAAACATTTTCATTGTCGTCTCGTGTAAACAGGAATGGCCGTTGTAAACAGGAATGCGCAGCACTCTTCCAGATAAAGGTAGCCCATGCACCAAGGAACAACTACAACAGCTACGGCCAACTACCGAGCAACATGTGTGCTGCTAACTGTGCTCCGTTTTTTATCGCTTCTCCAACAAAATCTGGATTTGCTGCATCACTACTCTGACCAGCGGAGACCCATTTCTCATATCCGTGCATATTCACGTTATTTAGTGCGCGGACGCATGTTAGTGACTTTGTTGTGTAAATGGGCCCTCAGTGCTGTTTAGTGTCTCAGCTCTGCATTACGTCTATGGTCCATACCTTGCACTGGGCTTGCTAGTGCTAGTCCTTGCCAATGGCTTTAACTGCAGATAAAACAACAGAGGGATGGCTTATTGGGTGTAGAAATACTCCATCACCCTGAGGTGGCATGTAAAACACACTAAAGGTCATATAAAATCCAACATGCACAGTATGGGCTCTTTGAACTTACATGAGGTCCTGCATGCTCATTGGTTATTTGAATTTACCAATGTGGTGGGACAGAATTCAGTATAAGCTGTCATACAATAAAATGAGAACCATTGTATGGGAAAGACAAGAGATGTCCTGTTTTCACTGTTACCGGCTTAGTCTAATCGCGGGCTACGATACTGTTGTTAGCTTAGTCTGGTGGTTTCTTTACCAACAGAAAGGATGTTGCTTCAAACCCGGTTCTAGCTGTCGCACATCAATGTGTAACCTGACACACTAGATGGACTGTTCAGTATATTTCACCAGTCCATCTGGGAAAAAGCCCATAGAAAGTGTTTGGGGAGGGCAGAACCTTTCAAAAGCATATAAGGCTGGTGATTGGATGATCATTCAATCAACATTTATCAAGGGCCAATCAGATAATGTAGGTGGGAGCTACTGCGCTACAGAACATGAGCCACTTCGTAAAACAAACTCTCATCAAAACATGTCAGAAATGGAGCAAAATATTCTTCCTATGTTGCTGTTACATCTATAAGCAATAGTTCCATGATAGAGTTAACATCATAATGTGATTCCGTGACCCTGAAACCCACACCTAGCACTCAGATTCATGTTGATATCATTATTAGTTAGACAGTTATTGAGCAAAAACGATTGTTCGCTAATGGTTATTATTTGGATCACCACCGAAAATCTAATCATTTTTAAGTTGGGCCATTACCTCCTGAAAGTTTCAGCCAAATCTGTCCTGTAGTTTTTGCGTAATCTTGTTACCAAACAAACAAACTAACACTGGCAAAAGTATAACCTCCTTGGTGGAGGTAAAAAGCTTCAAATGTCGCAGCTTTAGCCACAAACTTTACAAATGCTACATCAAAATGAGGCACATTTTTGTGTGACATATTGGAGAGTGATATTTAATGGTGAGACACTGGGTCTGGGAGCTTAAAGTCCAAAGACAAAGACATGAGTGGATGAAATGATGGTAAGAAAAGGAGTGTCAGACTGTGAAGGAGACAGAGTTGATCGTATTAGTATTGGTTAAATTAAAGAAAATAACACCACAGACTCTGACTGAGAGAGGCAGTGAAGGACAAAGGTCAATCCTGACACTCTGAGCTGATAGTCAGCTGTTGTAATTTTTCTTTACTTGTCTCTGTGGTCGACCTTTCCTTTAGTTTCAGCCGTGGGTCATCCATCATTGTCTGGTATAATGACTGTGCTCAGACTGATCAGGTTCTGATGGAAATGGAGACGCTGTCAGAGAGCTGTGGTGCTGTGATTCACTGATTCCAGCCACTTAAAGTGTCATTTATTTATTTTTGCCTGTCCTTTTTCTCATTTCACAAACAAACAAAAACACTCCAACTTTCTTCAGACTGCCTCTGAGGAGGAGAAGCTCCTAAATCAAATTCACATAGCTTTAAATTGGCTGCTGGCTTTGCTTTGTTTGTCTGTCTTTGTTTTCCCCAGATGTAAAAGTGAAACTTCTCTTGAACTGATTGCATTCTTAGAGATATTTTTCCAATATCAGATTGGAGTCAACCATGGCATAAACTCCGAGTCACCAGTCGACTTCTGAAGGAGAATTTATGTCATCAGCAAGAGGAACTGTTATGTTTGAGTCAGTACAGTCTTACACATTATTTAAATGTTGATGATTGTGGTCTTGTTTTACTAGTTTGTCTTTAAACCATCCTGTTATCATCTCCCCTCTGCCTCTAAACTGATCTTAGTGGTGACGTGTGCAGCTTGCATCTGCATCGTATTAATTCAACTGAGGAGCTGAGCTGATGCTGGGGACGGCTGGCGGCCATCACGTCTGCGAAGTTCACAACAAATATATCTCTGGCTTTTCAGGCTGGGGAGACCCAAGTGTTGCCAGGGCATTGTGGTCAGGGGAAGTGCAGGAGGCTTCAAAGTCAGAAATAAAGAAAGACAGAGAGAAAAAGTAGGAAAAGGGGAAAAACAGCATGAGGAAGATAGGAAGAGGAAATAGGAACAGGGACAGAGACAATAAGGAAATCCTAAAAAAATGGAACGAAATATAATATTGGAAAAGAAAGGGGGAACCAATGAAGTAGAAGAAAAAGGAAATTTAAGTAAAAGAAAGAAAAGCTATTAACATAGAAGGATGAAGTGGGAAACGAGAGGGTCAATGAAATTAGGGATGCACAATATTGGATTTTTGACAATATTTTTATATGGACTTGTTTCTTTCAGTGTTACAGTATATGTTTGCGAGGAACAGATGGAAAACAAGAAAAACAGCTTTAACTCTTACAGAAATGAAAATGTACCCATGCAGTGATAAGAAGATGCATCAATATTGTACATTTGTGTAATTTGCCAATATTCCAGCAGATATGTGTGGCCGATATATCGGCTGTAAATATCTGCAAAAATGTCAATATCGGCTGATACGATACATAACTTTTTAGGCTGATATATCGGCTAATAATGGTATCAAACCGATAATAACATGCATCCCTAAATGAAGTAACAATATGTCAGGCATTTCTGACATTCTAAATGTGGAAAACAGCGCTATCATGCTATGTTAACAAATCCTTAAATAAAAATCATGGCCCTGTATCCAGATTCAGATCACCATAAAAAAAAAAAAAAATCACTTCTTCCCTGTGCCAAGACCAACGTTACTTAAAACTCTATCAAAATCTGTTGTGAACTTTTTGAGTTAATTGTCTGCCAGACAGATGGACAATCAAAAAAAACAAACAAAAAAAAAAAACACAGGCAAAAACATAGAGAGAGAAAGAAAGAATGTAAAGAGTTTCATAGTGGGAGAAAATGGAGGGAAGTCTTATAAAAAGGAAGCAAAGTGACAAGAAACAGGAGGAAAAATCATGAACTGAATCAATAACTGTGAGAAAGAGAGCAAGATGGAGAGGAGAAAAGCAAACAAGGAAAAATGTGTGAGACAAAAAAAAGACACAGACCCAGAGAGAGAGAGAGGGAGACATTAAAGGTGTTGTTTGTCTTGCCATTACAGCGAGAGCGAGGGGAAGACAGAGGAGTGTGATCTGAGTTTAATCTGAGAGCAGTTCTCTATTTAAAGGGCAGACAGCAGGAGAAGATACAGATGAGTGCAGACGCTGCTCAGCAATTACATGTGACCTGGTATTTGAGACGGCTCCACAGAAGCAGCATTGTGAGTACTTCGCTGTCTCTCGCTCCACTTTTAGCCTTTCCCGCTCGCTCTCTGTAGATCCCTCACTGACTCTGTCGCTCTGCTTTGTGTTGTGCTGAAAAGAAACTATTACCCGAGGAGAACCAAGGTCTTTTTAGTTTATCATGTAGCTTTAGATATTTTCTGTCTATTAATGCTGCCTTCAGCAAAGGTATTAGCTCTTCTTTCTTAAGTTTCATCATACCATCTTGGGTGATACTACGGTGAGTGGTAAATGAACTTGACCTTGCAAGGTACTTTTTTACTCAAAGCATTCTCTGGACCACAAGTCTCACTTATCCATTTACAAACCAACTGTTTAAAATGTAAATAAAAACAGAAAACAATGATTTGCAAATCCTTTTTGTCCTATAGTCAACTGAACGCACCACAAAGACAATACATTTAATGATCAATCTGATTAATTTTAATTTTTTTTGGTAATATTTGGTATAAAGAATATTAAAAAAAATAAAACTTGCTCTTAGGTTGAACTATTGAACTCCAGGCATAATCTAATTTGTGTCTCAGGAATTCATTGATAGACTGAATTACTGAATCATAGTCATATGCACCGCGTGTGTCTCAGGAACTCATTGATAGGTTGAAGTATTAACTCTGGGCATATATGCTATGTCTGTGTCTCAGGAATTCAGTGATAGGCAGAACTACTGAATTATGGACATATGTTCAGTATTTCAGGGTAGGCGGTCTCTAACACATCTCTAACATATCATTGTTTGTCACACTGTATAAAAACTTGTGTTTTCCTGAAATAAACTGAGAGAACTTACTGAACCATGCACTGGTCTGCAGTATCGTCCTTTCCCTCCCTTTGGCCAAAGACGTAGACTGGGCCTAAAAAGACATGGGCTAGGCCTACAACAGATGAAGGTTAGGCCTATCAGAGTATTATTCCAATATTCACTCATTTTGGATTTGATGCTTGCAACATGTTCCAATAAAAAATGTGACAGGGCCACAAACAACTGAGAAAGTTGAGGAATGCTCAAAAAACACCTGTTTGCAGCATCCCACAGGTGAACAGGTCAATTGGAAAGAGGTAAGCCTCATGATCATGTATTAAAAAAGCATCCCGAAAGACTGAGTCGTTCACAAGCACAGATGGGACGAGGTTCATTACTTTGTTAATAACTGCTTGCCAAGTAGTCCAATTGTTTAAAAACATTTCTCACGAACATGGTCTCTCTATGGACAATCCTACAGGTGTTACAGTGAGATAAATTACCATGCTATCTGATGTCCGTGGTCCACTATAGTCCCTTTTCTTTCTGCACTGAGTTTGTTAAAATCCACAAACTGATAAATATGTTGATCTGTATTAAGCACTTTAAAGTGATTTGACTTCCTCTTTTAAAGAAATCCCCTTGTGGGTAGTGTAGCCTGCTAGCTTCCTTCCCATAAAGCTAAGTAGAACTTGTAGTCATGGCAACACCAGCAATGGCGTAATGGTGTAAGACCAGCTTTGCCCTCTTGTGTGATCTGGCCAGCAAAATACTGCCCTGTGAAAAGAAGAAAATCAAAGGAAATATGCAAATTTTAAGCATTTTTTTTTTTAAAGTTGATACAGGACAAACTACCGAGCTGTAGGTGTGAAAACGACCACAGCCACTGCCTTTGTTTTCCTCACATTGTATACTTTTACAGATCAGTTTTGCCAGGAGGGACCCGTGACCACACATCTGTTTGTCTAGGCTGCTGTCCTCGGTAGAAAGATGTCAGGGCTATTGATCTTCTGATACACTGACAAATTTGATGTGTATTTAAAAGTAGCACGTCTAAAGCTTTTATCGCAAAAGTGTCAGAAACAGGACCAAATATGATTCATTTGTTATCAGAATAAATGGCATGTTGGCGCCAAAATTCAGCATTGATTCATCACACAAGATACACAATCAGATAAGCCACCACATAAGCCCCATTTGTCAGTGATTTTCAATGGTAGGTCAAGAAAAAGGTTGAAAATGATTGATTTCTTGAAAGAAAGAAAAACTTTTTCTCACAAGTCCGTCAAATATAAAGCCAGACAGTTTGTTTTTCTCCAGCAAACAAGTTTGAAAGTTCAACATCTCGCCAAAAAATCCCACAAACTGTGGTCAGTGTGAAGGCTTTATCTCTTGAGACAAACTGCATGACAGATTTCCTGACTGACAGTGAAGTAAATGAGCAAACAAGCAGAAAGCTGATTCACACTTTTTCTCAAGCAAGCAGGCTCCATGCCTCTAATAACAGGCTTCACAAAGTGTTGATTGGTGTGAAAAAGAGGACTTTTTGTTACAGTTTGGTGGTGTTTTGAACAAATTCAGTCAATGTGCAAAGGGCAATATCTACTGTTTAATTATAGAGTAAGAGAGCATTATTGTCCCCAGATCCTGTCAAACTATGTGTCACAAACACACATTTGTCCTGGAAAAACTTCAACACAACTTTTCAAAGCTAACGCGATGTTGCCAGCTTATTTTGGCCTTTTCCTCTCCACTAGTTGCAAATAAAAGATCTGCACAGCTTCCTTTGGCTAAAAAAGTGCAAAAACCTGTCACTTTGTTTTCTTGTCCATGATGTCCTCTTCTTTAGAACAGGAGAACAAGGTATTCTGTGAGGAAGCCTTATTTTAGTACAATTAATTGTTCAGAGGTTTTGGACAACGCTGCAGTCTGGTCTTTGTGTCTCCTTAATTAGGCTCTTCATTAACCAAGGCTGCTTTTCCCCTGATCACTTTCTATTTGTTTTTTTAGTTCTCCAAAAGAAGTGGCAGTTTGGTTCAGGTAATAAGATGTCCCCTTACCAGGAAGTGTTTTTCACCTAGCTTAAGGTACAACCTTAATTAAACAATAATGGTCCATGAGCATGCAAACAGAAGACTTGTACTAACAATTAGATACTGTGTTTGGCTGAGTTTCTGAATGACGGCTCATTTTGGGAAATATCACTTGTTGCAAACTATTATCTCTCCAGGTGTGTCAAAAAGATCTGGGGCTGGTAATTTCTTATTTTTCGTATTAACTGCATCAAGTCTTCATGGTCAGCAGTATCCGGGTGAACATTAGAGCACACTAGAGGCTTCAGAGGTTAGGTCGAACAGTTGAGTTTGCTGCTGTGTGAAGACTCTTTTTGCAAAAATTCAACGAGTCACATGATTTATCAATACCAACATGGCCTTTTAGAGGAAACATTGGGTGATGACATATTTGGTCTAATAACATTACTGGATAGAAACAAGCTGTCATTCAAGCCTGTGTAAATGTCCTTGTCTTCTTCACTGCAAACCAAGACCGTAAAGAGCTGTGACAGAGGAATACTGAGACAGAAAGCACATCTATAGGCTGCTGCACTCACCTGCTTGGTGCGAGTATTATTGTTGCTAAGCTACCTCCTGTTGTTGATTGTACTTGATGTAAAAAAAAGGTCAAGGTTGACTTAAATTTATCACACAAAGTCAACCTTAAAAACAAAACTCTACAGTCGTGAAACCCCTAATGCACACACAAAAATTAGCATAACAATAGTTCTGGCAGGACACAGAGTCAAGATTGCTAACATGCTAGCATTCCATTGTTAAACAGCTGATCCAAAGCTAGCCCACCACTGCTGATGGCCAGCTGATTGCCTCTAAGCTGCCATTGGCTAAATGCCGTCAGAATGCCTTAATTAAGCTGCTCTAGTCTGCCTACTCTTTGCTGCTCCAACTGCAAGCCGCTTTGCAACCCTCCTCCATCCCAGCTCCTTCTTTATGCTATTCTGACTCTCATTGTCACACGCTTTCCTTGAAGGCGTGGAAGAATAGGGAGAGCCATTAGAGCCATACCACCAGATCCAAATATCTGTAACAGAGCTAATATTTAGGATATACTGCTAATAAATCATTGAAAATCACTGCAAAAAAGGTTAAATTCAAGTAACTGCTCTGGTGTCTTTTCTTGACAAAGTGGTCCCGACAGAACTGATAATTCATATGTACAACATGAACAGTGTTCCTGTTTCTGATAACAACATTTATTTGCACAGGTGCCTGTGATGTTCAGTTTTTACAATGCATGGGCAACAAATCTGTAGTAATTTATAGTAATATTTGCTTGCTTCACCAGACAAGTTGGGAAACTTGTAATTGAGGATACTTTGTTACCTCAACATAGTATCCCCAATTACCAAGGGATAAAACTCTATCTTTGAGGCTCCATAAGTGTTCTTGTTGCTGCCATGTTTGTTTTGCTGATTAGTCACTTATGGGTAGTCAGCTGCTATCAGAAATCGTATTTTCCTTTGGTGTCTTCCAGGTTGAAAATTTGAGTTTCAAAAATTTGGAAAAAGAGTATCAAATGTTCATGAAATCAAAAGGGTACTTTTACATGCTTAATGACCTAACAGGATACTCAGAAAATCCTATCACACCAGAGATATACTGTATAAATTCATACATATGCTCCTACTATCTAACTGATTATCCCTCAGGGCAAAGGGTTGTTCTTACTCATCAGCACTTGCTCCACACAAATTAATTTTCCAGATTTGTTTCACTTGGCACTTGTCCAGCTCTCCTAAAACTACATTGAAAAAAGGTAGGTGTTATTTGACCCATCCATCACCCCCACAGCATATCAAGCAGAATTTATTGCTCCTTCTTCCGTGTCACTGAATTTCCCACATATCTGACAGCAGCAGCGGGGAAAGTTGCTTTCACTGTCTGACATTACTGCAGGAAGGTTTAGGTTTGTGTAAGGAAGAAGAGCAGAGGTTGTAAATAGACTTCTGGATCATGGTTCCTCAAATTGTACCTAAAAGGGGAACCGTTTGGGTCCTGTATATCTTTCCAAGAGGCCTAGGTACTTTCAAAAACAAATTAAAAATGTTTGGGAGCTCCTAAAACATACCTTTTCAGTTGTTGGGAAACAACAAGTAAACAGTCAAATAAAAGGAAAGTGTATCACCTAACATGTTTTTCATTTATGATATTGCTCTTTAATTACTGGTCAAGGAATAGAGTGGTGCAGGGATGATGTATTTTTATGGAAAGCCATTTGCACTAAAAATTGATATCAGTGATATCAACCGTAGTCCAGGTCTACTAGTATTCAGATTTGGAGTACATGTACTCAATTTTGTGTACCAGTGTGCGAGTAGACTTAACTAGTGAAGCAAAAAGTGTTACTAGTACTTCTAGTAGTCTTAAAAATGTTCCTAGTGCTACCAGTAACCCTTATATGGTAATAAGAGGGTAGGAAAAAGTAAATTCAGGATTCCCATTGACTTTTAAAAATAATACAACAAATCAGGGTGCTGGATTTGGTTATAATCTCTCCAACTTCATTTGCGTTAGGTCTACTAGTACTACCAGTGAATCATTTGGCTTGTAGTACTTATAGGCTAAAACAGTCTACTAGTGCTACTAGTGAGATATTTTAAGTTTACCAGTAGTACTAGTAAACAAAAATTTTGTTCTACTAGTAAAGGTTTTTGGCGTACTAGTGCACAAGTAGACCTTACTAGCAAAACAAAATTGCCTACTAGGAGACAATTTTCTGTTATTAGTAGTACTAGTAGACTTTAAAATGTTACTAGCAAAAACTCAAAGCTTTACTGAACATTATCCTATCTACTAGTAGTATTAGTGACAGTTTTTGCTTCACTAGTAAAGTGTACTTGTGCACTAGTTGACCAAAATTGATTACTCCAAATTTGAGTACTTGTAGAGCTGAACCATGGTTGATACCGATATCAAATTTAAGCCCAAACGGATTTCCATATATTCTTGTAGGCCAACATGGAAGTTAGCATCACAATATTTCCTTTGAGAGCAAGCCTACTGAAAGCCTATGGGATATTTCACTGTGTTTTGAATCATTTCTGATAATAAGGCCTATGGAGAACAAAAAATATGAAACCTACATGTTCTTTGTGATAATCTTGGCAAACAAACCTGTTTTTTTAAGCTTAAACAGCTTGAATGGGGAGAGGAACTACAACATGGCGGTATTGACAGTTTTAATATTTACAATGAATAACAAATTGTTGTGACCTCTCCTGAGAATTTCCTGTTAATCAAATGACCAGATGAAGTTGGTCCTCATGGCTGTGGCAATAGTGTGTGAATTATTGATTATCATAAAACGATCAGTTGGGTAACCTGCCATTTTGTAGGCCTTATAAGCAAATTGTTATTATGCCCTTTAAAACACCCAATAACATATCCAAAATTCTACAGTGAACAATATCAGATGCTTTTTATTGTTAATGGTTAAACATCAAAATCTCACGTGTTCATGACAAACCTTACTTCGGGTATTTATCCGATACCAGTACTCTAAATCCTATGTAGTTTTGGGCAGATCAGGAAGCTTTAAATGCTATCTCACGTGTTTTTGGACTCCATCCCGAACCACTCTATGAGTTAACAAATGTCCAAGTAAATGTATTTAAATCAATATGCTAAAAATGACAGTTAAATTAACCAATGCCATCTTTATGATGCAGGTCAGCTTTGTTATGTTTTCATCAACTGTCTCTCTCAACTGACCCGTCATACGCTGTGACTGGTTCACAGACTCTTCTTTGACTTTCTGTGGAACTTCTCATGGGAATAGACATTTATTTATGCGTCGTTGAGGTGAGGCCAGGACATCTGGAGAAATATGGATTGCACCATTCCAGGAGGAGAGGGCTCACACTTTGAAGCTAGCAAGAACAAATAAAAAAGACTTTTTTTGCTTTATTAAAAAATGATGAGTATTGACCTTTAAGAAAGAAGATCATGGTCTAAATCGGGGTGGGAAACTTTGGTAACCAAGAGGGCCACATTAATTTTATCTTCTGACAGGAGACAGCATTGTTGAAATTGGAACTATAAACTTGTGGCTTTCAGATTACTTGCTATTTGTTTATGTTTATTTTACTAACAGTTCAGCTTTTATTTGAACAAAAATTTAGTAATGCACAAAGGGGGATTTTAAAGAGATAATTACAGCTAAGTACAGCTCTATTTGCTATTTTAATGTTTTAATGGTAGATTTTGTCTTATTAGCTTCTCTAAAATGCATTTTTTTAATATTTCAGATTGACCAGTGGGCCATATTGAGAGAGCAGGAGGGCCGCATGTGGCCTCTGGGCCACCAGTTGCCCACCCTTGGCCTAAATCAAGGACGGAGCATTTCTCTACAAACTTCCATGAGCACCAGAGATATTTCCCATTCCTCCCCCTTATGGACGAACTTGGTCAGCAGTAAAATATCGCCAAGGTAAGATTTTCTTTTCCATTTCTGCAGCGTAAAACAATTTTTGTCCACAAATCCAGTCAAACAACATTTTAAATTACAGTTCAACAGCAACATAGAATTTGGGCAACTGACTCTTGTGCTCATGCAAATAGAAATTGGTTTTAAAATGTTTTCCACACAGTTAATGAGAACACAGTTCTTTAAGTTATCAACATTTTCGGGTGGAGTGGTATGCAACCAGGTATAACCCATATACATGCTTTGAATTCAGCAGAGTGTCCTCCCCCCACTCTCTCTCATCCCTTTCTCAAGCCTATCCACTGTCTCTCTCTCTCAATAAAGGCACAAAAATGGCCAAAAAATAATCTTAAATAAAAAAGTTATCAACATCATGGTACAGTTTTGTAAAGCGATGGATAAACTGCTTACTTTGTATTCAAAATGTACAACATTCTCATTCTACGGTCACATTTAGCATAAATTGAGTGAAGGTGTGTGAAGGTCAGATACTGTTGACTGTAACAGCTAGTGAGGATAAACCATTTCATCTTTAAGATTTATTCAGCTCACAACCATTGCTAATCGGAGGGCCGGTGAGTTGACATCATAAAAACGCATCAGCCCGCCTACTTCGTCTCCTCCTCTTTACATCCCACGCCTGCTAATCCCCACCTCTGCACGGGACTGAACCAACATCAAGTGACAGGAAAGTCTCACAGCCAAGCTCATTATCTGATAGGACGTCGCTCTGTGTCTCTGTATACCGAGCTGATTACGTTCACCAGCAGACGGTGTCAGACAGACGGCATTCATTTCACACCTGAAGGGACGTTGGACTCCTGACAGCAGAGGCATCAGCCAAAAGGTTCATGTTTTATATCTCATGCTTATGTTCCTGGAATCGCTCTGCGCTTTGATTTACGGCAGCCGCACATGGTTTGGATTTGAAAAATATGTTTGTGTGTATAATTTGCCAACATTGGATGACATTCCTGAAATAAACTCTAGTGGGTCATGACATCTCATGATTACATCCCCTTCCCATCTTATCTTTGAGTTGGTTGCCATGGCAAAGGCCGACCACAAAGCCTCTCATCAGATCATTATTTTCTCCCTGGGCTTGGCAGACTGATTGGCCGTCCAGCCCACTCCTCAGTGCAGCCAAACCGGCCTAATCAAACGCTTGGCTGCAGATTTGGTCTCCCTGGGTTTGCCACAGACTGGGTCCCAGCTATTGTCTGAGCTCTGGGCTCTCATGGTGGTATTAGCTGTGCTCTTAATCATAGAGATGTTCGGGAACAAGCAGCCCTCCCTTAAGCTTCAGGATCTTAAATGAGACTGACCGTTTATATTTGCTTTTATCAGGGGACGAGAAAAGAGCCATCGTGCTTCATTTTTGATTTATTTCTAGGAAAGCTTATAGACTTCACAGAAACAACCCAGCTGTGCACATTAGACAAAAAACAGAATAATATGTTCGTACTAGGACAAACTGAGATGGCATTGAGCTTTTTTGGAATATTGAATACATGAATCAGAAAGAATATGAGTGCTTCATTGGTTGAACCATAAGAACAAGAATTGCAAGAGTCTCCTCCTGAAGTGCCAAGCTAAAAGAAGAAACCACAAGGGATGATCACAGTTTGGTTAAAGATTACGACACACTTAGGATAACCGTTGGATCAGTCTGATTTAATGTCTATAATCAGGTAGATCCATCTTGCCAAGCTCCAATCTACAACGACTGTGAGCATCCCAAAGCAGCACGGCCCAATCAGAGTCCTTTAAAGCAGGAGGAGGTGACGAAAGCAGGAAGTGATAGCTCGAACAGAGATTAGCATAGATGCTAACAGCTTCAGTAGCAGTTTTTTTTTATCAAATGAAAAACAAATAACACTGAAAGCATTTCTCAACAGAAAGGATATTTCCACTCCACTCTGACATGTTTTGGTGAGAGTTTGTTCTACTTTACACTGCGGCAGTAGCGCCCGCCTACTGCATTGACTGAGTGGACCGTAACTATTGTGACTGACAGAAAAATCATCAAATTACCTACCAGATTTGCTTTTGAAAGGTTCTGTCCATTCCCAAAGACTTTCACTGGACTGTTTCCCAGATGGACTACTGAAATCCACTGTACTGTTGCTTATAGGGACCCTGATTATTCAATCTAGAGAGCAATCATGTACAGATTTGGATGAAGAAGTCATCCGACACCAGGGTCCATGTGTGATTTTTATTATCTGGTCAACCCAAGAGTACAAATGATCAGAAACAAAACACTACCAATCTACATATTCGAAATATTTTCATGTTCACATAGCGGTGTAGTGATGCAGACCGAGTCCCACAAAAGGTCTGAGCTGGCTTTACATCATTACATGACAGCCATCATTGAAAGCTAGCAGGCTAAGCTGGCCACAAAATATTCATTGATTGACAGCAGAGATTAAGGTTCCTAAGTTTATCTTTGTGTGACACACGTTACAATAAATAAGAGTTAACAAACTCTTGAGCAACAAACAACACTCAATTGATACTAAGGGTACTAAGTGTGCCCAAAAAACATCTGCCACATCATTACAGCAACACTATCAGCCTTTACCGTTCACAAAATGCAGTGTTAATTTTGTCAACTAAGTATTTTTGTCATAGTTTTTGTCAACAGCCTTTTTCCCCCTGACAAAAACTAAACTATAACTTAAAAATAAAACAAGTGCACATGGACAAAAACTAAAACTAAATTAACTGACATTTTCATCAACAAATAAAAACTAGATGAAAATGTTTGACAGAGACTTAATCCAATCAGACCTAATTTGGTCATGTAGAAAGTAGGGACAAGTTAGAAATATATCCAATCACAGCTACTTTGGTTGTGTGGAAAGATTGGAGGAGTTAAGAGGGACATCCAATCACAACTGTAGAGCTACTCTCTTTATGAAGGTGACTACATTTCACACAAAAGTTAAATTTGTTTCTGTTCATTTATACATTCAAATTTTACTAGCATTCAAAAAAGGGTTATTAGATGTTTCACTTTGTCAAAGTGTAAAACATGACTTTAGAAATTCAATGAAACATAAAATGCCTTACACTTTACATTTTAGTCGACTAAATTTACAGTAGATTTCAGTGAAATTACATCAACTAAAACTAGACTAAAATTAAAACAATCTAGATGACTAAATTATGCCTAAAACTTCAAGACATTTTTGGCAAAAGACTAAACTAAAACTAAATTAAAAAGTGCTGTCAAAATTAACACTGATCACAATACAGGGAGGATCCATGCTTACATCTTTTTACGCCCTACAATCTGAGTGTTGTCGCAGAGATGAAGATACATAAGAATAGGCAACATGTTCTCCAATCTTATATTGGCCAATTTTGGTGAGCCAGTGTGAACAGCACCCTCACTTCCCTTCTTCCTGCTCTGCTGTAGCCCATCTGCTTCAAGATTTAAGGTTTGTGCACTCAAAATGTTCCTCTGCTTACCTCAGTGTTTGTTATGAGTTATTATTCGAGTCACAGTTGCCTTTTCATTATTTTTTTGGACCACTCTGGCTATTCTCCTCTGACTTCTGGCATCAACAAGGTATTCTGGCACAAAGAACTGCTGCTTTCCAGATATTTTTGCCATTATTGGATCATTCTCAGCAAACCCTTGAGATGTTTGAGGGTGAAAATCCCTGTAAGTCTGCAGTCTCAGATCAGCCTGGCACTTAAAACCATGTCATAGTTACTTAAATCACCTTTCTCACCCATTCTGATGCTCACTTTGAACCTCAGGAGGTCACCTTAAAACATGTCTACATGGCTAAATGTATGAAGTTGCTGCCAAGCGACTGGCTAATTAGCTATTTGTGTAAATGAGTAGTTAAAAGGCGTTTCTAATGAAGTGGCTGATGAGTGTATGAATTGTTCTTTGAGGAGTCCTTTACCTAAACTGGTGAGTGACAATCTACTTGGAGCACAGCTGTTTTTATCCTCTAATTTTATTGGCTGCATGTGTGGATGCAGATCTTCTCAACAAGTGTTTTTTTTTTTTTTTTTCAATCTAAGGGAGTTTTGGTGCAACCGCACTTTGAGTGACGCACAACTGTCTGATCGGCCTCGAAGGGTTCGTTTTTATTCAAAATCTCGTTATGCTCCTTGAAAGAAGTTTGGATAGAAAAAGACGTTCAAGCAATACAATGCCAAGTGATCTCTTCGTTTGTGACCACAAAGAGATGCAAATAAAACATGCCGTCCATCAGATATGGAAGATATATTGCTCAGAGGACAGATCATACTGGAGTCACTGAAGGATTAATACAAGATTAAACAGCCATTGTTGTCTTCATATTTCTTCTAATCCATGAGAAAATGTAGATTTATTTCAGGGGCATTGAATCCAATCATAGAGTTTTATCCCCTGAGAACACATGCAATTTCTCCCAGTCCAGAAAGCATGTTGGGAGTAAATTAGTTGTATTGCACTGTATGTTGTTGATGGTAAAAGCAATCACTTAAACCAATTTGATCTATTGTTCTCATGATTTAGTTCAGGTCCAATCTTGAGCTGATTGCTCAACTTTCCAATAACTGTGACTTTAAAAGAATGTTTATCAGCCAATGACACAGAAATTTACTCTTACTGATGGTACACACAGCCGGTGCACAAAGTCACCTCTGACAGTCAGATTGATTATTAATATTCTGGTTGATTTTGGGCTAAAACACAAAGAAAAGATCAATCAGTGCTCCACTCAGTGCAGTGGTGTTTTAGTCACCATATCATTATGAATGTGAAAAAGAGCCACAGAAATTAAATCAATAGGTGACCACAGTCCAGTACGCATTAATCATTCTCTCATCGATCAGATCTATTGTACAGCAGAGGTTGTACTTTTAAAGGTTAAAGGAGGAAAGAGCACCGTTTCTATCGCCTTTGTTAGCAGTCAGTGCTGAGAGAGGCACAAAAATACTGAGAAATCCATCCCAGAGCTTTCAGATACACATGAGCTTCATTCATCTTCACCGTCTTTGTAGTTATACTTCCAATAACTTAACCACAGAAAACTCAACAGAAATATTGGATTTGGCCAAAACAGCAGTTTTGTTGGTGGCTCTTCACTCTCACCCTGAGAACATCATTAGTTAGCATCAATATCTATAAATTATCCAGCCGTAATCAAAAAGACACTTAAAAGATGTTAAAGATTTATCGATAAATTAGCCTCATCTTAACCATTTAACCCCAGCTCAACTGTTTGGCAGAGGTCAAAAACAAAACAGGAATATTTAATGTGTTAAAAAACACAACATGCCATTGTTTGTTCCTGCCAGTGTTTTAGGATACAGAAAAACCTGCAAAAAAACCAAAAGAACTGATATTTTCTTTGTTTTGGATTAAAAGGTTTAAAAAGCAAAAAGCTATTATTATTATTATTACCATCATTATTATGTTAAATATTTAACAATTTACTGATATGATGATTTATACATATATAATCTTTCTTTAAAAACATTTTTTGTGTATTTGTCAAACTCAATATCATCTTTTTTAAGTAATTTTTACTATTTCATTTACATTTCTGCCTTTTCTTACTGATTTTGACATAAATATTTGTGCATTTTTATGTCATCACGTAATCAACTGTTAGCTTTTAAAACCTCTAAGCCCCACACCAAGAAAATACCTGGTTTTTAGTTTTTTTGTAGTTTTCTCTGTTCCTTGAAGTGTTAACAGAATCAAACAATGATTTGATTTGTTCTGTTTTTTAAAACATTAAATATCCCTGAATCTATTGATGACCTCTGCCAAACAGTTGAGCTGGTAGTTAAAGGGTTAAAATAACATAAATGAATGAATGAACGAATGAATGAATGAAGCTTGATATGAAGAGTTAACACATGATTAAGGCTTGTGCTAAAAGACGATAGGTTCTGCTCTGGCATCGGATTTTCCGAAAAAGGCTAGAGTAGTTCAGGGTTTTCAGCACTTTAAAAAAAAGATTTTTGTGGATAGTAAATGTAACCCATGCAAATTTTGTAAGATTATAAAGATGAGCACATTTATTGAGTGACACGCCTGTGCACAAAGAAGAGCGACTTTAATGCTGTAGTGGACACCAGATAGCATGGTAACTTATTACAACACAACACTTGTAATAGTGTCCACAGTAAAATTGTCACTGATGCAGGAAGGTAGAGAGCAGCTTAAAAAAAGATCAATTCTCCTGCTTGACAGAGCTGGACTAAATTCAGGGATTAAAATGACTTTGAATCAGGCATAATGTTGACTCCTGTGATGATCTGCTGCAGAGACAGAGTTGATATTTTTATGGGTTGTTGTGCCCGTGCACAGAAAGTGACTCTGCGGGGTCTTAAACATTATTATTGAGTAGTACTTTGTCATTAGCCTGGTTGCCTGGTAGCTTAAATGCCAACCAATCAATCAACCTTTATTTGTATAGAGCCAGTTCATAACAAGAGCAGGCTGAAGCCATACTCTTCATTTTATAGATACACATATATACAAATACATATAATAAATATATTTGTATATCCATCCAGGCCGAGACAAAGGGACTAAAAATGAGAATTTATGAAAGCGACAAACCCATTGACACCCAGAACATTAATTTGACCTCGTCACATTTGTCTCTGCTGAATATGAATTCAATTAATCTTTATTTATATAGCACCATATTTGTCTTTACTGAACATAAATGTATTAGGTAAGCCCCTTGAGATGTGGCATCTCATTTTCAAGAGGGTCCTCATATCTTTATGGTTGTGAAGATAGTTATAATGGATGTATAATCAACATAACCAAGGATGGAGAGGTCAGTCTAATATAAACATTAATATCTATAATGAATATAATCTGGAGAGGACTGATGTTGATTAATGTAACAGCATCTAGCTGAACTGCCATTACAATGGGTTAAACAGGTCTAAAAGTATGAATTCATGTTAAATGATGTCATTTCTGTTGATGGTTGATGCAGGATAGGGCACATGGAGCCGAGCAGGTCCACAGCAGCAGGTCATCCATGATTGTTTGTCAAGGTCACACTAATATGTGTGCTGTTTGCAGGAACTATCAAGTATTTAATTTTGTTGATCTCTCTGAAGTTAATATCAGGGACTGTAATGGTAATGGAATGGGGCTAAAGTAATGGCCACATAATTGTAATTGTAGTTATTGAAGCTTCGTAAGTCCACAGCAATTTATTACTACTACTGGTGCCTATTAGGGCTGTAATGTGTTAGTCGACTGGTCGACTCATTGGTCGAGAAGTGCTTGGGCGACCAGAACTCTGATTGTTCGACCAATTGCATTTTTTTTTTTCCTCTTCAATTTATTTTTTCCTGCGGCGATTTACAGACATCAGTAGGAACTTACCAAGTGCTCATGGGGTGTTTTCAGACCACCCCGGTTTCACAGGTAACTTGCCTGTCTCAGAACACCCCCTTGTTTTCACCCCTTTGGATTCGCCCACCATCTGGAGACCTGACTGGAGACAGGAGGATTGAAGAGCGTCTACCTTAGCCTATTCAACTTCCGGTGGTTTGCTGAGTATTTATTTTTATTTTGAGCATCCTCCTCTACCCCCCACCAAGACGCGCTCTGCCGAGCCAAGCCGAGCCGTCCCCGCGCTGGAGGGTTTCCCGTCAGAGTCGCCCTCCCCCGCCAAGACGCGCTCCGCCGAGCTGCGCTGAGCTGAGCCGAACTGTCCCCGCGCAGGAGGGTTTTCCGTCAGAGTCGGACACCCCCCCCCCCAAGTTAGTTGATTTTTGGTCGACAATTTCAGTGTTTCAGTCGACCAAGAAATTCTTTGGTTGATTACAGCCCTAGTGCTTATACTATTAAAGCAGGGGGATGAGTTGGCTCATTTGTCACTGAAAACGAGCCAAGACCACCCCTTTCGGGTGAACCATGAAGGCTAAAATAAATAAGATGGTAAATAGTTTAGGAAACCATTGAAAAGTTTACCAAAAGAAAATTTTGCCTGTGGTGATTTGTATCAAGATGTAACCAAAAGCAGCCGTGTGATATGTCAAAGTGTTACTGAGGAATATTTACACCTGTCCTTCAGGAGATTGCTAGATGTTGCCTCTGCATTCGTGCATCAGCCGTACAACATCTAACACAAAGAAATCAGAGCGATGTGTTTCTTTTGAAGAATAAACGCACAGTGTGTTTCAGCAGGCGCCGCTGAATCAACAAGAGCTTTTCACTCCTCTGATATTGAGGAGACATGACAGAAGAGTAATTGAATTTCTGACACCTCCACCAAAATAAACAGCCCGCAGCCACAGAGATACAGAACATTAGCCCTGCAAATATCAACCAATGCTTCTGCAACAAAAACACTCACAGCTGTGCCAAAATGTTTTCACCCAAACTTTAGGTCTTCATTATTCAACACCAAAGTGGCTCCTTCAGGATTCAAGACCAACATAGTATGTCCCACAATGTGAGTATCGCATGTGCACATCACAATCAGGGTAGAAAAACGTTAAAGGGATACGCCAACTTTTTTTTGTTTTTTGTGTCTTGCCTCACTCCCAAGTCCATGACAAGCAGATAGACACCGGTCTTGCGACTGTGCGTGCAGTAACAAGGAAGAGACGGGCAAAGCTCGTCCACTGCTAATTAGCTTAGCTCAAACACTGAGAGTCAATGGGTAGTGTTAGCCTTTCTTTGCCTACCATCATTAGATAAACTCTTAGGCAACTCTAAACATTCCCGAGTTCTTGTTGTCGTCATTCTTGTCCTTGTTCTCTCGTACAAAGTCGGCCATAATTCTTAGTACCAATCTTCCTTTACTCATAAACAGAGGCTTTGTTTTGCTAACTTACTTACAAGCACATCTGGTGGTTTGTGCATGCGCCTTGTGGTTTAGCGTTGTATGTATGTCTTTCGAAAATTACATAAAAGTGCTAATCTTGGTCTATAAGATCACGTAACATAACGCTTTAAAAAAAAAAAAGAATCACAACAAGCACACAGGACCGTTTAGAGTTGCCTAAGAGTTTATCTGATGACTGTAGGCAGAGGCAGGCTAACACTACCCATTGACTCCCAGTGTTTGAGCTAAGCTAAGTAGTGACAGGCGAACTCCCGTCTCTTCCTTGTTACTGCACACACAGTCGAAATAATGGTGTCTATCTGCTTGTCATGGACTCAGGAGTGAGGCAAGACACGAAAATAAACAAAAAAAAATGTTGGCGTATCCCTTTAAAGCATCTTGTGCTAATGCATGAAATTTCAATATTGGAAAATAAAACTACAGCCTGCTTCTTTAAGTGCAAAATGTTTTAACAATCCTGAAAAGCTAGATTGCCCTATATGTGTATATCACTCTTTCTTTTCCTTTGGAGACAGAATCTATGTCTAAAGGACACTCATTTATACTCTGAACTCAAACTTATTGAAGGATAAGACAGTGTGGGTGTTTTCCTTAAGTCCTGAAACTGACTGCATGTATATTAAAATAAGTCCACCATTCTGACAGCAGAGGGGGGCTTGGCTCGGTTCGAGGGGCTGGAAGAAAAAGAGTGTCGCTTTTTAATTAAGTCAAAGAATTGACTCTGAGATAATGATATTTGCTTTGTGCAGATTTTGGTTTGCAATCAGCCTCATTATATTAACACTCCAAGAGAGAGACAGCGGGAGAGAGAGCGCTCATCTCTATGATAATGTCAGTAAATTGAGTAGATGGTGTAATTAATCTTCTGGAGTCACACTGGAAAAAGAGCAGGTAATGAGATGATGACGGAGCCATGAAGACACACACATACACGTCACAACAGCCATACTTTAAAGCACATACTTCATCATTAGACAAACAAGCTGTCATAACAAATGTTTACGGTGTATAGAAATGAAAGTATGTCAACAATGGCTGCACATAATGGGTGTTTTCAAAACTGATTAGTCTTGGCATTATTTTCATTTACAGGAGGGTTTGATTGTTGTTCATATTCAACAGAACATTAGAGGACAAACATGAATAAAGGATTTAAATACAATTAATCGAGGCAAAAATAAACCGACATTTTAAAACAAAAAGCCAGAGATTAATGAAAATAGTTAAAATTATATATATATAAATGGAAACACCTTGTGCTGAAGTAAAGAAAAAACGCTGTTTTTTTGGCAAACCAGCATTTCTGATGCATTAAATTTACCTCATTATATAATTAATGTTATATTTGAACTTAAAGTGGGGGCTTTAAAATGTATCTCTGAAGAGAAATAATCTAAGCTTAAGAAAGCAAGGAATACAATTTGTCAAATTTATTTTAACTTAAAATTGACTTGATACTACTTGAAAACCCACAGAAATATGTTTTATTTGACTAGGTAAGAAATAGTATATATGATAATTAATTGATTTAACTTGAAATCAACTTGAACTATTTAGTTGAAATGTAAATGCTGGGACAAGTACTAAATTGAAGTTAAATCAACGACAAACACTAACTTCACTGTTAGAACACAGAGGATGAACTTTTGCAGATGGAGTCACAGGTAGATACAGGGATGTATATATGTGTATATATTTTTGTGTATACATATATAGATTTACACATATATATATATACATACTGTAATTTCTCGTATATACGCATTTTTTTGCTCTTAATTAAGGTCTAATTTTCGGGTGAGTGTTATACACAAGCACAAGCAAAGTATGTAAAATATTTCGTCTCACCAACATCGCGGTTACAACACATCGGATACAAAACCCCGAAATATTCTCTTTCTCTGCAAAACATTAGCGCCAAGCTTTTGTAATTCTTATTAAACTGACTGTTAAACTAATCTAATATTTTGGGTCTTAACTAGTCTACCTTTGTGTAATGATCATATAATCCTCAAGTGTTACGGTACCACTCACATGCAAACACAGAGCGCTGCTATCTTTTGAGCAAGGGGACCAAAATAGCTGCGCTGTGATTGGTTGAAGACATCGGCATGTTGATAGCTGCTCTCTAATTGGCAGGTATACTACGACTGCGCATGCTCTGGCAGAAAATGAGTAAGTGTGCATGCGTGAAGCAAAAGGTGTTTCCGCATCCGGTTGAGAGAGAAAATTGTGTACAGTATTTGTTGTGAAAATCCTGAAATTCCTTTGATTAAAACTTTGAATAAAGGTCATTTCTGAGTTGTCTAAGAGAGTAAGGTTTGGGCAAATTGTGGGTGCAACTTGGGTGGGCAACACGATCTCGGTCGCCAAGTCACATTTGGTGTGAACGCACTGCCCCTTTCACAGCTGGATGACCAATAAAGGTTATAAAATTCCAGCTTTGGCCCCAGTCCCGTTAGAACTGGAGAAGCCTTTTGGAAGAGAGAGGAAACTTCTTCAAGAACCTCTAACAAGTCCAGCTGCCCTTTTAACAAAGAATTCGATAAACAGGGTAATGCTGACAGCCCAACACTCATGTATTAGAGGTTTAATTTCCATTTTAAATGTCTAATATTATCATGACTGAATAGTCTCAGGTATAATGTAGATATGCTGCATACTCCAGACAGCAGAAACAGTAACTGTGACAGAGCAACAGGTCCCAGAGCCTGCAGCATCAGACTGTGTCACACTCGGCTTCTCTCACGCGTTTCCTCTCTCACTCACTGACAGACAGATCGGCCGCTGACTCACAGGGTGAAGTTCTCCTCTGGGTAACAGCGGTTCCTCAGCAGGCCCGCCCACAGCTGCACTCCGATGATGCCGAAGATGAAGAAGACGAAGAAGCAGAGGAGGAGGACGTTTCCCAGCATTGGCAGGGTGTCCAGCAGCAGGTTCACCAGGATACGCATACCTGCAGAGGAGAACACAGAGGTGTTGGTGACCCATGTCAAATAAATGAAACCACTCGGATGATCAGACTTTACTGCAGCTCTGATCCGAAAATATATGATCTGACTACTGTACTGACTCTACACAGGAGCAAAATGGTTCTTCTTTAACTTGAGATTTAACCTCACAGTGCAGGTGGATCTGCCTGATCTACTCTCTGTAATCAGACAGATCCAGGCTCCAATCTACAACAATTGTCTTAGCAGGACGGACCAATCAGAATCTTTTAGAGCAGGAGGAGGAAAGAGATACGAGTGAGACGACAGCAGGAAGTGGACATTTCTTCAGAATCAGAATCAGGAATACTTTATTAATCCCCAAGGGGAAATTCAGTTGTTTCAGTTGCTCTTATACTCAGTATAGCAAAAGGAAATATCAAATAAAGACATTAAAATAGATAAGATCATAAAATTTAAATAAAATTAAACGAAAATAAATAAAATGAAATGAAAATTAAGTAAGCAGGTTGCAACATGCAGAATGTTTAAGCAATATCAACTTCCTTATGAAGGAAAAATAAGTACATTAAGTAGAAGTGAGACTTTACATAAGACTATTCTCATAAGGATATTTCTGCTCCATGTCTGACATGTTTTGTTGAGAGTTTGTCTTACAAAGTGGCTCGCAACTTGTAGTGCAGTAGCGCCCGCCTTCTACATTATCTGATTGGACCGTAATGAGTGTGATTGATGGAATGATCGTCCAATCACCTGCTGGATGTGCTTCTGAATGGTTCTGCCCCCCGAAAACACTTTCTATGGAGTCTTTCCCAGATGGACTAGTGAAATACATTGAACAGTGCATCCGGTGTTTGTTTCGGTTGTTTGTTTGCTCGTTGGCAAGATTACGCAAAAACTACTGGACAGATTTTGCTGAAATTTTCAGGAGATGTTGGTAATGGCCCAAATTAAGAATGGTTAGATTTCAGTGGTGATCCAGATAACCACCATTAGCAAACGGTCACTTTTGCTCAATAACTGTCTAAGTAATAATGATATCAACATGATTCTGAGTGCTAGGTGTGGATTTTCAGGGTCAATGAATCATATTATGATGGTAACTTTAAAGCAAAATGTGAGCTACCTTGGTGGAGGTTTGCGCTCTCTAGTGCTTTCTAGTTTATTCTTTCACGATGTATAAACAGGACAGAAAGTACGAATCAATCTGCAAACTTACTTACATTACTGTTGTGCAAATGGAAAACTGAACATGTGGATCCTTCAGAGTTGGAGGGTCAGGGTTTCTGTCCTACCACTTGTGCACTTGGATGCTTGTGTCTTGTTTTAATCTCTTTTTTTGCAATTAATTCATAAAAACCCAAGAACTAATGCTGGCTGGACTTGTTCACATAATTTCAACATAAAAGAGTAACTTCATAGTCATAAGATGTTAAAAAACATTCATAAATATGTTCCTGAACTTTTGGTATAGAGCGGTTGCTGTTCTGTGTAACCTTTAATCCAAACTTGTAGCACAAAAGTGAGAAGAAAAAATGAAATAACTGAAACGCATGTGTTCTCTGCTGTATACAACGTGATCAATAAAAGCACAAAGATTTGTTTGTATAATTTGTGCACTCCTACACAAACAAACCCACTGCTGCTGTTGTGATATTAACACATTACCCTGTATTTCCATATAAGCCTTGGTATTATCATAATTAGCTAATCAATCCCTAATCTGCACACTAATTGTGATCCCACGGCCCATTACTCTGACTCTGATCTGTGTCAGGAGGCTGCAGCAGGGGTTAAAGTCTATCTGTAAGATAGATGAGGGACTGATACAGCATTTAGCTGACTTATCAGGGCTAAGTGGGCTGGCAGTCCTCAGACCTGCTCCCAGGGGTCCTACAAAATGACTGAAGGATTTTTAATGATTCAGTATGAAGATGAACGAGACAGGGCTGACTTAACCAGCCTGAGGGATGTACGTGAATACTTTACCTATGCATTTTTCACATTTAAATCAAATTAGTGATGATTCCATAAGTGCAGACATATTTTAAAGTGATCACACTTTGACTTACTTACTAGAGTTGGATCAGTGATAAAGTATGTTCACAATTGCAAAGGTTAAAAAACCTGCCAGTTTTCACATACTCAGTATCCCTGATCCACCTCTATTCCCAGTCTGTGAGACATTCTGTTGGAGCTCCTGTCACTTTACGGGCCACTTCCTCATGTGGGCAATCCTGTTCTTATTGGACAACTGGTCTACTTTGTGCAACATGTCTGTTCAGCAATGTTCAGAGCCAGTTTTAACAGCATTTACATTCTTTCTACAGTCTATGCCAGGGGTCGGAAGGCCTGGATGTGTGGATGTTTATTCCGTTTTTACTATTTTACTTATTTGCAGTCATGTACCGTTGTCCTTTTTCTATCCTGATTGCACTAATATCACGGTTGAACCCCTCCCAAACCTGCCTGAGATTGACAAATGCTTGTTGCCCTCTGAAGGGAATCCATTATCTCCTCCCACCCAAATGCCAGCCCAGCCTCAGCCAGTTACCAGCCAACTTCCAGCCACTGGGAGTTGAAACAAGTTTTATTGTTGGTTTGTTTTTGTGCTCAATTTCTGTACATTGTGGCGCTGTCCATGCTAGGGATTAACGATTTTAGGTAAACATCTAATTGCGATTTTTCTGGCAGATATTGCAATTTCAATACAATTCATGATTTTCTTGCAATATTGCAATATTCACCATGTTTACAGTATAGACAACAGTAAGGAAATCAGTACACATAACACATTATTCATCATCTAATATTGATGACAAATAATCTGTTTTCATAATTTAAGGGATACTCCTCTTTCTACTACTAAACAGAGGCTTTGTGATGTTGACCTGCTTACAAGCACTTCCTTAAATGCAAATTGCTGGCAAAGTTGTACAATAGTTTGTGTAAAATAGTTGACACAACCGATCCTGGGTCAGTCAGGAGCACTGCAAAAAACTGCAGCTCTGGCAATCACGTGATTGCTTTGTCTGAAATTCCGATTTTGATCTTTCAGCCCTAGTACATGCCAAGCAAAATTTTCATTTATATATCCCATAAAATACAGGGGGGTAAGGGTTACATGTTTAGCACGCTATTGCAGGGGATCTCATCACAATCATGAGGTAGGGCAGGTTTGAGCACTTTCCTGTGTGACCAGAGCAGGCTCGGTCAAAAATGACAATTTCAATTATCAATTATGAGAGTGGGAAGTTTCTTTTGTGGCTCATATTTCTGTTCATCCCAGTTTTCCCCTTGTTTTTGTATTTTCCTAACTGTATTTTAAAATTAAGAGAGCATTTTTTTTCTTACTGTGAAGCTGTGCAATCTGGGGGTTGAGTAAAATTATTGGCACAATGGTTGTTCCTTACAATCAGTTTTTATGATTTCAACTCAGAAGCAGATGATTCTATAAGAAAGTAGGGAAGATATTTCTCTTTGTTATACTTACTCAACATGATTCACAAAAAAATGAATTAATTGTTTGTGAGCATGATGCTGTTAAGTGCTCTATTGCTGTTGTTACTCTTATAGTAATTTTTTTTTTTGTATCATTTTTCTGCAGTGTTATCATGCAAGAAGTCCTACGTCACGTAGATAAGATATGCAAAGACAGTAAAAGGCATAAAAAAATTTTTGTTATTTTTTTCCTTAATGAAGAAGTTGATATAGCCTAAAGATTCTCCATGTTGCAACCTGCTTTCGTGATTTTTTATAACTCAATTTTTATGCTCCTATCTATTTTAATGTCTTTATTTGATCTTCCTACTGCTATACTTTGTATAAGAGCAACTGGAACAACCACATTTCCCCTTGGGGATTAATAAAGTGTTTCTGATTATGATTAAAAAAGAACTTGATTAAGCATAATATGACCTCTTTAAATAGCACATATTCTTTCTAAGGACTGAAAAAGGTTAAATTAAGGTATTAGAATGAAGTCATCAGTGTGGTTTTATCAGCATTCAAGGTTACAATTAAACACTTATGAGGTTTTCAAAATAAGAGAAAAAGAGATAATAAGAAATAAAATGAGGTTTCCTAAAGGAAGTGCTCTAAGTATTACAACTGATTATAAAAGAAAAAAACTTTAAGCTTGGTTCTAACTTTGGGGTAAAAGTAAACAATCTGCTGTTTTCACACCAAGGGCCATGTATGATTTTTTGTTTGTGCCACAACTGAGGCTGAAATGTCGTGATGATTTAAATCCCTACCAAAGGCAGAGATTTCAGTCTTACAGGAGGAGAAACAAACATACAGGATGTTTTTCTACTCTTCTTTTCAGAGTAAACACAAACACAAGCATGACCCTGGGTGGACAGAAACCTGAGCTTTGTCTGTCTTTTTGAGGTAAATATTTGATGATTTGTGGGAATAAAACTCTTCAAATACCAAACAGTTTTCACTGACCGGTGCAGAAAAGAACTGAAAAGGCAAAAGTTCACTGAAACACAGCTGTCCCCTTTGAATCAGTGCATTTGATCAACTAATCTTATGGAAACCATCAAAAAGAACAGCTGCATATGCCGGCTTTTAAAAAGTTTCAAGGCTGTTGGTTAGATATCAACTTAAACATGTTTTGATTTTGACATCATTTTATCATTTTCAAATCCATCTTTATTATAAGGCTGTTTGCACTGATTTTTTTCAGCATGTTATTAAAAACATTAATTAATTTACACAATCCTAAAGGGATCGATGAATCCTCATATTGTCTATTTAAGCTGTCTTTCCTGTGGGATACTTTTTGTTTTGTTTCTTCAGAGGTTTTTGTACAACTATGTTGATCAAAGCAAGTAAGCAGGATTGAAAATGACATTAGTATCGATAAAGCCTCATCATTTCGCATCCCTAGTCAGGCTTCTTAGCAGTTCCTATTGTAAAACAATAGATCTAAACAGTTTTCCAGATGCAAAGACTGAAATACAACAACAGAACAAGAAAACAGCATTAAAATACCAAAAGAGGAGTAAAACCAAGCAGATAATTCAAAGACTTAAGCTGGAGTTGTGACTTAATTATTAAATGTTCTTTAATTGTTCCCAACAGGAAGTAAAATTACAGTACTAGCCTGTATTTCATAGAATATTAAAGTTGATTTAATGGAGCAACAAGTGTTTGCTTCATATAAAAGGCATCTTTAATCATTTTAATCTCCTCCTGCAGACTGCCAGAGCAGCTGCAGACTGAGGGAGGGAGGGAGGGAGGTTTGGAGCGGGCAAAAAGGAAATGAGCAAAGTGCAAACTGGATTAGAAGTGAGAATAAACAGAATGTAAATGAAAAGAAAAGAGAGGCAGGCAGAGGGGATGTTAAAGGCCGTCACCATGGCTGCAAATACGTCCTTCCCCAGGGGTGTTGTGGGTAATGTAGTAAACAGGCCCAATGTTTTAAGCTGTGGCCGGTGGGAGCCAGGCCTGGATGATTTCCATTAGCGACCCGTTAAGTGACTCTTGTGTTCCCTTCACACAACATCCAGAGAGTGTGTGCACGATTAGACGGCATGTATGATGTTTTTTTGGCTTTTGTGTTGGCTGCTGTGTGTCCTTGTGGTGTGTTTGTGGCTCCGGCGCAGCATGGAGATTGAATCACCCCTGAGAGGAGCTCTGTGGTAAATTGTCTTTAATAGAGGAGAGAATTGCTTCTTTATTCATCCGGCAAATAAAGACGAGTAAAATAAGTGACTGATAGCAGCTGGTGTTTCTGTAGCACACAGTTTTGTTTGTTACAAACTGACCTCTTTGTCCTTTGGAGACTGCAATCTGTTGTTAACAAAATATCCCAATTCCATATTTGTGTGGGCAATTTTCTTGTCGTTAGTCAATGAAGTATAAGTGGGCCTCTCAATACCAGTTCAAGAAAAGCTTTTCTGCTTCCTTACACCAAACAATAAATAAAAACTTAAGCTTGACAATATAATGACTGTGGCTACACACTCAACAACTACTGAATCAGATTCTAAAATAAGAGGACAACTGAGACAGGGACTTTTTCTCGTCATTTTTCACATTAACACAGGTCATAAACCGTGTTCATTTATGATTTTGACGACTGCTACAGTGTGTTAATCATCACTAATGTTCAGAAAAACATTGATTTATGCAAGCTGAGTGCCCCTAAACCACCCTTTTTCTCACTCTGTCCAGTGCTCTGTTGAATCTCTAACTCCTGAAGGGATAGTTAGGCCTATTACACTGGTATACATGATTGCCAGCAAAGCACCCTGAGGCTCAATTCTGGTTGTTAATGTAGACATTAGCATGATCTCCCTATCCATGGTTGATTATACATCCATAGTAACTATATTCAGCACCGTATAGACATGAGGCCCCTCTTGAAAATGAGATGGCACATCTCAAGAGGCTTACCTTTCATCATAAGACTGGGATCCACATTTAAGATTTCCCACTGCTTAACAGGTTTTTTCTTACCGCCATGATGGATTCACATTGGGTTTTGGATGTGTATGTATATATATGTATCTATGCATTTACATTAATAAAACAAAGAGTTTGTCTTCAGCCTGCTCTGTTGTAAAGTGTCTTGAGATAACACTTGTTATGAATTGCCGCTATACAAAAAAAGATCAACTGATTGATTGATTGATTGACTGATGGTGAGTGCTTTCACCCACACAACAGATCGAGCATGGCATGCAGCACTATGATCGTCTAATGGCGATTACTCTTTTTTGTTATTATGAGAGACTGTAATCGGAATTGAAACTCAATTAATG
This sequence comes from Cetoscarus ocellatus, assembly GCA_037902135.1. NCBI lineage: Eukaryota > Metazoa > Chordata > Actinopteri > Labriformes > Labridae > Cetoscarus > Cetoscarus ocellatus. The sequence continues at coordinate 1,359,396 of JBAMNC010001280.1, read as the reverse complement.
GCCAAGCACTAGTACCAGGAGATTCAACTTTAATTGTTTGGCCGTCTTTAAGGCAGTGGTGTCCCTTTGCAGAGCCCTCTCACACCACAGCCACTTTACAAATTATTCCATTCTGCTATAAGCAAAAGTGGCTTTGTTTCAAGACTTTATGTGTTGTTGCAGCATTCTTACAGACCCCTGACGTTAGACATGTTGTGGAGGAAAGACATTCTAGATCTGAAACCTACATTTGAGTGGGGTGAAGTATGGGTTAGTGTGGGATTAGCATCCAGAAATCCTGATCATCAGCAAATATATTACAACATAGGGTAAAGAAAGCTCTATTTGATGAAGGTTATTAATAATCCTATATGTACTTTCTGTTCTTCCAAACTCATTGGTAGTTTTTTTCATATGTTCTGGGAGTGTACTCTGGTGTCCAATTTTTAGAAGATAGTTGCCTTTAAACTTTCTAAGCTGTTTAAGATTAACTTGCCTTGTTTGGCTGCTATACTCATTTTGAAGGATTTGCCAAAACTGGGTTTGACCCAGGACAAGAGAAGAGCTTTGTTAGCAGGACTTACAGCTGCAAAAAACTAGTCACCACACGTTAAAAACCTCCACACTCAATCTGTTTCCGAGCATGGGTTCTGATGTATTTGGACATTGTTTATTTGGAGTTGTTAACAGCCAGAGTCCACGGAGACAAAGACTCTGCCATAAAAACTTGGTACTCACTTCTAACTAGTCTCCGTGGGTTTCAGGTGTAATGTGTGACTGAGGTCTGTAGTTCTGGATCCAGGGAATGGGTGTTTGTGACTTCTGTTATTTTAATAGTGTATTTTTTTATATGTATTTTATTTTTGTTCTGTATATATGCCTGTCTCTATTTTTCTTTTGTAAAAAAAAAAAAAAAAAATGATCACAAAAAACTTAAAATTGTTTAGCAAGGCAAATGCCTGAATTCTTAAAAAAGACAATAAGGTGTACATGTGGTTTAAACCGCTGGATAGAAAAGAAATCCAAATCTTTCTTACACAAGCTGCTCCAGGGTCCCACAGGTATCGTTACACCCTCCAGTCCTCCCATAAACTAAAGCAGTGAGTGAAAGTGTGACATAATGCTTCAAGCACCGAACAGCAGCAGTTTAAAGCCAAAGAGAAAAAAATAAGGTAGCATTTATGAACATGTTCATAGACTTGAATTTGTTTAAAAGAGCTCTTTAAATGCCAAATCTAAATGGCTGCACCATCACTTCTTTCCCTGTTGAAGATCATCTCCTCTTCCTCATCTGATGTTCCAGTCCTTGGTCTTCCCATTTTATCTCTATCTATCTGAAGACTCCCTCCATCCTCTGCTCTTCTCGTCTTGGCTCTATCTATCATCGTAATAGCCTGCTCATCTGGGTCCCCCACGTCTCTCCCCTCATCATCCCTCTCTTCCTCTCGTCCATCTTCTCCAGACCAGTGTGGAGCAGGATAATCCCCTTTTCCCTCCCTCGTTTGTCTCCCTTTGTGTCTCCTTTCCTCTCCCCTCTCACCTACTTTGTCTTCTCTTTCGTCCCTCTGTAACCCAAATGCCGTGTCCTTATTGAAATGTTTCTGGAGAAGTCACTGAGGAAAAGCATCAATCTGGTCCCGGTGGAACTTTGTGATTTATGATTTTCACATTTTACTTTCTCCTCCTTGTCTCTTGTTGCTGTTACAAAAGATCATTGAAACAGTTTAGGGTTTTCAAAGTCTAAAAAGGAAATTAAAGATGATGTTGATCATTGAGAGGAAAAATTAGAGCTGTAAACATGTTTAGACTGAAATGATTTGTCATTATTTGGTTTCCTCTCACTGGAGCAGCACAAAAAAACCCATTCAACAGCAAATTAAGTCCACCTAGCACATCAGCATTACCAGCCATTAGAGATGTAATGAAAGTTAGGAATAAAAGACCCCTTTATAATGAAGAGCTTAGAGAGAGGAACGTTTTGTCAAATGCCTGGGATTGTTAAATGTTTACTTTGTTTGTTGCAACAACAAAAGACTTGTTGGTATCAACTATTTATCTAATTTCACTGTGTTCCACAAAGCAGGGTTTGCACATAAAACTTTGAAAAATGCACCATGCTCTGCATGCAAAAACAGACAAATTTATATCAGGAGAAGGGAGGGGAGATTCTAGGTTTTCTAACACAGGTATGTGCAGGTATATAATAGCTTCAAACATCATTGTATTCTTTCTGGATGTTTTTTGCACTACAAGCAGCCAGCAAACTTTTGATTTGTAAATAATCTACTCTACTTCCAGATAAAGCTATTCTAATGTCAAGTGTATGAAACGTTAACACAAAAATTTCTGGGTTTTCTGATCTGTTAAGACTGCAGTTTAGTCATAACCTTGCAGTGCAGCTGGAAGGTATCTAATCTTCGTCTTAATATAGATTACGTAACATAATGCAGAAAAAGAACAAGTCACAAAAAGCACACAGGACTGTTTAGAGATGCTGAAGAGTTTATCTGATAACTGATGGCAGAGGCAGGCTAACACTACCCATTGGCTTTCAGAGTCTGAGCTAAGCTAAATAGCAGTAGGTGAGCTCTGCTCGTCTCTTCCTTGTTACTGCACGCACAGTCGAAAGAAAGGTGTCTATCTGCTCGTCATGGACTCGGGAGTGCGGCAAGACACGAAAGAAAAAATAATTGTGTATCCCTTTATAATTTATTGCTTTGATCAAATAGATAACTGTGTATAAATAGTGAACTTTGACCTCAGTATCAGTAACACCTGCAGCAGCAAACAGACAATATGTGATGTTGCTGATACAAGTCATTCAAAGTGCTTTATTTACATCCGTGCAGTAGAGGATTGCAGCAGTGAGGCCGTGGCCTTACCTGGAGCTACAGTAACTGTTAGTGGCAGGCAGCTGTTAAGAATTTAAACTGAGCCTCTGACAGGGTTATTGGGTCTGAATCAAGAAAGAGAATTCAAAAGTTTTGGTGCTGATAACCTCATTTTGACTATTTGATTCATTAACACTGATAAACATGTATATTTATGTCCTGACTAATAATCAAACGTCTTATGCACCTGAATAAATGAAATGATTCCACCTAATAGGTGCAGCACCACTAAAACTGCTTTACCCCATTTAAAAAACTCAGACAGAGGGTTCTGCACTAATTATAAAACACTGACCCATGTTTCTTTTTGGTCGGCACTATTTACCGCACGTGCTTTCAAAAAAAAAGGTGCCAGCTAGCTCATGCTGCAGACCTATGAGCTGTGAGAGGTTCGGCAATTATACTTAAATAGGAAGCACAACAACATTAATAATAAGCACGACGTCTGACTTTGAGAGGCCTTCTTAATATGATTGCCTGCTTGGTCAAACTGAGAGACTTAAACCACAAAGCAATAAGAGCCAAGCACTTATTACCCTCATGTAAAAAGGACAGGAAATGAGCAGCACTCTGGAAGATGAAGCGACAGGTTTTGGTGCTGAGTGTCAAATTAGGACAGCTCGAGTCAGGTGAAATGACTTTTTGGGGGAATTTAAATAGCCCTGTGAACCTTGAGAGAGGATGAAACTACTTCCCGAGGCAGACGAAGATGAAATGTGGCCTCCCTGTAAGGACATTCTCTCTGTCTCTGTTCAATCTTTCTTTATTTTTTCCAAGTGCATGTCTTTTGTTTTCAAAAATGCGGAGGATGGTATTTTTAAACACCAGGTCTGCTCATTAAAATATTAGGCACACAATCAGGTGACACAATCAAAGCTGTCGGGCAAATTAGTGTTGTTATGTGAGGTGCATCAGACACAGTGCTGCTGTTTTCAAGTTCACTCCAAAAGAAATGCTTATTGTGTCAGCAGCACTAGCAGGTGAGAAATGTGAGCACAGTACAAAAGAGAGTTTCTGTGATTCTTCTGTTGCAGATTTTCTGTCATATCTAAACATAAAATTATGGTTTTAAAGAATCTGATAGGACTGTGGAGGTCTGGGCTTAACGTATTTCAATTAGAGACATTAAGGCAACAAGATGCAACTTTTCACCTCAAAATAGTGGATTTAAAGTCCTGAACTTAAGTAGCAGTCAAAGATGGGACTTGAGTTTGAGACTTGGATTCGCCAACTTTTTTTTGTTTCCGTGTCTTGCCTCACCCCCTGAGTCCATGACAAGCAGATAGACACCATTCTTTCGATTGTGCATGACGTAACAAGGAAGACACAGGCAGAGCTCACCCACCGCTAATTACCTTAGCTCAAACACTGGGAGTCAATGGGTAGTGTTAACCTGCCTCTGCCAAAAGTCATCAGATAAACTCTTCAGTAACTACACAGTCCTGTGTGCTTGTTGTTGCTTGTTTTTTTTTTACCGTGTTACATTATGTTATCTATTTTTAAACTAAGATTAGCACTTAATGTAATTTCCAAAAGAAATACATATGGAACTAAACCACAGGGGCATGCGCAAACCACAAAGGACGTGCTTTGTTGAGCTACTTACAAGCATGTCCGCGGAGGTTTGCACATGTGCACTGCGGTGTGATTTCATAAAGTGCTAATCTTAGTCAATAAAAAAATAGTGTAAAATAATAGGGAAAAAAATGAGTCACAACAAGCACACAGGACTGTGTAGAGTTGCTGAAGAGTTTATCTGATGACTGTATGCAGAGGCAAGCTAACGCTACCCATTGACTCTGAGTGTTTGAGCTAAGCTAATTACTGGTTCGCACAGTTGAAGGAATGGTGTCTATCTGCTTGTCATGGACTTAGGAGTGAGGCAAGACATGAACAAAAAAAGTGTTGGTGTATCTCTTTAAGTGGCACACACTGGTGATTTCAGACTCGACTCAGATTTAAGGTTTGTGCCTGATTTTTATTTTTTGCAGGTCTGTCTCATTTTAAGAGCAGCCAGTAACTCTTGCACTCCGCTGGTGCCAACCTCACCACAGAAGAACATGACTCTGGCCTGAGATGTTGCCTACCCTGGGTACTGACTGTTGTGATCAAGAGGAGAGCTGCCTCAAACCCTGACCTTTCACCCCAAACTTAACAGGAGCGCACTGAGCTGCTTTGCCCTTCAAGACTCTTCTATTCAACACAACTAGACAACTTTCTTGCCTTGCCTCCAGTTTGTTTTCTTGTTGTTTTGATGTCACTTGTGATGTTTTTCATTAAAGAGTCTTTGGATATTGTTGAAGCAAATGAACACACCATGCATTCAGAGGACGGGCATAAGAGAACAAGCTAGAATAAAATGTCCATGAATAAATATATAATTGCTTGGGGGGGGCTTTAGTGATGATGATTCTGATGGTGGCTGGCACAAAGCTGGACACTGCACGTTTAGTCCTGAAAGAGAGAGATCCATCACTGTGTCCTGAGGGTAAGTGAGTGTATTGATTGAGTATTGTGTGTGTGAGGTGTACAAAGTCCTTTCTTTTTAATTCCTCTGTTGTAGATGCTGCACATGCAAAGTCTTTACAAACAACAGCCAAAAGCCCCACAGAGAATCAAATCTTTGCTAAACTGGTCAAATAACTGAAGCTTGTCAGTTGACATGGTTCCATGATTCTTTGTAATCCCTTTTCAGGCGTTCTTACCCTCTAAATGCAGGAAAAGAGCCACAAGCTGGACCCACCCAAACAGGAAAATAAATTTTGTGCATATGAGAACATAACCACTGATCCACCATCACCCACTGCCTCACATCCTGGCATCAATCAATAAATTAATCAAACTTTATTTGTATAGCACTTTCCATACAAAGTCTTGTAGCACAAAGTGTTTTACTTAGAAGAAAAAGAAAATAAATCAAATCAAATAAATAAAAAGCAGAAAATTGAATACAATGAAAATATATACCCTATCCACTTTTGCGATCCACAAACAGCACAGACACTCACTTACTTACACACACAAGGACATTAAGAAGAGATCCTAACAGAACACTGAATCAGAGGACTGAGGAAACGCTATCTTGAATTAAAAATGAGGAAACATAGGAACTGAGACTAAAATGACAATAAAAACTCATGATAAGAAATGAGATAAAAAAATATATATTATAGGGGGAAAAAAATGAATAAAATAAATAAAGACATAAATAAATTAAATTAAATTAAATTAAAAATAATAATACAGTAAAATGAGATAGCCAAAAACCAAATGCGTAATCAAATCTGCTGAAGCAGGATAATGACAAGAAAATTTTGTAAGAGAGAATAAAATTCTGAATAACAAATCTGAACATAAACGGAGAAATAGAACAGATAACGAGGGTTTCAATGCTTTTAAAGGTGCTGTATGGCATGGCACATACACTAAAATTCTAAAATGCCTTGTCACTAAAATGTGCAGTAAAATGAACTCATATTATAGCCACAGGCCCTATGATATAACATGGATAAGTTATGTTATATGATGGTAAAACACGTGTTGTTCCCTTAAAGCCAAACATGTATGACTTTATAAATATTGTCTAATATCACCAGAGGGCCCCAGTGGTTCCCCACTGGACTCTAATCAGCTGGCAGTGGAGTCAAAATCCCTGTTTGAAATGATAATTATAGCTTTGTGCCTCTCTTTTTGAGCATGTTCACAGCTGAAGATATTCCTGGCACTCTGACTCACATTCAGCACCCTGGACAGCGACCAGTCCACGGCTGCTCTCACAGGCAGGCGTCCATGGTGCTGAATGAGTGCCACGGAGAGCTCAGCGTGAATGGAAATCCTTAACAGTAATTTCACTTCAGTGGGACAGAATAAAGTCCTTTTACAAATTGTAGAGGGAGGGGGGTGTTGGTGGTGGCTACATTTCTCACCATGCTGATGAAAACACTCTTCACACTCGTCTTGGATGCTTGGAGCTGGATTGTGAAGCGTTGTGATTTCGACTGTCAAATGACTCAAATCTTGAACGAATCATCCATCCACGATCTATACCGCTCATCCTTTTTGGGGTCGCACAAGGCTGGAGCCCAGCTGACACCAGGTGACAGGTGGGGCACAGCCTGAACCAATCACTGAACATTCTCACAGGATATAATATCATCATTCATCAGATATGTGTGTTTATTTACAAATATATGCTCTCACCTTTATGTTTACCATCATCATTTAGAAATTTCCTCATATTGAATTCACAGATTCATATAATTCCAGACAGGTTAGTCATCTTCACCTTCTTTTCTATAAAACTAAACATGGTCAGTTTTCCATCAGATATCCTGGTATACAAATATGTAATGATAAAAGACATGTAACAGAGCTCATCATCATTACAAACTTTTAAAAGAAAACTGTCTTTACATTTAATTCAAGAAGATTAGTTGTCTTTAAGTCTCAAATTTGTTCAAATTTTGTCAACGTTTTTATACTCACTATATTGCTGTTTGTTTGTTGAACCTGTTTATTTTTGTTTTAATGTTGATTATTTGTTTTTCTTCTTAAAACATGAATGGACACATGTTGGTGTAAGCATGTATTAGTGTTTGTTCTTACTTAAATCTTGATTGCTATTTATTTTTTATCTTTCTTCTCATAGAAAGTTGATGTCTCTTGCATAAGCCTGATGGCTTCTTGACCTCTCCTGACACATTTCATTTTAACCCTTACTTACCCAATCCCACCGGTGGGATCAAAATACCACTTATTTTTAACTGACTGGCATTTACAAATCATTTGTCTCATCCCGAAACGGAAAACACTGGCGTAATCGTTAGATTATCAAGTTTCCAAGGGTACCTGAATGTATCACAAGTAACATCGACAACATATTGAAACAGCCGGGAGAATACGGGCGAATTTCATGAGATTTCATCAACATCGCTTTAATTCTCAGGTCTTCTTTAAAAATTTGCAGAAAATTAACCGTTTGCTCTGGCTAAATTCTGTAAAGAAAAAAAAAAATCTATGCTTCTCACTGCATTCAACAAGACCTGAATGATTCACATACTTCCTGAATTCGCTGTTCAGAAAATCCTTGAATTTTCGTCCCACGGCAGTGTCTTGCAGGCGTCAAATTCCTGCTCAGAGCCGTTCAGCACTAATAAGTGCTGAGCAGCAACACGTGCTGTCAGTGCCTTGAAGACCTGTTACAGGGCAAACTTTTCCCAGCAAACTGTCATTTTCACACAGGAAAGAGTGCTTTGCAGATTGCCCCTGCAGTGTAGACTGTAAATTAATAATATTAATATAATTAATATTAATAATATGTAATCACGTATTGTGCAAACTAAATAAATAAATAAATGAATGAATAAATAAATTGGTCACCAGCTGTTCATGGGGCCACATGAAGACAGACAACAATTCACTCACCAACTCATACATAAGGGCAAATTGGAGTCGCGAGTTAACCTAAGGAGCAGGTTTTCTGGTGTGTGGAAGAAAGCTGGAGTACCCGGAGATAAACCACACATGCACAGGGAGAGCATGCACTCTCCACACAGAAATGCCCTGGCCGACACAGGGATCGAACCAGCACACTTCTTGCAGTGAGGCAGGCGCACTACCTGCTGTGCCACCGTGCCCCCCTATTTAAAATTATGTTTGAAATAAAAGCACCGCGAGCTGGACTGCATGGGTCAGAATGGCTGCTCTTATGGAAACACAGGCTAACACCAGGCTCCACTAAATGATCTGAGTCATGTTGTGACTTACTTGGCACCCTGTTGATTGCTTTAAGCGGCCGCAGCACCCTCACAGTCCTGATGGCGGTGAAGTTGATGTTCTGCAGGTCGAGTGAGTATTCGATCATCCTGAAAATACACACAAAACATGCAGAAACATGTTAATTACAAATATTCTTTCATATTGTTACAGTAATGGTGTTGAATAGAATCAATACTAAAAGGTCCAATGTCATGCAAAATCAATTTTCTTTGCTTTTTATATTGTCCAATCAATTAATCAATCAGCTTTATTTATATAGCACAGTTCATACAAAGTTAATTGCAGCTCAAAGTGCTTTACATTGGGACAAATATGATTGACAAAGGACATATATATATCTATACATACATACATACACACATAAGTAATGATAATAATAATTTTCTTAAAACCATCCAGCAAATAAATGTTTAGCAGAGGTCCATCTACTAAGGAGTATTCCACTGTATTTGTCATGATGGAAGGTAGGATGTCAAGATGATTTGGAGACTAATGCACAACAGAGAAGCTAAAGAAATGGTAAAGTTAAGATAACTGATAAAATACAAAAGAAAAACAAACAAGAGAAAATGCAAAACAATAAAACCAAGAATCATCAGACAGAAATAAATTAAACGCTAAAAGTACATTTTAAAATAAATGAATAAAAAACATGTTAAAAGTTCAAAATTTAATCTAAAATTATTACATGTAAAAAGATAAAAACTTTATCAACATGGTAAAATATATGAACAAATACTAAAAATATAAGAAGGGGCAGAAGAACATGACATCTTTTACTAAACTCTCAGTTCACTGATATGTGCGAAGCCTTGTCAAAGAAAATGCTCTATTTTTAATTCCCGGGGTGCATTATGTAATAGCTACACAGCCTACGCTGAAAGTCTGCTTTGTGACCTGTAAGCTGTCCTTGACCCTCTCGTTGGACAAAGTTTAGGCAGCCAATCAGGGCAGAGCTCACAATCATAGCCTCCTGTAGCTCTGCCCCCTCAGATCTTAGTGTTTCCAAAGGGGAGGAGGAAGGATCTGCTTCTGGTCTCCTTTCCTTATTCTTCTTGAATCTAATCCTTGCTTAATAGACTCCTAAGACATGATGCAAACAGCCAAACACACCAGGACACGGGCCTGAGGTTTTAGCTTTGCTGTTGTTTTCTGTATTAATCATATTAAAAATCCAAAAGAGAATTACACATACCTGCTACCAAAGTGAGGGCCCTGCTTTGTTGTGTCTAATATGAATTAATGAGCTGGATTAAAGTACCTTACAAAGCAACCCATGAAAAGGACCTGGGTCAGAGGAAGGCTTGGTTGCATTACTGTGCAGTGCTTTCCAAAAGAAACAATCTTGGATTTGTTGGCAGCTGAACATGAATATTCATGAACGTAGGTGTATTTCTTACAGCTGCATTTCTGTTTAATATCAGATGTTGTTTGACACGGGAAGGTGAATATGAAAATTAAAAGTCAAACAGTAGACCTCCTGCATCCTTGATATCTTTTCACACATGAAGTGAAGGCATCAGAGTGCCTATCAGTTAGCAGGCGTGCTCAAGAATGAGAAGCCGAGGATTAAACCTACGACCAGACAAGATCAGAGCAGAGGCTGGAGGTGGAGGGAGTAAACAAGCTGAGAGTTGAACTGTGTGGAATAGTAGAGATAAAGACAGAAAACAAAGAGGGAGTAGTTTGCTGCTTGACCTTTCTTGAGTTTGATCTTCAATAACATGTTTCATTCATTCATTTTTATTGTTTATCCGTACAAATATGAATAAAAAACAAAGGACTAACCCCCATTTACAAGGCACCTTGCAGATAATAAAACAAAGAAGACACAATAAAGATCAGAGGGATGTTTAAAAAGGATGTGAGAGTGCAGGGGAGTTGGAGAAAATAGGAAGAGAGAGAGAAGATGTTTGAAATTGTTTTGGTCTTTCTGTCAACTAAAAAGCAGTCACATAAACCACCAGGACCCTTTTTTATAATCTGTAACATTCAGTAATTAAAAGCGTTACACTCATTTAACTCTTTGACTTCCACACTAAGAAGTACATGTGTAAAAACATGTTTGCTGGTAAAATTGTGTGTCTGCCTCTTCATTTAGCAGCATATTGGGTTCTATTTTTCAGATTACTCAATCAGGAAGCAAATAGGTCAACCGGCTGGTTGACTTGCCCGTTTAAGGTCATTCTTGACATGAATGGATTTCTTTCATTTTTGTTGCAGAGTTTTTAGTTGTTGTTTTTTTCCATATAAAACAAGATAGAAAGTAGAATTTATTAAAATAACCTTTCATTTATTGAACAAAATTTCTCCATTTTACCCGTCTTGCTAGCTTTGAGTAATTGCATGTGTTTGTGTGTGTGAGAGACAGAGAAGAAGAGAGAGAGTCAGCCTTTGTGCATAAAATTGTAGAATTGTAAGTATTCAATAAAATATAAAAGCCACGGCTAGTACAGATAGTTTCAAATCATGAATTCTGATCAGCGGGCAAACATTTTGAAGTATATTATGTCTGTGTAGCTCACATTGAGCTACACATCTGTTTACAGACTGGCAACTCAACTGAGTGGTTGATTGAGAAACCATAGATATATACTGCATTGTCAAATTTGTTTCTTTCATTTAAACTATTACTGTCAGAGGATCTGGAAATGATATGTGAAAAGATTTTCTTCTTACTTGGATGTTTGCTTTTACTTTGAGATTTCTAAGAAGCTGTGCAGCACCAAGTCAGTTCTGTTTTTTTCTAAACTTTTCAGACAATGATTTTATGTATAGCAGCGCCACTCAGTGAATATAACCACTGTAACATACACTATTCAATGAGGTGAATGAGGATAAATAGCCAAAGATAGGTTTCAGAGTTTTAAATACAGCAACATGCTGACAGAACAGTCAACCCAGCAGTTACAATGCCAGTCAAAGAGTGTTTGAATTTCTCTTCTGCATGATGGCGTTCTTCCATGTGCAAGACAACAAAGGCTGCTGCATCAGGATTCTCCCTCTCCTTGTGTAAACAGTGCCAGTAGCTGCCTAATATTGCTGATCCTTGCTGACCCCTTAGGTCCATCTACCACAAAAGATTTGTCAAAATGTTGCACCAATCTTAAAGTCACGTGCTGCACCTTTATTGTTATTCAGATATAGATCAATGACAAATAACAAAGACAAGTGTGTTTGCGGGTTGAAAGATGTGTTCAAGGTTTAACCAACTGAAGAGAAAATACACAATTAAGAGAAATAAAGAGAGATGGAAGAACAGGGGAAAAGAACAGAGATGAATAGATCAGAAACCAATGCAAGTAAAAGCAAAGAGGGATGATGAAGTGTAAAATAATGATGGCAATAAAGCAAGATTGAGAGAGGGAGACAGGAAGAGCCTGAGGGTTTTATCAAGTGTTGGAGATAATTACAATGTTGGGAAAAGAGAGACTGGAGAGGAGAGTAATATGCATATACCTGCCTGAGCAGAAAGAAGAGGCTCTCAGGCTGAGAGAGGAGGGGGAGAGGGGGAGTTGTCAAGAAACTGAGATAAGTTTCAGGTATTTTACACCAATATACCCCAAGACATTCAAGCGCTTCATCATAACAACCTTGTCTCAATGAGAGGTAAGAATCTAAGAGGAGGTTTTTCAAGAGTCTGAAAAGCGCAAGCCAATTATTCGCTTTCAACAATTTGACCTTTGGACCCTGCACACCTTTAGAGGAGTCTTCAAAAAAAACCTGACAGCAAAATAACAGCAGAAAAGACAGAAACATAGAAGTTCTTCAGCTTCTTGGTGGTCTGAGGGGAGTTTTGCAGTTTGAAATTGAATCCTGCGAGCTTTCAAACTTTGGAGACGTGAACAAGTTATGTAAGGATGTAACTCTGGAGGATGAGAAAAGGGAAAACATGGCCAGGTTCAAGTTCTGCCAAGACTCCAGAAAATGAAGTTGTGTCAAACTTCAATTAAATGTTAAGCAGGAAGAACAGATGTTCCAAGAGGTGTACTCCAAGTAGAGCGGGGCAACATGACCTAGAATTCATATCATGTTTTGCTCTTGGTTGTAACAGTAAAAAATGTTTGTTCAAAATAATGAATCAGACATTTGTATTTGCAAGAACCTAGCCCTTCAACCCCTCTTTCCACCAAAAAAAAGCTTGTGATGGGATTTTAACTCTTCCCTGCAGATTAGACAAATCATAATAGTCTTATCCTCTAAGTCTGTGAAGGTTAATGTCAGTTTCATTGTTGTTAACTTTGCAGTGCAGATGGATCTGCCTGATTTGTATATTTTCAAAGCCCTTACTAACAAGCTACCACCCTACCTCATGAACCTGTTGAAGTTTTATGATTGCTCCTACATGACTCGCTCTCCTGGTTCACTCACACTGAAAGTTCCTAGAGGCTACAGTGAACTCAATAAATATGCATTTCCCTCTGATGCCCCTCACTCATGGCATAGCCTTTCCCTCTGTTCCAGAGTTTAAGACCTTGATTACTGACCACTGTCCCTCTGTTTGTGACTGTCCTGTCATTGCTCTTTTCCCACCCCTGTCTGATTTGTAATCACCCTTTCTTGTTTTAAATTCCAAGTGTTTTCACCAGCCCTCTGCCAGATTGTGTGTACAGCCCTGCTCTTCTCGTGCTGTTCACCCAGTTTTTTAACTTTGTGGATTATTGGCTTTTGGACTTTTGGAAGTTTGCCTTGATTCCTGTATTTAATTCCCAAATCTTTGAGTACAGAACTTTTTTCTTTCAGTGCATTTTGTGTCCTCAACTTTAATCTGCATTAGAGTTGGATAAGAAATGTGTCACCATCCTCTTATAAACACAATAATGCTTTAAAATTCAGAATTGGGGCAGTGTCTGATTAACTTTACGTGGCGAAACGAAACTGTCTTACGCATGTATTTACTATGAATGTTATTTTCAGTGAATTATCAGGAATGCTACTTTAAATCACATGGACATAGGCTTGGGAACCTGATGTGCAGTCTGATAGTGCACTTGGTCGAAAGGTTGCAGGTTTGAGCCAAGCTCTGGCTGTCACATGCTGATGTGTCCTTGGGCAAGACACTTAACCCCAAATTGGTCCCACGGCTGCGTCAGTGGCATGCAAACGGGTATAAAAGAGCAAGAATGTGTTAGATGATACTGATGGACAACTGACTAGACACTCCAACCAACAGTGAGTGAATGTGATAGTGAATGGGTGTGAATGGGTAGGTGTGACCTGTGATGTGTAGATGATTTAAATAGTCAGAGAGAGGAGAAAAGCTCTTTAAAAGCTGAAGTCCATTTGACATTTACAATTTATTTGTAAAATGCTAACTCACTTCTGTCATTTTGGAATCTATCTGCACTGCTTAAGCATCCACATTAAAGGGTTGTTCAGTTTTTTTGTGGAGTTGTATGAGCTCCATATGGCCACTAAGTACATTAGATGTGGTACAAAGTTCTCTCCTCTCCCTCAGTAAGCCACAATTTGTGAAAGTTTGTGACGCAGAACCAGCCACAAACAGGTAAGTATTGTACCAAATACAAAGGGTATTTTCTCCACCTACAAGAACTCCCATCAAAAAATAATACCACAGTTTAAGAGTACGCTACCTAGAAACTTTTTTGAGTGCATTTACTTTTCAGAAAAATAAAGTTTATCTGGAACTAGGAAAACGAGGAACATGTGAAGTAAGTCGGTTAGTTCCAGATAAACTTTATTTTTCTGAAAAGTTAATGCACTCAAAAAAGGGAGCATACTCTTAAACTGTGGTATTATTTTTGACGGGAGTTCTTGTAGGTGGAGAAAATACCCTTTGTATTTGGTACAGTACTTCCCTGTTTGCGACTGGTTCTGTGTCACAAATTTTTACAAATTGTGGCTCACTGAGGGAGAGGAGAGAACTTTCTACTGCATCTAATGTACTTAGTGGCCATATGGAGCTCATACAACCCAACTTCAAAAAAACTGAACTATCCTTTTAACCTGAAGAGAAGATGAAGATGAAGTTGAAAGACTTTGCCAGACAAAAAGTTTCAAAGTTGAACCTGCTTTGCTCAAAGGTCCCCTTTACAAAACATGCTGCTTTCTTCTTTGCAGTTCAGTAACCAAACTTCAGTCCAGTGACCAAACCCCTTTGCCCGCTTCAAAGCATCCGTAAGGTGTGGATTTACCTCAGTGAACCATGTAATATGAATCTCTCCACTTGGCTGTGTATCAACGTAACCTTGGTGGCGACAGGGGCCCGCTGAGCCGTGATTCGCCACGGCTCCTCCACAAATCAGACAAAACTGTGATAGTAAAACACACTGAGCGTGAAGAGTAAGGTGGGAGTTTGCAGCGTACCTGGTCACAGCCTTAACATGTGAGTTCACAGAGGTTGGCTCCTCAGCAAGCGGCTATGATCTAATCTGACAGGCAACTTTCTTTGGGGCAGAGGACAAGGTGTACATCCACTTCCACCAGAAAGGCGGAGGAGGTGTGTGGTTTTTGGGAGTTTTGGGCAGGGAACAGGAGGGAAAGAGAGTGGGTTTGGCTACAAGGCAGCAGAAGAGAACATGATAAAAAGAGTGTTGCTATACAAAGGTAAAGTTCAGGGAGTACTGGACTGTTGAAAAGGAAAGTTTCAGGCTCTACAGCCATAAAGGCATCACTAAGATTAAGAACTTCATTCACAAGAGTGCCCCAGCCAAGACCAAGACCAGCAGAAGAATATTTAACAAGCTACAGATGTTTAGGCACCGAACAATTACAAATACAAGTCTACCACTTCCAGGGTCACAGAGCACAAAGTCATCTGTTAAAGTATCGACAACCTGATGCTCCGTCTTCTAACACCTCTAATCTACTTTTAGAGAGATTTAAAGAGACCGGCTACCTCAGAACAAAATCCTCCTGCAGCCAATTATAAGCAAACCAAACTCTGCTCTGTGAATGGGTCGCAGAGCAGAGTTTGCAGCATCCAACATCTTTTGATTTAATAATATTACATCTGATTTAGTTTTGCCTGAGGAAATGCCAATAATTCTGTCTCCCTGTGTTCAATAAAGGCCTCAAACTCAAACAGACTCTGCGTCAGCCTTGAGATTTGTTATGAGCCTCAATGTTCCACATCAGCAACATCCAATATTTACAGGAACGGAGGAAAGTATGAGTGTATAAAATATCCACATAGTCAACCAAGGTGAAAGCAAAAGTAGACGATAAAAGTATAAACACTGGGATGACCAAGCCTTTTCCGTTGCTGCTCCGAGGCTCCAAGTACAATCATCCCCATAAAACATTTGTTTTATTTAGATTTAGTTAGAAAAAGCTTAAAAAAATTTCCATTACCGCAGGCCACGTTCATTTAGGCTGACATAACGATCCACCATGTTGTCTACAAGTGGATTTTAGGGACAAAAAGAGCGAGATGCGAATCTGTCCACCAGTTCTGATCTGATTACTATTAATGCGCTAATGTTTGTTTGTGTTACTACAAGTTTACAAAACCGACAATCGGCAGCTAACAACTGACCTATAATCTATAAAAATAATGGTTACAAACCTTGTCACTTCGCCTTTGTTCGTAAATGATGCCGTGTTCACGATCCCTTTTGGTCTTCACGGGCTTCCGTTGCTCAGCGATGTGACGTTTTGGTTAGGGTTGGGCTCATTCTAGAATCTGAACGATAGATGTTGCTTAAATGCCAAATTCTACTCACTGCACCTTTAAATCGAGACTGAAAACGTATGTATTTAGGATGGCTTTTAATACCCAGTAGTGTGGTGACACTTTTATTTTTACTTTATTTTATTGTATTTTATTGTTTTTATTGCTTTTTATTGTTTACATTTATTCCTTTTTATTTACTATCTATTTTAAAGCACTTTGGTTCACCGAAAGGGTTGTTGTAAAGGGCTGTATAATTAAGAACATTTAAATTTACATTTACATTTACAAAAGATTAAGTAGTCAATAAAAATACATTTGAATTAAAAAAAATGCTGTGATATATGATTGGGTGATTTGGTTAATTTGAGGTCATCTTGACAAATAATGCTGTGACTTGATGATAGATAGAGGAGCCAAAGGTAATTATCTTAATCATCATTCATTCATAATTTAACATACAGCCACAAACGTGCATTGTTCACCTAAAGAAGGGGATCTGAAGGTGAAAGTAACAAACAGTAATGATAAAAACTAAGGTGATGAAAAGGCTTTTAATGAAATATCAAGCTTGAAATGAATGGGATATGCAGCTCTTAAAATGAGTTTGAATTAATTCCTTCATAACATACAATTTTTTGTTATTATTTCCCTATCATCAATAACAGCATTTGTTATTTTCACTTAGGAATCTACAATTTATTTAGGGAATAAGGACTTCATCCAAATCATTATTTACAGGTCTTTCCTCTGCAAAACAAACTTAACAACTAACTTTACGGACTTCCCATTTATCTTATCTCATTCCTCACTATTCAGATCCTTGGTTTTTGTTCACTTCTTGTATTCTGGTCTTGTATCAGCATGTTGTTGATTTGTTTGTTTTGATTTGACCAAGTTTAAAAGTAGCCCACGTTCTGTATGACATGCTTTGTTGGATGCATGAACATGTATGAGTGTGCCTGTTGAATAAAAGATTTAGTCTGATAGTCTGCGCCTGTTGGAGAAGACAAAATGAAATGGTCTACAAACACCCATAACTCCACAGCAGTGCTTCTAATGTTTCTATTTAATGGGTCTTTGTCATTTTGAGCTATTTCCTCCAGCAATTTTAGATAAGACAGGCTCATTACAGCTATAGGGACGCACACAATTATACATATACAACTCACAAATGCATGAACAATTATATGAGGGCACTACATAAGAACTGAAGAATGCAGAACCACAGACTATTATATACTGTATGGAGGTAAAAGGAGAGAAATGGAAAGCATTAGTCCTGATGCAGCCTCACAAGAGCATACATACAGTAAAGTAAACACTCGAGACGCACACTATGCTCAAATAATGCTGTGCCAAATGAGAAAAAGGAGGCCCAAACACAAGAAAACACATTTACTCTCCCTCCTAAACTAAGACACATTCACATCCCAAAATCACACTCCTCTAAAGGGTGTTGTAGTTTTTAAGCCTCCTCAATTATCTAAAAGTAATGCACAAACAAACACAAACAGAATCTGCATGTGCTAAACTGAACATTAGATCATTCCACAGGTGAACAGGTTAAGTGGAAACAGGTGGGTGTCATGATTGGGTATAAAAGGAGCATCACTGAAAGGCTCAGTTGTTAAACAAGGATGGGGCGAGGGTCACCACTCTGTGAGCAAATAGTCCAGAACAACGTCTCTTAATGTACAACTGCAAGGAGTTTAGGGGTTTCATCAAAAGATACAGAGGCTCCCAAGACATCTCTGCGGCAAGTGGCAAAACCAAAAATTAACACTGAATGCATGTGACCTGCAATCCCTTAGGTGGCACCTCATTAAAATCAGACATTGTTCTGTGAAGGATATTATCACGTGAGCTCAGGAACATTAAAAAACAGTACAAAGGAAAGCAAAGGCAAAGCTGGATAAATTTATAAACGTGGGCAGCAAGGCTAAAAAACATCTTTTAACATGTTTTATTTATTTGTTTTACATGTATTTTTATTTTTTTTATATATTTTTTTTTCTAATGTTTCTTGGTTTTATTGCTTGGCTTTTTCTCATAACCATTCTTCTAAATTTTATTATTTATTTTACTTTAGCTTCTATGGTGTGCATTAGTCTCCAAATCCTCTTGACATCCTACCAATTGTTCATTAAATCTACAGTAGAATAGTACTTAGTAGATGAACCTCTGCTGAGTGTTTATTTGCTGAGTGGTTGAAAGAAAAAGATTATCATTGTTTATGTATGTGTATATGTATGTATGCATATATTCGTGTATGTATGTGTGCATATGTATATATGTGTATATGTATATATGTGTGTGTATATATGTATACATATACATGTATATTAAAATGTCTTGTCAATCTTTTTGTTTTGATGTAAAGCACTTTGAGCTGCAAGTCAATTTGTATGAACTGTGCTATATAAATAAACTTTGATTGATTGATTGATCAAAAACTGACATCAGTCTGTAAAGGATGTTACCACATGAGCTCAGGAACACTTCACAAGATTGTTGTCAGTGAACAGTTTGTCGCTACATCTTCAAGGTCAAGTTCAAACTCCACTGTGCAGAGCAAAAGCCAAATATCAACAGCACCCGAAAACACCACCGGCTTCTCTGAGCCTGAGCTCATCTGTGATGAACTGAGGCAAAGTACAAACATGTACTGTGGTCTGAAGAGTCCACATTTCAGACTGTTTTTGGACAACATGACGTGGTGTCCTCCAAGCTAAAGAGGAAAAGGACCATCCAGATTGTTATCAAAGCCAGCATCTGTGATGGTACGGGGTGTGTTATTGCCCAAGGCATGGGTAACTTGCACATCTGTAAAGGCACCATTAATGCTGACATATGCTGCCATCCAAGTAGGTCTTTGCTCAAAATATCAATACGGCAAAATATCGTCACACACTCCTTAGGGATATGTGTATCGATACTGATTCTACAGAATCGATACGGCCTCAGTGTTTGACTGTTGTTGTCAATACACTTTGGGTAATGTTAACAATGGCACAGTTCAAAGTAGAAGAGAAGCTACATGATGAAGCACAAATTTGAACTTAAGTCTACCGTCTTAGAGGACCTGAGTTTAAGTTTCTTAAGTTGTAGAATTATTTAAAACTCGTCCTTGTGCTTTTCTTCTTGTAATAAAAACAAAACTCGTCAGGAATTCTGTTTAAAGTCAATGTTCAGAATTTACATGTATCGGTATACATACTGTAACGTGAGGTTGCTGGAAATACCCAACCCTACATCCAAGTGACATCTTTTTCAGGGACGTCACTGCTTATTTCAGCAAGACAATGCCAAGACACATTCTGCACGTGTTACAACAGCAAAAGAGTGCACGTCCTAGACTGACCTGCCTGAAGTCCAGACCTGTCCCCACTGAAAATGTGTGGTGTATTACGAAGTGCAAAGTATGACAATGGAGACTGTTGAACGACTGAAGCTGTACAGCAAGCAAGAATGGGTAAAAATTCCACCTGTGTTGCAGGCATCAACTTCAAAGTGAGAGAATATTTTCATAAAAACAAAGATTATCAGTTTGAACATTAAATATCATCTGTGTTGTGTATATAATTGGATATAGGTTGAAAAGGATGTGCAAAGCACTGTATTCTGTTTTTATTTTACATAATGTCCCAACTTAATTGGAATTGCGATTTGCACTTTATTTTTTAGGACACAGTAAGCAAAGCTAATTTAAAAGTTATATTCAATGTCCACACATACTGTCTCCTGCTGCTTTTGACTCAGACTTTAAAAACACAAAGTCAGACTTAATGAGGGCCTGTTTGAGTTGGGACAGCTCTCCAATCAGACAGTTTCATGAATATTTTAAGGGTGAACCAGATTACTTTTGTTCCTAAGAGGCTTTAAAGGAGGGTTGTGAGGATTTTTAACTGGTTCTTAAACATCGCTCGTTTTTGTCTTTAGGTTTCTCTCTGTGGTTTCTCTTCTCTTAAGGGCATTTACTTTATCTCCTGTTCGCTCTTTCCACTGTTGGCATTATGAAATACTCTCTCTGGAGCTATCAGAGTGGAACAGTGGGAGAGTTTTCCTCTCCAGGGTTTTCCTGCTGGTTGGAGAGGGAAATGTTGAGTGTTGGAGATAATTGGTAATGGGGTAGGCTCTGAAACACTGCACAGGATTCATTAGCACTGCTGTGGTGTTGAGTAGAAATTTCCATATCAGAAACAAAGGTGGAACTCATTTTTTAATATTTTATCTTTTATTTAATATCAGTATCTTTGAACACAAGATAGTAATAATCAATCTGCCATTCTTTTCTGCAACTGCTTGAGTTTTCAGCTATTCTCAAAAGCAATTAATTACATCTAAATCTAAAAGTGTGCTGATGAGGACAGGTGTGGTGAACGTCACAGGTGAGGCAATTAAGACAGGCACACAATTTCACTTGAGGCCGCACAAAAGGCAGGAGATACACTGGACATGATACATCAGGAAAAATAAATACAAAATAAGTTAACTGAAAAAAGTCAATCAAAGATAAAGCAAAATAAAATTAAATAAATTAAATCAAATAAATTAAGCTAAATAAATTTTAAAAAAAAAACCCACAAAATTAAGAAAAATAAAAATGTAAAATATATTACAGTAAATAAAAAAGATTTTAAAAAATAAAATAGAATAAGTGAAACAAAAAGTGAAATAAAATAAAGTTAAGATAAAAACTAAAACATTATGAAATACGATAAAATGAGATAGATAGATAGAGCTCCTCACTTGCTTCTCGAAGCAGGGAAACAAGCAAAAACAAAAGAGTGAATATTTCTGCCAGATAAGGAAGACATCTGAAAAAAATTTTCACAAATATTTGACAAACACAAGGACATGAAGTCCAGACTGAGTGAACAGTTTGCTGATGAGGACAGGTGTGGTGAACGTCACAGGTGAGGCAATTAGGACAGGCACACAATTTCACCAGAGGCCGCACAAAAGGCAGGAGATACACTGGACATGATACACCAGGAAAAATAAATACAAAATAAATTAACTGATAAAAGTCAATCAAAGATAAAACAAAATAAAATGAAATAAATTCAGTCAAATAAATTAAAATATATAAATAAGACAAAACAAAAAAATGAACTAAAATAAAAAAGTAAAACATATTACAGGAAATAAAAAAGATAAAACAAAATGAAATAAAATAAAATGACTAATTAAACATTTAATAGAACATAACAAAGACATTTAATAAAATTAAATACAATAAAATGAAATTGGTTAAATGAACTAAATTCGACAGATAGTTAGACAGATAGATAGATAGATAGATAGATAGATGGATAGATAGATAGATAGATAGATAGATAGATAGATAGATATTTGTGCAGGAACAAAAACAATGTGTGGAACCAAAAGTGAAAAGTAAAGTAAAAAAGTAAAACATATTACAGTAAAACAGATAAACCAACATGAAATAAAATAAAATGAAATAAAATAAGTGAAATAAATTAAAGAAAATAAGATCAAACAAAATTAAATAAGATACAATAAATTTAAGTAATAAAAATTAAAATAACATAAATAAAATAACATTTAATAAAATTAAATATAATAAAATAAAACTGGTCAAATGAACTTAACTAGATAGATAGATGGATAGATTGATGGATCGATGGATGGATAGGCTAAATTTCCCTCCTCACTTTCTTCTTGAAGCAGCGAAACATGCATAAACAACAGGGTGAATAGATTATTTATTAGATAATGAAGACATCGGAAAATAATTTCCACAAATATTTGAATAGAAACAAAAACAATCTGTGGATCCACGATGCTTCTGGATGTAGCCTATGGTGTAAAATCCTGTCACATCTGTTCCTATATCGTAATTTAAAAGAACACATAACAAACTGAACATGTAGGTAAAAGTCTGAATATCAGGTGAGGCAGGCACACACAGTTACCAGCACTGTGAGTCCTTTTTGTCCAGTTTTGGAAAACAACCCCATACAACCAAACAGATGTTGTACATCTCGTCCACTCTGCAGCCTGCGCTCTGCTCTAATGGCGGGATGAGCTAATATGGCAATTACCAGACGGCACTAAATGTCTCATTTTATGCCAACGGTCCAGGCCAAACTCCGTCTGGAGAAGATGTCATCAATTATTAAAATGAGATTAATGGAGGCAGTGAATCTCCTGCCCCAGAAGAGGTTTGCTAGTCAAAGAAGATAAAGAGTCACACATACACACACTAATTTACTCCAGCGTTAAAATATTCAGCTCCCTCTTTACCTCCTCCTCTGTGCTGCTTCTTGCCCTCTCGAACATATTTTCCAATTCACCAGCTCCTCCTTAAATTCATTTCCATTTGCCTTAAATGTTTTCTCTCCTCTGCTTTCTTTCCCCCATCTGTTGTGTTTCCTCTCTGTATTGTATTATTTCCATTCTCACATTCCTACAGAGTGTTGTGTGGTGTCAGAGCTCTAATGAGCCACTGCTACACCTCCAGCTGGGTACAGATGCTCACACACACGTCCCCGAGTGTGTGTGTGTGTGCCAGCTATATGCATGGTTATGTGGACATCTTATCAAAGATGAAGCCAGCTGTCTGCAGAGGCTGTTCACTGGGGTCACATTAACCATCATCCCCCCACATGTTCTCCTCCTGTTAGACACCACACACATCATATGCAAGCTCCTGACTTTAGCACCACAGGTCTGAGTTTTTCAAAATTCACACTTTGATTTTGAATTCTTTTCTGGGTAGAAATGATTCAAAATCACTTTTCAGTTCAAACTGATTTCCAATTTAAGAGCAGTTTTTTTTTCTTTAAAGAGAAGTTCTTATTTTAGGATCTGCTTCAGTCTAGAGTTGAAGATGAATTTTATTATTTCAATTATCAAGCCCAGATAAACATGTTTAAGGGGATGAACCATGCATGATTTTTATATATTTGTTGGCTGGTTATAATTATGTTAAAACAATCAAGAAAATCTTAAAAAAAACTAAGATTTAGGCTTAATGTGCAGTGTTGGAATAATTATCAGATGTGTTTGGCTATAGAAAAATAACAATTAAGTAGAAAAAAACCTCTGTGTTTAGCCTAATTATCGAAAATGATAAATATAGTAACAATGTCATGAAACTATACTTACAATATTGGATTATTTCATTTAGATAGACAGACAGACAGAAAAGAGAGAGAGAGAGAGAATGAAAGAGAGCAATGATTGGCAGTATATTCATCTCTAAATTTATGGTTGTTGGTAGCTTAGTTAATTTTTCCTGTAGCTTTGTGATCATTTTTTTTTGTTTTCTTAGTCAATTAGCTTTTATGTTGCTTGGTTATACAACTGATAGCAGAGCATCAAAACAAGCAGCACATTTCTCTCATCAAAGAGGGAGAGCAGCAGCACTCGAACACGTGTTTAGTTTAGCATCACTGGTGTAATCTTCAAAGCTAAACTCTCGTTATTCCAATCCCTTACTACTGAGCATAGAGGAGAGAAAAGAAGCACAACTCATGAGGGAACAGTGGAGACGGTGAGGAGCTACAAACGAGACTACAACAGGAAGCTACTGGTGGACAGAGTTAGCTTGAATGCTGACAGCTTATAGATGTATACAGAGAGATATTGATATAGAAAGATAAAAAGTCTTAGACTGTACAACCAGCACTGCTCCCAGTCACCATAAACTGAGCAAATAGCCTAACAATGTGCAATTACAATGTACAATTACATCCATGTGCAATCACTTACAATCATGTTCAATTACTTTGTGAAGGTGTAAATAACCCTCATCGGATTTGCTTTTAAGTTTCTGTATTCAAACCCTTTTATATTGGTAGAATAATGTATATACTGCTATTTTTATACTTTTTTTTTTTTTTTTTAATACTGTCCCCTTTGCTGCTGTAACAATGCAAATTTCCCGTGTGGGACAAATAAAGGTTTATTCTGTTCTATTCTATTCTGAATCTTAGTCCTGCTGACTTTGACAGCAGGATGACAAACACAAGGACATGAAGTCCAGACTGAGTGAACAGTGTGCTGATGAGGACAGGTGTGGTGAACGTCACAGGTGAGGCAATTAGGACAGGCACACAATTTCAGTAGAGGACGCACAAAAGGCAGGAGATACACTGGACATGATACGCAAGAACAACAATAATAATAATAAGGATAATAATAAACTGATAAGAGTAAATAAAAGATAAAATTGAATAAATCAAGTCAAATAAATTAAAGTAAATAAATAAGATAAAACAACACAAATTAAATATAATAAATATGTAAAATATATTACAGTAAACAAAACTGAATAAAATAAGTGAAATAAAATAAGTGAAATGAATTTAGTAAAACAAAATAAGTGAAATAAAGTAAAGAAGAAAGGTAAAACAAAATGAAATAAAACAAAACAGACAGATAGATAGATAGATAGAATATATACAGTGCTTAAAAAAATCTTTAGATCACCATCCAATGTAATGTTTATGCCATAGTTGCCCTAAATTAAGCATCGGTAATTACCTAAATTAATGCCTCTGTAATGGTTAAAACACCAGTATGTAGACGCTCTCTAATCAAAATGATATTTTAAATGCTAAAATATAATTTTCATTGTGATCCTTCAGTTAAACAAATAAACGAAAAACAGGAACCAGGAAGTCCTTCTTAAATGTCTCTCTCTCCCATTGTGGCATGTTTTTCCACAAAATGTAAGTTGTGTTTTTCTGAATAGTATACACACCTGATAGAGCCCTCTTCTTAAACAGTAAACAGTGTAAGGGGGAGGGGATGAATGAGGGTCACTACACACTTCGGTCTTCACTCAATGTCAGTTGGTTTTTTTTTAGCCGAGAGCCTTTAATAGCTGATGAAACCATCCTATGCTAGTGTCTGGGGATTTTCTTTTAAAGAAAAATGAAGTAATTTTATTTGAAACAACCACAGAGCTTCCTTGGCAAACATTTCCAGCAATGATTAGTCATTTAAACTGATACACATTCACAGCTTTTTCAAGTTTCCCTCTAAAGGCTCCTGTGAGGTTGAGTGAACATGTTGCTGCTCTGTCCAACTCACTGAGCACAGCCCAAGAATCTGCAGCCACAGGGAGGAAGGATGAGCGAAGAACCACTCACCGAAAAACTCTCCCTCCTCGGGGGAGAGGTACTTATGTCTGCACTAAAAAAGTGGCTATATCTGCTGCTAGCGTCTTTAAAAATGAGTTGAGAAAGTCTTCAAAGTCACCACAGAGAGAAATGTACACATGTGCAAGGCTGGAGATGCTTTCTGCTGAAATCCAAACCACAAGCTGTGAGTCAAATCAGCATCAGAGGACGTTGGGTATGTGGTGAATGCTGCAGCTGAGAGGTCATTTAGAGGTGCTTCCCTTTGACTGTGCAGCTATAGTCTCTTCACTTTTTTGAATGTTTGCTCATATGTGCAAAGCCTCAAGTAAATTCTCTTTCTGCTACAAACGCTTGTAAAAATCTGATTTATGCATGGTCTGATGTCCTGGCTGTTGTTGCCACCCTTCAGTTGACATGATTGGGTTGGAGCTTGGCTTCATAACTTCCTGGAGCCTGCGTGTACACAGCTTGTGTCCACTGAAGGAGGCAAAGCTGTGAGAACTGGGGGCCATGTGGTAGATTATGTAACTTTTTAGTTGCACGTATGAACATACTTAAAGGGATACAGCAACATTTTTTCTTGCCTCACTGAGTCCATGACAAGGAGATAGACACCATTCTTTCAACTGTGCGTGCAGTAAAAAGAAAGAGACGGGCAGAGATCACCCACCGCTAATTAGCTTAGCTCATACACTGGGAGTCAATGGGTAGCGTTAGCTTGCCTCTGCCTACAGTCATCAGATAAACTCTTCAGCAACTCTACACAGTCCTGTGTGCTTTTTGTGACTTGTTTTTTTTTTTTTTACCGCATTATGTTATCTGCTTTTAGACTAAGATTAACACTTGATGTAATTTTAAAAGAAAAACATACTAAACTACACCACAGGGCACATGCACAAACCCTCACACACGTGACTGTAAGTAGGTCAACAAAACAAAGCACATCCGCGGCGTTTTGCGCTTTAGTTTCCTTCGTACTTTTTTGAAAAATCACATAAAGTGCTAATCTTAGTCTTAAAACATAACATAGCATAACGTGGTAAAAAAGTCACAACAAGCACACAGGAGTATTTAGAGTTGCTGAAGAGTTTATCTGATGACTGTAGGCAGATGCAGGCTGACACTTCCCATTGACTCCCAGTGTTTGAGCTAAGCTAATTAGTGGTGGGCGAGCTCTGCCCGTCTCTTCCTTGTCACGTCAGGCACAGGTGAAAGAATGGTGTCTATCTGCTTGTCATGGACTCGGGAGTGAGGTACAGATGAAAACAAAAAAAAAGAAGGCATATCCCTTTAAGGTGCTTTTCACATCCAAAGCCTGGTTGTTTTGTTCTGATTCAGTTGGAAAAACAACGCTACAAATTTGCAGGCCGAGTCCTGCATCATGACAAAACGATAACAAAACAATAATAACAGATATTAAATGTTGTAGTTAAGATAATACAGATGAGCATGTTTATCAAAGTAAATCCCATCCCTATTATCGTCACGACGGTGGGCAGGTTCCTACACGTTCCAGTCATGGACCCAACAAGACTCAGTCAAGGAAAGTGGGGGAACTTTAAGTGGCTCTATCTCTAGATATTGCTTGTTGCCAAACGGGAAAGTGCATGACTGTTTTAGACTCTTCTGACCTGGTATGGTACCTTCTGTGAGTCGTGTTTTTTTTTTTCTTTTTTTCAGAGGATGTATATATTTTAAGTATGTGGCCTAAATTCTTCCTCTATACTTCTAAGTGCATTCTTCATCAAAGTGAACGCATGATACCCAAGAGGCATTTATACAGATGTGAGAGAAATATTCAGTAATCAGTGGGGACCGTCTTTAAGCAGTAATCTACATGATTTTCTCACAGATTCTTACAACTAATGAAACCAGCAGAAGGGTAATACTTGTTCATTCTGACACCAAGCCTGTATTTTTTTTCTGAACAACTTCATCAAGTGATAATTAGCCATGACTGCACACAAATCTGTTTAAATGTCTGTTCTACGTTATATCAGCATGATTCCTCAGCTTCAATTAATATATACAAGTGTCAGAAACACTCATTGTAACCTCATGAATCTGCTTCTAATTAGAGAAATCACACTTTTTCGTCATTAAACCTTTTCCCAAACAAACGCTGCCAAAACTCATCTTTGCAAATATCCTGCAGCATGTTCATTCTTTTTGTCTTCTTACAATCTGAGTGTTCTCATGTTCATGTCTTGTACCGGGAAATATTGGCTTTAAAGACTCCATGTTATGCTTTTTCAAGATTTATATGCACTTTACTGTGTTTAACTTGTCTCCTCCATGCAGAGGAGTCATAAAGGAGGGGTAAGTCAGGAAGATTCAAGACTGACAGGGGCCCCTAAAATATTATATCATCTGTATCTTAAATTTATCAATTCATTAACTTTTTGCCAGCAGTCCACATAAAAAAATACCGAGCTCGCAGGTGTTTTAAACCACAAAAAAGGAACATTTCCCCAGTTTGCATTGTTTTACACTCTCTTAACCCCTTAAAGCCTGTTGTATCATATTTGATACATACTTTTATGATACCTTTATCTAGTCAATATGATCAACAAATTACTAAAAAAAGCATCTGAATCAGATAAATGATAAAAATGTCAGCAAGTGGATTACCAGTTGCCAAAAATACCTCATGAATCAAATGAGCTCCAGATAGCCCGTTGGAAGTCTGGCCCAAAGCGTCTTCACCGTTTTATTTTTGTCTATGCCTAGTATTTCCTTCTGCACCAAGCACTCATTTAAACTTTTTACGGCTGCTCTTCTCTGCTCTCTGTTTAATTTAATCATTATCACAATCCCGGTCAAGTTGTTGATGATGTTGTTTGTCACCATTGCTGTGATGATCTTTACAGAGTGGTGACATTCAGAACAGCTCTCCTGACTTGTGTAATATTTCTAAAAATCATTTTCTCCCCTCAAACAGTGCTTTCCTTAAATTTAGTCCATTACTTTAAACCACTGACCCCACTGCAGGAGCCAAATTACTCAGCTAGCTCATAAATCTCTCTGCTATTACACAGAGAAACAAGAGGACAACAGATTTGATTGGGCATAGACAGCAGACTCTTTATTGACTGTTAAACTCTCTGTTGTCCATAAATGACTGGCTGGGGTTTGTCCATCTTGATGAACTTTGTCTGTTCTGTTTTACTGAGTAATGAGGAGATAATAGAGAGCCTGTTTCATTGCTGAGGCAGCACAGTTTTTCCTCCCAGCAGAGCTCATACAGGATGGAAGAATCACTAAAAACAATCAGGCAGCTGCTGGTGCTGTTCGAATCTAAAGTGGTGCCCTGACTCAAAGGTTTAGTCAAGGTGAGAAGCTTACAGTCAGATACAAACCCTTTTATCTACAATTTAGCTCAATTTAGTGCTTTGCAGCCATGGTGCCAACACCTGAAATAGCATTGATTTTCTACAGGAATTTCATCCATATCAAGTTAGAAACAACAATCCTAATATGGAGGTAGCAAGCAAAGGTCAACACTATATAGATACTAAAATAGGCTCACCATGGCTGTAGCTCAATAGTGAACACATTTCACACAACCCCAAGAGATTCTGGCTGTTGGATTGCTCAGTAATTTTTCCCTATACCAGAAAAACAAAAGGTGTTCAACTTTTATTTTATTTAATAACTTTAAAAATAGACTTCAAAAAATGGCATCCAGTTTGTTGATGCGTAGAATTGTTGCATGTTTGTTTCTGCCTTACTGTGTATGTTAATCACAATGTGGCGTGCTCTCTTGCGCTCCTCCAAAGCTGTGTTGCACTGTGAACTGATACAGGTATAAAATCCTAGCAGAATTAACATGAATGATGTTTAATGATGGCAGAGTTTTGTTGTGGCACTTCTGCAGAAAAGCACTGTGGAAAGGTTTTTTTTTGCCAACACCCTATTAGTGAGAAAGTGAATAAAAGGCCTTTTTAAGGATAGTTCAAGTTTTCGGAAGTGTGGTTGTGTGAAGTACATGGCATGTGCCTGAACGTGGGCCACAGCGTCACAGCTCAGTTGTCTCTCTGTTCAGAAAAACTCAGGACAGACGCTAATGCTACACATTGCTGTGCCAAACTCTCCACGTAATTAAAAAAAATTGTGGCAGAAAACAAAAAATTTGTTTACATCCGCTTAATTTTCCACTTAAAAGCTACGTTGTTTATGAAGTATTTTGAGACATGGCACAGCTTACGTGTCCTTTCATTAGTAGAGTAAGGATCAAATTATGGTCTTACTTGGATTTTGCCAAATACGCTAATAATACTTCATCCCAAATAAAGATTAGCAAAATGTATGAATGCTTAAGGATTATCCTGCTGATTAATCGCAGTAATTTTGATTCAAGTGGTTTGGTAATGGAAAATTAAGTTGATGTAAACAAACTGTTTGTTTTCTCCCACAATTCCTTAAGTTACGTGGAGAGTTTAGCACCATTTAGAGCAATTTATAGCATTAGCATCTGTTCAAAGTCATCTGAACAGAGAGAGAACTGAGCTGTGTCACTGTGGCACACATTCAGACTCATGCCATGTACATCACACAACCCCACTCCAAAATATGAACTATCTCTTTAAGAACCCAAGAACATGACAACTGTGGTATGTACCTTTGGAAATCTATATTTACATGAGCAGAAGGTATATTCCTTAAACTGCCATAGGGACATTTCACATACAGTAGATGTGTAAATATAGTTCCCCCAATTCAGATTGATATCAATTATGATCTGCCATCTGGTCTTTCTATTAAAACAATGTTTGGCAGTTGAAATGTAAACCTTAAGTGTCTACTCAGACTTCAGCACATGTATGCATAAATAAACACACATGCTACATGTAAACACCTACAGAAAAACAGGAAACAAAGGCACTGAGACAATTAGAGAGAGAAAATACGTGTCAAACAAGAGGCAAAGACTGATGTAGATATCTTATCTATGTGAAATCATCAAACCTAAATAGATATTTGCTCTGCTTTTTTGGTTTTATTAAAAATAAATTAAAATATTTCCATCCTTTACTGAAATTTATGACCTCTAATGACAAACAAATCCCTATAAAAATTACATGTAGAAGGTTGATTTGAAGCATTTAAATTAAAAATAAGTTACCTTTTTGTTGGCTGTTTGATTGATCTGGCATCTCACCAATCAGAAGCTATAGCTGCTGGGCTACTTCCAGTTATGCAGACTTTTGCTCGGGCCGAGGCATTTTTAGATCATCACAGTAAATATTGTTTGGAGTACTATAATATGCTTGAAAAAAAGAGAAAGTGAATCTACAAATGTTGCTTTCGCTTTTAGTGTTAGAAAAATGCTGCTATCTTGTAACATTAACTAGCAAGTGCTATCATCAGCTTAAAAACAAAAGTTGTTGCATTTTTTATAAGACAAAATGGAATTTAAACTCAAACTTTTTGGAGTTATTTCACCAAACAAACAAGGAAGGCTAACTTTAGCCAATATCATTAACATCAGGCTTAAGAAATATTCAAACAGATTTCAACATGTTTTTTTAAGGCTTTGATTAATCACACACACCCAGTAGTATTATTCTTTCACTCAGGTCAAGGTCATCACAAAGTTGCTAAACAACACATTATCTTATGGTTGTCCCTAACCTGCATACCCCCCTTTAAAGAGCAAAGCAATAAGTGTCCTAAAGTGAGGATGCTGAATTACACAATGTAATGATTTATTTTGTACTTGTGTTTAAGTTAATTGACATGATTAGGATGAAAATTTAAGTCCGCATATCAAGTATTTTAATGAATATCAGAAAATATTGATCAATTGAGGTACCTTCAATGAAAACAGTATTCCAAAAAGATGTTTAAGACTAAGTCGAAATTCACAGCAAGAAATATGAAAAGGAAAACAAATAAAAAGATAAACTCATGTATAACTGTTTGAGAGTGAAGTTAAGATGTTTGAATTTAATTCAGTTCTGGCTAAAAGGCTCAAAAGCTACTGATGCCAAGCAGGTTATTACAATTTGTTCAAGGTATCAAAATTCAAAATCAAAACAACAAATTACTTCAGGAAGAATAAATCATATAATGTGATTTTCATACTTAAAATGCAGAAAAAAGTGGCTTCAGAAGTCTGTTAGTCAATCCTGCCTTGGACACCAAAAAAAAAGAAAAATGTCTTCTACTTTGAATTCCCGTTTATGGAAAGACAGCCTTTCTAGCCTGGCAAGCATGAAATGATGTTTTGGACAGCGGATGATTTGCCTCTGTGGTGAATCTGTCAGCAGCTGAACTTTAGCTCTTCATCGCCCATCAGGAGCCAATCGAGCAACCAGCATCTTTGGCTGTGACAATAGTGGCACCGAAGCAAGCAATATGCCAACTCCAATCGCCCACTGAACATTTGTGGATGAGTAAGCGAGTAACTGTCTGTGCATCACAGCACTGGCTGCCATTGTATCACTATTGGTTTGATAAAAATGCATTTAGAAGGCAAAATGTATAAATGTATAAGCCTTGACATTTCTCCATTCATCCCCTTAGATGCCCCCTTCTTTATCCATTATATAGCTCCTATTTTTCTTTCATGCTCCCTCTACACATCAGCATGTCTTTACCTCCTCTCCCGCTCCTCGTGCTGAGTGTTTGAGACAGATAGAGAGCGTGAGGGGAGGAGGGAGGAGCTGACAGGATGAATGGATCCTGGGAGAGGAGGTGTAAAGCTGAGCCTGTGCTCGCAGATAGCCTCTCCAACGCTGCAGCCCCACATGACAGGTTAGTACAAAAGGATGTGCACTCACAGGTAAGGATGTACAGTATGCAAACACACACAGGAAGGTAAAATATGCATGAGGATCATGAGGGGGCAGATTCCTGTCAGTTTCTGAGGGGAGAAATAATCCATAAATCCCAGTAGAAAAATAAAAAGTTGTTGTGATGGGCGAATAATACACCATGTGTGCAGTGAAAGTAGAAGAGAAAAGTTCAGAGTGAAATGATGTGAAAAAGTTTTTAACACAACAACACACTGCATAACAAGATATCCGGGGTGGCATGGTTACACAGCAGGTAGTGCACGCGCCTCACAGCAAGAAGGTTGCTGGTTCGAGCTCCATGTCAGTCAACACCTTTCTGTGAGGAGTTTGCATGTACATGTGTGGGTCCTCCCCAGGCACTCTGGCTTCCTCAAACAAAAACATGCTTATTAAGTAGATTGTTGACTCCAAACTGCACTTTGGTATGAGTGTGAGAGTGAATTATGGCTGAAAGATTTATCATTTCGGAATGAAAGTGCAATTTCAGACAAAGCAATCATGCAGTCACCAAAGCTGCAGTTTTTTGCAGCGCTCCTGACTGACCCAGGATCTGTTGTGTCAACTATTTTATACATATTATTTTACAAATTTGCAGGCAACTTGCATTTAAGAATAGCTCGCGAACATCACATCTCCACCGTGGAAGTGCTGGTAAGCAGGTCAACAACACAAAGCCTCTGTTTAGGAGTAGAAGTTGGAGTATCCCTTAAATGATGACAACAGGTTATTTATCATCAATATTACATGATGAATAATGTGTAATGTGCTTTTGATCACTGATTTCCTTACTGTTGTCTATACTGTAAACATAGTGAATATTGCACCGAAGCTTGATTTGAAGAAAATCGTGAATCATTTTGAAATTGCAATATCTGCCAGAAAAATCGCAAGTAGATCTTTTCCTGAAATTGTTCAGCCCTAGAGTGAATGGCTGTCTGTCTCTCAGTGTGGCCCTGTGATTAGCTACAAGGTGATCGCCAAATTATCTCCCCGAGCAGTGGTTGTTTTTCCTCTTTTGAGCCTCCCTGTAAACATCCGCTGCTGTCTGACTGCTGTGTAGCAGCTATTTTAGACTCATTTGACAGCTTCAGTGATTTTTTTGTTCTGTATTTATGATCATTTATGTCACTTGAGTGGCTCAAAATCACTTTGCGGCAGTTATTACCGGTTAATATACCTTATAGTCTATTGACAACAACAGTACAACAGTACTTCTGCCACCCACTGAACTGAGTGACGTTACGTTAGTCACGTGTCTGCAAATGGTCAATAAAGACAGTCATGCTTTAATTGATAAGTTTGTTTGATGAAAACACCAGTGTGGCATGAAAGCAACATAGCTCTTGCTTCCATGCCAGCTCTTCCCATATCCACTCAGAGATCATTTCTGTCACTGTGGCTAATGTTTGGGCTAATGCCATGTACCTCATGCACCCATATATACCTGTAGAAATGAGGCTTGGGCTTGGCACACTATCAGGGGGCTGGAGCGATACAGGGCCCAGGCTGCAGTGGCAAAGTGCCAAACGTATGTGCTCCCATACTTGACCTGACCTGTTTTGACTACAGTTGTAAATCATGCCTTGTTAACTTTTACTCCTAAAACTAACCAATTTCCTTTATTTCTACTGCAGCTTAACATCTTAAATGAAATCTCCAATCTCCTCTTACAAGCACGCCAATAGTCTTAGTACTAAGCGATGGCAGGTGCTTACGACATCAGTCTAAAGGCAAAGGAAACAAACGTCCCCCTCTCTAATGCCTCCTCTTGCTTCACCATCCTTCTTATTTTCTCTCCATCACTCCCAGTCCGCTCGACTGCAGGCGAGCGCAGCGCCGCAGCGCTCCAACAAATCAGGATCAGCGTCACTCATTGGAAGTAATGTTATTACTGCGACGAAGGGCCAAGAGCGGCCGTATATATTATCAGCACACAGAGGGTTTGAATACGAGGAGACGCGTATCCTATGGCGCTGGTTTTGTTGCGCGGGGAGAAAGAGGCATCATTATCTCTGCTGCAAAACATCTCGGAGGAAGAGAAACTGTGAATGTGAGAGGATGTATTCACTGATTATTCGTGAAGAAGGGACCAACCATGGCTTTCTTGGTATTAATGGATCATGCAGTATGTGCACAATGCATTAACATAAGTTGAGGTGAAGTGATGGAGTATGTTTGAATGCATGTGTGTTCACAAAAAGACCTTTGAATCATCAGCCAGTGCAGAAACAACCATGTCCTCAAAAGTCTTCATGATGGTCTCATAACATGTTCTTTCTACACAATATAAAGGAGCTCATATCCTTGACCACATAAAGGTCTGTAAGACATGAAGTCCCTTCTTTTTCTTTGAAAAGGCTCTCTGTTTGTGTTCTACAGTCTCTCTTTTAGTAACATCCTTGAGTAACATACAAAGGAACAAAGAGAAGAAATAACTCAAGCAGAAAGTAAAGAAAATACAAATAAAAGAGACAGGTTCATGTTCTTATACAGGGTTTCTGCAGAAAATCAAATGTAATGCTTTTTAATGCCATTTCAATGCTATACTGTAAAACTTTTAACGCCATGACCATGAACAGGCTGTAGCCATTCTCTGAATTGCACGTTTGTCATTGTTGCTGGAATTTGTATTTCTTCATTTCCCTTTTCTTCCACCACCTTGTCCAGCCTGCCAGCCACATTCCAAACATCCGGTTTTACGGCAATTTTACCCGACCGGCCAGAAACAATTATCACAATGGTTCTGCTTTAGTGGATGTACATATCTGGTGAAAAAGAGTTTATGATTATATATTACTACTATCATATTATTAAATATGTCTCTTGAAAACTAAAGAAAGAATTTTTAATGCCACTGAGAATCAAATTTAATTATTATTAATGCCATTTAAGGCCTTAATTTCTGCAAAATCAACTTAATGACTATTAATGGTTTTTAATGCCCTGCAGAAACCCTGTTATAATAGTTAAGATAAGTGGTTCTTAACTGGTCCAGGATCAGGACCCTCCGCCATATCCATAACGAGTCATTGTGATTTAAATTTCCCCAAAATTTCATCCACTTTGTGTCATTAATTAGATTTTTTTTGTCTCCCATGATAACATTCATTCATTCCTCCATCCATTATCTGCACTGCTTATCCCTTTCGGGGTCATGGGGGGGCTGGAGCCTATCCCAGCCGTCATTGGGCAGGAAGTGGGGTGCACCCTGAACCGGTCACCAGCCAATCACAGGGCCACATAGAGAAACAGACAACCATTCACTCTCACACTCATACCTAAGGTCAATTTGGAGTCACCGATCAACCTAACGAGCATGTTTTTGGTCTGTGGGAGGAAGCCAGAGTGCCCGGAGAGAACCCACGTATGCCCTGGAAGAACAGGCCCTGCCCATCCCGGGGATCAAACCGACAACCTTCTTGCTGTGAGGCACGTGCACTACCTGCTGCGCCACTGTGCCACCCTACCACCATAACATATGAATGTAAATTTCAGTCGGCTTTTGAAATCTCAAGAAATAAACAGTTATCCGCAAAAAAAAGCTGTCCCCTATCAAGAAAATTAAAGTAAGTAGTTTCCTTTATTTTTTGCACACTTGTTTCATATCTTTTCCTTCCTGTTTTATTTTGAAATCACTAACCCTTGTATCTATTCTAGATTTGTCCCTGTCTGTCCTGCCCCTGTCTCGTCACACCTGCCTCCTGATTGTTCCACACCACCTGTTTCCCATAATCCCTCTTACCTCTTGTATTTAACCTCCTGTCTCTCACTGTCTTGTTTCCAGTTCATTGTACCTCACAGTAGGGCTGGAAGATTTATCATTTTTGGATCAAAATCGCTATTTCAGACAATGCAATCAAGTGATCACCAAAGCTGCAGATTTCCTGACCCAGGATCTGTTGTGTCAACTATTTTACACATACTATTTACAAATTTGCAAGCAATTTGCATTTAAGAATGGTTTGCAAATGAATGGTTTACTCACAACTGTCAATCGGCTCTCATTGTTCACTTAAAAGATCAGTTCAAAAGAGTCGACTCGTTCATGAACGTCACATCTCCACAGCAAAAGTGCTGGTAAGCAGGTCGACAACACAAAGCCTCTGTTTAGGAGTAGAAGTTGGAGCATCCCTTAAATAGCGAAAACAGATTATTTGTCATCAATATTAGATGATGAATAATGTGTGATGTGCTTTTGATCACTGATTTCCTTACTGTTGTCTACATTGTAAACAGAGTGAATATTGCACTGAAGCTTGATTTGAAGAAAATCGTGAATCAATTTGAAATCGCAATATCTTTTCCTGAAATCGTTCAGCCCTACCTCACAGTCTTCATCCCGGCATTCTCACAGTTTGTATTACCTTGCCTGTTTTCCTGACCTTTTTGCCTCATGATTCCTGGATTTTGCCACCTGGTCTGACTCCTGCCTGTTTATTGTTAAACCTTTTGCCTGTTTGACCCTGGTTTTGGTGTTGTGCATTTGTGCCCAACTCATCTGTGCTATGTTCATAAGAGGCTCAGGGTTAAAGTGGCTTCTGCTGAAAATAGACTTGCCATGAGTTTCTAGCAAACAAGCCAGTGTTGCCCTGCTGGTATGGACCACAGACCGATCAAGGTGCAGGCTGTGAAAACCAACTGACTGAAAGGACTGGGAGAGATTTGCTGTTGAGTGCATGATGGTTAAAAAAATGCTTTGACTTTGTGGAAACCGGGGTTTCGACTTGGTTGTTTTTGATGGAAAGGATACAAGAAGATCTGCAGACATTAAATTTGTAAAATACAAAACAAAAGAACAATTTGAAAAAAAAGCTGTGATAGACCGCGAGTGAACAGAGAGTGTTTTGGCATAAAAAAGCTCATTAGTGGACATAGAAATCATCAAATATTCATAAAAACAAACATTCATCTGAGTCATAAAAGCTTGACAAAACTATGCGAGGCTTTCAGTCTGAGTGTTTGTTTATCTGAATTTAAAATGGCTCACAAAAGACACACAGCAGGGGGGATGGTGCCTCGAGGGAGAATTGCTGAAAAACACAAACTTCATGTTTGATGTTGGACACCTGCTTCTCCAAACGGACAAACAACACACACGGCTCGGCTCAATCTGCGTGCGTGCAGAGGCCCGAGCCTGGTGTGGGGCTCATGCTGCTCCTAATCCCTCTCCTGCAGGGCGCCTACTGTTTGTGTTTGCTGCACACTAGTTCCCAGGGGTGCAGCATTTTATCACACACCCCCTCCCTGCTTGCAGCTTCACTCCCTGCACGTCGTGGATGTAAGACTTGGAGAGTAATTTGCTGCCGGTGGAGGAGTCTCTCTGTGATGCTTGCACTTAAAGTTTGGCACACGGCGACGAGTCGACACATCTCTGCGGTGGCTGCTGCTCAAAGGATAATGGCGAGATGAGAAGATGGAGGGCGAGGGAAGACGGATACGAGCTGTGACCGTGGGATCAGAGGGAGCAGACCGGATAAAACGTTACGAGATGGCAGGATGGTGGAAGTGCTGGGATCTGTAGCCTTAGGGGCTGGAACAGTGCCCGGGTGACTTTTAAAATTTATGGAAAATCAAGAGAAACCAGGACCATAAAAGTGAATGAAAAATGTTCACCTTCCCAAAGGGGGGATAAGAAGAATGGGAGAATGAGGGGGAGGTTGGGCTCAGAAGGGAAGAGGGAGGAAGAATGCTAGGAAGGTCAAAGTAGTGAAAAACAGCAGAGGAGTGACTTTTACTTAATTTAATCTAAAAGAAGCAGATATATCACGAGTTGAAACAGGACCACCCGAAGGAATAGTTGGACCCCTAAAGAGGCAGAAGCTGCGCCAGCTGCTATTTGCACCACTTGGCGAGGAGAGATCATTTTAATCACGTAGAATCCATGTTTTTCTCAGCATGTGCAAATGCAAGCTGAATGTGCAGTACAATCCTCCTTATCCCCGGTGTTAATTTTGACAGCACTTTTTAATTTAGTTTTAGTCTTTTGCCTCAAATATCTTTTAGTTTCAGTCATGATTTAGTCATCTAAATTGTTTTATATTTAGTCTAGTTTTAGTTGATCAAATTTTACAACATTTCAGTTGATGAAATCTACTGTAAATTTAGTCGACTAAAATATGAAGCGTAAAGGTAAGGCATTTTTTTTTTGTTTAATTGAATTTGATGTCCCTCTTAACTGATCCAACCTTTTCCACACAACCAAAGTAGCTGTGATTGGATATACTCCTAACTTGTCCCTACTTTCTACATGAGCAAATTAGGTCTGATTGGGTTAAGTCTCTGTCAAACATTTTAGTCTAGTTTTTATTTGTTGAGGAAAATGTCAGTTAATTTACTTTTAGTTTTCGTCAGGGGAAAAAAGGTTGTTGATGAAAACTACAACAACAAAAAAAATTAGTCACCAAAAGTACCACTGCTTATTGCAGTTGTTCTCGAAGGACAGTACTCCTCCCCCCACCAAAATCGTCTTTACCATATACATCCACTCATTATTTATACCACTTATCCCTTTCACTGTTGCGGGGAGGGGGGCCTATCCCAGCTGAGATTGGGCGAGAGGTGGGGCATACCCTGAACCTGTTGCCAGCCGATCACAGGGCAACATAGAGAGACAGACAATCAGTCACTCTCACACTCATAACAAAGGGAAATTTGGAGTCATCAGTCATAATGAGTGTTTTTGGTCTGTGGGAGGAAGAGTGCACAGAGAAAACTCACACATGCACAAGGAGAACATGCAAACTCCACACAGAAAGGCCCTGCCCAGCCCAGGAATCGAACCAGCAACCTTCTTGCTGTGAGGCACATGCACTACCTGCTGCACCACTGTGTTGTCTTTTACTACAGAGTCAGGTCATTTCTGGTGGTTCTGAAGCCAGGCACAAGTGGACTCTGTGCTCTGGATTCATTGGATGTTGGAGGTTGTTGCTTGCCTTTCCAATCCAATCCACTTTTTCATTTAACACATTTTTTATTAAATCAGTTAAGTTTACCCAAGTGCTGCACACCGACAACCAAGCAGA
Organism: Cetoscarus ocellatus; assembly: GCA_037902135.1. Classification (NCBI taxonomy): domain Eukaryota; kingdom Metazoa; phylum Chordata; class Actinopteri; order Labriformes; family Labridae; genus Cetoscarus; species Cetoscarus ocellatus. Next base: position 1,320,174 of record JBAMNC010001280.1, on the reverse strand, counting down.
AAAAAATCACATTTAATAACATAAAACCAAAAATAAAAGCACTTTAACATCATTAAAATATTAAAAATGCAAGAAAACGTAGACATAGAATGTCCGATTAACTGGTAAATACTACAAGGGCTAATAGAGTGTTTTCCTCATCATTCTGACCTCTCAAATTCAAAACAGATAAGTTAAAGTTAAGTTGTAGGATCATTTTAACATTGTCTTTGCTGTTTTTGTTTTTACAAAAAAGAACAAAGAATGGCAGGGAATTCATTTAAAAGGGTAGTCAATGTCAACAATTTACATGTGTTATGGTATGTATTATGAGGAGAATGTTTTTGTTTGGTGGGAGAAAGCCAGAGTGCACGGAGAAAACCCACGCATGCACAGGGAGAACATGGAAGCTCCACACAAAAAGACCCTGATGGCTACAGGGTTTGAACCAGCAACCCTCTTGCAGTGAGGCAGGTGCACTACCTGACATCTTGTAATGGGTAAACAACATTATTCCATCATTCAAAAGGTACCAGCATCAGATATTATGAACAACATGCAAGTGGGAAACAGCTGAAAACAAAAAAGAGCAAAAAAGACCAAAACTATCCATGATATGAGAGTATGCTGTAGGCTGGAGTGTGGTGTATGTAGTGAAGCCTGGCTTTTATGTAGAACTTAACAATTTTAATGACTATTATAATCATTTATCTATTTTTGAGTATCACTTTTACCTTGTTTTTTTTTTAAATTAAATCTCAATTTCAATTTTTATTGTCTGATGTTTATTTCATTTTTAGTATTTGGTTAAATATCTTGTCATGTTGATAGAGTTTTTATCTTTTTACTCTTCATCATTTTAGATTTTATTTTAATCTTTTAGCATGTTTTTTATTTATTTATTAATTTACTTTAAATGTATTTTTAGTGGTTTATTTATTTGCATCTGATGATTCTTGGTATTATTGCTATGCATTTTCTCTTGTTTCTTTTCTTTTATATTTTATCAATCTTATGGATTTTACCATTTCTCTTACTTTAGCTTCTCTGCTGTGCATTAGTCTCCAAATCCTCTTGACATCCTACCAACTATCATCACAATTACGGTGGAATACTTCTTAGTAGATGGACTTCTGCAGAGTGTTTATTTGCTGGGTGTCTGTAAAAAGAAACATTATCATTTTTTATGTATACACTTATATCTACGCACTTTGAACTGCAATTGAATTTGTATGAACTGTGCTATATAAATAAAGTCTGATTGATTGAAAGTAATGCAACCAAATATTCATTCAGAGTAGAATGTTTTAAGTAATAACTAGAAAAGCACTCAGAGAGCGCAGACCTCCGCCAAGCAGCTTCGGTGCACTTTGGCGAAAATTGGTCCTATCTGGCAATGTTAAAGAATCCTTTAAAAAATTCCTGGATCCAGACGGTGATCCGGATCACCCCCAAAATTTATTCAGTTCTTCCAAATCCCATTTCTGACAATTCCTGAAAATTTCATCCAAATCCGTTCAGAACTTTTCAAGTTATTTTGAACACAAACAAACAGACAGACAGATAAACGCCGGCAAAAACATAACTTCCTTGGTGGTGGTAATTATAAAGTGTACTTCAGAAATAATTTGATCTGTTCTTCTTCCAAATATTGATGTTCAGAATTTTCCCATAGAAGCCTGAAAAACACCTGTTTCCTCCACCAGCAGCATGCAAGCCTCTTAATTAAAAGTAATTAGCGTTGAATCAACCCCATGCTGGAACCATACAACCTAATTGTATGAATAATTATGATTACATTTACAGAATCAGTAGGAAAACAAAAAAGTATCACAGAGCATGAAAAGCTTTAGGTCAGATTTTATGAAGTGAGTTCCGGCTTCATCTCTATCTTCTTTTATTTTTAAGACTGAATTATTCCCTCTTTGTGCCGTGGATTGAGGCTCTGCAGTGTGTCGGAAACACATTTCCCTGCTCACACTGGTATGTCCCCTGACACACAACAGGGACTTGACGCTGAGGACATTTGGTACTCACCCTGCTATGACAATGAAGAAATCCAGCCTGTTCCACGTGTCCCCGAGGTAACAGCGTGGACCGAAAATTCCCAGAGCGACCATCTTTATAACCATCTCCAGAGCGAAGAAGATGTAGATGAATGCATCAAAAGCCTGACGTGACAAGGAGAGGGAGACAAAGAGGCAATGTGTCAGGGATGTAGAGAAGAAGAGGGAAAATCTTCACAAAAACATAAATGGATCCACCAGATACAGAACAAAAAAAAAAAAAAGGCGAGATGAGACGATGAGAACCGATTTGTAGCTCTGAGTGAGCTGTTTATTTCTTACATTTACAGGCAATTAGCATTTAATAACGGCTCGTAAACGAACGGCTTACTCAGAACTACAACATTCTACTAATGCTCACTCGCGATGGAGTGGAGTCTTTTGAACAGCTCTTTTAAGTTAACAATGAGAACCGATTTGTAGTTCTGAGTGAGCCATTCATGTACGAGCCATTATTAAATGCAAATTGCCTGCAAATTTAAGAAACGAAAGGCTCACTCACTACTGCAAATCGGTCCTCATCGTTCACTTAAAAAATGAGTCAAAAGACTTGACTCATTCGCAAAGGTCACATCTCCGAAGTAGGTCAACAAAACAGAGCCTCTGTTTAGGAGTAGAAGAAGATTATATAAAGACAGCGGAAGATAACGTGACATAAAGAGGTAAAAACCGAGTAACAACAGGCACACAGGAACCGTCTAGAGTTATCTGATGACCTTAGGCAGAGGCAGGCTAAAGCACTACCCATATACTCCCAGCGTTTGAGCTAAGCTAACTAGTGGTTGGCGAGCTTTGGCCGTCTCTTTCTCGTTACCAGACGGACAGTAAAAAGAATGATGTCTACTTGCTTGTGAGGCAAGACATGAAAACAACATAATGTTGTAGTGCTCCTTTAAAATGAATAATATTTGCAACAAAACATATATAATGTTTATAAGTTCCAAGACTGAATATGTATTGTTTTGCTGTTCGTGAGAATATGGATCGAAAAGGATTTGCAATTCGCATGCAAAATGTCGATAAACAAGGACCATAAATTTTGAAATTGATAATATTTGGTTCTTTTTCTCATATTAGCAGAAGTGATGTTGACCCGTTGGTGCCCACTCTGTTCTCATGTGGAGGAGTTTTGAGAGAAAATGGGATTAAAATGAACAAAACTTGGTTCCTAAAGAAAACATTATTTCCTAGAATTTGATTTAATGTCTCATTTTGCAGAGTCCTCATTTCTCAAATGCTTTTTGAGTATTGTTAAATGAAAAGGTGATGTAACACAGTGGTAAACATGCCCTTGTCCCAGCTTTTTTGGAACTTGTTGCAGGCATCAAATTTAAAATGAATAAATATTTGCAAAAAGACAGTTAAGTGTATCAGGTTGAACATCAAATGTCTTGTCTCTGTAGTGTATTTCATCTTATAATGGTCAAAATGGGTTTGCAAATCATTGTATTCTTTTGTGTTTTGTTTTGTGCCAACTTCATTGGAATGGGGGTTTGTATTTCAAGAGATAAAAGCTAGTGAAAGTAAAACGTGATCCTATAAAGCCTCAGGATGTAGAGACAGCTCCTCTAACCTCCTTTTTCCACCTTTTCCCATCACTCTCCAGGGATTTTCTCAATGTTCCTCCCCCCACACCCCTCTGCCCATCTCTTTTTTCCATCTCTTTCCTCACAGCAGTATTATTTACCCTGATTCTCCTCTCTCACTCCCTGATGATTTAATATCCACATCTCCCTCTTTTATTGTCTCCCCTCCCTCCTTCTTTACCCAGCCCTCCCCCTCTCCCCGGTTGATCAGTTTTCCCTAAACGGTGTGTAATGGAAAATAATTTGTTTGAGCAGTAATCAAAGATAAGCCTCACATCGACCCCCCACCCCCCTTTACTCGCAGCTTTAATCAAGCATCTAATTAAAAGAAGAGAGAGAAAAAAATCCAAATAAATCAAAGATCTCGGCTTGCTAATGCGTGTTATTGCTGTTGCAAGCAAAAAGCCCAGATTAGCCGCTGTTCTTCTCTGTGTATACAGGGGGATTAGAGATTAAGTGGCGCTTGGCGTTCCCTGTAATTCGATTTTCAGAGGAAAGTACTGAAGGCAACATGATCTGAATCTGAATCATTGACGGGAGTCTCTGTGTTGTCACATGCAGGGTGCTGGAAAGAGGGGGATCCTACTCAGCAGTCCTGGAGGAGCGTGGAGATCCAGCCCGGCCTGCAAACGTGGAGGAGTAGGTGTGACCTTGACCTTCTTCAAACTGAAGAGATGGACGAGGGGTGACTTTAATGGAGCTGAATGAACCAAAAAAGGTTAATCCTGTGACATTTCACATCTCAGCTTCTTACATACATCAATCATTTTAGGCTCTTTTCTTTTCCTTTTTTAAGAAGTCATCCATCAGTTCTGCTTTTTTCTCAATTGGCTCCTACTCTTACAGGCTAACCCCAAATGTCCACTGGGAGCGCCGCACCAGGCTGCTGCACGGCGGGCACCCAAGACCTTTCGCCAAAAACCTACCTGCAGTGTTTCAGAGCACCACGCCACACCACAGAGCGCTGCCCAGGCTTTCATCACAAGATCACATCAGTGTTAATTTTGACTAATTATCTCCGTCATGGTTTGAATAAATAAAACTAAATTCCGAAGTAGGTGGTTGGTTTATTCTGTTATTAAATCTGAATTAAATAATTCCTTTATCATATATACGTTCATTCTGCTTTAAATTAGTTGCGGTCATTCTGCGCATGCTTGTTCTCTTGTCCTGTCGCGATGATGCACATATTCAGCGCTGACGGGAACAGGATGGCCACCTGAAGCAAGCATTGGACTCAAGCCGAGACAACTTATTTAATTAGAGCCTCAGAAGATTTGGAAATAATGAAAAGAGTGAATGGACATTAGCACAAAAATGCGGACCTTTTTCAAGTTGTAGCGTCCAAGTTGGACGAGGTTTCCCTGAAAGAGACACTGGAGACGCTGAACAGGAGTTTGTTTTCTTCTGGTAGACGTAAATACGTCACGTCCGCCCCCTGTCCAATCAGAACCATTCCCAACCCCCAGACCTTAAGAGGAGTTGAATAAAGGTGAATAAACACGTTTTCCATGTAAACCTCAATTTGGAATTACTGTTTCCATGTGAACGTGAAGGACAATCCTTTAATTCCGAATTATTTAGTTCTGATTGCTTTATTCTGAAATAACATCATGTAACTGTGGCCAATAACCAATAAAAACAAGTGTACATGGACAAAAACTAAAATGAATTAACTGACATTTTGTCAACAAATAAAAGCTAGATGAAAATGTTAAGAGGGACATCCTATCACATCTGCCTTAGCTTCATGGTGTTACTATTAAATTGACTAAAATGGGCACCAGGTCATAGTTGACTAGTGGTGAGTATTTTTTGACCTCTGTAGTGCTATTTTGTACTTAAACTGTGCATAATTTCAGCAATAGATCATGTTGCACTCAATGAGAATGGAAAAAATTGTCTCTAAAATCTTCCGCCTCTGCCATTTGTTTACATCACTCAGTGTGCAAAGGCCTCGGGAGTTGTTGCTTTAAGATATAGGACATGGGAGGGCTGAAAATTAAAGATGAATCCCACCATTTTAGGTCTTACTAGCCCAATCAAGCAAAGAACTGCATAGTTACAGTATGTCACAAAAACATCTTACGTAAAAAACACTAATCTATGAACAAGGATTCATCTCTGAAGGTTTTAAATCTTTCATTTCTTCCAAGTATCTTTATTTAATACTGCACATCAGGGTCAAAAGCATTTCAGCCTCAAAACATCAGTGTTCAAGCTAAAGCACCCATTTCTTCTGATAATATCTGAAGAGGGCCTGTGTTTGCATGCAGTTCTACCTCAGAGGGCTTGTTATTGATTCTTTTACATTCCCTGCTCAGTGAGATAAAAACACCGCTCCCCCGTCACACAACAACGCGTGATCTCTGAGAACGTTCTCAGCCATTCAGGTCATGCAATAGCTAGAAGGAAGTCAAATGCAAATTAAATTTCTGTTTTGTCTTCAAACTGTTTCATCACACATCCAAGAGGCAGCAGAACTAAGAAGAGTCTCCACGTTGAGCCTTGAAGCATCTCCAGGCACAAATGAAGATTTCTGTCTTTTGGATTTTGTTTTTGACTCTCACAGAACAAACTAAGAGGTAAACAGAGGGGAAAATCCAGACTTTTTAAACTCTGATTTGGATGTTTATGCCTGTATTACTCCTTATGCTGATGACACCGTTGCTTATTGTTGAGTGTGTCTTTATTTTGTGTTTGCATGTTTAGTCCCGCAGTCTATCCATCCTCAGAGCAGGCTAAATACTGAGTGAGAAATGTGTTCGTTATTCTCTTCTGCATAGATCTGCATAAAGCACTCTCTCTCTCCTGCTCTTTTCTTCTCTAGTGCTTGTCACTGACTGTAATAATATCATCATCCTTATTGTAAAATTGTTTGTTTAACAAAAGTGGGTCATAGTCCAGTTCAGACCAGAGGTTTGAGACATAATGAGTTGCAGCATTTTCCTCAAGCCTGAAAGCAACAACAGCAAGATGAACCAGACTGTGGAGCCACTCATGTGAGTTTGAACAGAATACCCTGGTGGCTTCAACCAATTTATCCTAAAGCAGGGTACACATGTATAGATTATCGGGCTGTTTTTTTTCCCGACTTTCCCCCCTCCAGACCAACGATGGCAAACACCAGATTATCTTCTGTTTTATAAGATTATCCTATAAGATTATTCTGTGGTCTGAGGTGTGTTGAGATTGAATTTGTCCAGGTCTGGGCCGACAATCGTAAATATTAAACTTGTTCAATAATTACAATCAAAAATCTTCATGTGTGGGAAAAGATGATGACTCCTGAGTCATGACTCTGTGAATTGTGACGTGGACAAACAAAAACAAGCATGGCCGACCTGAAACATAAAGTTTGGTGGACCTCAGAAATGGAGGATCAGCTCAGGTGTTCACACTGCCCTCAGGATTTTTTTCCACAGTCTTTGTGTTTTTGTAGTTCAGCTTTTTCCATCAAAAATAGTCCCAAGACCACCATCATTCCCTCTTCTCATACATCCTCTTCCGTGTTGCATGATGTGTTTTCTGCTTGTTGCTGTGTTTCCTCTTCTTCGTTTTTGGCAGATCACGTTTGATCACCCAAGATTTCTGGCTTGGAGGACTAGATTCTAGATTGGTAGTGGGACAAAATCTTCATGTGTGGTGTGCTATGTTGAGATTATCGGAGTTGGGTCTCTAACAGATAAAAAATCTGTTCAGATTTAGAAAATTTTTATGCTTGTACCCTGCTGAAGAGATTGAGCCTGGAGTCATCCTATCTTTTTTCAGTTTCTTCCAGGTATTAGGGAGCACTTTGGTAACAAAAAACACACCACAGTTTAACCAAAGAAACACCTACTGAGAACACTCACATGTTTGGTGAATCAAATTAGCTGTTAGAAAAATATTGTGGACTTTATACAGAGCATCCCATTTTCCACATTCCCTCCCTTGGATTTGAGGCACCAACAGGCTGTTAAAACAAACGTCTTGTATAATATTTCAAAACCAGTGGCTGGTGATTTGACAAACTGAAACTTCATCATCAAGCTTAAGTGAAGCTGCAGTGGCTCAATAAAGACAGCTGTGACTGTCCCCTTCAACTTTCTGAAACATTTTTTTTACACTGCAATGTTTTTTAGTTTGACCTGGTTTTAATGTTTTGTTTGGGTCCTGGTCGGGGGGCCTTTGACTGTGGGGCTGGTGGCATTGAAGACTGCACCGGCATGTCTGCGCTTGCGCTTTTGGGGTGGTTTCCCTGGTGTTTCTATACAAGCTGGGGGCTCATGTTTATATATATGTATATATATAGTGAGCATCACTCTTTGCATTGTTGACAGCTCTTGTTCATTCATTTCTGGCACATAGACCCGTCATTTCTTGGCACAGGCTATGAGGGATTGGAGCTTGATACTTCTATAGATTTGACTGTTCTTCTGCAAAAGTAAAAAAAGAATATGCTTATAAGTTGTTTATTTGTTTTATTCGAGGTAGTTTAAACATCTAACTGCGACTTATTTGACCCTACTGTTTTGTTACCCCTGCCTCGGAGGGTATGTTTTGTCAGCATCTGTCATTTTTCTGAACAGATTTTTTATTGAAATTTCAGGGAAAATTGGTGGAAATGAATTGATTTTGGAGGAGGATTTTAATTCAGATGCAGATCCGGGATTTTTTTTTTTTTTTATGGCACATTTTTGAAAATATCTTGGTTAAAAATGTCAGAAATGCTGTGAAGGTTTGTGCTCTCTGACCATTTCTAATTCATAACTTTAAATCATTGGCTTTATTTTATTGTGACTTGAATGTAATCAATGCCTTCTTAACCAGGTATTTCTTAAAACTGCTCTCAGTTAGCTCGTCTGATTTACAGTAAAAATGTCCTTAGAAATATTTTTACATACCAAATCTTACCCTTGAGCCTGGCTGACTGAATAACCAGCTCTCAGGATCTTTAAGTCCACATTTGTTGGAGTGTATGGATTGTGCTGGTGAGGCCCCATTGAAGTCTGGCTATTGAACGACGGATTCTCTAAGAGGACTGTATTGACTGTGGCGCTGTAGCCCTCCACATCCATGCTGATATTGAATGGGTCTATAGATACTTGGAGGAGAAATTCTATTAGGTCTAACTCAGCAGCCGCCTCCCCCTGAGAACCGAATCAATCTGCTGTGTGTGTTGGCTGTTACATGTCGAGCACGCTGCCTTGTGTGTCCCGTGTGAGGATGTGAAAAAGAAACAAGACACGGGGGTGATTCAACAGGCGCTTCTCGCTAACAGACGGGAGACCTTCAGTACACGCACACGCTCACACACGGACGAAACACCCACTTCTCCACCTTTGGCATGAGTGAAGAGAGATTCTAGGCTTTCTGCGAGATGACGGAGGGAGCTGATGTGAGAAAGTCATGCCCGCTGCAGCATAAAGACTACATGCTAGCAGTGAGTCACCGTGAGTTACCGGCCTCAGCATGGGAAGGAGCCAAAGGGGTGGGTGAGACGGTGAGAGATTCAGAGGGTGAGAGTGTGCGTGTCAAACTGTGTTTTCCTTATGTATTAGCACATATGTGAAAGAATAACTGATTCATGTGCACTTTCTAGAGGTCCACTTTCTGCTCTTCTCTTACAGAATTGTAAGGGCATGGTCTGTTTGTGTATCCATGCATTGAATGTATGTTTTCAAGCACAAATGCCCCTGTATTTGTTGGTGTACAAAGCTGTCTTTGCATGGTTTTATCACTAATTTTTTTTTTGCTTTAGTGGGGTCTGTATTATAAAAAATGCATGGCTATTTGATCAGATTTGTTAGCCCATGTTTGTAAGTGCTTCTCCACAGCTTTAAATGTGTGTATATAGAGATCCTGTTTAAATATACATGATCCTGTGTAACTCAGTAAACCGTATATAGAGCACACATGAAAGCAATCTTAAAGGAAAGAGGGAAACAAGACCCGGCTTGCATGCAAGAAGCTCAGTGAAGCTCGAATAAAAAGAATGATTGAGCAAAGTACCAAAGCTTTTTATAAGGGCCTGCATGATGTAAGAAAATCATGCAATGTGTGATAACAATGTTCATAACTACAATAAAGAATGTATTGCAATAAATTAGGTGGAAGACGTATAGTGTATAAGCCATCAATCAATCAACCTTTATTTGTATAGCACCAATTATAACCAGTGTTACCTCAAGACATAACTCCCCGTGCAACAGCAGTTGAAATGGAAGCACATACCATGCCATTTTGAAATCACCCGTGGATTTAGAGTAAGCATCTTATACATGGTTTCTGCTGTCTGCACAAAACAATGCTCCAAGAAGTTCTGGAGAGCTGGAAGTCCTTCACTGTTGCTCGTCTTCTACAGTGTTGCTGCTCTGACCCTCTTGTTCTGGCTTACACACCCACCCTCAAGTGAAGGTACAGCTGGCAGTGGAAATGTAGGCAAGATCGGGACTTGCCCTCAAAACAGCACTGAACCAAACCAAAACAGTCAGTGAAAATGCAAAAACCACAGAGGGAAAGCCTCCTGATGTGGAGAGCTTTTAATAAAATGTTCAAGGATGCGGGATTTTCACCACAGTCAAACATGATTATCAATAAAACAAAAGAGATGTTTGCTGCGATATGTCCCTCTGCCTCGGTTACGTGATAGATCACATAATTTTCCAAAATGAAGACCTCATATGGGATAAGACAGCACAGGAAGGACTGAAGCCTTTGAAGAGGTGATCCAGCTGTGGGGCTGTCAGCAGTAATTTAGATATCACCTCTGGGAGCAGGACGTCTCATTTCCCAGATTGTTTGATGACTTATTTTTTACTTCAGTGATTTCTGATGTGAACATTAAGTCAAAGCGATACGCCACCAGTTTTTGTGTCTTGCCTCACTCCTGAGGCCATGACAAGCAGATAGACACCATTGTTTTGACTGTGCGTGCAGTAACAAGGAAGAGACAGGCAGGGCTTGCCCAACGCTAATTAGCTTAGCTCAAACATTGGGAGTCAATGGGTAGCGTTAGCCTGCCTCTGCCTACAGTCATTAGATAAACTCTTTGTCAACTCTAAACGGTCCTGTGTGCTTGTTGTGACTCCTTTTTTTACAGCATAATGTTACGTTACCCATTTTAAGACGAAGATTAGCACTTTATGTAATTTTTGAAAGAAAAACATACGAAACTAAACCACAGGGCGAATGTTCAAACCACTGTGGACATGCTTTGTTTTGTAGACCTACTTACACTGCAATGGTTTGTGCAAGTGTCCTGTGGTTTACTTTAGTATGTTTTTCTTTCAAAAATTACATAAAGTGCAAATCACCAGCAGTTGAAATGCCGGTGTTTGAGCTAAGCTAATTAGCAGTAGGCTAGTTCTAGCCGTCTCTTCCTTGTTACTGCATACACAGTCAAAAGAATGGTGTCTATCTGCTTGTCATGGACTCAGGAATGAGGCAAGACACAATTAAAAAAAATGTTGGTGTATCCCTTTGAAGTGAAAGTAAAAGACACGAAGTTTGTTGTGCTGCATGCCTGATCACAAAAAAAAAAGTGTTTGTATGAGTACATGTGTGTGATTACCTGAAGTATTTGACATCGGTCTGAGGAGCAGTCGATGTTCTCACAGGGTTGGTACATCCCCAGGGTCACACAGTTCAGCAGGATCACCATGATGCTCACACGCTCGAACCACGTAGAGACATGGAGAGTTAAGGAGAAACACCAAGTGGACAAAAACATTTTTCATTCATAATATTTGAACAACTGATTAAATAAAAACACCATGACGCAGGGTATTGTTAACCCTGGCATCCAACACACTCTCAAGCAAACCCTGCAGACATCCTGGTAATCTGGCAACAAATTTCTTCTAAACTTTGGACAAATATTCAGTTTGACTGGGGAAACACTGGAAGGATTTCAAATCAAGGTCAGTGGGCCTCATGTTACCTATTGCATGTGAAGATCTAGTTTACAAAAGCACTTACTCACTGTCGTGCAATCTTATTCTTTACAGAGGCATTAAGCTGTCAGTGATTCTAGTTTTATTCATTCATTCATTATTTTGGGGTGGTAGTATTCACATTCATGCAACACATCAAACAGATGGTTTTTTCCTGTCTGCCATCAACAAAAAATAAAGGTATAAAACATAATTGAAACAACAAGTAAACAAGGTTTTGTTCACATAAAAACACAACAGGATTATTACATTGTCTCCTCAACAAAATCTGGCAACAAAGGCCTCACATATTTGACCCACTTGGTCCAAAATTTAACAAACATGTCTCTCTGGAGACGGACAGAAAAGGCGATCCTTTCCATTACATAAATATCATTTACTGTATCAATCCACTTCTGTATTGTTGGGGCTTCAGGATTGAACCAATGTCTTGTAAGTGCTTTCTTGCAAGCGAGAATCAAAATACCAAACAAATATTCATCTGATCGTCTCACCTGAAGTTAAAATTTCCAAGGAACAATGTGGAAAAGTTCAGGGACAGAGCAGTGTTAAAGATGATTTTTATTTTTTTTCATTCATTCATTTTCTATAACACTGGGGTCACGAGGGCTGGAGCCTATCCCAGCTGTCATTAAGCAAGAGGCAGGGTGCACCCTGGACCAGCTGCCAGCCTATCGCAGGACCAAATAGAGAGACCATTCACATTCACACTAGGCCTGTGCTCAAAATATTGATACAGCAAAATATCGCCATATGTCATGCACTCTTTGACGATACATGTATCGATACTGATTCTACAGAATCGATACCCAGGGTTCCCACTCCTTTCTAGAAATTATTTTCCAGGCCTTTCCAGGACGTGCCTGTCACTCAACAGAGGAGACAGAGAGAGGAGATAAAAACCTCTCATTCGATATACAATACAGCAACACTCTCGAACTCAAAGTTGCTAGTTTTGAGCTATCTTTGGGGAAAAACAAGTCCTAACTGGGGTCTTAAAAGTTGCTAAATCTAGCAACAAAGTCATACGGAAACACGGGGTAGCGGGACTGCTCTATGGGAACATGTTTATTTGATTGGCTGATAGTGTCACATGGGAAAATTGGTCAATCATTTTCCAGGTTTTCCAGGACACATGGGAGCCCCAATACGGCCTCAAATGCTGTGACAGTTGTTGTTGATACACTTTGGGTGATGTTATCGATGGCACAGTTCAAAGTCAAAGCCAAACTTCATGAATGAGGCACATGTTCAAAATTTTAACTTAGTTCTAAAACCTTTGAGGACCTACATTTAAGTGTCTTGAGTTGTAGAACAATCTTTTTTTCTTTTTGCAATGAAAAAACAAATTTGAAGTTGTCAGGAATTCTGCTAAAGGCATAATAAATGTCCATAATTTACGCTTATTGAAATATGTATCGAATCATTGCCTCAGTAACAGGATACATATCATATCATGAGGTTGCTGGAAATACCCAGCTCTAGCTCACACTCATAGCTAAGGGCAATTTGGATTTACTAGTCAACCTACAGATCATGTTTTTGGTCTGTGGGAGGAAGCTGGAGTGTCCTGAGAGAACCCACGCTACACGGGAAGAACACGCAAACTTCACACAGAAAGGCCCTGACTGGCCCTGGAATTGAACCTTCTTACTGTGAGGCACGTGCACGACCTGCTGTGCCACTGTGCTGCCCTGGCTCTAGTTTTATTCTGATTTATATATGTATCTCCTTCACGCCTCTTCCCTCCCAATACTCTTAATGCCAAACGCTTTAAAGCTCTCATACTGCAGTGGCTGTAACACTACAACAGTAATGAAAGGTGAACTCTGCAGGGTCCGATTCAGTCACATAAAGTTGCGATTTCAAAGCTCAGCAGACACTTTAAGGTGATTTTTCTTTAATAACTCCTTCAGAGGTGTTTTTAAGTGCAGGCCCTCAGAGAGAAACCCTAAAAATATATGCCTGTAGCAGCAATGAATGTTTGTTTACCATGTGCACACTATTAAACAAGCAATAGCCCATTTTACTGTAACACTCCCCTGACACCTACACACAAGTCCTGAAGAAATCCAAACATAAAGCTGAACAAGCCTCAACAGATGCTTCGTACATTTCACTCAATTGAATCTGACAATCGCAAACTAAACCCCGAATTGTTCAGCTGTTCCTCTGAGGACTCCGAGCCAGACGATTTCTGTGTCGTCTCCAAATGTTTTCAGAGCGAGAACAACGCTTGTTTACAGGAAAGGTTAACGGAGCGAGCAGAACATGCAAAAAGCGAGCTGCATGGAGAGAAAGGAACTGAAACAAAGCAGCAGAGTGTGACGGAGCAATTCCATATGCATTTTCTGCTGTGTTGAGGGAGCAAGCGAACGGCCCAGCTAACAAGCATGTGAGGGAGGATGTGCTGTAATAGCCCAGGAGGTCCAATCCCTCCCTGAGGCTGAACACCACAGGATGCCGAACGCTCCCTCGATAGGATCACAACACAAAGAAGGAAAGGGGAAAAAAGAAATGGAGACTTTTCTTCCTCTCTGGGCGTACTATTCCTCCAGTTTCAACACAGGATTCCCACAATGGGCTTAAATTCTCTGGATGTTTCTTTTGGCCCGGCCTGAACCCTCCTAGAAAGACGTGCTCCACTGAAGATATCACAGCGTGGATAAAGATAGGCTGTGAGTGGGCTAAACACATGCAAGAACACATAAACACAGACAGCAGTTGCACACAAACACCCACTCACCAACACACTAACATGAGCAAAACAGAAAATACACATACGCAGATCAGCACGTGCAACATGTTCAAAAACATAAAGCGCTCACACTCTCCGCCCACATGTAAACACACGCTCAAACGCACGCCTTCAATGGTGAATATTAAGTCTCACATTAAATCAGTGTGTCAGGAAACATTGAAGAGGAGTGCAGCTCTGCAGGAGGCATGTTAATATTTATATCCTGCTGGTTTAGACCAGTAAAGAGGACATGCGAGAGAGGGTTAAGAGGCCAAATCTGTCGTCTAATACACGAGACGCATGAGGGATCGTTTAGCCTTTCATATGACGACACCTTTTAATTATCTATGAAAAGCCGATATCTGTGATATCAACTAGTCAACTAGTGCACAAGTAGACTTTACTAGTGAAGCAACAAGTTCTAGCAGATTGAAAAACACTCACTAGTACTACTAGTGATGCTCCCATCACTCTGGAACAGGGTAAATCTGGACTCATCAGACCACATGACCTTCTTCCAGTCCCCCAGAGTCCAATCTTTATGCTCCCTAACAAACTGAAGCCTTTTTTTCCAGTTAGCCTTACTGATTAGTGGTTTTCTTAAGGCTACTCAGCTGTTCAGTCCCAATCCCTTGAGTTCCCTTCGCATTGTGCGTGCGGAAATGCCCTTACTTTCACTATTAAACATCCCCCTGAATTCTACTGTTGTTTTTTTACGATTTGATTTTACCAAAAGTTGAAGTGATCGCCGATCATGATCATTCAAGACTCCTTTCCGACCACATTTCTTCCTCGAAGACGATGGTTCCCCACTATCCTTCCAGTTTTTAATAATGCGTTGGACAGTTCTTTACCAAATTGTAGTAGTTTCTGCAATCTCCTTAGATGTTTTCTCTGCATGCCAATTACTAAACCCTTCTTGAATAGACTAACGTCTTTTCCATTATCCAATAGGAGTCAAGTCAAGTCAAAGTTTATTTGTAAAGCACGTTTAAAAACAACCTCGGTTGACCAAAGTGCTGTACAGGGGTACAAAATAATATCTCATACACTTTACGTTAAGAACCCAGTAATGATAATAAAACATGCATGGTAATAAAAACAGTAAAAAGAATAAAAATGAGCCGAAACATTAGATAGGCATAAAAAAACAGAAATAAAATAAGATACAATAAAAAAGGATAAAAGAGAGGATAGCCAATAAAATAAAAAATAAAAGGGATAAGTGATACAGAGATAAAAGAGATAAAAACCAAGATTACTCGTTTAGCTGGGACTGAACGCCAAAGAATAAAGATGGGTTTTTAGCAGTGTTTTAAAGTGCTCTGTTGACTGTGCAGCTCTAACCTGGATAGGTAGGCTGTTCCACAGCTTTGGTGCTGCCACCGCGAAAGGCTCTGTCCCCACGAGTGGAGAGCCTTGTCCGAGGAACTGCCAGGAGCAGCTGGTTTGATGACCTAAGTGTCCTGGTAGTCGTATGAGGCTTTAAAAGTTCAGATAAATAAGGTGGAGCAAGACCATTTAAGCACTTAAAAACAATCAATAAAACTTTAAAATGAACTCTAAAATCGACAGGCAGCCAGTGCAAGGAAGCAAGGATAGGTGTGATGTGGTCGTACCGTTTTTTGCCTGTCAGCAGGCGGGCAGCTGAGTTTTGGACAACCTGCAGAGGGCGTAAGGCTGACTGGCTAAGGCCTACAAATAGGGAATTGCAGTAGTCCAGGCGTGATGTTATGAAGCAGTGAATAGCCCTCTCAAGTTCTTTTTTGGGTAGATACATTTTTACTTTGGCCAGTAATCTTAGCTGGAAAAAACTTGTTTTTACAGTGGAACGTATCTGTCTGTCAAGTTTTAGTTCACTGTCCAGAATAACACCAAGGTTTCTTGCAAAGCCATGGCAATAAGAATTCAGAGTGCCAATGGCGCTGTCATACCCATCAAGTAGGTTTTTTTGACCAAATAAAATTATCTCAGTTTTGTTTTTGTTCAAGGACAGAAAATTAATTTCCATCCAGGAATGAATATCGCTGAGACAGTTTAAGAGAGCCTGGACAGAGGCTTGCTGATCAATTTTTACTGGCAGATATATCTGAACATCATCTGCAAAGCAATGAAATGAAATATTATGCTTGTGAAAAATGGATCCCAAGGGCAACATGTATATTAAGAAAAGGAGAGGGCCCAAAATGGAACCCTGAGGCACCCCACAGTTCAAGAGGGAAGTGGCTGAGGAGAACTGGCCAAGCTGGACAGAGAAGCTCCTGTCTGTGAGGTAGGACTCAAACCACTTAAGAGCAATTCCCCTGATGCCAACACAAGAATTTAGACATGACAGCAGGATTCTGTGACCTACTGTGTCAAATGCGGCTGTAAGATCCAAAAGTACTAGGACTGCAGAGTTACCGGAATCAACTGTTAAAAGGAGATCATTTAAAACTCTTAAAAGTGCTATTTCTGTGCTATGACAATGGCTTAAAACCAGACTGGAATTTTTCAGAGATATTGTTTTTATGGATATATGACTGTAGCTGTTCATATACCACCTTCTCCAAGATCTTGGTAAGAAAAGGGAGTTTAGAGATGGGCCTAAAATTTGATAAAACCGTGGGATCAAGATTATGTTTTTTGATGAGAGGTTGAACAACAGCATGTTTTAGGGCAGCTGGAACACACCCAGCCATTAAGGATGTATTTATCATCTCCATAACCCAGGGTCCAATGGTATGGAAGACTTCCTTAAAAAGATGAGGTGGAATGCTGTCAGGGGGACAGTAAGAGGGTCTGAGGTGCTGGACAATACCAGTTAAAGCTGGTATAGACACCTGCTCAAATTTGTCAAAAGCAACAGGACAAATGGGAGAGACAGCTGGATCTAGAGTGGATGGAATAAAGGAGGACCTGATATCAGAAATTTTGTCATCGAAAAACCTTAGAAAGTCATTGCACAGTTGGACTGAAGGCACAAGGTCATTTTTATCACAGGGGTTTAAAAGACTATTTAAAGTATTAAAAAGATACTGAGGTTTATGGCTGTTGACTGATACAAGATTGGATAGGAACTGGCTTTTAGCGGCTTTAACTGATTTCTGATATTCTTGTAAACATTTTTTTAAAATGTCCAGGGAAACCTGCAGATGATCCTTCTTCCACTTCCTCTCAGCGCGCCTGCAGGCGCGTCTTAAAGAGCGAGTGGAATCATTAAGCCAAGGCTCTGTTGCCGGCTTAAAACGTTTGCATGTAAAGGGAGCCACTATATCTAGGATGCTGGAACAAGTGCTATGAAATGTGTGAAGCAAATTATCAGAGGTAGACACACAACTGTCACCCTGAGTATAAGCAGAGCTGAAAGCTGCGGAGAAATCAGAAGCAGTTGAAGGGCTTATTTTGCGCATTCGACGGTCAGTGGCGCACAGATTTGCACCAGACTGAGGCAGGGTAATGTCAAATAACACAGCAAAGTGATCGGAAATATGTGTGTCACAGATCTCTCTGATATTAAGTTGCAGACCAAATGATAAAATTAAATCCAATGTATGTCCTTTTTCATGGGTTGGAGCACAGACAGACTGTGTGAGATTAAAAGAGTCAATAAGATGCATAAAGTCTTTTACCAAAGGGCGGGATTCACAGCAGATGTGGACATTAAAGTCTCCAACAATCAAAAATCGATCATGGTTCACTGTCAGTCCTGCCACGAAGTCAGTAAAGTCTTTTATAAAATCCTTATCGTATTGAGGCGGACGATAAACCACAGCGCACAAGACGGACGGAGTTGAATTCAGTGTAAATGTCTGCAGTTCAAAGCTGGAGAAAGAGATCGACGGAGAAAGCCGACATTGGAAGGATGATTTAGAAACAGATGCTACCCCTCCACCTCTGCCTGAGGTTCAGGGTGAATTAAAATAAAGACAGTTTGGGGGAAGCAGCTCGGAGAACTGGAAAGACTCACCGGCTTGAATCCACATCTCTGTCAGGAACATAAAATCCAATTCACGCGAAGGAAGAAGTCACTCAGGATAAAAGTCTTGTTTGTTAGCGACCTAGCATTCAGGAGGGCTAGGCTAAGAGTCCTCTCCTCACTAGCCCGGGTGGGAACGCGACGCAGCGGCTGAAGATTATTGTGGTTCACTCCGCCGCCACGGACCCGACGCCAGGGAAGGAAACACTCTGCCGGCAGGTGAAGACAGCCGCCGCCCGGGTGAGGGGGGACAACGGGCAGGATCCATCGCGGACGCCATGGCCGCCCAGGTGAACAGGATCCTCCATCGGGGCGAGGGCCAGCTCAGCAGGAAAAACGTCCGAGGACCTTAAGTTTCACCAAGATTCCAGCTCTCTTTCCGCGTCTCCTGGAACGGTTCCGCCGTGGGATGACAGCTGGTGCGCGCAAAAGGTAAGCTGGCACAGACGCCAGGTGAGGCAGGAGACTCGATGTTTGATCACCCCGATCTAGCTTCTGGAGTGATTCTTGTGATGCTTTAATGTTGATTAGTGTTTGTCGATCATACACCAACAAAGCAGAGGCATCTTGGCAGAGTAGACAAAGTAAAGCAGCAAATAAAGTAAGATATAGCAGAGCAGGTAGACGGCAAGCCGGACATGCTGGCGCCATCTTGCCTCATCACAATAGGAGGCTCGTACCTGTTTGCTTAGTTAAATCCAGGTGGCAACTTTCATTCCGGTGTAGAATGCCCTTTATCCAACGCAACATGAAATAATAAAAAAGGATAAATACTAAGAATATATGATATGAAATACAGAACAAAAAATGTAGAAATGACCTTAATGGTAAAGAACTAGTCAACTAGTAGACAACTTTGTGTTGTTAGTAGTACTAGTAAAGCTTTGAGTTTTTACAAGCAATACTGTTTAAGTCTACCAGTAACACGAAATTGACGACTAATAGATGATTATGTTTTACCAGTAAGGTCTCCTCGTGCACTAGTGCGCCAACAAACCTTTACTCATAAAACATTTTTTTTGTTTATTATTACTACTAGTAAACCCAAACTATCTCACTAGTAGTAATAGTAAAGTCAAAAGATTCCCGAGTAAAACCAGTAGGCCTAATGCAAATGAAGTGGGAGGGATTATAACCAAATCCAGCACCCAAAAAATGCAAAGTTAACCAAGGTTTTCAGTTGTGGTTCATATATTCTCCATCTTGTGTTGATGTTGAGAATATTTAATCCTTTAATTATCAAGTAATATTCATCATTTACAAAGCTACATTCTTGAGTTTTCATACATAGTCATCAAATGCTAAAAGTTTTGCCTGATCTGACAGGAAACAGTACCTATTTAAGCTCTTTTTCTTTCTGTATAATTCAAAATCTAAATACTCTACATACTCTAAAAAAAGAGTGACTGGCCGACAAATTGTGTGTAATACAGCTGCAGACAGGGCAGAACTGGCTCACTTACACACGGGTTATGTAGAACTTACAGCTCATTAGTTGTAAGTATGAACAATAAATGAGAACAGCCTGAACAACTGAATTCCCGTTCGTCATCCAAATGATACCAATATTCAAATAAGTCATCATCTCACAGGCAGGGACCCACTGCAGGCTAACTAACACACATTCACGCTTCTGCAGCTTCAGCTCTTCTCGGTGGCCGGCCTGTACTAATGAGGACTCAGATACCATCCGCAGGTGTCACAGAGCTGCTGCTGAGACCCTCCAGGCAGCCCCTGTGAACACACCACCCTGAAAGCACCGCCTCTGCTGGCTGATACACACTTAAATGTGAAAGCATGGCTGGCTAAAACTGTAGGTCAGCGCTTTCTTATGCCTCCCAGTCTGAGTAATGATGACAGCCCATGGGCTAATGCTATAAGGATTATCTCAGGGTTATTTCCACTGCCAAATGAATACTTTAGCTTTCGTTTGTCGCCAAGCTCTCAGTTTTGCTTGCCATGATCGCTGCGTTGTTAACAGTGCGAGAGCGCCTGTCTGTCTCTCTAAACTTCTGAAAAATGAGTCAATTAGCGGAGGTGCCTTGGAGGAAGCTCGGTATCGTTTCTTCTTCCTGGCAGAGACACGTGGGCACTTACTGCACGTCAACACAGCAACAGGATGGAGGAAGAGGTGGAATTCAAAGCACAAAGCTCCATTACAGCCGGCATGTTTGAAGAAGATTAACTCAGAAATTGCTTCACCTCCAGAATTTATTAACCTTTTTCTTTTCCATCCTGCTGGTTGATGTTTTTAAGCTACTCTGCTTCTCATTCATCTGGGAGCTGTCATAGTGTGGAGGCTGCTGGGAACACCTACAGTATTTCAATGTGGGCCACTGAGCAGCTTCATTAAAAAGTCAGGAGTACAGATTGACTGATGGGGCTCTCTGATGGTCAAATAGTTAAGATTTCAAGGTTGTCTACAAAACTGTCATGGCAAGATCATTTTAGGTTTGCCAAGGTACATATAACCTTGCAGTGCAGTTGGATCCATCTTGCCAAGCTCCAGTCTACAACAACTGTGTTTGGCCCAATCAGAGTCCTTTAAAGCAAGAAGAGGTGGAAGCTACAAGCAAGACAACAGCAGGAAGTTACTGCTCGTACGGTGATTAGCACAGATTAGATTAGATTAGGCAGAACTTTATTAATCCCTTGGGAAGACTCCCTCAGGGAAATTAAGATTCCAGTAGCATTAAATAGTAGTACACAGGTAAAAAAAAAAAAAAGAACACAGGATATCAAAAATTAAAAAACAAATAAATAAAAACTGAAATCATCTTGCATATTAAAAAAATGAATAAATAAAATAATAAAAATAATCTAAATAAAAATAAAAAAATAAAAATAGATGTAAAAATATATGAATAACCTGTTACACCAGATAGACCGTTCAAATATATTTCATTAGCCCATCTAGGAGAGATTAAGATTTTAGTTTTAGTTTATTTAGTTTGCACAATAAGTGATTACAAAAAATCAAATTCTAATCCAATGTTTAAAAAAGAAATGTGTTAGGAGAGGTCAAGAAGCCATCAGGCTTACGCAAGGGACCTCACCTAAGAGAGAGTCCATAAAATGTTTGGGAATGGGCAGAACTTTTCAGAAGCTTATCCAACATGCGATTGGATGATTGTTATGTCAATTAACATTCATTATGGGCCAATCAGATTATGTAAGCAGGAGCTACTGCGCTACAAATTTGAGTGACTTTACAAATCAGATTCTTGTCAAAACATGTCAAAAGTGGAGTGAAAATATCCTTACTATAGAGAAGTTGTAGTGTGTTTTAGTTTTTTAGTTAATACAGAAATGCAGTCCAGATCTGATAAAACTGCTACTGAAGCTGTTAGCATCTATGCCAATCCAAATACATCACAGCTCGTTGATCTTCCTGTCCTCAAGAGCTTTGATTGGGTCATGACACTTTGTAGACTGGAGCTTGGCAAGATGGATCTGCCTGATCACAGACACTGAATCAGGCTGATCCAGCTGTTGCGCAAGGTTAGCATTCTTTATTAATTAAAAAAAAAAAAAAACACTGAAAGCAGTCTGGATAGAAATGATATTTTTGCTCCACTTCTGACATGTTTTGAAGAGAGTTTGGTCTACATAATGGCTAACATTTTGTATTTCAAAGTGCCGCAGAAGCCCCATCATACTACATTATCTGATTGGCTCGTAATGAGTGTGACTGACGGAAAGATCATCCAATCACCTGTAGGATATGCTTTTCAAAGGTTCTGCCCATTCCTAAACACTTTCTATGGGGTTTTGCCCCAATGGACTTTTAAAATCTATTGAACAGTCTATCCAGTGTGTCAGGTCAAGGTACATAAACCAGCCAACAGAATCCATTTTAAGGTGAATTATGTCTAAATAATACAAGTGAGAGAGCATCTAAGGTTATAGCTAATCAAATAACAAAATGGCCTCTATGTTGGCCCTTTAATTGCTCAACTGAACCACCCATCAGACAGCCTTCTTTCATGGCTATAGCCATTTGCCTACTCCCAATTAGACACATTTTTACAAGGGCCAAGGCTATACAGTGCACTCTAAAGAAATCTCAACATTAGAGCCCTATTTTGTTGGTGTAAAGTGGCAGGTGGCTACATTTCACAATATTTAACAGGCTTTGGTCAGAGTGCAGTGTGAAAGCTAACCAAACCAGCTCCACCCACAAACTGAAGTGAGACCCCCAAACGTTACATGTGACAGCAACACAAGTTAGCATTCCAGCATGGCAGTGATCATCACTGGACGTAGACAGTCCATGGTTTATTAGCGTCCAATCACTAGACCGATTTTTAACATCTTGCTCAAGACAGGACAGCTGCAGCACTGTTCTGCCTCGCTTATCCTCACTGAGAAATTAAATGGGGTGAGATTCTGCTGCAAAGCCTGCATTTAAGGAAGTAACAGGCAAGACAAACTGAGGTAAACTGGAGACAAGGCCGGACCTGACAGCTCTGTGGTTTACCTTCCCTGTTGTTTACACGTCATGCCTCTTTTACTCCCATAGCGCCTGCATGCTGTGGAAAATCACACACTGGGACAGCGATATGATGGCTTTGTTTGAGCAGATAAAAACAAAGCTGGAGTAACTGCTGGGGCTCTGGGTGCTGTTACTGCTGATAGACAATGGCTCCACACAGCTGCAAAATACCACAGTGAATACTTTTACCAGATAAAAATGGGAGGAAACACTCGTACAAACTAAACTAAACTGAAGATTAAAAACAAATGAGGTTACGTGAATTCAAATTATGACAAATCTTTAGGAATTTTATTCCTGGCAAGTATATTTTAGGGCTGCATTACACAGCTCCTCTACAGTGGAAGCTTCAAGTCTTTAATACAGATGAAGCCACTTAAAATGTCCCCACGTCCCCTGATAGGCTCTTGGTTGGTCCCTGACAGGTCCGTGACAGGGCTTGCCCATCCTGACAGTCATAGATTTAAACCTTTGGGCCTTGTTTGGGAGTTTGATTCTCAAATTGCCTCGTCATTTTGAGCTACAACAGCACATCTTTCCAACTATCAAAAATATCAGAAAACTGAACCCAGCACCATAATTTAAACCACAGTCAAGCAGTGTTAATGTTGACAGCACTTTTCAATTTAGTTTTAGTCTTTGCCTGAAATATCTTTTAGTTTTAGTCATAATTTAGTCATCTAAATTGTTTTAACTTTAGTCTAGTTTTAGTTGATGAAATTTCACAACATTTTAGTCGACGAAATCTACTGTAAATTTAGTCGACTAAAATATGAAGTGTAAAGGGTAAGGCATTTTTTATGTTTCCTTGAATTTCTGAAGTCATGTTTGACACTTGGATAAAATGACCATCTAATAACCCTTTATTGAATGCTAGTAAAGTTTGAATGTATGAATCAACAGAAACAAATTGAACTTTTGTGTGAAATGCAGTCACCTTTATTTATTCATAAAGAGAGGAGCTCTGATTGGATCGCTCCCCAACTTATCCCACCACCACCAAGCTAAGGCAGTTGTGATTGGATGTCTCTCTTTACTCATCCAACCTTTCCACACAACCAAAATAGCTGTATTTGGATATATTCCTAACTTGTCCCTACTTTCTACATGACCAAACTAGGTCTGATTGGATTGAGTTTCTCAAACATTTTCATCTAGTTTTTATTTGTTGATGAAAAGTTTTCGTCAGGGGAAAAAATGATGAAAAAACTAGGACAGAAATAATTAGTCAAAAAAGTTAACACTGGTTGCCTTTTATCACCTTGGACCATGCTAGCCACTCTCCCCGGGCATCATAAGGTATTTCTGCTGGGATTTTGAGACCATTCTCTGTAGACTTAAGAGATGGTTGTGCATGGACATCCCCAGTAGACCAGCAGCTTCTAAAATGCTCTGATCAGCTTATCTGGCACCTACAGCAATGTCTTATTTTAAGTCACTTAGACAGAGAAGGATATCGAAATCCAGTTGTAATTGAGAATTAATAAGAAACTGCTTTTTGCTTCACAACTGCCTTGTCAAGTCCTTCACCTTGCTGCCTTGCATGGTGAGGGTGTCATGCTCACGTCTGAGGCAGTCAGACTAACGGAGTTCAAAGACATAATCATGTCAGATGGCTGACAGAAGCAGTCAAGTGTGGGGATTAATTATACAGAAAATGACGCTAACTGCACAACATCTCGTGTGGTTTCAAACGAGGGTGGAAACCCCTGAAACATACTCAAACATGGTTCTTTGCAGAATAGCACTTAATATCAGGAGAGCCATGTTTTTGGCCTTATTGACACTGAAAACCTGTGTGGACAAGCTTTTTTGTGAGTTGAGTTTAAATATATAAATGAGGTAATCTCTCATGATAGCTGTGCATATTTGTGTCTTTTAGTGCCCTTAAAACTTGACCCTCTGGGAACGAGGTTATTACTTTTAACCCTTTGGCTTCGACATTAAAAAATACATTTACAAAAAAATATTTTTTGGTAAAATTGTGTTCCTGCCTCTTCATTTAGCAACATTTTAGGTTTTATTTTTCAGGTCAACCAATCAGAAAGCAAATATGCAGGTCAACTCGTGGGTGGACTTATCTGTTCAGGGTTATTCTGGGCATGTCTGGGCAAACTGAATTTATTTAAAGACATCACAGAGAGCAGAATTTGTTAAAATAACCTTTAACCTTGACCTTGCTCTGTGAGTTTTCTGAGATGTGCAGCACAGAGTCACTTTCATTATTTTTTACAGTGTGAGGATAAAAAGTCAAAGATAGGTGTACAGAGTTTTTAATACAGCAATATGGCGGCAATAAAGGTCAACCGTGCTGTCACAATGCCAGTGAAAGGGTTAATGAGGCTCCTTGGGGACTCCCATCCCTGCTCCTGACCATGAGTACATCCTAAATGCACTGAGTTGGCTGATTAACTATTTCCATAAACAAGCAGTTGAACAGGTGTAGCGTATAAAGTGGATGGTTGGTGTTCTTCAGCACTTGCACATCATTTCGAACCTGGCATGCTGTGATCTTCATGCATCCCCAGCACCACACCTCCAGACCAAAGCTGCCCCCTGAGCTGCAGTTTCAGATTCAGTTACAGTGTGTAACTGGGCAGAAACAAATCCAACATTTAAAAAGGCCAGATAAGATTCAGAACCAGTGGAGGCCGTTACCCAAAAGATGTGCATGTGCTGAAAGCGTCAGCGTGACAGAGCTGGAGGGAGCTGGGAGGCTGAAAGTGTGTGACAGCGGGGGCTAAATGAATTCTTAATACCTCGCTGCATGGCCTCACTCTTTCCAACCTGCTCTCAATGCCTCTCTGCCTTTTCTCCCCCTCGCTTGTTTTTATTGTATCCAAAGAGACACGCGGGAGGCAAACGACCTCTGGTTTCCACAGCAACCAATCGACTATCAAATGAAGTAAATAGTTACAAAGAAAGGGATTTAGATTGAGTGAACAATAAAAAAGAAAGAAGTGAGGAGAGTGTTATTTTGGGTTTGGTTTTGCTTCTTCAAATGAGACCACCAACATGTAGTTATTTTTGATTTAGTGCTATAGAGCCCAATCTTCATTGCCCCTGTAACTGATGAAGGCAATCATTTACATGGCATGGAGCTCAGCCATTCATCTGTCTAAACAGCTGTGGTTAATTTAATAAAAATAACATTTTACAAATAGCTGCTTGTACAGTGAGTTAAAGTGAATAATTCACCAACTCCTTTCATCTCTTAGGCGTATGTTTCCATGTTTACAGTCAAAAATATCATTCTCTGTTTAGAGAAAGGCTGTCATTTTTCCTAAAAATCAAACTCCATTGGTTTTCGAGCATACACCTCAACAACCGAAGATACTTAAAACCCACAGATTTGTCGTAGATAAGGAGTTTGACAGCTGCTTCGGTCTTTTTTGTTTTTTAATAAATTTTTTTAGTAAAATGCAATGTGAAGCCCAAAGTGCTTCCATAGAGCGGCTTTGCCTGTCCTCCATTTTCTTGAGGTGCACTTCCTGTTGCTGAGGTCAAGAGAACAATGGACGCTCAAGTTGCACTGGGAGTGTCCTCTGTTAGCAGTTCATTGGTGCCTAAATGTGCAGTTGAGCTGTTAATTCATGTTTACAATTTTACCCTTATGTCTTAACCCTTTAAATGCCCATTTGATAACATGAGGTCGCTGTTTTTAGGGAAAAAGCACATAAAATGAGTTATTTTCCATATAATAAATGCCAGGGATTATTTTTGAGGATAAGACTAGAAATAAAACTGATTTGGACGCATTGTTATTTTGTTTATTTATTTATTTGTTGCAGAGTCAGACAGTTAAAACACTACCCTTTCAGGTAAACAGAGGACAAAAATGTCCCATTGAGTCCCATTATAACCACAATTTTTCATTGCATCGTCATTATGCAAATAATCATGCACTCTCTAATTTCAGGGCTTCATTTTGGAGAAAAATAATAATATTTGTCATTTTTACTGTTTACAATGAGATGGGACAATGTATAACTATAAAAATACTAAAATACTGCGATTAAAAACTGTGGTTATAATGGGACTCAATGGGACATTTTTGTCCTCTGTTTACCTGAAAGGGTAGTAAGTTAACTCTTTAAAGCCTGAATACACAAATCATAGCCAGAAAATTCTAATTTTTGATGGCTGAAATGATGATTTCACTTTCTACTGAAATCCAAAACAATCAAAATGTCCATAAAATTTAACATACATATTTTTTGTATCTCATTTGATACGTTAGGTGTTTTTGGCAACTGATAATCCACTTGAGGACATTTTAATCATTTATCTGATTGTATTCTGATGTTTTTTTAGTAATTTATTGATCTTATTTATTAGATAGAGGTATCATAAAAGTATGTATCAAAATGATACAACAGGCTTTAAGGGGTTAGGAACTGCAAAAAAATAATGCATCAAAATCAATTTTGTTGCTAATCTTATGTATATTTAAGCGTGAACTTAAAAAATAAAATAAAATCCCAGACCCCCCAGCATTAACATGGAAAATCCCATAAAAACAGTGACATCATGTAACCAAAAGGGCATTTAAAGGGTTAACAGACATTTAAATATATCAGGCAAAGGTGACAGCCCTAGTTTAGAGTTTCTCCTACTTTTGTGAAACATACTGTTCATAATATAGTAGTTTCTACTGTAAACAGCCGTTTTGCCAAGTTTCAGAGCAGGTAAAGAAAAATTGTAAAATCAACATGAACAACCTTGTTTAATCCTCAATCTCATTTAAAGACAGATCAATATATCTTAAAATTGAATACCTTGTTGTTAGAATAGCTTACAAAGCATTAAACCTTCCTGTTGACGCTGTCACTTTGATTTAAAACAAATTACTTTGCCTCCAAGTTCGGATTGTCATTTACTGCGCTGCTCTCAGCACAATCGACAAACAATTTATTCAAACTTAAATTTATTGCTTGGCTCATCTTTTTTCTCGTCGTCGCGTTCATTCTTAACACATTTATCTCACTTTAAACTGTTCTCCCATTTCCCATCTACCTCTCAGTCCCACATTCTCTTCCCATCCCTCCCTCTATCTTGTCCTCCATCACTCAATAATATCCTGAGAGGCTGGCAGGTCCTGCTCTTTCCAGGAGTTTTCCATCAGGAGGTCTTCGATCAGGTACAGCTGACTGGTTAAAGGGGGGATGGAGTGTGTGTTTTTAGGGGATGGTGGTGTTATGGTCAATGTATGTAAGCGTCAACAGTGTGAGTGGAGGAAAATGTCACGGGATATCACACGGTAATGCTTCACAGCCTCTCATGTCAGCTCCTCTTTCCTCTGAGCTGTCAGGTCAGGATATCTGCACACACTCAGACACACACCTACAGACGGCAGAGGTTATGTGGATAATCGTCAGGATGATGGAAACAACAGGAGCTATTACTTCGTCTTCTGTTGCTCCAGACCGATTAGCAGCTAATCCAATAAATCAAGACTCAAAGACCAGGGACCATCACCTCTCTGAAAAACCAAACGCTTGACATACTTGGCTTGTCAAAGCTGGCCTGCATGTCTCAGTACGCTAAGAAAACATCTCAATCCATGACCAACTTTATGTGCATGGATTCAAGGCCTCACCATGTGTGGGAAAACAGGGGCTTTTGTTACATTCTGGTTGGAGCTCCGGTATGAGCCTCTGTCTCTGCATTACTTCACCGACACAGCAGCACTGGAGCTCTACAGAGCAGTGAAGCTAAAAGCTGAAGAGAGGCTGAGCACAGCAGAGCAGGTCATGTAACTGGCTACGCATGGACATCAATCTGTGATTTTGGATATATTCCTTATTTCATTTTATAGAACTCTGTGATATATTATTTAAGGGGGAAAAAAGATGTTGCCAAGAAAAGATTAAAAATCACAATGTATTGCAATGTTTAGTATCACAATACTAAGCATAACATATTCTGTCTCTTATATAAGTTCAGGCATTTTGTTTACATTTCTGAGTTGGTTTACGTTAATTTGTTCTTTGATTATTTTGAGAATGTGCCTTTAATAAGAGTAGGGTTGATTTCATGTTGCCTAGTGGTGAACACTGCCGCCGGTGGCCACGTAGTGTTAATAGCAGCCTACTTTAGATCAGAAGGACTCACTTCTCCCAGCACACCGTATGGACAACTACCAGCCATGTTGCTGCTTATCCCCGCGTCTCTTGTCCTTAAGAAGGCACAGTCTGTAAGTTTTCTGTTTAATTGATGCACTTTAGGGACTAAATGGACTACTTCTTGTCTGTAGACAGATATATTCTGCTTCTTATTCAACCGAGGCTACCTGTTGAGTTGTTGTCATAGCGGTTAGCACTGGCTATGTTTAGCATGTAGCATTTGCCTGTTGATTTGTGTACATACTAAGTCTTTTCTATTGCTACGATTGTAAGTCTAAATCCATTGTTAGCACATGCTAATGGGGAATGCGATCTTTATGGACTTGTATAGAAGCTGAATGTTTTTATTCTCTCTCTGTATTACATTTTTACAAAAGAAAAGGATAATGTGGCACGTCAGTAAACACTGCACAAACGGATACGCCTCCAGAGTCCTTATTGAAGGCATATATGTTTAGCTCACTGCATAGGCTAAATAAGTACATTTAGCTGAGGGCAGAAGATAACATAAAATATTAAAAACTGCAACAAAATTGAAAGAGACCAAAGTATTGATAATATGGTATTGTGGGGACACTGGTGATTCCCACACCTACTGTTTATAAGGGGAAACACTTGACATGAAATCAAATATTCCATGCATGCAGAGTGGACAGCAAGCATGTGATTCTTGTTGTTGCATTGGAACAACAACATACCACCCAGCCTTACTTCCACTTGTAAGATGAGAAATTCCAATTTAGATAAACTTATTTAAACATTTCTGTCTAGCTCAGGGGTGGCAACTGGTGGTCTTGGGGCCACATGCGGCATCCAAATCCCTTGATGCCCATTATTTAGTTTAAAATATATATAAAAAAAAAGGATATTAATGAAGAAAATCTGACAAACCTGCAACAACAGCAAAAAAATTGAAATGTCTCCAAGAAAACAGAGCTATAATTGACTGTAATTTTTCTGTAAAGCTCTTCTTCTGTGGCAAACAGGAGCTGTAAATGTTGTTGAAATATTATTTTATAACCTGTAACTGCTTTTTAATTTGCATCAAAAAAGAACTGAAACTTGCTTGAATTCTTTGTAAGGCTTATTAGAGTCATAAAATTTACAAATGTTGATCAGGTAACTTCTTATGACATTTTTGTATATTTATCCACTTTGGTTTCCTTCAAACTGCAAAAATTTGTCTGTCTTGCTGCCAGAAATTTAGTGACATGTGAAAAAATTTCGGATTGGGCCCAAGCATTCATAAACAAACTGAATAATCAACATGATATAATATAACATCTTTATAAACCATAATTATTACAACAGAGTGATTCTTTTTAAAGACACTAATAAGCTTCGAACAGTGGAGAAAACACTCTTAATCCGAAAATTATAGAATACAAGGTGAATTAAATTATGTGCTTTACAACTTTAAAACACTTGTTTACCAAATACTTAGCCTTTGTGAATTAAAAAGATTTTAAACATATGCAGCTTATATATTTGTCATGTTCTACAACCGGATTTTTTAAAAGACTCAAATATTTTAACATGCTAATGGTACAACAAAACAAACAAAACTAAAAAGAAACTAACAAAACAAAACTTGATTAAATGTTTTAATGGAAGTTAATCAATGTGAAAGATGCCTGAATTTTATTTTTTGCTGTTAAAATCAGAAAAAGCCTGCTTTTTCTTTTTGAAGACAAACAAGGATCTTTTGAGACCATAATAATAAAAAGTTAATGAATCAATATGTTAAAAGAACTGATAATACACCTGTAGGGGCCCCTGTTAGTGATGGGCCCTCACAGTATTCCTAACTTTCCCCTCTTGGCAATAAGGATAACTTTAATGTGGCCCTCTTGGTGATCAGAGTAGCTCATCTCTGATCTGGGAACTGAATCTCAAACTCCTTTACTCTTTCTTTCTTGAACTTTTTCCTCATTCTCAAAAACAAATGTCTTTAAATAACAAAAGGTGTCACTCAAATATTTCTCTCGGAGCGTTTTAACTTTATCTGACTCTCTCTGAGTGTCCCCCGTCTCTTTCTCTCTCTTAGATGTCCGAATCATGGCACCATAGGATTCTTTAAGAAAATCTCTTCTGTTTCTGTGGCAACCAGCACTGACAAAAAAGTAATACGAAGCCTTGTGTGTGTGTTGAGATAGGGAGTGTGTGAGTTTTATTGTGAATGAGACACATTTCTGCCAGCTAAATCATCAATAAGCATGATTTATGCTGTAAAAATGTGTTTACTGATTAAATCGGTCTTCTTAATAATACCCCAGTAGGATAACAGTTTGGATTAATAACCAGTTATTACTGTTTTCTATTAAAGGGAGATGCTGCTGAAGATCGATGCCGCATGCCTGACACACACATGCTTGCACACACACTCACACAAAAGGGAAATTCGTGGCTTGGGTGAGATTATCGAAGCACAAAGAGCAGCCAATCAGCTCCAGGAAATAGACTGAGGCAGATAAACTGCAGCAACAGGCAGTTTCATGAAGGCATGAAAACGAGGAGATTGCAGGTTTACTACCTGCAGTAATCTGAGGTGTCTTTCTGCAGTGATAGGCTGATAGGAGAAAATGGAGAAGGGGGGAAATCCTGTGAGCAACTACAAACTAGATTCTGTTTGTAAGACGAACAAACACAAACATTCGCTCTGAGTTTTGCTGAAGACCAGCTGGAGGGATTTTCTCTCCTCTCCGTCGGTCTTTCTCTCTGCCTGTGATGCAGTGTGGTGGTAATATGATGAGGATGTTAAATGTGTGGGCTTCCTCTCCAGCCCACGACCACCGTTGCACACTATTTCTGTCTTCCAGCTCCGCCGGGCATGAGAAACTGCGAGCAAACACCAGAGAAACATGCTGACCACCAATTACGCAATGGGGCTACTGACAGAGCTAAAAATACAAGAAGCGGTGGGAAAAAAATGTTGGAAGACGTTAATACAGTTTCACTGGAGAGCAACATGTTATCCAAGCAGAAACACGGCTCATTTCTCAGTGCTCTCTCTGTTCTATGTAAAACTTATTTAATTAACTTTTTATACATAAACTCTGTGTTTTATTAATTATTAATATAATATAAAAAAATCCCACCAAAACTTCAGAAGAAAGACAAATAGGACCACAGAAGAAATATTTTTAGAGGCTGATTTTTTTATACTTCATTTATTTATTTAACACCCCTGAAAAAAGTAGGAATTTTATGATCACATTCTGATTTCAGAATTCTAAAAAGTTAGGATTCTGCCATTAAAATAAAAATCCTGAGATTTTCAAAATTCTGCCTTATTTTTAGAATCCTGAGGTTTAAGTCAGAATCTGAGATTAAAGTTAGAATTCTGACTTTGATTTCAGAATCCTGACCTCTATCTCAGAATTCTGACACAAAATCCTGAGATTATCGTCATAATCTGAGATTCAAGTCATAATCTGAGAATTCCAACTTTGATTTTAGAATCCTGACTTCTAGCTCTAATATGATGGAGACCTACTCTCTTAGGGTGCCTACACACATGGGGATATTTAAACCTTAACTACCTTTAAAAGCATGAAAGAGTTCAGACATGAGGACATTTCAGAAGTTTTTGACATCAGTCCACAAAAGACATACTCTTCTCAGCTTGATCAAATGCAAAAGACCACACTTGTGAGAAACAAATTCACAAGTGCGACTAAAACAATTGTGGATGTACACCACACATCATATTCACGTCATTTATCGTCAATTTCAAAATCTATTAGGCTTTAAGTATCTTTATGTACCCTTTGTGCTAGTCATTGGTAAAGCGGGGTACACACATTAGGATGATCGGGCTTTGTCCGATTTTCCCTCTTCCTGACCAAGGACGGCAAAAGCCAGATTATCTTCTGTTTTATAAGATTATCCTATAAGATTATCCTGTGGTCTGAGGCGTGTTAAGAGTGAATTTGTCCCAATAATCGGCTTTGAAATGGGTCAGGCTGACAATCGGAAATATTAAACTTGTTCAATACTTACAACCAAAAACCTTCATGTTTGTGGGTAAAGCCAACGAATCCCAAGTCCTGACTCTGTGAATTGTGACGTGAAACAGAATGTAACCAATCAAGAAGCGAGCTGACTGAGGAACAAGGAAGCAGGCGTAAATAAAAACAAGCATGGCCGACCTGAAACATAAAGTTCGGTGGACCTCAGAAACGGAGGACCAGCTCATGTGTTCACTCTGTCTCCAGGATTTTTTCCATGGTCTTTTCTTTTTTTAGTTCTGGATTTTTACGTCAAATATAGTCCCAAGACCACCATCATTCCCGCTTCTCATATGTCCTCTTCCATGTAGCGTGTTGTGTTTTCCAGTTGTTGCTATGTTACTTCTTCTTTGTTTTCGTTAGATCACGTTTGATCAGATTTCTGTCTTGGAGGACTAGATTATAGATCGGTGGTGGGACAGAATGGTTATGTGCGTGGTGTGCTGTGTTGAGATTATCGGAGCACATCACACACAGTACGATCAAAACTGTTCAGTGCCTGATTTTTTATCTTCATGTGTGAAGACAAATAAAAAAACCTCTTCAGATTTAGAAAATCCTTCTGCGTGTACCCCGTTTTAATAGTGTTTTGTTTTGTTGCTGTCCTCTGGTGTATTGTCCTCAGTAGGACACAGTGTGATATTAAAAGTAATGCGAAACACAACATTCAGGTCATTAGACAGTTGACCTGAGACTTGTTTTTATGACCTGAAGCTTCCAGTCAAAGCCTGATCATCTTGTTTGTCCTCTTTAAAGATATCAGTCCTGCATGGCTCTAACATCTCCATCTGTGCAGGGAGGTTAATTAGTCCTAACTTGTTAGACTGACTCGTGCCCTCTGCAGTTTTGTATCATTTTGCTTCACAACTCGACAGACATAACAAGGTAAAGACATTAATATTCATGATCCACCACAGCAGAGACAGAGCGAGCTTTCTGTCGGGCTCGGTGTCTCTTTCGGCGGGGACTTTCTAAATTGAGACGTTAATTTGGGTTCACAGAACAAAGGTACACAAACAGACACATTTACACACAAACACATTAGCGCATGCCAGTCAAAACTCCCCAGGATAACACCGCGCAGACAGCAGCCATCGGAGGACAGCGTTAATGACAGGCTAATGACTGTCATTTGGCAAACTTGGAGAATGGATAGTTTCGGGTTTGTTTCTGTTTTTACTGCATGTTCCTTTTAAAAATGTTCACATGAAATTCATCAAAACAAGACTTATTTAATATACACAAAGAGGTTATAGATCAACACATAAAAAATGAACATTCTGTTTCTTTGCTAAAAAACAGATTAAGCACTTTGTTTTATTCTACAGCTGGAGAGGGCTGTCGGTTCTCCTCAAATGACTGGTTACCAAACAAACACACTAATATTCAAAGATATCTGAACTCCAACCAGCCCAGATGCAACACAGGCATTGGATCATTTTACTATTTTAGTAGGTCTACTACATCAGTGAATGACAGAAATGCAGTCATCTATGAACTTCAGTTGACAAAACACTACTTACTAATAAAGTACAAAATAAGTAATAAAACCTATGGCGCTTTAATTATCACTCCAGCACTTCATAACTCATTGTGTTCAATTCCTGGGTTGGCACAGTGGCGCAGCAGGTAGTGCACGTGCCTCACAGCAATAGGGTCGCCGGTTCGATCCCCGGGTCTGTGTGAAGTTTGCATGTTCTTTCCGTGCATGTGTGGGTTCTCTCTGGGCACTCCAGCTTCCTCCCACAGACCAAAAACATGCTCATTAGTTTGACTGGTGACTCCAAATTGTCCTGAGTGTGAGTGTGACTGTTTGTCTGTCTCTCTATGTGGCCCTGTGATCGGCTGGCAACTGGTTCAGGGTGTACCCCGCCTCTCGCTCAATGACAGCTGGGACCTCGACCTTGACCTCGGAAGGGATAAGTAGTATAGAAAATGAATGAATGAATAATTCCCATGGTTACATTTTGGACTGTATGTCTTTTAGTTTGTCTACGGTCTATGTATGTTGCAGTCTTTTAATATGCTCTGTGGGTTTTATTCCTATTATTGATGTTCGTGTTTTATCTGTTGACACCAACCTGCCAACTGGGGATGGAAATTAGTAATTAGTAAATGTCCATTAATACATACTGTCCCATTTTTAAAGAACATCAATAAATCTTAAAGTTTTGGATCCCACAGAGTCACTTTCCCACAGGTATAACATACCATAAAAATAGCAACAGGTGAACATCACTCACCATCTCTACAGCAGAGCATCACTGGACTCAACATCATGGACTGATTCATAAAGTCATTTAGTTCCCAGAATTTAGCCCAGCTCATTCAAGCAGGAGAACTGATCATTTTTAAAGCTGCTCTCTACTTTCAGCATCTCTGTGGGCACTTCTACAGGTGTCTCATTGTAATAAGTTATCATACTATCTAGTGTCCTCTGTAAATGCTAAATGGACTTGAGCTTATGTAGCACTTTTCTAATCTTTGACTACACAGAGCAGCTTTACACCATAGGTCACATCTACACATTCACACCCATTCACTCTTAGAGTTGGAGTTTCTCGGACAGTTTTCCATCAGGATCAACCAACACATTCACGCCCTTTCATGCCCATTTACACACCACTGATGCAGAAGCAAAAGCAACTTGAGTTTAAGTGTAGTACCCAAGGACACATCGACATGTGAAAGCCAGAGCTGGGCTCAAACCTGCAACCTTCCGATTACCGACCAAGCGCACTATCAGACAATGGCGATGAGTTTTTAGTGTCTTTGGTTTGTTTCCTTTGTGCTGAAATTCTTGTGCTTTGTCTGTTCTTATTTTTTGTCAAATCACTTTGTAAACCTTTGTTTGAGAAACTTTGCCGAGTCACTTTCAGATAGGGCCTAAAGTGATATCTTTTCATGGGGCGCAGAATGTCTGGCAGTGCCCCTGGTTATTATCGCTCTGTGGGTTGCTTTGCCTGCTGGTTTTCTTCCCATAAAGCACAGCGTGACTCGTGGTCAAAGCAACTCTGGCAGTGACGTAATGACGTCAGGCCAGCTCTGGGGCCTCATTTATAAAGCTTGCTAAACACAGAACAGGGCTCAAAAATGGTGTACGCCACTTCCCACACAAAAGTTGTGATTTATAAAAAACAAACTTGGTGGGAGAATGTGCGCACCGGTATGTCAACTTTGATGCTGACGCACGAACATTTTGGAGACGGGAGAAACTGGCGGCACAGATGGTGAGGTGGTGAAGTGAAGCCAGATTCATCTCATACATTTAATGTCATCACATATCAGACTGATACACCTGCGTAATCATAAACACCCGAGGCGGCAGTGTTATAGACGTGTTCCTTTAGAGAGCCATTAGGCCTAGTGCTGTATGCAATGTTCATTCATCATGCTTCAGCTTCAAATGATAAAGAGCGGTGGACAGCACTGATTGATTGGTATTAGTTGTGACAAGGTGTGTAACAGTCTAATTGCTGAGTAAGCATAGACACTTGTGCATAATGCTGCACAGTAGAGGCTCTGGCACTGATGGAGGATCGCAAAGATGGTGGATCAGGATGGAGAGAGTCTTTAGGGACCACGAAGACTTCCTGGCCCATGATGATGACTGGCTAGTAAGCTGATTTAGATTCCCCAGAGCAGTGCTCTTGGGTCTATGTGCTGAACTGGGCCCAGCGTTAGACTAAACCACTCGCCAGAACCTCGCCATCACGGTGCGTATACTGGTGCAGACCACTCTGGGGTTTCTGGTAACCGGCTCCTTCATTGGGAATTAGCCAACAGGTAAATGTTTGATATATAATGTTACATATTCTGTCTGAAGCCCATTTTGTGTATGATATAATACAGTTAAATTCGTTCCTTAGGTCTGGGATATTGCAGCCATCCCTCAGCCGTTTTGGATGGCATGATAAACATGACCATTCGATACATCAGGGTTCCTCACACTGTCGGTTAACAGGCCAACATTAAAAGGCAATTTGCAACAATGTCCGGTTTCCCAAATGTAATCGGCGCAATTGACTGCACTCACATTGTTATATGAGCTCTGGGTGAAGATGAATCTGTCAATGTGAACTGAAAAAAATGTGCACACAATCAATGTGCAAATTATTTGTACCTCAAACATGGTGTCGCGGTGGCCTGGGTCACACATTCATCCTGATGCATAGCAGTGTAGGGACAGACTGCAGGCAGGCGATGCAAAAACATTCATGAGGTACTTTGCATTGACCATTCATGGTCACATGTGGGTGTGTGGAGGGCGGGATGTGAGGTAAACCCACCTGCGCAACCTTCCCAGGTAGACTGGGATTAATGAAGGGAAAAGTGCTTGTAAGTGTGTGCACGTACGGTTTAATAAATCTGATTATTTTTTTCACCTTTTGGGCGCACGTTCACTTTGAGTAGAGATCCTATGCAATGTTTTATAAATGAGGCCTTTTGAGCGACTCAGCCTGGACTCTGCTTTTTGAAAATACTGCTGTGTAAACATGAAATGATCCAAAGTAAATATGCAATTTTATAGCTTCTTGTTCTCAAATAAATCAGCAAAACTAAGCAACTGAGCTATAGGTGTGAAAACCACCTTAAGGCAAGAAATGGATTTAACTTCCAGAATGTAGCAACATTGACTTTTCTTCTAAGTTATTCAGGAAACTTCACATCATTTGGCTCTCAGAAGAAAATCAGACAGTTACACTCTCACACACACATTCTGGTCTGAAGGAAACTCATCAGCAGTGCCGGGTCGGACCAGCTGACTTCTATACATCACCATGGCGACACAGACGGCTGTGAGACTCAGGGGAGCAAAAACAGGGGATGAAAGGATTGAGAGGAGGCGGGAGGAGAAAGGAAACAGAGGAGCAAAAACAAAAGAGGGAGCTGCTTGTGATACTGACACACAAACACACACGAAACACACAAAACGCACAGCCGACCCGTGTTCAGAAACCTGCTGTGCTAATTACTGGGTCTGCTGGTCTCTGAAGGCTGCTGCTCACCCTGGGTGACCCCTTACCTATTCACACACACACACACACACACACAGGTGTTGCTCAGCCCTCTCTTCAGGAGCTATTGTGTTATTTCAGCGACGGCGAGCTCTGTGGGCGATGCTAAGCTGACAATAATGTGTATCAGCAGCAGCCAGCGTGAGAGCGGAGTACACGGCATCAACAGTCTGCAGCAGAAGGAAGCACACAGGGTGGAGTTTACTGTAATATCTGAGAAATTTACATCCCCATGTTTTTTTTTTTTTGCTAGTTGACTTCAGTAATAATGTTGGTTCTCTGCTTGTGGCTTGACTGTTAGTTTTGTTGACTAATTATTTTTGTCATAGTTTTTTTCAACAACCTTTTTTCCCCTGACGAAAACTTAGACAGTAACGAATAAAAACAAGTGCACATGGACAAAAACTAAAACTAAATTGACTGACATTTTCATCAAAAAAAAAAAAAAAAAATAGATGAAAATGTTTGACAGACTTAATCCAATCAGACCCTATTTGGTCATGTACAAAGTAGGGACAAGTTAGGAATATATCCAAGCACAGCTACTTTGGTTGTGTGGAAAGGTTGGATGAGTTAAAAGGGACATCCAATCACAACTGCCTTAGCTTTGTGGTGGTGGGATAAGTTGTGGAGCGATCCAATCAGAGCTAACAAGTTAAATTTGTTTCTGTTCATTTATACATTCAAACTTTACTAGCATTCAATAAAGGGTTATTCGATATTTCATTTTATGCAAGTGTAAAAAATGACTTCAGAAATTCAAGGAAACATAAAAAATGCCTTACCCTTTACACTTCATATTTTAGTCGACTAAATTTGCAGTAGATTTAATCGACTAAAATGTTGTTTAGTTTAGTTTAGTTTAATTTATTGGTTTATAACAGGACAGCGTGCAGTGACATAAATAATTCCAGAGAAATAAAAATATGGCTGCACCAGATTTAGCAGAGGAGCTAATTTCTATCTGTAAAGAGAGAGACATCATAAATAGACACAATTCTGTACAAATTTAAAACAGACATCATAAATAAAATTCAGCACAATTAAAAATACACAAGCAAGATACCTTGGTTGTAAAATCGTCCAAAAAAAAGTAACAAGAACAGTGATATGATTAAATTATAATGTGCAATACAAGGTGTGGTTGTAGCAGGTGCCTGTCACCTCAGAAACGGGAGGTGCACACTGCACAGGCCTAACACCTACATTCAGACAACTGGTTATCGTAACAATATGTGTATATAACAAACCTAGTGAAAGAGTGGAGGATGGGGATGGGACTACCCATGAGGGTACCAGAAATGTGAAATTTCATCAACTAAAACTAGACAAAAATTAAAATAATTTAGATGACTAAAATTATGACTAAAACTAAAAGATATTTCAGGCAAAAGACCATAACTAAAACTAATTAAAAAATGCTGTCAAATTAAATTTTGGCACTGGGTTCAATTTTCTGACAATTTTGATACACGGAAAAATGTACTGTTGTAGCTCAAAATGACGACACAATGTAAGAATCAGACTTTCAGGGGTGATTACTCCCAACAAAAGTTGCTTGATGTAGTTTGTTTAAGACTCTCAATGCCCCATTTTAGCGAGTTTTTCAGGTTCCCTCACTTTATCACATCACATACAAACCACTTAACTGCCACCCTTTTCCATGTTTACCTCCACTCTTTTACTGGAGTATATTTAAAGGGATATGCCACCATTTCTCGTTTTCATGTCTTGCCTCACTCCTGAGTCCATGACAAGCAGATAGACACCATTCTTTCAACCATGCGTGCAGTAACAAGGAAGAGACGGGCAAAGCTCACTCACCACTAACTAGCTTAGCTCAAACACTGAGAGTCAGTGGGAAGTGTTAGCCTGCCACTGTCTACAGTCACTCATTTTTTACTGTGTTATGTTATGTTATGTATTTTAGACTAAGATTAGCACTTTTTTCTTATTATTATTATGCTTTCTAGCTCACCTGTTTACTGGCGCGCAGGTGCACTTTGGTTCAGTTGCGTACGTATGTCTTTCAAAAAATACATAAAGTGCCTGTCAATCTATTAGTCCATTTTATCCTTAATAATATAGTCATTAATCTTGATAGCCCAACTCATACAAATGTTGCACAGGGGATTTTGTGTTTTTGTAAAATTTAGTCGTAATATAGATGTGAAGGTGAATAAACTACAACAACTATCAAAGAAGCAATACTGTAAACTAAAGGTGTGACTCTTGCTGTTGGTTACAATTCATTTCTAGGGTCAAGAGTTGATCCATAATCAACTTTTGATTCAAACTGATTTCCAATCAGAATCAGAATCAGAATCAGAACTGATGTTTATTGCCAAGTACATTTGCACATACAAGTAAGTAGACTTGATGAACTGGTGCAAAAACAGTTAACATACAATAAAAATGAAAATAAAAATGAGTCATAAGGAATAAAATAAAATAAAATAAAATAAAGCATAAAATTGGTAGAAAATAGTGCAAAATTGACTATCAAAAAATATACAAAATATATAATAAGCACAAAAAAGAACAAAAAAAACCAACAATACCTACAAAAGGCGCCATGAAGGAGCTGTACAGATGACAACTGAACTTTTTAATGGTATAAACATGATATAAATATAGATACAGTACAAGCTTTTTTAAGAAAAGGTATTTATTAATGTATCTGCTCCTGCCTGCAGTGCATTAAGATGCTGGATAATCCAAGAAAAGCAAATACAAAATGTCTGGCTGGGCCACTGCTGAAAATGTACTTCATATAAAATGAACATGTTTTAAAACATCGATTCATGTATGTATTTTTTATGAATACGATTTGATTCAAATGCAAATCCATTTTTGGACACTCTAATGTACACCCCAAACTGTCTGCACATGTGGCTCATATACTCAATCAAACGTGGGGAAGCGATCAGTCAAAGATATCGAAGTGTTCTCTAAGTGAGTGTACTTTAACACCAGAAAAGCTCATCGATCCTTTTACAAATTCTCAGAGAAACACTGAAAAAACATTCAGCCGATCTGCAGCTATCCATCCTTAATCTATACCATGAGGCCGCTGAGAGAACTATTGATGTCTCTATTGAAATATTGATCACTTCCTCTAAAGAAATGACCTAAATATTAAGGACAACACTCGGCAATAGTGTGAGCTGCACCACCGAGGGAGTGTGAAAGGTGAGAGGTGAAGATGGAGCAGGATGGTATTGATTCACCAGGTTGTAATGAGGTCAGTGATATTTAAACTAAGGTAGTTTTATTTTGTTTTCTGTCACCCATGACCCCGCTGTACCTCGAGGTGGAGGAGAGCAGAGAACAGGGATGACTCTACAACAATCTGCAGTGAAAGCAGCCAGACAGACGGATATGATGTCCATGTTTTGACACCAAGCCATTACAGTTTTGGCTGATATTTCAAGAAAATTTTGAGGGCTGGTATTTTCCCCAAGCTGAGAAGATGGCCTCTCTCAGTCCTTGCCTTTGTAAATGTTAAAACTCAGCTGTGATGTCCTTGAAACAGTCATCAAATCAAATGACAGCCTTTTCTTTTAGTAAGTCATCTTATATAAATTTCCAATTAATTCCATTCGATTGCGAACATGTTTTAGCCCTGCAGCATGAAAGCCGCTCTTATTCAATCAACAGTGCAGCACGACCACATTTTGTGTCAATGGCACCAATTACATGGCTGGCAGCCTCCAGTGCTTTCTGCTGCAAAGCTTTTTTCAATCTCAGCCAGGAGGCTGCTGTTTGTGTGTCAGGTAAAACAAGAGGTTAATGCCTGAATGTTGTGAAAAGCCAGGGGGGTGAACAGACATTTTTGGACGACTAAATGTGAGCATAACTTAAAAATGTCAATATATATAAACTAAACTTGGCTTCATATTTCAATCAGTGAATCACCGCTCATTATTTCATTACAAGCAAAAGAGTGTGAAAGAGTTTGTCCGTGATTTTTATGGCCCTATTCCTCTATAAAACTCATCAGATGGAGTTGCATCACCAAAGTATTTATGAAAACTAGAAGGTCACACATGATTAAAAATACACTTTCATTGAGTTTCAAACTAATATTCATAGTCAGTTTTGTTACTGGCTGCTATTTCGTTTCTCTGACCCTGGATTTCCACATCAAGTAAACGCGGTTTTGCTCTGACCGAAAGGCTGGGGACATCACCCACTGGAAGCACCATGCCGCGTCGCGCCATGCCAAGCAGGCCTGTGCAGCTGGAAGGGGAGGGGCACAAGATCCCCGGAGAGCCACAAGCTCTCGAGTGAATTGCGCTATCACAC
Organism: Cetoscarus ocellatus; assembly: GCA_037902135.1. Lineage (NCBI taxonomy): Eukaryota > Metazoa > Chordata > Actinopteri > Labriformes > Labridae > Cetoscarus > Cetoscarus ocellatus. The sequence goes on along the minus strand of JBAMNC010001280.1, from coordinate 1,277,952 downwards.
GATAACAAAACATGTTATAAACTGCGAAAAGAAATAAACAACACATCACTTCGCTTCTATAAGGTCACTTTGCTGGTCCCAACCATATAGCTCCGTGATTTACTTCTATCTGCCTCTCCACGACTAACTTTTCTTCTTCCATAGCGTCGTGTTGACGCTATGGACGTGTTAACTATTGAGGAAATTTACGCTTGGGAGTCTGTGCATTGTGGTTCATTTTGAAAGTACTGGATTACTCCACACCTTCGACTTCCTTTTCTGGTGATTTCTGAACAACTGGAAAATGACAAGGTTTACTCTGCAAAAATTCAAATCTAAGGAAGTTTATTCATCCAATTTCAATTCTGAAAAGACTTACTGTAAGCCAAAATTGCCTAAAATGTCCGGCTACACATCTTATTTCAGTATTTAAAATAAAAAATAAACCATGGATTGCTTGTTGAGCTCAAATATCTGCCAATGTGCCAAGTCTCTGCATTGGCTTCCTGTATATTTAAGAATAGATTTTGAGGTTCTTTCATTGGTGTTTAAATCTCTGAATGGTCTTGGTCCCTCTTATTTATCTGATTTGCTTTTACCATATAAGCCTAGTAGAGCCCTCAGGTCTTCAGGTAGTGGTCTTTTAACAGTTCCCAAAGTTCGATCTAAAACATACGGTGAAGGATCGTTTCAACATTACGGCCCCCGTCTGTGGAACAGTCTACCTGAGGACTTGAGAGCAGCACCTACTGTTCATATTTTTAAAGGCAGACTCAAGACCTACCTTTTTAATCTGGTTTATAGCTAAATTTTGTTTTACTCTTTTTATCTCCGTCATATGGGTTTTACTCCATTTTAGCTTCAGAGTTACTATTTTATGTTTTACCACTTTTTATTTATCTATTGTTTGGTTTTCAAACCGTTTTATCTTAATTAACTTTTAGCATTTTATTACCTTTGTTATATCTTATCATGGTTTTATTCATTTATTTAGTTTAGTCTTAGCTCCTGTGTTTCCTCATTTTCAATTCAAGATGGCGTTTCCTCAGTCCTCTGTGGCTTTTTGAAGAGTCCTGGCTTAGAGTCCTTGTGTGTGTGTGTGTGTGTGTGTGTGTGTGTGTGCTTGGGTACGTGTGTGTGTGTGTGTGAGTGGCTGTCTGTGCTAAATGTGGGCTGTGGGGGTGGTTGGGGTTTTCTATTTTATCCTGTCTCCTCTGACTCTTATCTGCTTGTTTATTTTAATGCTCAGCACTTTGTGCTACATTTTATGTATGAAAAGTGCTTTGTGAATAAAGTTTGATTGATTGATTGATTGATGTCTTGGAAGTACGATGTGCTACCTTAAGTAGTTTCTATGCCTGATTTTTAAGACCCTCAAGGAGTAACATTTTACTCGCTTCATTGGCAGATATTTTTTTGATGATAAGTTATTTAGTGCTTCATTTTTGTTTTTAATTCATTGTAAGAAGTATCCATCTGAACTTGACAAATGAGTATGAAATTTTAGTCAGGATTGTGGATATTTTTATTGGCTGGTAATTGGCTGGAACTCGGCAGGCATTTAGCTGGAAGGAGAAAACTGAAGCGGCTGCATCTGTATCTATCTGACATCAGTTTTCCTGTTTGCCTATCCTTCGACCTATCTGACTCTACATTGTTCACTTTCCTGTGATCACTTGATAGCAAAACAGTCTGTGACTGTTTCTGATTGTTTCTCTAACTTAAAACGTTGACCTACCAAAATGATTTTTTCTCTTTACCTGGGTTAAAAATGATTCTCATTGGAACAATCCTATAGATAATCCTGTGGCTGTTTCTCTGATTCATCCACATGATCAAGGAGTTCAGCAAACTTTGTGGACACTGTTTCAGCCATACTTCCCAAAGGTCAATGTCAAAAGCATTTACTTAATCATTTTACACTTTGTGCTGACAGTAAATGAACCTGAGACTATTGTGAACATTTTCACTTCATCCAAACATTTCAGCCTGTCTTATTTGGACTGGTTTGACCATCTGCCAATGAAATAGGCACAGTAAGGGAGAAACCAAAGCTTCAGTTATGAGAGGAAAACTTGTAGTCGCTGATGCCAAAGAAATAAATCAAACAGATTCCTTGACAAACTCAGCCAACTCTAAACTAAATCCGAGTAATGCCAAATGTTAAATGCAAGGGTCAGAAAGTTTCCATTAAATTAAATTTGATGACTGAAATGCCAAATCAAACACCATGACCTTCACATAAGTGAGTCAAAAGATGAGACAGCAGCCCAGTCCCCTCACTCACACCCATGGAAAGCAACAAATTAAACTAAAAGGCACTTTTGCTCTGTGCCATTGCCCCCTGAAATGTTATTAAGCCATCTCATTTGTCTTCTCCATTTTTCTGCACAGGCCTGAATCACTTCAAACAGTGAGGCTTTAAGTTGTATCAGAATGGGTAACAGTGGAAAGGTGGGCCATTAAAATAAATTCAATCTTCTGCTGAGGAACGAGAAGTCTTTTCAGTGAAATAGGATTAGCCAGTGTGAGAGTTAAAGAAGGAGTCGAACCGGCAGAACATTTTGTTTGAACGTGTTCATTCGCACCAAGAATGTCTCCAATTTGGAACGGGACTGCAGCCTGTAATTCAGAGTTTCTCTGTAAAACCAGGTTATTCCTCCACCATAATCTGAAAGTCCTCTGAAGAGTGCTTCATGTTAAGATATAACGTCTCAAGAAGCACAGTAAAACTTTTTAAGAGTGAACGAAAGATTTGTTAAGTATGTTAAAGCCAATTATAACTTTTATATGTGTTCGAAGTTCAAGGTTGGTGAGCAGTATTGCAGAATGTATTGCAATTATACACTTGAAAAAAGCTTAAGGCACAAGTAAATGTCATGTATTCATGAGATTGAAAGGTCAGTTTAAGGTTAATACAATAATGAATGTGTGCACGCCCTGAATGAATTACACAATTACTGCAACCCAGAATATATTGATCTTTCAAAGCAGGTGTTCTAACCTTTCATTTAGTTAATAACACTTTAATTCCAGTGATTTTGGCTGAGTAATGATCAGGGAGTGATTACAGCTAAACAGGTTTCTGCTGCAGATTGATGACATTAATGCCTTAATAACAAGCTTTTTATCATAAATGACAAACTGTGGCTACTGATACTTAAAGAAGCAAATGAAGCAGCCAGAAGGAAACAGAGGGATGGTGGGAAACGTTTGTTTTGCTTGCCAGTGTTAATTTTGACAGCACTTTTTAATATAGTTTTAGTTATAGTCTTTTGCTGAAAGTAACTTTTAGTTTTAGTCATAATTTAGTCATCTAAAGTGTTTTAATTTAACTCCACTTTTGGTTGATGAAATTTCACAACATTTTAGTCGATGAAATCTACTGTACATTGAATTCTAGTAAAGTTTGAATCTATAAATTAACAGAAACAAATTTAACTTCTGTGTGTGATATGCAATCACCGGGGAGAAAAGGTTGTTGATGAAAACTATGAAATTAGTCAACAACATTAACACTGTTGCTTTCAGGGATAATGTAATGTGAGATTCTAAAACCTTATTGTTTAACTTATTAAAAACATGCATTCCTGCATTATCTACGCTGCTTTTCCCTTGTGGAGTTGTGGGATCTGAAACCTGCCCCAGGTGGCACTGGGGAAGAACCGAAGTACACCCTGGACCAGCTACCAGCCAATCACAGTGCCACATCCAGAGGACAGACAACCATTTACACACTCATGCATACTTGAGGGCTATTTGGAGTCAACAATTACCTATAAGGGAGGGCGTACTGTAAAATGATTAACTTTCTGAATGTACACTTGTACTAATTTGTTTTAAATGTGTTATGGACGCCAGGAAAAGTAGCTGCGGTCAAGTGCCAAAGCTAAAGGGGATCCTAATAAACAATAAACAGCATTAATAAACAATAAAAGACCATGTTTTTAGTCAGTGGAGCACCCAGAAAGAACCCACACATGCAAGGGGAGAGCATGCAAACTCCACACAAAAATGTCCTGACAAACATGGGATCCAAACAAGTAACCTTGTTACTGTAAGGCACGCACACTACCCACTGTGCCACCATGCCGCCCTTAAAAAAAAGAAAAGCTGGGTGAAATGAAATGGCTGATGATCAGATCAAGTGCTAATCTTAGTCTAAAAATAGGTAATGAACATAACACGGTAAAACATAATGAGTCACAACAAGCACACAGGACTGTTCAGAGTTGCTGAAGAGTTTATTTAATGAGTGTAGGCAGAGGCAGGCTAATGCTACCCATTGACTCCAAGTGTTTGAGCTAAGCTAATTAGCTATGGATGAGCTCTGCCCGTGTCTTCCTTGTTACTGCACACACAATCCAAAGAATGGTGTCTATCTGCTTTTCATGGACTCAGGAGTGAGGCAAGACATGAAAAGAAAAAAAATGATGGCATATCCCTTTAATAAGTTATCGTAATTTTGATCAAAACATGAACACTTTTTTGGATTTAAGTCTATTCATATTGTATTTTGGCCAACCCTCTGCACTTTGTTTTCATTTCACTCTCACATAAAGTCATGGTTGAAACTTTTATCATGCTGTTTAATAACTGAAAAGGACTCAACTGAAAAAAAAAAAAAAAAAACTAAAAGCTGAAGTAAGTTGAATAACAAAAATCACAAACTACATATCAAACTAAAAAAAATTGCTTTTTCACAGTAAAGAGATCGAGTAAAAACACAAACACTGTGTCCTTGTGTATTTTACACTCACACGGACTCACAAACAGGGATGTGTTGTGTCTGCCTTTGTTGGCTGCTGTCACTTTCTATCTTTTGCAACACACACATTCACACATTCTGCACACACTGCCACATATGAATGCTCCTATTCTGTCGCTCCCTCATGCATAAGTGAACACAAAGGCATGAAAAATAGCTTTTGGTGCACAATCACGGTCATGTTTATTCTTCTGTGTGCAAACTGCCTTTCTCATGATCAGCAGATTTCCTTGTAGATTATTTTCACTGTTTGTGTCGTGCTGCTCCTGCAATGTGAGAGAAAGGCGAGGGAAAATGGGATAGAAGATGGGAAAGAAACCGAAACAGGCTGAAAACCAAGATATACTCTAACATACCGATAAGACAAACAGATCGTCAGAGCAGAAATGCTTTTAAAGAGTTAATTCTGCTTTGACTAAACTACTGAGTGTGTTGGTGATAATTTCAGGCTGTGAGGGAGATCAGCACTTTCATTTTTCTCTGTTAGTCATGTTGAAATAACACCAATAATAGCACAAGATCATCAGGAAATGCTCCACCGGGAAAAAAGATAAACAGATGTGAAGATGTTAAAGAGGACGGAGTGTTAAATGTATGCAGTGTTTTAAAAAAAACACTCAACATTTCAATTAGAAATAGAATTAATAAAAGGGAAGAAGGAGCAGACAGGAGGAGAGGACAAGCCCTGGTGTGCAGCCTCTTCACAGGTCTGACAGGTAGGTACAGTGACATTAGCATAGTGATTAACAGGCACATTAGCATAATGATTAATACTGGCATTAGCATAGGAACAGCAGCTGGGAGAGGATGGGAGACAGCCAGAGAAGAAGACTGAAGAGGCATGAAAAATAAATGATACTGAGCTGTGAGAATCTGGAGGGGACAGTCAAATATAAGCAAAAAAGCAACACAGAATAAAGAAGTGGATGTATGTTTTCAGTCGTGTCTCTTTACAGCAACACTGTGCCTTCCAACATGTCTTCGTGAATAACTCTTCCTCTCATTCACGCTTCATGAGCACTTAAGAGAGCAGGATGTCCGTGAGAAGAAGGTGAGCTGTCAGTGTAACTCCCACCAGGCATCAGGTACAGTCTGGTTCTATAGGCAGAGACACTGACTGACATACTGTCACAAAGCTGAACTATGACTGAAGGGATGGTACTGAATTGTTTATGTTGAGAGCTGCTGGGATAAAAAATATGGTTTGCCATTTTTGAGGACCTGAGCTGATAAAACTGTAAAAATTTCGTCGTTGTTGATTTTGTGCTGTATATGTATGAATTAGGGGTGCAAGAAAATATAAATACAGTAATATAGAAGGAGACTGCAATACTGTATCAATATTTGTATGCAATATTGCATAATCGTATTATCCAGTAATATATCTATCTCTCTCTCTCTCTCTCTCTCTCTATATATATATATATATATATATATTTAGTCCAGGGTGTACTAAATTGGACTTGTTTCGTATTTAATGCAGCCATCATAGGCTAGTCATAAGTAGGCTGTAGTGATATGTAGTCATTATATTTATTGCTATTTTTCATTCACTGGGGCAGACAGTAAAGTTAACACATGTGGCAGGAACCAAAATCAGAAACTGTCTTTTCTTTTTTTTTTTGCCATATATTTTTATTCATTTATAAATTTAGTATTATTTACAGAAGAGATTGCATAAATCCTTCCCCATCCCCTCAACTCCCCTCATATAGCAACAGGAAGGGTACAATTAAACAAAGAAAAATAAATAAATAAGTAAATAAATACACATCTACATGAGCATCTGCATGTACATTATATGCACCCATACACACATATACACGTGCAGGTACATCAAATTCCAGAGAAACTGAATTTTCATGCATATAATATTGTCGGCTCCAAATTTCTATGAAATCTTTAAAAAATAGTTTTTTTAGTGGAAAAAAAGTGATTCATCACCTTTTTATAGCACCTCCATATTGTCACCCCCATCAGAATATGCATCTTATCTCAAGATTCTTATCAACACACACCTCTAGTATTACTATTGTTGACATTTGAAAATATAACCCTGCATCTTGTGGGTATGTAAAATTTTGTATTTTTATGCAAAGTGAATTTCCTTAAGCAACAATGAAAGATGTATGAAAAGGATCTTCTTTCAAACAGTTCAAGCTAAAGCTTGCTCAGCGTCTTTTTCTATTTGTGTGGTAATCATACAAGGTATGGTTTTTAATTACTGAGACTAATTATGAGGATGAAGCCACATGGCTCAGTCACACTGAGTGTTATATATTAAAGGTTGAATATTCATGCAAGGCTGCTGTGAGTTTAAAATTAGTGATGTTCTTAGTTCACGGCAGCTACTGAATGAAGTGTACACGTTTTGGCTAAGGCGTCAGAAATGATTAGCTTAAAAGTTGAGGAACACATAAACAAAACAGCAGCTGATTTTTTTCACACATTAATGAGGTGTATATGGAACACTGTATGTCACGTGCACAAGTGTTTTAATGGCACAAAAGATTACATGAAGGTAGAGAGAACATCCAAGACAATGAACATCCTGGGTGCTCATGCACATTAAAAACTTCTGACCACATTCAACAAACTGAACAAATGATTTAAAATCATTGACAACTCAGTAAAAGAATGAGAGCAGAATCAGTCTCCATTGATACAGTGACAGTTCAGCAAAACTAAGAATTTGAACATGACTACAGCGTGTGTCAACGTTGTACCAAAACACAGAAATCAGATCTTCTGAAAACTGGAGTTCCTTCAGTTTGTTCCAAAATGTCACCACAAATTTGCTCGAGGTTGTCCTTTACATCCAGAGTCAAAAGTTTTGGGACAACTTTGGGATAATTTCCTGATACTTTTGCAAAAACATGTGCACTTCAGTCAGTAGCTACGGTGAACTAAAGACGTCACTTGTAAACTTAAAGCAGTTTTACATGAAAACTCAACCTTTTTAAATTTAATAATAATTTAATTCAGATGAATAAGAGAGAATAATGTTTGTTTTTTCCTCAGTATAGTTTAGCCCCATAATAAACATGACAAAACTGGCGAATACATATGAGCACCAAATTAAACACAACATCCATCCACTATCTATACCACTTATCCCTTACAGGTTTGTGGGGGGCTGGAGCCTATCCCAGCTGATATTGGGCGAGAGGCGGGGTACACCCTGAACCAGCCACCAGCCAATCGTAGGGCCACATAGAGAGACAGACAGCCATTCAAACTCTCCCCTGAGGGCAAGTTGGAGTCACCAATCAACCTATTGAAATGTTTTTGGTCTGTGGGAGGAAGCCGGAGTGCCCAGAGAGAACCCATACATGCACAGGGCGAACATGCAGACTCCACACAGAGAGACCCTGATTGGCACAGGATTGGAACCGGCAACTTTCTCACTGTGAGGCATGTGTGCTACCAGAAACAAACAAAGAGGTAGAGGCTGCATACAACTAGAGACACCTTAAGGGCTTCAAATCATGTCAACCATGGTCCTAACAACACATCACATAAAGTCCTGAACAAGTGAAAATGGGTGAATAACTAACTATCCAGACCACAAGTTATTTTTTGAACAAGGCTGAAATTATGTGAATTTCTGCTGTAAAAAAAGGCTTTTTAACATGAACATAAAGTGGAAACTCAAGTACTTTTGTAATGCCTTCACTTTTCAGAACCAGAGGATTCTGTGAGCACATTACCAGAACACTTCTCTTACAATACAATATGGGGAAATTGTCAAATTATGAGTGATGGATAATTCTGCCTTTCTGGATGAAAAGAAATAAGAAATGTAATGCAGCAGTTTGAATATTCCTCCTGACCTTGCAGGTATTTGGTTAAAGTGACTTTGACCACCAAGATTTAACAAGACAAGAATCCTTGAGTCCAAAGGAAATATGAATAAAATATATCCCCCGCTTCTTTCCCTGAGAAACAGCTTTCACAAGTGTGTGATCAGAATAACGGCAAGAAAAAAAAATATTTCAAAGATTTTATTGTTCGAAAAATAAACTAGACTTCTCAGCTTTAAGGAGAAATATCAACATTACCAGGTAAAATATCTGCCTGGTTATTATTCAAATCTGAGTCATGATGAAGCCTTTATTAAGGCCGAACAGGCAAAACAATAAGACCAGACAGGCGGTAACATCATCATTATGGCTCCTGTTAGTGGGTGGGATATATTGGGCAGCATGATGTGAATGCTGGTTCTGATAGAAGGTGTCAGAATACACAGGGCATCACATTTTGTTTAATATTGGGCTGTAGACCAGTGAGGATGGCTGGTGGTCATAATATCATGTCTTAATTCAGTATGTGCATAGGTTTATTTTAAGAGACAACTCTGATTCCTTCCTTTCAACCACCAAAGTCTAATCTGTGGATTATTGGGTCCAAGAGGATTTTATAATCTGCTTTGTCGGTACTTCCTCAAAAGCTACACAAAAGGCAGAAAAACTTTAAAGATGATGTAGCCATTCAAGAATTCATTTCCCTGTGGCAAACTCTAAGGTGAAAAATTAAGCTCGTGCAGAAGTGCCAAAAGCTGTTGTTCAGGAGCCCTGAGGTTACAGGATTGTGTGCACGGAATTGATGTTTTTTTATGGCTCAAATATGCATAAATACAGCCTGGTCCAAAAATGTCTTAAAGGGATGCGCCTACTTTGTTTTTTCTTTTCATGCCTTGCCTCAGTCCGTGCTTTGCTTTGTTGGCCTACTTACAAGAACTTCCACTGTGGTTTGTGCATGCTCCCTGCAGTTTAGTTTTGTATGTATTTGTTTAATAATTACATAAAGTGCTAATCTTAGTCTAAAAATAGATAACATAACATAATGTGATAAAAAAAAAAACAAGTCAGAACAAGCACACAGGATCGTTTAGAGTTGCTGAAGAGTTTATCCGATGACTGTAGGCAGAGGCAAGCTAACACTTCCCATTAACTCCCAGTGTTTGAGTGAAGCTAATTAGCGTAGGACAATCTTTGCCCGTCGCTTCCTTTTTCCTGCACGCACAGTCAAATGAATGGAGTCTATCTGCTTGATAGAGTGAGGCAAGACACGAAAACAAACAAAAACATTCGGCGTATCCCTTTAAGCCTAAATGTATAATACAACTATATGCTCTCCCTGTACGGGGCAGATTTTTGTTCCATCTTGCCCTTTATTGAGGATTTCTGTTTTTAGAAATTAGGGGCATGTTGACATAGCTACACATTCACACACTTTTGGTCAGGCGGCCTTAAGTCCCACCTAATTCGACCTGTTCCTGATTGAACCAAATAACTGATGTCACATGACTTCCTCCAATTCTTTGTACAGTCTGTTAACTACACGGGTGAAGCTTGGATTTCTTAAATTCTTTCACTTCTTCATTATGGTTTCATGTGTGAACACAGAAATCATAAGTATTTATTTTCTTTATTCTGCATTTTCACACATCTTTAATTCTTTAATTGTTTATATTCTATCACTAACCTTAAAGAAATGTATCTAAACAAATGAACAGAAATAAATTATAACAAATTAAAGACTCAAAAAGATGATGTATGTCCAGAATTGCAATTTAAAGTCATAACAAAAGAAAAATGTCCACATAAATCCTACCTCTAATATGGCAAATAGTCAGAACATACAATTTGGACTGGCACCTGGGGTGGCCCATTAAAAGTCAAGGCCCTTATTAGGTCACGCCCCTGCCCAGACGAGCCAACCCCCCATCTAACCCCAACACCTTGGGGGTCACGTCCCACTATCTGACAAACTCCAGTGTCGAAGAATGTCTGAGTATTTGTTTAATAAAAGTGTAAGTTTATATTCACACTCACATATCATCAATCACAATAACATCTGAATAACAGCCTCATCAGTCTCCCCATCAGACCTCAGCCTCAATAAAGAATAAAATAATCCTTCACTTAGGATTGTTATGATTGGCAGGAGCCCAGCAAGAAATCAATTTTGTACCACTGAGGCTTGATGAAAATTAAACCACCAGTAAACATGTCATCTCCCCTGACTGATGAGCTCCACCTGAATCAATTTTTGTAACTCATACAATATTTTTGGGACAACAGATGTAGTTCCCCCCGTGGACTTTGAAGAGCAATTTTAAATGCCAGATTACAGGAGGAAGGATGTTTCACTCCTGAAAGTTTCAGTGAGGTGTAATAAGAATAATAATATTCCTATTGCACCCCAACCACAGGCAATAAAAGGCTCTAGCTTGAGGCTAGCTGAAATTGAAAGAAGTAATGACAAGTATATTTGCTGAATCAAATCCATGGGGAAAGTTTACAGGGTCCGAATCCACGTCTGTAAGCATGAAGACAAACTGGCAATCACAAAACCACTGTGTGGATAAATGCTACGATTTATGGCAGCAAGATGTAATACTTCGCGTGTCCATGTGTTGTCATAAAAAGATAAAACCTGTCTGTTAACAGCCCTTTTCCATTACAAAGACAAGGCGCTACAAAGCTGTAAACAGGCCTGTTACATGGCAAGAGTAAACTTTAAGATGAACATTAACCAACCAACTAAGAACCTAACAAACAAACAAACAAAAAGATAAATACAAACAACTGAATTTCACCCACATCAGCATTGTGCAACTTATTTACTAAAGCATCCTCACTTTCACTAACTTAAGGTATATTGTAACTGATAATAATGATATGTTTGAAATACTGTTTACCAGGAGGTCATGAGACCGTGATGCTTTACAGGACACCTGTCGGTTTGGGAGGCTCTAAGTCATAACAACTAAAATTATGAATTCCAGGTTTGACATAGAGACTGAGTCAGTCTGTGACCCCCTATACAATGACACTGAGCTGTCGGCTTTATGAACTAAACTGTTTGTATTGTGCATGTTACAGTGACGAAGCTGCTCTGTTAAATCTGTGTGCTTCAGGTGGTTTTCGGGATAGTCATTTTGTGTCCTCATCATAGAATCACACCAGCTTTGTGCCTGACACATGTGCAGGTGGAAAACAGAGATGACCCCTGCACTTTAGGCCATAACATTTTGGGCCTCATTAGTTTTCTTTGTTAATGCGATCAACACTAATGTGACACAAACTAATATGCAATTTCTGCCTAAAGACTGAGACGAATTCTAAAATAGCTGCCAAAAACTCCAAATGTAAACACCAAAATAAATCAATATCGCAGTTATGCCGAGTTTAAGGGTGAAATATCCAGCAGCGAGGTTCCTTCCACCTCCAAAGCTTTTAAAAGCCGGCGTCGAGGGCACTGACACGCAGCTCTTTGCCCCTGTATTCAAAGTTTTTAATAGTTCAACTTTTCAACTCACTCTCTGTGTGGCCATGGCAACTAGGAACCACAGCGATGGAAGAGACACAGGAGCTGATTGTACAGGTATCTGAGTTCCCTGAATAACACCTCTAGACCAGCAGAAAACAGATGAATCAATGAGGAGAAATAGCATGGAAGTGACATCAGGGGGATAACAGCTCTGTTATCACCCTGATCAACAACGTTTATGATACTAGTTAGCAAAACTGTGCTGTAATTCCCTCTTTATTAGGATCCAAACTGCCCTGTATGTGTGTAAATGTGTATCATATAATTCTCAGAGCAGGTTGGAGAGCAACTGCTGTCCGCAAGATCATTCTTGGTTCTACAAAAATAATGTGTTGATTGCATCTTTTGCCCACAAACAAATTAAGTCTAAGGGAATCCCCATGGTCCCTGTATGATAGATCTGCAACATCTCAACAAGAAGCCCAATTTAGAGCTTGTGCACAGCCAAAGAAAACAGCTTAAACCTCTGTTACTTCATCTCACTGCGATTTAAAACCTCATATCATCAAACCGAAGCTGTTGGAGGCGGCATAGACTTGTGCCAAGAGCTCAGCACTGAACATGTCATCCTGCAGTTTTTCTGCCAAAGGTAGCAGGGTCTTCTCAAGTCAAGTTTGACTGCAATAAGAGTCTCCAAGAGGCTCATGGGTCACTGGATGGGAGAAACATCATCACTTTCTTAAAAAGAAGTTAAAATATGCCAGTTACATAATAATACAATCTCAGGCACACTTAGGACTGGGCTTGTACTTTGCCTTACCCCTTTTTGTTTGCTCCTGTACTTGTCTCTGGTTTTTGTCTTGTAGGATCCTTGGTGTAGAGGTTATGAACGAAATCGGCACTGGAAAATGCTAAATTGAGCACTGAAAAGTCTAGAATGAAGACGGTCATAGAAAGGAGAGACATATGGAAAAGTTTTAGAGTCTAGGAGCAAAATCAAACCTTTAGGCTGAAGTGCAAACTATCAAATCCAGAGGTACACACTGGAAATAGCTGCGTCTGTGTCGATATCTAGGAATCTGAGCCTGCATGTGCATGAGAGTGTGTAATAACGCCGGTGGCACAGAGGGCCACATGTGTTGGTCTAGAGGAGATTGAAAGTGAATTGGAAGCTATTAATCTGACCTCTGCCTGCTATCAGATTTGCTCTGGAGCAGCATAAATATATTCACTTCACATGCTCTCTTTGCACAGCCCGCTCCCCTCATCTCGCCATCCTTATCTCCCCTGCTCCCGCCCCTCCATCTCTAAAATCCACAGGTACAGGTTTAGATGTGGAGAGCAGCGTTTTACACCTCAGCCTTTGAAATGATCTCCATTATTCCCTCGCCCCACGCTGCTCTGATTATCCCCTCTCTGTACGAATCAACGCAGCTTTGTCTCTGCCTGCTTAACGCGATTTCTGCAGCTCTTTAACTTCGACGTTCGGCTCAGCTTAAGTGGAGTCCCACAGCTGTGTACACCTCGACAGAGCTCCCTGTTGGATGCAGCTTTGTTGTGAAAAGTGGGGAAAAGGAAAAAACCGCAGACCGTGACAGGCTTGCCTTGATGTTTTGTTTCTTATGCAACTTTGGAGCGGATTCAGCAGGGGAAATGTACAATTTAGCAAAACAAACAACATTTTAGCAGGGCTGGAGGAAGTGTTGGCAGCACCTCATTTTGACTTTGCCATTGTGTGCAGGAACAGAAAAGTCTGCTCAAACTAAAGTGCATCTCTAAACCATTTATCTCCCTGGTCTCTAAATCACTAAACTAAGTTTATTGCCTACAAGTGCTGTCCAAGAGCCCGTTTCAGCCAAACACAACAAATAGGAGTGGTTTTAGGGAGCGGTTTAGATGAGACAAAGTTATTTTTGTACCTCAAGCAACTGAAACTTGTGAACTGAGAAAGCAGTTTGACCAGCAGATTGATAAATGACACTGCTCCTCAAGATCACATGACAAAAACATAAACCAACTAACTCAAACATAAAAATACTAGAAAGCACTCAGAGAGCGCAGACCTCCACCAAGCAGCTCAGTTCCCACAGCGGCTTTTCCACAGCTCCTGTAAGAGATACAAATCTGGATCACCAGATCCAGAATAATGCCAGGATCTGGACCAAACTCAACACATACATGGAGGTTGTTATCCTGTATGAACCAAACAAGTTTTGGGAACATCACTTAATTTTTGGATTTTATATGAATTATTGAATGTCATCCTAAAGTTCAGTGTTTTTTGTGATGTCAATCTGGATCAAATCATGATAAAATTTTCTTTGATGATAGAGACATGGACCCCATATTATCCTGTAAAATTGGAGGCAAATCCGTTAAAAAAATGCAGAGATAATTTTTTTTATAATTCTGCCCAATGCTAATTTATGGGATTTTTTGAAAATTTGGGATTTTTTTTTGCATCCAGACATATGTACATATCACCACCAAACCTAATCATTTCAAAGTTAGGACATTATCAACATCTCCTGAAAATTTCAGCAAAACCGGTCGAGCAGTTTTTTGCGTAATCCTGCAAAAAAAACAGACAAAAAAACAAACAAACACATACGCCTGCAAAAACATAACATCCTTGGCAGAGGTAATAATACACAGATAACAAAAGATGAGAGACCTAAATACGGACAGAAATTGGCAGAATAGTGAAAGCTGCTAAAGTTTGGTACACACATAGAGACTATCTGGGCTGTTTTTGTCCCAACTTTCTCCTTTTCTAGAGCAAGGATAGCAAACGCCAGATTATTTTATGTCTTATAAAACTATCCTATATATAATTTGTCCCAATAATCGGCTCTGAAATGGGTCAGTGCCGAAAATTATAAATAGTAAACTTGTTCAATATTTACGACCAAAAATCTTCATGTGTGGGGAAAGCCGACGACTCCAGTCATGACTCCTTGAATTGTGACGTGGAACAGAATGTAGCCAATCAAGAAGCGAGCTGACTGAGGAACAAGGAAGGAGGCGTAAATAAAAACAAGCATGGCCGACCTGAAACATAAAGTTCAGTGAACCTCAGAAACGGACCACCATCGTTCCCTCTTCTCGTATGCCCTCTTCCATGTTGTGTTTTCCCGGTTGTTGCCATGTTTCTTCTTCATCGTTTTTGTTAGATCACGTTTGATCACAGAGATTTCTGTCTTTGAGGACTAGATTCTAGCTCGGTGGTGGGACAGAATGGTTATGTGTGTGGTGTGCTTTGTTGAGATTATAGGACCACACACAGTACGATAAAAACTGTTCAGTGCCTGATTTTTATCTTCATGCCTGGGGTCTCTAACAGATAAACTGTCTCTTCAGATTTAGAAAATCCTTATGTGTGTAGCCTGCTTAAGTTTGATCAGTCTATTACTTCAGATTGCCAGAAGTGTTCTCTTTTCTCATGTTTTACTGCCAACCATCACGCCTCACTGACAGCCTCTGTGTGCCAGTGAGAAATGATTTAACACGATGAAAAGTACACAAGATTTACTATGTGTAAGAAAGGAGTTGAAGAGGAGTGATAAAGACAGAGGGAGAAGGAGAGAGAAGGGAGCAGTGCCAGCAGCAGCAGAACATAAACCTTAATGACTCACAAACAATAATTCCTAGATGTCTTACAACTCTGAGAATACTTTTCACACATCTTTGCTAAAAGATTATTTGATATTCTTGTAAGCTGGCCAAGTAGAATCCATTTTATGAGCGTATTTTATTACCATTCTCACATTAAAACCTCTTTGTTTGAGGTTAAACTCTATAACTCACTCGTACTGGCCTCAAGTTTTCGTCAAAGTCAGTTAAAACTTCCCATTGTCCTCTGAACTGCTGCCAGAAAAGTGGCCTCTCCTTTCTGACTTTGGCAATTTAAGATTTAAGACAAAGTTGTAAAACATAAAGGCACATTATATAGCTTAACTGAAAATAGACCCTGCAGAGTATTTCACAGTCTTAATAAAAGATGATTTGTCTCTCACCAGTTGGGCCAAAATTCATAGATTAGACTCTGGTAAGGCTGACGGATATGAGCCAATAATCATATCTTATTAATGTCTTTTGCTTAATGAAAATGCAGTTTATTAGCCCCACATCTTGTCCTGTAAAGAAATAACGAATGCCCACAATATCAAAGATATGAACTATAATAAGACTCTTAAAAATCAGAAAATATTGTTTAATGTGACAATCTTAATTTACTGGCCTGACCTGTTTTCTTGAGCGTATTTTCTGCACATTGTGGATAAGATTGACTTTAAGATTGCACTCCTTGGCTATTTATTGATTCTCTTTTAATCTGCTTTGCCTCGACTGTTCATCATTACTGCTTATTTTATCTACTGCACAGCACTTTACCGTCTGAATTAACTTCATGGAGCGTTTTCTGATTCTTTAGCCTGGTTTTTTATGGTGTAAGTGCTTTTCCTTTTCACTCGTGCTCAGGGTTTTTCTGATTTTCCTAATTCCTGTATGTTTTATGTTTTTTCATGTACTGGTGTGCTGATATATGCTGCTAAACAAACTTCCCACGGGATGATAATTAACTTGAAGTTGAAGCACAAAAAAAAAGTCCTGGAGAAAAGCATGAAGAGGCAGAATTCAGCCTGACTGTGCATCGTTTGTCATGCAGGGTACACGGAGACACAACCATAGATCACATCCTGACCTGAGTCCAACCAGGGGCTCAATTGATTTCTGACATGTTTGATATTCTGGTCGTACGACTGCATTCCCTCTCATGGTGGGAGCAGCTTTCTTTTCTTCATGAGATGTCAGACAGTCAGAATGTCCATGTGATTTGTGTCCTCTTTACATGACCACGAGGGAAAACAGAAAATACTAGAAGTGCCCCGAGAGCACAAACCTCCACCAAGGCATTTCCAACATTGTCGAGCGAGTCAGTGTCAAAAAAATGCCCTATCTCACAATGCTGAAAATGCTTTAAAGGAATATGCCAACATTTTTGCGTGTCTTGCCTCAGTCTTGAGTCCATGACAAGCAGATAGACATCATTCTTTCGACTGTTCGTCCAGTAACAAGGAGGAGACAGGCAGAGCTAAACGTCCTGTGTGCTTGTTGTGACTAATTTTTTTTATTGCGCTGTGTTACGTTATCTAATTTCAGACTAAGTTTAGCATTTCATGTACATTTTTGAAAGAAGTACATACCAAACTAAACTGCAGGGAACGTGCTTTGTTTCACTGACCTACTTACAAGCACGTCTGCGGTGGTTTGCCCATGTGCCCTAACTACTGGATCCACATCCAGATTCAGATCACCACCAAAATCGAATCACTTGTGCCTTGTGCCATGACCAACATTCACTGAAATTGTAATCCAAATCTGCTGAGAACTTATTATTATTATATAAGTTATAAGCTAAAATGTGGAAAATTGCCATGTCTCACAATGTTAACAGATCCGAATTAAAACTGCTTGATCCACATCCCGATTCGGGTCACCACCAAAATCTAGTCCATCAGTTCTTGGCCCTTTTCTGGCCTATCCCGAAAATTTATATCAAATTCTGTTTAACTTTTTCAGATTAACTGTTCAGTAACTAACTAATGGCACCACAAACATAACTTCTTTTTTATTTATTTTATTTTACCTTTATTTAACCAGGAAGTCCCATTGAAATTCAAAATCACTTTTACAAGAGAGACCTGGCCAAGGTAGCAGCTAATACAGCTAAGGTCCTAAAAAATCCATGTTATTTTTTCCCAAATTCTATAGTTTTTCCCATATACCGTTTTTTTTCCATTTTAGTTTTCATTTTTTGAGAATTCCATTTTGAGTATTTTATGCAAACCCTGAGACACTGTGTAAAATAATGAAATATAGTCACTCACTCTTCAAGTGGTCCTCACACATATCTTTACAGGTCCAGTCATCAGTATGTTGACAAAATTTGCAGAACATTTGATCTCCTGACACACAATAATCGTTGGGAAACTGCTCTGCCCTGTAATATGGAGTTAGCCGTGAGTTTCGTAGCTTCTTTGCCAACTTAGCCGGTGTCTCAGGCAGCCGCTTCGACATGTTTGCATTGTTAATGAGGAGAGGAGGAGGGGGGAGGGGAAGTGAAGCATGCACCGTCCCCAGCCTTAAGCCTCATTTCCACCAGGGGGTTAAGTTCGGTTCGTCTCGGTACGGCTCGCTTTTTGTGGCGTTTCCATAGCCTAAAACCGGGACAGGACCCCTTATAAGCAAACCGTACTGTCCTACTTTTTGGGACCCTTCTGTTGGGGTGCCAAGCATACCGATACGAACCCAGAAGTTGGAGCTAGAAACACTGCAGCCCGTTGATTGGTCGAAGGAGACGTCACTTCCCGTGCAACAGCGGTAATAGAGAACAACACAGCCCCGCCATGTTTAAATCTCCACTCGTCTTCGTGAAGGTAACTCTCAAGGCTTTTTTGTTTGGAAAATGGCATCAAGATCGAGCGTCCCATGGTCTACTGTGGAGGTGCAGACCTTCCTCGGTATTCTCAGTGAAGAGAATCGTTGCTCTTTGTTTACTGTGTCGCGTTTTCTTCTTCGTTGTATTTAATAGCCAGGTACACTGTGTCGCACTGCTATGATGTCATGCTATCGGCATCCGGCTTACACGCCACCTACCAAGTAGGGTACGGCTGGCTGTGGAAACGCAACCAGGATCAGGCTTTACCGATCCGGCCTGAGCCAAACCGTGTTGATCCATACCGGACCACTTGGTGGAAACGGGGCTTTAGTGACCCCCTCGGAGCGTTTTCCTGAGAGATAGGTTCCTTTATGTTCCCAAAAAAAAATCCTTTTACGTAAAATGTCATCCATTTCCATGATATTCTGGGTTTATTATGAATTCCGCACTGAATGTCCAATTCTGTGATCACATATATTATAGGGCCCTATACAATGTTACAGAATTAAATAACAACAACAAAACATTGAACAGCACAACAACTCAGCATTTTAAAACAGGTTTTCAAATTTACAGAGAGCTTTCAAGAAAAAACAGCTAGACGTCCTGTCACTATGCTCTTTATGATGATTTTACATTTTCCCAGTGGAGGTAATATGAGCTTCAGTTTGTTTCATGATTTACCTTCTTACTGTTTGGCTGGTGATGCCGTGTGAGTGTGTGTTTGTTTCAGAACTGCTGCTTTTTTGTTATTCTTTGGCCGTGTGAGTATTTGAGCTCTGCAAAAGTGATCACTGATGTGACAGATGCAACTGTTTACTGTTTTGTCAATGTTCTTGTCATGTTCGTAAAGTTTGATTGATTGATCGATTGATTGAATCAGGCTTTCCAGCAATATAAAACACAATAACAATTTGTTTATTAAAGTGGAGAAATCTTTTTTTTTTTTTTTTTTTTGAGAATAGATGTTGTATGATCAAGCTGCTTGGTGGGATCTGTGGTCCTGGGATTTCCTCCTTATACAAAGTCAAAACTACAGATAAGAGGAAAAAGTCTCTTCTTTTTAAAACTCCCATCCAGACCAGCATATATGAGTCTGAGCCGTTTTTTCTGTCTTATTAGTCCTGTCATTCATAATTCATTTGCTCATTATCTGTACAATAGGCAGGGGAGATTTTAGGATTTCTTTCATTTTTCATTTCCAATTTAGTTTCTCAACTGTGCTCTGTCTTCACCGAAATCCAGCCGATATATCCCTCTAGTGCAAAAAGCGCACACACACATGCAGAGTTCCAGGAGTGGGCCAAATGTATTCATCCACACAAAGAGGATTTCACTCGTGGATCAATCCTCTGCACCACTCAGTCTCAACTCACAATGTGAGAAAGTGACCAGGTCAATATCGGCCTTTTCATTCTCACAAAGTAACGAGGACTCACATGCAAACACACACGCACACACACATCTATCAATAGTCCTCATACTTCCTCTCAGTTAGTCACAGTGATTAAATTGAATGCTGAGTGCTGCTGAGGTGTAAACTCGGTCTCCAGGTAAAAGATGTAGGTTATGATCACTCAATATGAGAACACTTTACACCTCAGAGGAGAGACTCACGGCCAAAGTGACTTTAAACACAGCAAGGCTAAAAAAAAAACCTAATGTTGGATGGATAAACAATGGAGAATTAAAATATATATATATATATATATATATATATATATATATATATATCTTGTAGTATAAGTACAAGAGGCTTTAAATGTTTGGCCTCTGGGGCTAGACCCTATTGTTCCTGTTGCATTTCTTCTTATTATTACATCTACGGATCTTAAAACCTTAATTTGACACCCTGATCATGCTCAAGAACTCGCCAAAACTGGCACACACCCCAGATCCGGTGAAAAATTTGATGAAAAAATGAATGAATTAACCCCCATCGTGCCAAAATTAGCTCTCTAGCACCCCCTAGGTACACTCACTGCCAGTAGGAATGTCGTAGAGATATCAAACCAACGGTGACTTGTTCGTCTCACTGAGCTCCACAATTCACTTGTGACAACCCTGACCTATCTCAAACAGGAAGCCGGCAATTTGCCTTTCAAAATAAAATTTGGCCCAAAAATTGCTCCTTACACAAAAATGATCTTCTCCAAGGCCGTAAATGGTATCAGCTTGAAGCACAGACAGATCACACAGTAGGCCAGGCATCACCAAATGGCGGACCTCTGTCCGGATCCGGACCGAGTGATGGTTCTGTCCGGACCCGTGACTAATATCTGATAAATTCACAGGAATAGGTTTTAATTGAGCATTTTTTCCGACAGTCGCAAATATACAACGGGCACCCCCGCCAATGGGGGGGACAAATGGTTATGTTGTCCCAGGCCCAGCGGGGGGGGGGGGGGGGGGGGGGGGGGGGGGGGGGGGGGCTACCCCGGAGTGGAGGGACAGAGACAGGCTACCAATGAGAGAGAGAGAGAGAGACGGTCACGGTGGAGCGGGGGCTGGGGGGCATCTGATGTCTTGTCCTGGGCCCAGGCAAGACTGTCAGCTGGCCTGACACCAGGCGCTGCTACTCCAGTTAACACTAGAACCTCTACTGTGGTCTGATCACAGGCCGGTCATGCCATGAGTGTTCCTAAATACATGTTCTGTATGTTTTCTGTAGCTTGCAAGGTTGTTTAATGAAGCACTAAAGAGGAACGAGACATGATTCATTTAGCAGAGGGGATTTTCCCGCCGCTATCGTGCTTACAGTACGAGCTGCAGCAGCCACAAGCAAACAGGAGGCAGAGACAAATAAACAGTGCAAAGAAATGAGACCCTTGTCACCTGCAAGCTTTGCGACCGACCTGTGTGTGAGAAATGCTGATGAGGGCTGAGAGCTTTTGCTCTGATGTGGTGGCGCTGCGCTGTCCACGGGTTGATCCTGTTCTTTTTCTAATTGTTTACTAATCCAGTTGATCATTTGTTCGTGTTATTTTCATTGTTGCAGTTCAACGGTTTTTAGCACTAGTTTGTTTTCGAATGTTTCACATTTTGCAAGTTCTAGCAACGCTGTTCTGTTTATTTATTTATTAGCGTATGTGAGTGTGGGTTCATGCAAAGCGTGTAGCGCTGTTTTTGTGTGAGAATGAGAAAGAAAGAGAGAGAGAAAGACTGAAAGACAGAGAGAGAGAGAGAGTTAAGGACAGAGAGCCTAAGAGAGAGAGAGAGAGCAAAATCTGGAATCTGCAAAAGTAAAATATTTATCTATCACTTCTTGTTACATTATATTGTAACAACACAGGGGAAAAGCAGTAACAGATGACAAATGATTGTACTTTTAAGAGTTAATTTCTTGTATTATGAAGGGGTTGACTTTTTTTACTGACAGTGTAGGTCTTCATTTTTTTAGGCTGTGACCTCTCTTATTTAAGAAAAAAGAAGAGGAAAAATATTTAGTCAGTGCTCTGTATGCACTTGATTTTTCCTAAAATTAGCCACCTTTATTGTTTTCTGAAGATGTTGAGTTTTTTACTTGATGTGTAGGCTGGGAACTCTTTTATGTAAGAGAAAAAAAATGGTTATTAGGCTCTGTTTGCACTTTTTTATTTATTTTATTTTAGGTTTTTCTTTTTTAATCTGAAATAAAGGCCTTAAATTAATTTGCCTTGGACTATTTTATTTATGGTAAAGGAGCTAGCTGTGCACTCAATTAACCATATCCTGCATTAAAAATTGACAATAAATATTGTTGAAACCATAAAAATGTGGACATAGGGGAAGGCTTTAAAACACAAACAGGACTTCGGTTTGGACCTTTTATAGGTGGAAATTTTATTAAATGGACCTCTGTGACTTCTAAATGAATACCCCTGCAGTAGGCCATGCTGATCAAAAGTTCTGAGGGAGTCTGTTGTTTCTTAAACAGTTTCCGAAAGACAAGTCCATCGAGCTTTGTTTTATCCCATTTTATTTATAATCCTTTATACAAGGGCTGACACAATATTAGAGTTAGTTAGTTGTATTCGGACATTTGTGTCCTCTGTTAACCTGAAAATTACAAATCTGACACTACAAAAAAAAAAACATTGCATCAAAATCAATTTTGTTACTAATCTTATGTATATTTAAGCCTGATCTTAAAGAAATCCCCAGACCTCCTGCAACATTTCTTAAATGGGAAATAAGTCATTTAATGTGTTTTTTTTTTCTTAAAAAACAGTAACAACATGAAATCAAATGGGCATTTTAAGGGTTGAAAAAGCATAAACAATTTGATTAGGACTGAAGTTGATTGAATGATCTGAGCAAAAAACGAAAGCGAAAATATGAATCTGTTATGTTTTTATTACAGTTTTTGGAAGAGGACATTTTTGTTCTCTGTTTACCTGAAAAGGTTGTAAATTACGGACCTGACACTGCAAAAAAATAAAAAAAAATAAAAAAAATAACAACTCATGAAAATCAGTTTTGTTACTAATCTTAAGTATATGTAAGCCTTATCTTCGGGAAAAAAACAGCCCTCCAACATTTATTATATTGAAAATAACTCATTTATTGTGTTTATTTTTTAATAATAAAATAACGTCATGTCATCGAATTGGCACTTAAAGGGTTAAAATAAAACAAATAATTAAATATTTGGTAGTTTTGATTAGGACTGAAGATGATTGAATGATTTGAGAAAAAAAAGTGCAAAAAGATATTAATCTGTTATGTTTTTAAAGCAGTTTTGGGAGAGGACATTTTTTGTCCTCTGATTACCTTAAAGGGGTCATAACTTTGCCCCCAGTTAACCTTTGGCCTCTGAAAAAAATCAAAATTTGAATTTTAAGATTTTTCATGAAAAAAAAACTTATTAACCTAAAAAATTATTCCATATGGAGTAACATGACCAAAATTATGGCCAAAAGTTGAGCCAAAATAAATGTCCTTATTTAACCCTGAGGGTTAATGAAACATTAAAAAAATCAATTCTATGTGTCAGTTAACCTACAGATGAATTATTTTTTGTCTCTGCTTTGACAAAATGGGGCACACGAAGATATTTATATTGAAGAGGTAACAGAAGGTAACTGAGAAGCACTGGTTTAAACACATCTAAACTGTTGACATAGCGCTTAAAATGGAGATACAAAGCACTGCTTGCATTTGCTGGAAAATTGAGAAGTCCCTCATTATGAAGCAAATAGTCACAGGGTATCTTATACCTATTCTTAGGTCAATATGATGATTGCATTTTTCTTATTTTAAAGACATATTGTCCATACTGTTATATTCTGACAGCCCAGATTCACACATTTATTTTGCAGCTATGCCTAACTGTACGCTCAAACTTCTTGGCTTGCACTGATGTATCCATGGTACAGGGTTAAAAAAAAATACAACAGACTGCATTAAAGTCCATCTTGGATAACTTTTGGCAAAACAGCAATGAAAAAAGCAGAATCACAGCCAGCAAGTATTCCTCTGTAAACATCTTTTAAGATTTGAAGTAACAATAGAGGCAATAAAACTTGACAAGCTTACATTTTCACAACAGAAGCTGCTTTTTCATAAAAAGTTGGAGGCAGAAGGCCAGCCCTCCTCTGGATCTCATTCTTCTGTTAGAAATGAATCTGATTTCTCAGTCATCACAACAACCACGCTACAGCACTGTAATAGAGCCGGTATTTGTTCCTGGCAGTCAGTGTGCGCACTGCGCTGGAGCTCAGTCTGGTGGAGAAAATTATACTTGATTCACTCGAGAGCTTTTCAAGGTAATACAGCAGGGCTGGGAAACTTGTAGCAGAGGCTTAAGAGGCAGAGGGAGAGACACGATTAAAGAGGGAGGATCAAAACAGCCTGAGGAAAATGTTTCTTTATGAGATGAGAGGCTATATTGATTACAAATACATACAAATGTTTATACTATATTGACTGAGGAATGTAGAGGATCCAGTATCCACAGAGAAGGACTAGGTGCTAACTGTGGAGAGAAAATCAATGTCCATATGTTTATATACAAATATCCAATCAGCTCTGAGAGTTATCAGTGCCAACACATCACAGGATACAGAGAAAAAAGAAAACAACATTTATGTGTGTATATATTTATATAAATGTTGTTTTCTTTTTGTTGTTTTTGGGCAGTTTTCCACATTTTGGAGGTTTGTGCTCTCTGAGCCAGTGGCGGTTCTAGGGGTGGGGCCACAGGGGCATTGGCCCCACCTGAAATCTAACTGGCCCCCTGAAGTGCCCCTGTGCTGTCACTCATCTGTCCCTAGAGAATGACAGTCAGATTATAGGTAGGTGCAATTCCATTCCCAACCACTGATAGCAGTAGTGCGCCAAATAGGCAGGTCCACCGTCAATAAAGCTGACAGACGAGGACTATCATTTTAATGAACAATGAAATGTAAGATAAAAAGTGCATGTTTTTGAATACAAAATAGCGAAAGATGTTATGAAAACTATTTTATTTCCTTTGAAGTTGGTCATATCCTCTAATGTGAAATTGAAAATGAGTTTTACTGTCTACACTTTTTTCATTAAAAAAAAGGGGGTGACTGGATGGTCTTTATCATAAATGTGACTGCATGCATGTTGGACAAATACTTTGTGAAATCTGGCTCCTTGATGGCTCCTAACTTAGAAAAATCCTCGATCTGCCACCGCTCTGAGCTCTCCTACATCTGTTTGTGTTTTACCAAGATTTTTTTTTTTTCATTTTCACAAATGACCTCAGTGATACATAAGAGTTTTACAACCAGTTATAGCTCCAATTTCTTTGAAATAATGCTAATTTTGATAAATTCAATCAAGATTTTGTCCCTTTTTTGTTAAGGGAGAAAATCTTTATTGAATATATGTCATATAACAATATTTCAAGAAATTGGGGCAATAATGGGTTGTCAAATTTTATGCATCACTTAAGTCATGGGCCAATCGGATTAGAGCGGCTGTGTGAGGGCCCCAGGCCACCAGGTGCCCATCTACTATTCTAGATTGAAGAGAGGAGTAGGCATGAAGATTTAACTAGACTTGAGGCCTTTTTTACACAAACAAGCCTGATAACTATTATCAGGATATGGTCCGGGTATCCATCCAGATAATTCCCTGACATGGAGCAGTGTCACCTTGTACATGACGATTATACTAGAGACAGAAAGCAGCAGAGTTTTAGCTCCATATCCAACAGCAGCGTGAGAAAACTCTTTGAATGAGTGAAGGACCTGGTGTTGATCGTTTCTGAGCAGAACTTTGATGATGTGCATCCTGTAAAGTCTCTCTTTTCTGGTTTTACATCAATCACACAGGATGAAGGTCATCAGCCCTCCCCACTCGCCATCAGTGAATTACTCAGATTATTTTTTGCAGCTGTGAAACAGGTTCTAATGGCATTTCCTTCTTTAACTGCTCATCCTACAGATGTCACATGCATTAAGTATGTTTTACAGCAGCTTGTCTCAGACTGAAAAAACTGAACTAATAAAATGCATGTAAAGATGTTAACCTGGCTGAAATCTATTGAATTGAATTCTCAAAATTTAGACTAAAATCTTTGTTATATTTTCCTTCACACTTTCATTTGTATCTTTACTGTTTCTAACTTTGTCTCCTTTAAATGTCACTGCTGTTCTCGCGCTTTCTGCCTTAATAATCCCTCCCCCCTCAGTCAAATCTTTGCTCTTACACACTCAGCAGCGTTACTACTCACAGAAATACTAACTCTGTTAGGAAAGTTTGCCTCTTGGTGTGTGAGTCTCACACGACTTCACTGGAAGTGTTGCTCTTAAGAAGCTTGATAAGAAGAGTCTGCTGAACCTGGAGGCAGCTTAAACACCGCTCAGCTACTACTGTAATCTAGTCAAGTGCACCCGCAATTTCTTATAAAGGATGTGTGTGCGTCTGTGTGTGCAAACACTGGAGCCAGAGACTGAAAACACTGCAGGAGATTAGTATGACAAGAGGAAACTGATTAAGGCTGACAAGTATTTCATGACCTAACTTCAACCTTACAGTGGACCAAACTTCTTCTTTTTTTACAGAAAAAAACAACACTAACCTCCAAAATAAACCAATAACACCAACAGAAGATACAACTCACTAGAAAGCACTCGCAGAGCACAAACCTCCACCAAGGCAGCTCACATATTGCAGTTACATCTATAAACGTGATAAAGTTACCATTATAATATGATTCATGACCCCGAAAACCCTAGCACTCAGAATCATGTTGATATCAGTATTAGTTGGACAGTTATTGTGCAAAAAATGATTGTTCGCTAATGGCGGTTATCTGGATCACCACCAAATTCCATTCATTCCAAACTTCATTTTTAAGTTGGGCCATTACCAACATCTCCTGAAAATTTCAGCAAAATTCGTCCAGTAGTTTTTGTGTAATCTTGCTAACAAACAAACACACGCCAGCAAAAACATAAACTCCTCGATGGAGGTAATAACTACGTGAGCCTCGTGGCTGCAATGGATGAACCACAGCATTGATGCATGTTTGTAACTCTGAGCATGACATGGAGAATATCTGTCCGTCCTGTTAGTAAAAAAGGGCATAAAGTACAACAATTATCACCTTAACAAAGACTCTCAAAGAGTCTCTTTTTTTCAGTGTTTGTCATATAATAGAGAAAGTACTGACACGAAAGGAAAGGAAATGGATGGAAAGGCGACTTAAGAAACCAAGGGGGCCCACATTTTACATGAATTCTTACTGCATGTGGGCCACATTGTTACATTTTACATTTAGAGAATTATAAATAAGTGCACTGAAGCAAGTAAAGCATATGGACGTCCAGATCATAAATCTGTCCTCATCATATATGTCTCGGAATATCATTTTCAAGTGGGTCCTCATGTCTATGTGGTTGTAAATGTATTTATTATGGATGTAAAATCACAACCACAGAAAGAGAGATCAGCCTAATATAAACATTAATATCTATAATGATTATAAACTGGAGAGGATTGATGTTGATTAATGTAGCAGCATCTAGCTGAGCTGCCATTAAATTGTTTTAACTGGTCTAAAAGTATGAATTTATGTTAAATGACGTTTCTGTTGAAGGTTGATTTAGGATTAAGCACTGGGAGTTGAGCAGGTCCACAGCAGCAGGTCATTCATGATTGTTTGTCAAGGTCACACTAATATATGTAACAGCAGCAACATCCCTCTCTTGTCTGAATGCTAAACATATAAGACACTTGTCCATTCAGTTTTCAATGCATTGCCTTTATGGTCAGAGAAGTTTCTTCTTGTGTTTTCTTTTTGTTTCTTTGACCTTTTACACACTCTTCTGTCCCTTTTCTTGCTTCGAATCATAATATCAACCAAGCCTGCCACTAGATTAATCCCATCTCCTCTATTTCCAGTCTTCATGATCAAATAAACAAATCCCTCAGCCCTGCATTTGGGTCCACCATGCACCACTTAAAAGGTAATCACCAATGTAGAAGCTAGGCAATGCTCTGCTCTTTCCTGCGGCACTGCTTTCCCCACCCTTCAAAGTTTTGTGTTGTGTTTCATACTCTCATGTGTTTCTGATCTCTTCCAGGAGAACAGGTGCAAAAGCAGAAAAAAGGGGCCTTTCTGTTGGCAGAAGTTGTCGATATCTGGCCTTAGATCCAGTCTTCCACACAACAACCACAAACAAATATCAAAAGAACAGCTCAGCCTCACTACAGGAGGGATGTTCAATAGTTAAAACTACATAGGAACTCCACTCATTGAACTTTTGAGTTTCCACAACCTGATAACAGGAAATATCACCTCCTTTTGGCAGATTATTCATCAGCGATGCAGAGTATGAAAGGATATGGGTTGGAGACCAAGCGTATGCACCAGCTGCGAGGACAGGTCGTCTGTTTGAGGCAGAAGAAGACCACAGGCACCAGCTCAGGATAGGGCACCACTAACACACTGGTGTCACTGCTGGCTTCATCGTCATCATCTTCATCATCCCCATCACACTCCACCACATCCTCTCGTTCATCCTCCTCATTGTCAATCCTCTCCTCCTGAACGATCTCATCTTCTTCCTCTATCTCCTCCTCTTTCTCCTCCTTTTCCTCGGGACATGGGAATTGGTACGAGGAGGGCCTGCAGGGGGAGGAGGACGGGACGGCGTCATCGCTGTCGCCCCTGGCTGTGGTTGTTTTTACCCTCGGGACGGTTGCCAATGACGGTGGCGCTGCTGTTGAAGTTGCAACGTTGGGGCCCTCCTCCTCCTCACTTGTCATGGCAACGGAGCGGTCTGGGATTAGAGAAACAGAAGAAGGAGAGAAGAAAGTGTTTAAATTCACAAACCTGCTTATTAGAAAGACATTGATTTTCCAAGAACAACTCTACAAAAGTCAGAGGCAGTCATTGACAGAAAAATTCACATTCTGGAGTATCTCCATGTCGTACCAGATCGACTGTAGTTTTATTCTCCATCACAGTTTATCACTTGAAAGTCTTTCCTCAGTGAAGGCAGCTCGGCTGTCTGTTGCCTAACACAACAACAACGAAGAACACTGAGCTAAAAGCGTGGCTGCTTGGTTTGTCTCTTTTTGTCAAAACAAGTAGGCGTTTTGTTCCATAAATGGTTGCAGCAAAAAGCCAAAATACTACAGAGAGCATTTACATCACAATCGTACGCAGGAGCAGCAGTTCCAGAAACTGAGCGGCGAAGAGCCAAGACTGGTGACATGAATCAGTGGGAGGGAAGCAGGGAAACGTTTCAGTTCAGCTCTCAAGTGCCATGTTCAAAGTAATTGTTTCTTGCAACTTTACAGCTCTGTCTTAGGAGATGTAAAGTTGATTTGATAAAGCCACTGGATCAGAGGTCCCCAAGCACCTGGCCATGGACCAGCACAAGGCTCAGATCATTTGGTACCATGCCATATGGGAATAACAATAATTGATTACCCTTTATAGAATATTAGAGACCAGAGGGTGTGTGATTTTGAGAGCGTGACCATCCTTTTATATCTGTCTGTGTAGCTTGACTGCAGACTTTGCACAGGACATGTCCTCATGGTGCAACTCAGGGTGAAGAGGAATGTACTCTGCACTCAGAGGGTGGAGTGCAGGGGTGCACACGAATGAGACGGACAGCAGTGGATCTGTTAATTATAAAAGCTCAGGAACAGGTCTGTTTGAACCTTCACTTTTTTTTAGACATCTGGACCTTATTTTTAGGATTAAATACGCTTGTAGACTCACCCAGACAATTTTGGCGGAGCTCTGAGCCGTTTTCAAACAATTTAGATCCATCCGACGGCGTTTTTTTCTCATGCCATAGTAGCAGACAGCGCCAGAAATCGAAGCCCCTAAACTAGACATTATCTGCTGCGAAACTCACTCCTCCTCTGTTGCCATTGCCGTGCAATGTCCACAACAACACCACCAGTTAGCCCCCATTCGTGGACGTGCAGTGGTTGCTTGTTCTCTGGCCAGCTGTTCGGCTCTTTCCCTCTGCATCCTCCTTTCAAATAGCTCCTTGTCGGTATATTCTGGCTCAAAACGATACGGGCATCCATTATACTCAAAGTCGTCGTCAGACACTTCTACATCGGATAAATATTCCGCCATGTTGCACAAAAATAGCCGTGCAGCCGTTTAGCGTAGCAACAACAGCGGCTCTACTCAGCTGTGCTCTTGCGGTGCATGTCTATGACGTCACCAAAAGTTACCCATCCTTGTAAAGCCCCGGATGACCATAACAACGAAGTTGAGCTGACATGGTGAAAACACTGGCCATTCATTTATAAAATGTAGCTGAAATAAGCGAGTTTCGCAGCAGATAATGTCTAATTTAGGGGCTTCGATTTCTGGCCCTGTCCACTTCTATGGCATGAGAGAAAACGCCGTTGGATGGATCTAAATTACTCGAAAACGGCTCCGAGCTCCACCAAAATTGTCTGGGTGAGTCTACGAGTGTATTTAATCCTAAAAATAAGGTCCAGGTGTCAAAAAAACTAACTTAACCCTTAAAGATGTTAGTACAGTGTTAATAAACTAAGTTTATCAGATGTCATACCAAAAACAGTGTAAAGACCAATGATACATGTTTTTTTGTCTCTTATTCTGTTCGTAATGGAGACACCAAAAGTTGATCCCAATTGTATCCCTTAGCCCTCCCCCTTTGTCTACCCCTTCCCCTTGGCCCTCTGTTTTAAGGGCCAAGAGGAAGGGGTGAAAACATGCCCCTAAGAAATGAGACGCCACTCAATTCCCGTTACGTCGCCACCCAGAGCTGCTCGCTGGCTGTGTCATAGGCAGATGTGACAATAGTCGTAGCTACAGCTACGAAAGCTAGCTCGTTATAACAAGCAATTTTAAAATGCCACCAACAATTTAAAACATGATTAATATAAACTTAATAATTTAATAATTACTTGTAATTATGCGCTTCCTTTGGTCTCCACTCTGTCATCTTGTCAGCAGGCGTGGCGTATTATGGGTAATTTCTCATGCCCCTTTCTTTAAAGTGAGGTCCAGGTTTGTCTTTGTTTCCAGGGCTGTGTAGCCCTTCCCCTTAACCTTATGGAGAATTGGGAACACGCAAAACCAAGGGTGAAGGGGTACAATTGGGATTGACCCCAAGTGTTGATTGCCCCAGTGCTCTCTCACTCTCTCCCTTTTGTACATAATTTAATGCTCGTAGATGCAAAATCAACTAAATCTTTATTTTGGGGGAATAAAAAAGGGTAGCAGTTTTTTTTTAATCATCATCTCTATATACTCACCTCTGATCATGTTCTGGCCCGACATAAAGTGACTTGGGAAAATTCGGCCAGAGGTCAAACGTAATCACCAACCCCTGGTGTAGTGGTTAAATTAGTTACCATGTCAACTGGTGACTTTCAGCCAAATGAGTCCCTAAATGTCATTGTTAAAGAACTGATAAAGGCCCATTCACACATCAACATTTTGATGAAAGTAAGTTTCAGGGGTCAATTTTGTTGTGTTCAACACAAATCAGTGTATCTAAAGCGGAGAGAGACGTTGTGCTGGTCTGACATGATTGTGATGGTCACACACATTCACACATGTGTCAAGCAGAGACACTTAAGGTACCGCAGTGTACAGCACCGCCCTATAGAGTGGTGCAGGAATGAGTCCAAAAATGTGAAAGTTAGTTAGCATTAAGGACTTTCTGGTTCCCAAGGACGGAAGTAAATGGTATCTAAGTATAGCGTAACGGATAAGTACCTGAAATAAGGTTGGAGATTCACACATGCAGACGAGCCTTTAATCTAAAATAATATAATCATCTGACATTACCCACTTTTGACTTTTAAAGTCTTGTTGTGTGTTAAAATGTATAGTTACTAAAGAACTGCTAATAAAGACTACAAAATGGCTGGGGACTCTACTGTAAGCATTTCTGATTTCTTTTTTTTTTAAATAATTGATTATTCTTACTTTGCCTCAGCCATGAGGACCAACTTGATCAGGTAATTTGATCAAGGGGAAATTCTCAAACAAGAGGCTATAATGTGACGTTACACGTTGCTGCTTCTCGGTTGAACCGCCATGTTGTAGTTCTATAGAGGCGTAGCAATAGCTTTTGACTCTCACCTATTGCATGTGAGCTTAAAAAAATCCTGAAAGTTAGTTTTGTTCATCAAGATTATCACAACGAAAACAAGAAAGCACTCGGAGAGGGCAAATCTCCGCCAAGGTAGCTCACATATTGCTGTTACATCTATAATCAATAGCTCCATGATAAAGTTACCATCATAATATGATTCCTTGACCCTGAAAACTCACACCAAGCACTAAGTATTATGTGGATATCATAAGATTAAGCAAAATGATCATTTGCTAATGGCGGTTATCTGGATCACCACCAAAATCTAATCATTTTTAAGTTGGGCCATTACCAACATCACCTGAAAGTTTCAGCAAAATCCATCCAGTAGTTTTTGCATAATCTTGCTCAGAAACAAACAAACAAACACATGCTGGCAAAAACATCACCTTTTTGGCAGAGGTAAGAAAATCCCATAGGCTTTTAGTAAAAAGAACCAGCATGATGCTAAAACTTAGTGCGACAACCGACAAGTATATGTCATCCCTTTACTACTCTAATGGCTTGTTTTCCTTTTCCTTTATCTAGTAACACTTTCCAAACAGCTTTTGGTTGCATAACAGACACCCTCTGGCAGTATTACCATAAGCCTGTAAGAAAAATAGTTTTAAAATTGCAGTTTTAAGGTTTTTTAATAGTCACATGATCTCTCCCTTTATGTTGTTTGTTTTTTATTTCAACACTGGGAAAATCATTGCCCATTTCTAAAACTGATTCCTTGTTCCCAAACTGTTATAAACCATCTGCTAGATAACGATAACTGAAAAAATTAGCTCCAAAGTATTCCCATTGAGAAAGGGAAACCTCTAAAGATGTAAATCTCTAGAATCAGACCTTCTTTGTTCAGAAATGAAATAACATTAGGAGAACTTAAATGTGGCCTATGAGTCCTTTCAGCTTAGTGAGCTTTCCCACTAAAGTTACTGCATCAAACGTGATGAGATAGAAATGAGGTAGAAAGGACCATAAAGGAGAGACAATAGAAAACTGCAGAGAGGTTCCTAAGGAGAAATGAAGGAAAGAGGGAGTTAGGAGGGAGAGCTCAGTGGCTTAGTCAGAAGCTTAGTGCTGAATAGAATCAATAATGTGTAGAAAAAGAGAGAGAGAGAGAAAAGATGGAGCTGGAGTCTTGATATGACTGAGTGACACCTGGCCATGGATTTCCAATGAGCGAGCAGAGCACACACAGAAGTCCACGTCGGTCATAAATCAAAGCTTCAGGAGCTCCAGAAAGGAGACCGTGTCCATCCGTTTGCTGGTTTGTGTTCAGCTTATTAACAAAACAACTCAAAATAGTGTTGCCGTTCTTACACAGGCAGTATGGAATCAATTTGTCTGTGGTTAATAGCATACAGGGACATTTTCACTACAAAGAAGTGGAAGCCAAGTAATTACAGCAGAGGGAAATGTCTTGCGTAAAGAATTCTGTATATTAACAGTGTAGTTTCTGCTGCTAAATTACAGCAGAGGCTGAAAAAAAGATCTCAGCTTATGAATTGGGAGCATCTGGCAGCATAATCATTGAGTCGTTGGTGAGATAACATAAAACTTCACAGAACCCTGTGGGGAAATTAGAGGCTTTCTGCAGCAGAGAGGAGAAAATCCCAACAGAGGAAAAATGGAGAAAACTACAGTGTAAAATAACAAACGATGCACGGAGTGGAGAAAAAAACAAACAATGAAACTGAATGTTGACATTTGCAAAACTATGCATCAATATGCTGCAGACAATGGCAGTCATTTAGCAGTCATTACATGTGTTTTGATGTTGGAGCTTATGGTTTTTCGTAAAAAAAATCTAAAGGCATCATCTGAAAGATATTATAGTGGGCTGTTGCCCATTTTCTCACTGCAAGTACAGATCAAATAAGCTAAGTGTTAGATCTGTTTTATGTTTATTAAAGATCACTGAATAACTGTTGACAACATTCAGTTTGAAGTTCATGGTGCTGTGGATTCAAGGAGCTCACGTTCAAAAACACAGGATGCACAAAAGCACACCTTGTCCTCATTTTGATATCAGCTCATTTCATTTATTCAAAGAAACTGAAAACCAAATCCAGTTAAGAATTGCTAAGAACTCCTTCAAGGTTTGACTGATTGGTTTGATTTTTAATTAAGACTTTTATTTATTTTAGACCTTTACATTGTTTTTATTTATGGATTTTATTCTTTTCTTTCCTTAGTGTTTTAGTTTTACTATTTTATGTTCTTGTTCTTAGATTTTATTAATATTTTAGTTCTTACATACTTTTATTCTTTTATCATTAGGATCTCCAGTGTTTCCTCTGGGGGAGCCCTCTGCACCACGAGCTGTGGTCGGCTACGGCTGCAGGATTCTGTCTCGTAGGTTCCTGGTGGAGTCTTGAGATCCATCATCGCTCCTCTGGGTTCTACGTTGGTGTCCTGTGGCCGTGGTTGGCTCTCTGCTCCTGGTGCAGACGGCTCCTCTGATGGCACCTTCTCAACTGGTCTGTCTGTACTCAGCCTCTTGTTCTTAGCCTAATGTCCACTATTTTAGTGTGTGTGTGTGTGGGTGTGCATGCGTGTGAGTAGATGCTTTTATATATAAGGGTGGGTAGGTGGGTTTGAGGGAATGTTTTTATATATTATGTAAAGCACTTTGAGTTGCATTGATTGATTGATTGTTAAGTCTGATAAATATACATGCAACAGAGACAAATATGATTTATGATTTGCCCATCGATCTGTCATTACCTACAGTTCTTACTTTAGTCCTTTTGTCTCGGCCCACCTCCCTTCTTTCACCCACACCCCAACACAGCATAGTGTTGTGGCTGTTTATCAGCCTGCTCTACTGTTAAGCGTCTTGAGACAACACTTTTTATGAATTGGCGCTATACAAGTAAAGATTGATTGATTGATTGATTGATTATTGATTTCCCTTTTCAACTCCTTCAAATGCAAATCAAGGAGGTCAGGTTCTTATCAGAGGCAGAAATGATAAAAATGTCAAAAATCATGGCAAACTGGGAGCAGATGAGGTTAAAATTTCGTCATCATTTTCAGTGGGTGGACACAACAGCAACTTACATGAAGCATTTATTTTTACAGCACAGTACTGAATATCAGGAGTGCCATGTTGGTAAAATTGTTGCTATTGAAAAGGCCAGCTTCAGCCCAGACACAAAATCAGCAGGAATCAATAAAGGAATTGTTAAATTATCAGTTCCTACCCCTAGAGAGAGGGCTGAGATAGCGGCATTGATCAAGCCCTCTTTATGGGCTCTTGCTGTACTTCACATTCGCTTAAATGCAAAAAGAAAGAAGCAGAAGCACTCACATTACCTCGCTTTCATGCAGCAGGGAGTTAAGCCATATTCACACCTAATGCAACTTGGCAACCATGATCATGTTGCCCACCCAAGTCACGTCCCCTGTCCATAAATAACTCATTTGGTCACCGTTGCGTTGCAGTGATGTCACGCCCGCTCGAGTTTCACTGTGATCATATCTGGTACCTGGTCGCACCTCCAAAGCGACCCAGTAATGCAACCAAGTCGTCTAGATTGTCGCATCATGGGAGGGTTGGGCCCCGCCCTATTGCAGCTGTACATAGACTTTGCATAGAGAGTGGTCACCCAGGTCGTGTTCGGTGTGAATGCAGCTTAAGATGTTTAGTAAATTGTACACACCACGAGTGCCAGAAAAAAGTGATGTTAATGCTTCTATTTGATTGTTTATGTTGTGGGAATGTTTCAGTGAAATATAACATAAATATGCCAAACAACATACTTCATACAGTGTCCTGTGTATGTGTTTTATGTGTTCAGCTGTATAATGAAGGGAGAGGAGTAATGTCAACTGACTGGAGTTCAGTCTACTTCAGAATAAAGACGATATTAACAGCATACCAGCCAGCAGACACACTTGACTCCTGACATTACCACGATCCATACCATCATCTGGACATGGTTAAAATTATAAAGCAAAGGCCACAATGTTTTTGTGATCTTTGCCTTTCTGATCTTTTATGGTAAAACATAAGATAAAAATCCGATAAAATATGCTGATAGAAAAATTATCTATCTGCTAACCCTGAAACAGTCTTAATGCGGTATTCATGGCTTTTTATAAAAAGCACATATAGATGGGTAGAGGTAGGCCACAAAGTGATCATAAAGTAATGTTGGACAGACACAAGATGAAGTTTAAACTTCTGGTTATACACAGTTTCTGAATCACAATAATTATTAATTGAATGTCTATTTAAAGAGTTTGAAAGCACTTTCCACCTGCCAAGAGTCCATTACATTTAATTCACTTTAATTTAGTATTTCATTTCTTTATTATTGGCTGTGGACGAGTGTAACTGTGGACTTTAATCTGATGGCCTCAGGTCTGACAGCGTTTGTTAAGATTCAAGACAGAAAACGCACTGAAACTTCTATTTCAAGCCGTCTTGGTTGAAATAGAAATCTCATTTCTTGATACAGCTGTCATGATCAACGATTTAAACTCTAATAAGTTCTACTTATAACAATGGCTGTTTTGATACTACAGCAAAAACACATTAGTATCAAAATGTTGCCAAACTATTTGTGTAATTAAGGCGAAGAGTAAAACATGACTTCAGAAATTAAAATTCAAATTAAGGGAAACATAAAAAATGCCTTACACTTTACACTTCATATTTTAGTTGACTAAATTTACTAAATTATGACTAAAACCAAAAGATATTTTAGGAAAAAGACTATCACTAAAACACTGGATTGAAAACAACTATGTTCGGTGTTGGTTGCATCAAGTTGTGCAAAAAGACTTCACACTGCTTGTTAAACGAGTAAGAATTAGAGTTTCATTTCCCTTGTTTTTGTAATGGTGCCCAGGTCATAACGTCCTCTTCCCGTCAGCATAAATGAGCAAAAACAAAAAAAAACCTCAAAGTCCTCCAAGATGTGAGCGATGCAGACAATAAACCTGCAGCAGACATTAAGTGTATCCGTGAAGCCTTGCCCTGTGAAAGTCTTTCTCTGATTAAAATGCAAAGTACAGAAGTGGAGGACACATTAAGGCTCATTTGGGCGAGTGGGACAAGCAGGGTGCTGTTTACTGTCTGCAACAACATATCACCATGGCCTCAGTGCTGTTTGCAGCTGCTGTGGATTCTCCATTACAGAGATAATAAGTGATGTACAGTGTTGTTATTGTGTCCAAAAATTTGAGGCTTCTGTGCTTCTGTTTGAGAGCTGAAAATGCTACTTTTTTTTTCCAAAGATGAGATTCTAACAGCGATAATTGCTCTGTCTTTATAGTGTCATAATCATTATAAATCTGAGACTGTGATTATAATTTCTACACTTTTCAGATCATTCCTTTCATCCTGGCTGATCAGGTCTGGTGCCAAAATGAAGTTCATGAAGGGGCTTTGAAACTAGAGTGGGCGTAAATCTTTTAATAGAAAAACAGAAAAGGTGACATTCTGATTTACCATTTCCTGCAGTTTTTACTCTAATGTCAGCCGCAAAAATGTTCTTTGACATGATAAGAACTGGTCCGTGCTGAAAGGAACACTCTTGCCTCACTCCTGAGTCCATGACAAGCAGATAGACATCATTCTTTTGACTGTGCGTCCAGTAACAAGAAACAGACAGATAAAGCTCATCCACCACTAGTTAGCTTAGCTCAAACACTGGGAGCATATGGGTAGTGTTAGCCTGCCTCTGCCTACAGTCATCAGGTAAACTCTTCAGCTACTCTAAACAGTCCTGTGTGCTTGTTGTGGCTCATTTTTTTACCCCTTTATGTTTCGTTATCTTCTACTATCTTCATATTATCTTCTATAACTAAACAGAGGCTTTGTTTTGTTGACCACACTTGCGTGGTGGTTTGCGCGAGAGATGTGACGCTCGAAAACGTGTCAAGTCTTTTGAACAGCATTATGAAGTGAATGATGAGAACCGAATCGCAGGTGTGAGTGAGCCATTCATTTCTTAAATTTGTAGGCAATATGCATTTAATAATTGTAGTTTTAGTCATAATTTGGTCATCTAAATTGTTTTAATTTTAGTCTAGTTTTAGCTGATGAAATTTCAAAACATTTTAGTTGATGAAATCTGCTGTAAATTTAGTCGACTAAAATATGAAGTGTAAAGTGTAAGCATTTTTTATGTTTCCTTAAATTTCTGAAGTCATGTTTTACACTTGGATAAAATGAAACATCTAATAATAAAAGAGAGTAGCTCTGGTTGGATCACTCCACAACTTATCCCACCACCACCAAGCTAAGGCAGCTGTG
The DNA here is from genome assembly GCA_037902135.1 of Cetoscarus ocellatus. NCBI lineage: Eukaryota > Metazoa > Chordata > Actinopteri > Labriformes > Labridae > Cetoscarus > Cetoscarus ocellatus. Next base: position 1,239,661 of record JBAMNC010001280.1, on the reverse strand, counting down.
ATTGGATGTCCCTCTTAACTCATCCAACCTTTCCACACGACCAAAGTAGCTGTGATTGGATATTTTCCTAACTTGTCTCTACTTTCTACATGACCAAATTAGGTCTGATTGGATTAATTCTCTGGCAAACATTTTAGTCTAGTTTTTATTTGTTGATGAAATTGTCTGTTAATTTAGTTTTAGTTTTTGTCCATGTGCACTTGTTTTTATTAGTTACTGTCTAGTTTTCGTCAAGGGAAAAAAGGTTGTTTACAAAAACTATGATGAAAATAATTACTCAGCAAAATTAACTCTGCCTTTCAGCATTAATGGTGTCTTCACAGATGTGCAAGTTACCCATGCCATGGGCATGTCACACCACAGCACACTCTTCTGGCCCTAGAAGAAAGGATTTGCAAATCATTGTATTCAGTCTTTGTTTTTTTTTTTACACCACGTCCCAACTTCATTGGAATTGGGGTTTGTACAAAGTGTTCTGTTTTGTGTCTCCAATCAAACTTAATGACTTAAATATGAGTAACAAAACTGTAAGGTAGGCTCCAGTCCACCACAACCCCAAATTAGATATCAAGCAGTATAGATCAAGGATGGATGGATGATAAGTAAGTTTTTAAAGTTTACTTTATTTTAATGTAAGGAATTATTTAACATAAAAGCTGCCATATTCTGTGCAGTAACTTCAAGAAAACAAAGTGACAGAGGCCTTCCTCATGTAGCTTTCTTGTCTTCTATAAACCTTAAGGTTAAGACCTCTTAACAACCCAGAAGAGACCATGAGGCAGCTAGACATGGTGCAATTTAAGCTGTCTGCTTTCAGTGTTGAGTTCAGTGGAGTCATGATGGAAATTGCAGGTTGTAACTCCCCACTGATGGGTTAACTTGCACTTTGAGTCGCCTTTTTGTTTAAAAGGTGCTATACAAATAAACCTGCCTTGGCTTAAGTTTGAGTGAGATGACTAGTCATTCCCATCATGCAACATATTCTAACAGTCTCCTCAAGTGTCTCTGAGTTTTATCTGATCAGGATTTGAGTGCACAAGTGACATTTAAGGGGAAACAGAGAGATAAAGTGAGAAGTTCAAGTCAGCATCTTATCCAGTTGATTATCTAGTGGTCTGAGTGTCAGAGAGATAAGGATATGAAAGACGTAAAGTTCAAGAGGGATTCAATCTCTAGCCGATATTCTCATTCATCACTGGTTTGTATTTAAAGGGGTGCTTCAGTTACCTAAATTGCTACCTCTTGTTGCAAAAAAATAAGGAATTTTTAAAGTGCACGGAGGTTTTAGCAGTCAGTTGAACATTAATGATCAAATTCCCAAACCATTAACCCTGAGGTGAGGTTCATTGCAAATATAAAATATGACAGGGCATGGCTCCCATTAAGCTGTCAGTGAGACAATTTAAACACAACGACTTTGGAAATGATAATGGAAAACATAACAAAAAGTATGAAAAGGATTAAAGAAGGTTAAATACTCCCTGAAAAGATGATTTTTTAAGGTTGGAGGAGGGAAATTCTCTTTTTGTTATATCATCAGTTGACCTTCTGTATTGCTAATACATTGACAAAATGCTTGTCAAGAATGTCATGTTAATCATGATATAAGTAAGGATGAAATTATTGAATTATTTTGGTCTTCTAAGGGTTGAAACACAGTGTTGTGCATTAATAGTAACATCTCAGGGAGTGCAGCATCATTCATGTGACTCAAAGCACGTGATGCTCCCATTTGTGTTGTTGAACTAGATTCTAGAGCAGGCGTTGCGAACATTTTTGAGCCTGAGAGTAGGGCTGGGCGATATGGCCTTGAAATAAAATCCCATATTTTTAACACTTGATGTAAGATTTTAATTGATTTTTTTTCTCTCTCTCTCTCTCTCAAAAAAAAAAAAAACTCCCAGTCACACAAAAATGACACTAATCAAATTTTGATGTCAAAATATATTCCCAAACCATACAGAAATTCCCTCATAAAGTTAAAGTGTGTGTCATAAAATTATTATGTAGTTCAAACATAGACAGGTTTGTCTTCCAAAACACTGAAGGCTGAGGTATACTCACAGTATATTCATATAAAACTCTGATCAATATTTAATCTCATTTGAAAAAAACAAATACAAGCCTAAACGAGTGCTTGTGGAAAACCTGACAGGGCCTACATCATGAAAACTGTACATTTTCAGTGTTTATATTTTCAAACATTGCAACAACTTCTGGTCAAAGTCAAAGAAAAAAGTTTTAAAAAAGTGTATTTTTTATTTTTTTAAATCTTCTGCAGAAAATAATTCAAATTAATCGATTTATTGTCCAGCCCTACCTGAGAGCTACCCAAAGATAAGTAATATTACAGAGGGCTACCTGTTTGATTTGATGTTCTGACTGACAAAAATTTGCATAGTTCACCTAAAACAACATATTATGTGAAACATTTCATTGATAGCACATAAAAATACCATGTCTGCCATGTAGCATTATTTGTCAGCTTTTCTGCTTTTGCTTTTATATAACTTTTTACCAAACAGATGATAATCAGATTCATAACATGGTCAAACTGGATAAAAAACAGTTTCTTTCATTCATGCAAAATCACTCAAAAATGACTTTTGGCCACCAAGTTGAATAATTAGCATTGTAGCTTGGTTAATGCACTGCCAAATGGTCTCTCCAAAATCCTCACCAGAAGCTCAGTATTTTAACGTACTTGAGGAATATTCCAGACAATAATATTGTGATGGCATGGAGTTTTGTAGGCCCAATAATGGACTTCTGCTTGATCTGTCTTTCAAAAATACGTACAATATGACCTTTGATTAACAGGTGTGGATATGCTTTTCTGAAATTTTGCTTTGCTTTCAAAATTTTGGGAAATCCCAAATCGATATCCTGCAAATATTTTGTGGCCTAAAAGATAGCTGGCTGTGCCATATGACGTCACTAGAAAACATGTTTTCATGCTGCAATGTCCTGGGGGCCTGGTCTGCCTGTGATAAACTATATTTTTACTCTGTCAATCACAAAGATTAAAATGCTATTTCCTTTAACAATTTGGTTAAATATAAGAAGAAAAACAATCATCCGTTTTATGTCTTTCCTCTTTCAATGATCATTAATGGGAACATTTTGTTTGAATTTTCCAGTCTGTACTCTTTGATCAGCAAAGATAATTTCCTCTCTCTGATGTGTTGTGCTGGCTCTCAGCTACAAGGTAATAAAACGACACAGCCATCTCCTGGACGGCGATGTTAGCTCTGAGTGGCGTGTGCGAGTGATTAACGGCACATGTCAGCCTCAGATTGACCTTTACTGATCACATGTCAGCGGCTGGCTCGTATATCACGGACCTGTGGAGAGCGAGGGGTCACAGTGGGCTCTACAACTCGTAAACTGCCTTAATGGAACGACAGAGCTGGGAGATTTCTAATGTACACACAAACATGCTGTTAAATAAACCGCTGTCATGAGATTATTTTATAGAAAGAGGGACTAGAGCTACTGCCTGGCAGAGTTTTGCTTCTGCTTTTGTGCAGAGTCTGACAGAAATCACACCGAGTGCTCTCAAGAAATCAGGTTCACAAGCAAGAGATGATCATGAGGCCAAGTGAACCCCGAGATAAATGACCTCCAAGACTGGTGAATAGACTTGAGCTTATACAGCACCTTTCTGGTCTTTCTGATTACTTCTACAATGCAGGTCACGTCTACCCAACCTGGCAAACCAGATGGACTGCTCGATATTTTTCACTCATCCATCTGGGAAAGAGCCCATAGAAAGTGTCTGAGAATGGGCAGAACCTTTCAAGGCATATCCAGCAGGTAATTGGACAATCAGTCTCAGTCATTCATTACAGGGCCAATCAGATAATGTAGTACGTGGGCGATACTGTGGCGGTGTAAATGACAGAACATGAGCCACTTCATAGAGCAAACTCGCCAAAACATGTTGGAAGTGGCGCAAAAATCCTTTCTATCAAGAACACAAATATGCAACAAAAACTGGAAACATTAACTACCCCATGGCAAAACATTACCAAGAATTCCATAACAGCAACCCAACTTCATTCCAAGTGATTGGCCATATCCCGCTGACCATCAGAAAAGGTGACAGACAAAGAAAACTGAACCAAAAGGAGTCATTCTGGATTGACAAACTACAAGCCACAAAATACCCTGGACTAAATGCTTAAACAGGCTTTCTTGTTTAAGCACTTAGTCACTTCTGTCTTTTTGCATTTTTGTAAACCAGAACTTTCATTTGCTTTCACCCATTTTTATCTGTTTTGTGTCGTGTCATACATGTTTTTTAGTTAAAAACTTTGTTGGAGCTTCTATTGGTCTGAATAACACCATCTGTTGGAGGGTTTGTATGTTGTCACCAGTGCAAGTGGCAATTTCCTATTGCAGGAGAACCCCTCTAAAAGGGCCTGCTGCAGCCTAGCATCTGTTTGCATGACTTCCTGATGAAGGTTTCATGAAGAAGCAAAGTTTGTTCTTCAGGTCTACATGACCGTGCCGTTAAAATAAAGGCATTTTAATAGTATAAAGTAGGGCTGAAAGATTTATCGTTTTTGGATGGAAATCGCAATTTCAGACAACGCAATAATGTGATTGTCAAAGCTGCAATTTTTTGCAGCACTCCTGACTGACCCAGGATCTGTTGTGTCAACTATTTTACTCATATTACTTTACAAATTTGCAGGAAATTTGCATTTAAGAATGGCTCGCATATGAACTGCTCACTCACAACTGCGAATCGGTTCTCATTGTTCACTTAAAAGAGCAGTTCAAAAGCGTCGACTTGTTCGCGAACGTCGCATCGCCACCGCTGAAGTGCTGGCAAGCAGGTCAACAACACAAAGCCTCTGTTTAGGAGTAGAAGTTGGAGTATCCCTTAAATATTGAAAACAGATTATTTATCATCAATATTAGATGATGAATAATGTGTTATGTGATTTTGATCATTGATTTCCTTACTGTTGTCTATACTGTAAAAATAGTGAAAATTGCACTTAAGTTTGATTTGAAGAAAATCATCAATCGAATTGAAATCGCAATATCTTTTTGCTCCTCACCAAAACATGTTAGAAGTGGAGCAAATATATCCTTTCAATCAAAAAAATGCTTTTCATGTTCTAGTTGTTCTTCATTTAATAAAGAAATGCAGTCCAGATCGGAAACAGCTACTGAAGCTGTTAGCATCTATGCTAATAGCTAATTGGACCGTCCTTCTTTGGGCTTCTCACAGTTGTTGTTGCATGATGGAATCAGGCTGATCCATCTGCAATGCAAGGTTAACATTTACCCATTCACACCCCAACACTCTCACATTCACTCACTGATGACTGAAGCAAGGTTTGATTAGTAGGCCAATGACCTTTGACCCACCAATATTTAACAGGTTGACTTGAGACACAGCGCATATTTGTGGGTCTCAGTGGCTAAGTTGGAAAGTTCGCTCTACTAACAGAGACGATGCCTTGACAAATCTCACACGCAAGGGAAGAACGTGAGTTGAATGATGCTGACCTTTGACATGAAAAAGCAGTTTGAGTCAGTGAATGTTTCTGCAAATTTTGACAGAAATCTCTCATGTTGTATCTAAAATATCACACTGAACAAGGAATGATCATGAGGCCAATTCCCCTTTAAAACCGTTTCAGTCTATTCTTGATGCATAGAGGAAATTTGAGAAATTAAAAAAAAATCCCCTTAAGTGTCTTTAAAATTCCATATTATGAGGCAAGAAATGATCATTTATGCTGAATGAACTTTGATCTATGACCGGAAAGTCAAATCAGTTTATCCAGAGAGGCTGACTTTCGTGCAAAGTTTGACAAAAGTCCCTAAAAGTGCTTCTAATTTTTTTTTCACATTTAAGGGATAAAAATAAGACCTTAAAACTCTAATTTATGAACTCTAAAATCAATCAGCTCATTTTTTAGTCAGAGTGGATGTTTCTCCAAAGTTGAAAGCAAAGAGAAAACCCTTTAATTTTAAAATATTTTGTTTTTCAAAATGTCCGAGAGTTATAGATGTGTATTAAAAGACAACTTCAAAACATAACGCCTCTGTTTGTCCTTGGCACAGTGGCAGGTAAATGTTCTTAGTACAACTTGATGTATTGTATATTTGGCACCAATCAGCCTAATGTATAAGAGCCACAGTATGTGATGTACTGACACACGCAGCTTACTGGAAATGCTCTAAATTATTCCGTTAATTTGCTTAGTGGTTTCATATTTCATATACATGCGCAGTATAATCACAGCAATAAATATAAACAAGGACCACATTAAGGCTGGCAAACAAGCAGAACTCACTGCCTGGATGTGCCGGTGTGTTTGTGTGCTGGCTCGAGGGCAGAACGTCAGTAATGAGATTACTGTATTTGCATTTCATATTTACAAGCACGGCAGTATTTATTGGCCTGCAGAACAATCAGTGCAGCAAGTTCAGATATTTTCAGGATGGTTTCCTGATCTCTTGACCCTGCCTGCAGATTTTTTTTTTTTTGTCACAAGTTCAGTTTAAGTTTTAAAACATCAAACTGATCTGGACAGTAGGTTTTAAATAATCAACAGTTTCAGCCGTTTTGATTCGCTTCGGAAAAAAATGGCAGTTTTTTTTCTTTATACATGAAATCATTGAAAATTATGCATGAAAGATGAAAAAACATGGTGAACAATTTGTTTTGACATTTTAATGCCATGATGAAACCAAAGAGTGTGTACAGCTCCGTGGCTTTAATACGTTTTTCTACCTAAGCTCTCTGGTAGAGTTGATGAGCTGTAAAGTGACTTTTATCCTTTAGAGAATTGCACCTCCTCATGTGCCACAAATGGTTGCACGAGACATTATTTTTATGTTATCCTTAGAACAGGAGACACAAAACATGTCTGTTTTCTTCTCAGGTTACATTTAAAATGGTAAACAGTTGTTTAATGGTTTTACATCTAGTTAATTCCTCTAAAGCCTAATGATCTCTCATCCAAAACAACAAACCACATCCTAAAAGATTTTATGTATGAACAATCAAAGTCTGAAAAACATACAAACTCTAATTTCAATGAAGTTAGGATGCTGTGTAAAACATAAATGAAACAGTGATTTACCAAAGCTTCAAAAATTATGTCCACATCTCAGCATCTCTTGGCACCTCAGTGACCAAGTGGGCTGAAGGAGAAAAGTTATTATACATATGAAAGACCTCATAAATAAAGAGGATATATGGGAAAGAGGACCGTATTGGCACATTCAGCCACACTGCTGCATACACTTTGTTTGAAGTTGTCAAGATATAGGCCAACAAACAAGCTAACTAGGCTTCCAATAATGTGATGCACTATAAGAGGGAAGCGTAAATGAACTCCAAGAGATTCACTTCTGACCAGCAGCTAAAACGGCGGATGCTAACAGTTAGCTAACTAAGTCTGGGGCTGATGTGTTTTGATGTGACACAGACCCTCATTAGCGAGCCAGGGACGACACTGAAGGCTTAATGGACTCTGGTGTCAATTAGACGCAGTCATTTATTCACTCACACGTACACACAGAGAGAAAAATTACAATACACAAAAACATCTGGACAAAAATTGAGAAGCCCTCAAACAAGACTGCACCTCATCCACAAATCCACACCGGCTCTAAAAAGCAAACATGGCAGTCTCTTAATGATGTAAGCTAACTCAGATGAAAGGCTTCAGCGGGCCCCGTGGAGCCCAGCACTGCTCCCAACATCCCCCATTGACATTTCCTTCAAATAACAGCACAGGCCGTTAGCTCATTGACTTTCCCATACAGAAAGAAACCCTGACAAACGAGCGCTTATCCTAATTCACGACAAACCTGCTCACCAGCTCGGCTCAGAAATCGATTTCATGGCAACTAAAGATGGAGCGATGAACAGAGGCGATGAACAGTTGGAGATTCAATCCTTTTTTAAGGTTTTCAAATATTCATGGGATTTGTTCAAGTATTCATGCAACAACCTATGAAAAGTGATTTGGAAGACCAGAACCTTTCTTTTTTTTCTTCTTCTGAGATTATTTTTGGCCATTTGTGTGCCTTTACTGATAGGAGAGAGACAGTGGATAGGCTTGTGAGAGGGGGTGAGAGGAGTAGGGGAAGACCCTCTGCAAACTGGCCACTGGCTGGATCGAACCCGGGCCAGCAGAAGCATGTGTACTGTATGGGATGTGCCTGGTTGCTTACCACTCTGCCAAACCAGCCCCCTGATCAGAACCTTTTAAGAAAAACCTGAAGCAGATCGAACAAAAGTTCAGTCCATCACATTTACCATGCCTTAAGAGGAAGATTGCAGTCACCTCTTGTTGTCAGCATGGCTGGACTGCTCAAGTAGTCCTTAAAAGAACGCCAGTAAGCCTGAAAGTTCTCAGACCTGGAACAACAAAATGGTGCAGGGATGACGTATTTTTGTAGGCCACACCAACACTAGCATCCTGCTAGTTCCCTTAACTGCAAGCCCTCTAAACACTTTGGGATTTTTCACTGGATCATTGTTGATAATGAGCTCTGTAGCATACAAAGAATTATGAAACTGCTCTTCATGTCTTGCCTCAGTCCCAAATGCATAACAGGCAGATAGACACTATTCTTTCCACTGTGCGCCCAGTAACAAGAAGCCATTCCAGCAAGCCATTCTAAAATTTGCAATTAAGAATGGCTCGCAAACGAACGGCTCACTCACAACTGCGAATCGTTCACTTAAAAGAGCTGTTCAAAAGACTAGACTCGTTCGCGAACGCAATATCTCTCATGCAAACCACCGCAGAAGTAGGTCAACAAAACAGAGTCTCTGTTTACGAGTAGAAGAAGATAATACGATGACAGAAGAAGATACATAACATAACATGGTAAAAAAAACATATGACCGTTTAGAGTTGCGGAAGAGTTTTTCTGATGACTATAGGAAGGGTAGCTATACCCACTGACTCCCAGTGTTTGAGCTAAGCTAACTAGCAATGGGCGAGCTTTGGCCGTCAGGACAATTTACATTTTTTCTCATTTTCCATATGTTTTCCATGACTGGAAAATTGGTCAATCATCTTCCAGGTTTTCCAGGACACGTGGGAACCCTGTGTATGAATGACTGATTATTTAAAAAAAAAAAAAGATCAGAAAAGCCATCGGGTCCCCAGCTATTTTTGTAGTCTTTGCAGGCAACCACCATTTCGAACACAGAACATGGCTTTAAGATTAAAAAGCAGGCAACATCAGATGCATATTTTTATTTTCCATGAAACATTAAAATCTCATGCGTGTGTTCACCACAAACCTTAATTCAGGCACTTTTCTAAAACCTGTATTCTAAATCCCATTTACTCTGGGGCGTTGGGAACCAGGAAGAGCTAAATGCTAACTCAGTTGGACTCATTCCTGCACCACTCTATTGTTTCAGCTTGAAGCTTTGCAAGAAGAATTTGCCTGAGATTCCATGTTGTCAAAAGCAAATAAGTTGATTAGTGAGTAATAGTGGACATTTAGGCAACTTTATTAAAAAAAACTAAAATGTTAAGATATCACGTTCACAAGCAACGGATAAACATAGGGTCCAATGACCTTGACTGAAGCTAATGTAAATCTTTGCACAAAATCTGAAGAAAATCACGAGACGTGTTTTTGAAGTATCACCTTCACAAGCAAGGTTACGAACATGGGGCCAAGGATCTTGACCTCTTGCTTATGACCTTTATAACTGTTCACCCTAATCCTTGAGTCAGAGTGAACATTTGTGCAAAGTTTGAAGAAAATTCCTTGCCTCGTTCAATCAATCATGATCTTCGAACTATCACCTCAAAAAAATGAATCAATTATTAATGAAGAGTGTATATATAACAAAAATCGTTCATATTGTTACTTTAAATAGGGGGTTCACAAGCAAGGGAGGAAAATCAGACATAATGATCTTAACCTCTGAACTCAAAAATCCACAGAGCGCATCCCTGAGACAAAGCGGTAACTGCTGCTAAGTTGTAAGTAAATCCCTAAAAGCATAATAAAGCTGTTTTCACAAGAAAAGCTTTGACTGACGGCCCTGGAGCCATAAAAACAATATGTTGATTTGATCCTGATTGTGCTTTGTCTATCTTGATTCTCTCTCCCAGCTGAATGAAAGTAGATTGACTTTTTTCCCCTGCTGCTATTGGTGTTACTGTCGCTCTTTTATGTGAAACCATTAATTATCCAAACCAAATGAAGATTGCAGATCACAAATCATTACTTGTTTCTAAAATGTACACTCCACTCCCATTTGGATTCCTAAAAGCTAAGTGGCAGTGTGGATAAACACTCACTTTTGAGGCAGTTCTCAGCCTAATTAGAGTGCCACTGAGAGTGATTGCCAGAGATTGCTTGTTACTGTATTGTTTACAGTCAGCAGGAGGCCATGCAAATGTTTCATACACTTCAGAAAATTTTCATCTTAAAAAGTAGCAAAATGCAGAAATAAAAAAAAAAAAAAAAAACATCAAATCTCTGCAGCAATAAAAACGCTGCTACTGTTATTATTGTTCTGAACAAAATCCAGGACTACTGATTAGATTGGATCTCATAGTGGCAATTAAATTCAGTGTAATACTTTCTTTTTATATGTCATGTTATCATGTTATTAATTTTTTTTCATTTTGCATTTGGAGAGGTCGCATTGTGCTTTTTCCTCTGCATGATAAGGAACCTATTAGGGATGCAACAATGCACTTAGCCCTCAGTTCAATATTTACCTCCATTTTGTTGCTTATGGTCTTGGTTCAGTTCAGTTTTGACAACTTTTAAAATACATATTTTTACATTTTTCACCTCTGTTGAGAGGTGTTAAAGGACATTTTTCAGAACAGCAAGGTCTTACTGAGGAGAAAAAAAACTATACATTTTCAAAATGTTTCCTCATTTTACTTTTACTCAAAAAATACATTTTCATAAACATTATTGATGCAGTTTATGATATAACTGTTAAGAAATGGCCACAATGAAAAAGAAAACCTTATCAAGTGTTTTTTTTTTCCTAGGGTGACATCTATTTTATAGAACTGTCAAAAACAAACAAATCTGACCTGTAAACAGCTGTTATTATCACCACTTTTTGACAAACACTTAAAATTTCCTTTTCTTGATGCTGTACTCAAACACATCATGATGAAATTTCGCTTATTGGTCTTATTGCCATTTCTCCAAGCTGTCATTGAACACATCATAATGCCCACTTGGATTATTAAGTGTCTTTTACATCTTTAAACCAACAACATCTAGATGTGCTTTTCCTGGCCATTTTAAGCAGACGTCAAAAATGTAAGATGTTCTGTTTTATCAAATGCACAATGCTGATGTGCTTGGAGTTTCAGTTCCCCCTGCGAAACTTGATGAATGTCTGTTCATCTGTGGTTCAACAAAAATTATTTCACATAATGGGGCCCACAAGGCTCCATTGCTGTATTCATAAAAATCCTGAACTATCTTTTCTTCTACTTAACCACAGATTAGAAGAATGGGGGGTCCCTCACAATGCACATGAGGGTGCATATTGCTGCCTCTGCTTTCAATGCAGTAGTGTGATGTCTGGGCAGCTTCAGCACACTGTGTCTTGTGGCAGAAGTTTACTTGCCACTGTGCTCTGACTCATGGGCTCAAATACAGCAGAGCAAATACAGAGAGAATACATCAATTAAATCTGTTTGTACTGAAATCCCAAAATACTGCAGTTCACTTGTATGTATTGAACTGTGAATGTCACACAGAGAGGTTTAATATTCTACTGGGAAATGCTCTATCCCTGGTGCCTATGTGTGCAAGACAGTTTAGTCCAGGGCATCAGGTCATCTCTCCTCCTGTAAACAGAACCAGCATCTTCCTAAAATGGTGGATGGTAAATCAATGAAATCGAATGTATCTTATTGACCTTTAGATTTATAACCTAAATAAGTGCTGCTGTGCCACATCAGAGTGATCTGAAACCATGCCTTGAAGAAGACAGCTTTGGAGTGCTTATTCTGTAAAATACTTTTTTTTTTTTTATTGAAGTTTACACTTTGGTATCTTTGGTACCTTTCTACAAACAGAAACCTTCAAAAGTGAAAAGATCAAATAACAGGCCAAAAGGCAAGAAAAGTGTCAAAGAATTTGAGAGCTCACTCAAAGCTTTTCATCACAGCTGCTGAATAAAACCTTTACAATGACCTTGATACTATAAGATATTGCTACTCATTTAGAAACAGTACTGACTGTTAAAACAATGTAAGTTATATAATTAATCCAAGACCTCTTATTGTACTTCTTTCATCTGTGGTTGCTTGGCAGGATTACCACCTGTGTATTAAAACATCTGTTCTGGGTCATATCTCTTGTGCGTCTCACTCCTAGATTCAACGGCAGCCAGCTGGCATCAGTCCATAAGCTGCATTCACTTCATCTCTACATCTCTCCAAGTGTTCGAACAGAATAAAAGCTACTGAGCACTGAGTAGATGTTTGGCAGGGTTTGTTTTTTTTGTTTGAAAGAAATCATCTCTACACAAACCTCGGTGCCATGTCTGCCTCAGCAACATCTCCCCCTCAGATGTGGAGCACATGTGATGGCCTCTGGTGTTTTTTTCTGTTTGGTATGAACAGCTAGAGCTTCAGTGGTTTGCTCACATGGTTTTGACAGTACTGCTGAGAGCAGGGATTCTGGTGCTGATGTTTGCAAACATGTTTGCAGGTACACCAGCCAGCTGGCATGGCTCGATAAGGCGGCATGTAGTTAAATGGTAGGAAAACATTTTATTCTGCTCATTTTAACAACAGGAAAGACTGGGTTAATCAACAAAGCACATACACATACATACATCCAGAGATGTATCCATCCAGGTAAGACAAAGGGACTAGAAATAAGAACTGATGATAGTGACAAACTTATGAAGGACCACATCATAAATCTGTCCTCATCATATTTGTCTCTGCTGAATATAGATTTATTCAAGGTTAGCCCCTTGAGATGTGGTATCTCATTTTCAAGAGGGTCCTCATGTCTATATGGTTGTAAATGTATTTATTATGGAGGTATAATCAATACAACTATGGACAGATAGATCAATTTAATATCAACATTAATATCTATTATGAATATAAGTATGAATTTATGTCAAATGATATCATTTCTGTTGATGGTTGATGTAGGATAGAGCACATGGAGTCCAGCGGGTCCACAGCAGCAGGTCATCCATGATTGTTTGTCAAAGTCATACTAATATATGTGTGCTGTTTGCAGGAACCATGTATCCAATTTAGTTGATCTCTTTAAAAGTTAATGTCAGGAACTGAAATGATAATGGGACTGGGATAACGGAAAGGCCAAAATACTTGTAAATGTAGTAACTGAAGCTTTAAAGGTCCACATCAGGTTGTCCACACCAGTGACCCCAGGCTGCCTTTAAATTGGATTATTATGATTGACACCTCCTCTATTTGTTTTTATGTTAACAGTTATGTGAGGTTTGGGTCGGGGAGTACACACAGTCTCTTTGGAATAATTGTTATATTTATCATTATCCTGACTGTCACAGCAGTAATAGCTAGAAAACTGCCATAAAGCAAGCACAGTGAAGCGTGGAGGACTGCAGCTCTGCAACCTGGTCTCAACTCTGAGAGGTCATAATTAAGGGTAAATAAACTCTGCTTTGTTTCTAGATAAAAATGATGCACCACCCAAAGTGGTATGAATGCTATCTATTCCCATCAGACCAGGCTTTCCCCAAAAAACGTCCAGTCAGTGAAGCCATCATCATTTGCTGGACACCACCTTGAGAGCCAGTGGTTAAATAAAGACATACGGCTGTTCATGTCTGTGGTCTAATTTGGGAGGGAGTCAGAGAAAACTACAGTGTCTGACATTGTTCTAGCAAATGACCCTACCAAAACCACATTACTTTAGGGCCCATTTACACTACAACAAAAACAGCCGAAAATGGAGAGCTTTCATTGCGTTTGCACCTTCTGTTAACACGAGAACAGTGCCCGGAGTGCCTGAATCTTTTGAAACCAGGGTCCAGAGTGAATAGTTCTGAAAAAGTTTTCGTATCCGTCTCCATGTGAACAAGAATCAGCGTTTTAAGGGAAAATGACGGCACGTGGCGCATGTGCAGTACTCTTTCAGATGAAGGTTGCATGCGTGCCTAAGAACAAGCACAAATCTCCCATTCCACACTCCAGTCCAGTTGGTGGTAGTAATGCGCCGCTAAGTTGGTTTGCCAATCACCATTAAACAACAAAGAAGAAGAAAAAGAAGGCTCCTAGTCAACATTCTCCTGACATTTGTATGTTTTGTAGTTGAGCGCCACGTCCAGCAGCAGACCAAATTCGTCGTCTGTCCAGACAAAAAACTCCTGCGTCTTCGTGCATCCACTCGCCATTGTTGTTTGTGAGAAGTTTGTCTTCACTGCAAAGCGTGAGTGCGCAGATGTGTATCGAAACACCACTGTTTCACTACACACCTACATCGCCAACTACTGGCCTGGCATGCATGCCACAGCGTTTTCAGGTGTTCTCGCAGATCCTTGTGAACGTGAATCATTTTCACATCGTCTCCCTGTGAACGCAAAGCGCTTTTGAAAAGGCAACGGGAAAACCTTTCAGTTTCTGGTGACATCATTGTCGTGTAAACAGGGCCTTAGTGACCTCTGTCTATTGAAGCAGAGTCATTAGTGTCAACATGAGTGATGATCTTATCAAACTTAAGCTTGTATTTATTTATTTCTCTGTGAAGGCAGCATCAATTCAAGAAATGTGTCCACGAAAACACTGAAAACGCTGTAGTATATATGCCAGGCCTGTAAGTGGCGCTGTAACGCTGCAGCAGACATGCACCAAAACCAGAAAAGAAGACAGAGCGTGAGCATACAACATGAGAAATGTCAATGAACACTGGTATATGTTGTTCTCTGTGTCCTCTTGTTGCTCAGGGTGGTCGTAGAGAAGCAAAAGATTTTGCTGAAAAAGCAAAAACAACCTCAGTGGCCTCTTCAGCACAAGCGCAACATCGTATTCATTGTTTTCTTTGTTGTAGGGTTTGCGCATGCAGCTTAATGAAGAAGTCTTGCCAGTCAATCAATCACAGAGCCACACAGAGCCACAGACACTGGTCACCAATTGGCCTAGTGAGCATGTTTTTGGTCACAAAGGAAGAACATGTAAACACAGAAAGGCCCTGTCCAGTCTGAGGATCAAACAGGCAACTTTTAGGCAGAAACTTAAAGCAGCATATCATTGTTGGTATGGCATAAAATCTACATGACCTTAATATCAGTACCCAATTGTTTCTGACTGCTTAATCCGTTTAATCTATATTTTTTATTCCCTACATGATAATCCCCTTTTTATGTACCAAAGTGTGCTGGTAGTATTAGGGATGACATGTTTCTTAAAATGAGCTGGCATTCTCATAAGCTGCAGAAATACCCTGCTGCTCCATACATGACAGCTAACAGAATTAGCCCTTAATTGATCGAGGAGTTATCCCATAAACCTGGTAGAGAGAGGATGAAGAAGGCCAACAAGGGTTGAGGAAGAATTAATTTGTGCAAGAGATGAAATTTACAGCCTCTGGATGAAAAAGAGTATGGCCAGAGGGAGAGAGAGGGGGCAAGATGAAAGAGAAACAGCTGTGAAACAAAAGAAAGGGGATTAAGTCTGTGTATTTTTAATAGCTGCTCATGAATCATGATAAGATAAAATAAAAATCCTACAAATAGACCTAAAAGGGAGCGGCCAAGGTGATGATTGACTATGTTGCATGAAGAGGCTTAACACAATTCAAGCTTAAAATCCAATACACTGGAGAGGATGTTTAATCAAATATAAGCATGTAGAAGATTGAATCAGGATAATATTTTTGTTTCAGGAGTGGAGGTATCTAATAACATATTTCTAATTGATACTGATCCTTATTTTGTTTCTCTTGTATCCTCTGGGCTGATAGTTGTGATCAGCTGAAGTCTGTGTGGCAATAAAAAGATTATTAAAGGCCACTGTCTGCGGTGCTGTTTCTGTTTGTGCCGGTCACTAAATGTCAGTGCATTGCAGGAAAAGGCATAGATGTATATTTAGTCATACAGCAGGTCAGATTTGGCCCAGGGGCTGCTATTTGCTGACCCTTGATCGTCTGTTGAATGGGTTTGGTGAAACGTGGTTGCTCGAGGCCTGTGGCAGTAACAGATGTGGTTGCCAATAAAACAACATGTGAGCTTTGTCTCCAAGGGGAGGTACAGTGTCTAGGGTAGGACACTAGTTGATAAATACCAGTCAAGGGTGCCATCCAACGTTTTGTAATTAACCCAGACATACACACTGACATACTGAAGCTGGGATCTAATTTTGCATGCCACGTTACACATGAATCACACGCAGCCTTGTTGTAACTCACCTTATCACCCTTCACCCCCTGATGCAACAAGCAGCCAACACATTTTCCTGCATGAAGACACCTCTAACCAAGCACCAGTGTTCATTTTGTTGACTAATTATCTTGTCACAGTTTTCGTCAACAACCTTTTTTCCCCTGACAAAAACTAGACAGTAACTAATAAAAACAAGTGCACATGGACAAAAACTAAAACTAAATTAACTGACATTTTCATCTATGAATAAAAACTAGACTAAAATGTTTGACAGAGACTTAATCCAATCAGACTTAATTTCGTCATGTAGAAAGAAGGAGCAAGGCAGGAATATCCACTTGGCTTCGACACCGTAGCAGGGCTAATTAGGTGACATGTTTCATATAACAGATTGGTGTTAAAAAGAAACTTAAATAAATTTATCCAAGTGTAAAACATGACTTCAGAAATTCAAGGAAACATAAAAAAAAATGCCTTACCCTTTACACTTCATATTTTAGTCAACTAAATTTACAGTAGATTTCGTCGACTGATACTAGACTAAAATAAAAACAATTTAGAAGACAAAATTATGACTTAAACTAAAAGATATTTCAGGCAAAATTCTATGACTAGAAAGCACTCGTAGAGCGCAAACCACTGCCAAGGTAGCTCACATATTGCTGTTACATCAATTAGCAATAGTTCCATGATAAAGATACCATCATAATATGATTCCTTGACCCTGATAACCCACACCTGGCACTCAGAATCATGCTGATATCATTATTAGTTTCACAGTTATTGAGCAAAAATGATTGTTCGCTAATGGCAGTTATCTGGATCACCACCAAAATCGAATCATTTTTAAGTTGGGCCATTGCCAACATTTCCTAAAAATTTCAGCAAAATCTGTCCTGCAGTTTTTGTGTAATCTTGCAAGTAAGCAAACAATCAAACAGGGAGTCATACATAACCTCCTTGGTGGAGGCAGTGATATGATGGAAATGCCTTGTGTCTTTGTTGCAGGCGGGGGTTTCTCGAATTTCTTCGTTTTTTAGTGTATATGTTCGAGGCCTGATTGAGTTAGATTTTTGGGAAAAGTGACAGCCTCCCTGCTTATACATTGAGAGCATGATCGCCTTTAATGACATAGTATGATGCGGGGAAGAAGAAAAAAGAGCATTTTTGGCAGCCTTGAAAGTGGTAATTTTTTAATACTCGAGAAAACAAGATATCTGTTAACAAAAGACATTAAAAAGACAAGGTTTTCTATTATTGTCAAAATAAATTAAACTTGCAAACAACTCTTTAACTGTTAAGTAAAAACAAAGGGGCTTGAGCAAAATATATCATTCAGCTAAACGTTGATGGTCCATTGCTACTTATTTACTTTTGCAGAGTTTCAGCTTTGGAATAGGAAAATGAGTTTAATAGAAAAAGATAATGACACGTTGAATGTACTGTTGAAGTGATTTACGATAAATGAGATTCATCAAAAGACAGTTTAGCCTACAGCAATGCAAAATAAATGCATACAGCCACCATACAGCAACTCGATGTTCTGTAATTTCAATTGTAAGTGTATGTGCATCCTCCAGAAACAACCAGAGGGTTTTTAATGCAGCAGTAAACAATGAGGCCATTTTGGTGGGCTGAAAGTCCAGCCAACAAATTCCATTACTCACCACACCAGGGATATGGAATAATTTTGCATAATGAATTCACCTGGAGACAACAAAGGCTGTTCAACTCACACACACTCAAAAACACACTCCAATAAACCTTACTCCTTTGGCAGACTGGTTAAAAAGAGGGATTTTCATCGGCATACATCTATTGAGTTTTACTCTATTTAATTTGCATTATGTTATGGAGGATCTTATCTACAAACAGCAGTCTTCCTCCATCGGCTGTCTAATCATCTCCACAGTCGTCACCACCCACCCGTTATCTTTAATTAACTTCCACCGCTCCCCATGTGTGTCACAACCTCCATCAACATGAATCCTTCTGCGCTCAGAGAATCCGAACATGTGACACCGAGTCTCTGAACAACTGAAGGTCGACATTTTACTGCATTTATTTGTAAAGCAAAGCATCCTCGAGTTGACGTAGAAAGTTATAAATGAAGAAGGTTAACTCAGTTCACGAAGCTCGAGCTGTCATTTCCCTGCACTGTTTAGGAAAATAGATAAATAGACACAAATGTTTAATAGTCTTATTGTAAGATGTCAGCATACTGTTTTTTCCTAATTGCCTGATGTCATTATCCAGCTTTATCTCACATACAGCTTTCTGTAATTACTTGCAGGAAAATATGCATTGTAAGCTCTACACCTCCAGGATTTTGGCTTTAATCAAAACCTGATGGACAGAGGCTAAAATATTCACCCCATGGATGTTATAAAACTAGATGTAAAAGGTTGAGATAGGTTAAAATTGTCATTCTTTCACCTCATCAAAAGTGTAAAAGGAAACACTCTGTTGATTAAAGTCCTTTATTAATTTTAGTGCAAAGCTCATATAATATCACCAAGTTTGAGGAAAAAGTCTATTAGAGAGATGGGTGTCTTTTCGGTTCAGTATTTCTTGACTTATGTGGTTGTGAGTACAAACTTTGGCTTTATCTATAGTGCACTATATAGTAGTTAAAATCTGCTGAACTGGCACAGAGATAGAAGAAGCTGCAACAACTCTTACGAGGCAAATAACACTCGAAACCAGACATGTAAAACTCAAGGCCTGCAGGCAAAATCAGCCAGCATTATAATTCAGTACAGCCTGGGAGATAATACCATGTGACTACTATTAATGGCCACTGTTGAATAGCACTTCCACCACTCATTCTACAACTACCCCCATGCACAGAAACAGCTGCCATGCAGGTCAAGACCTCCGCACCAGCCTCTCCTCCTATTGCTTTAATATCGCACTTATCAATAACAAGCAGATGAATGCATTGGTCAGTGTTTTTACAATAACTTCGGAGCTTGCCAGGAAACAAATATACTGTTCAAATTCATATTTCTGATTAAAAAATAGTCTGTGTTAGACTGTTCAATAAATTTGCATCCTGGCCTGCATCTTAGTGTTTTAAATTTGTCTCCTTCCATTGACTTTGACATCCCTGCTCTAAACCAATGGATTTCAAAGTGCTTTTGGCCAAGGCACAGCAAAAATAGAGCCAAATCTGAGGACATCCCCAAAGTCATATCTCGCAAAGCAGCCTCTAAAACAAATGCCAGTGTATTTTATTAGTCTGTAATTTCTGATTTAATCTCTCAGTGCCTAAATAAAGTGGTCAAAGAGCTGTAGTGTTCTTGAAATGTTATTAATAAAATGAGAGAAGAATTCGTTTGACAGTTTTGATTTCATAAAGCCATTAAATGGCACAGATACCAAAAAGTTATTTCTCTCATCTCATATCTGTTAAATGTAAAAGACAGTGCTACCTTGGAGGTTTAAGTTACAGATCTTGCAGCTATATACGAGAGAGCCTGTTTCTGTGATGCTACTCACAGATTAAACTGCCATTTTGTGGTTCCATAATATCATGACAATTGCTTTTTACACTTGGTTTAAAAAAAGTTAAAGCTAAGTTAAGTCTCAGACTCATCTTGGACAATAACCTATCCTTTGACTACCACATCGACATCCATAAACGTTCACAGCAGAGGCTACATGCTAGCCGTTCATCAGTGCACTCTCCGTTGCCCCAATCTTCTGTTCCAACTGTACAAGAGCATCGTCCAATTCACCCTGAAGTATTGCTCCCCCAGTTTCTACACCATGCTGTCTGTCTCCAACAAAAGCAAGCTCAACAAAATCACAAACATAGCCTCAAAAATAACCCACATACCCAACATCTTAGAACTCAATGAAAGAGCAATAGCCTTGGGAGAACAATAGCCGTGGACACAGAGCACCTCCTCAATACTCACTTTAGACTACTGCCCTCAGGTCATAGGTACAGGAAACTGAGATGGAGAAGGGCACGCTTTAACAAAAGCTTCGTACCATCTGCCATCTCCATCCTCAACAAAACAACCCTCTGATTAATGTGTCTCTCATTTGATGTAAATCTCTCAGATGAGTACAATGTGTGTTCTCTGTTTCCTAAATGTGTGTCTATTCTCGTTTGACAGTGAAAACAAATTTCCCACTGAGTCAAATAAAGTTATCTATCCATCTAATTTGTGAAGATAATCCTGAATTACAAAACAGATGCATTTCAGTTACTTTCATCCGCAATAGAGCTTATTATCATCAAGGATCCAAGAATACAGCAGAAATCCCCTGGGCTTTTAGTGGAGGGAGCAAGATGCTAATTTACGGACTGACCGACAAAAATATTTAATCCCTGCACCACTCTATTCAAACAAACCCCTACTTGACTACAGGGTCAAGTACATATGATGTTATTACTGCATACATGATAAACTTACACTGAATAAATCACATGTTCACAAAAACTTCAGGTTTGTTTTAGAACGTAGCAGAGAAAATGAGTACTTTCTTTAAATGCAGTTTCATTTGAAAGGTAAATGAACCTGAGATAATTCGGTGCTTTTCTAGTCTTCCTGACTACTCAAAGTGCTTTTACACAGCAGGTCACATCTATCTATCTGCACCCATTTAATCTTACATTAGCCATGTTTATATTCTGATTGAGATTTTCCGATTCACTGATTGCATGGACACAATGTGACCATGGGGTGTGTACATTCATGCAACATATAATCAGAATAAAAGCATCTGGGCATGCTCAGATTGGTCTCTCAGGTCTAAACTCAGAGTAGAAGGGGTGGCTGTTCTTTACTCTTAAAACATAAAAAATACTTTAACTTGTGAAATGATGACTTCTGGTCAGTTTTATTGGTTGTAAAAATATGTATAGGGGCAGCCACCGACTATTCAAATGAGTAATGTACCCAGTTCTGTTAATGAGTGCATGTTGAGAAAGATTTTCTCTGTAATGAGGGCCAAACTAATTAGAAATGTGGTTCCATGGTGTCATTAAACTCTGTGAATATTTCAGTTTGTCTTTAAATGAGAACGGTAAAGTCACTGACTCCTCTGTTATAAGTCTGTCACTCATCCTCCCTCATGGAGGGACAGAGAATTTATCCCCGAGCTGCTGTCAGTGACTGTGGATGTCTTCATTTTCTATTCTGAAATGAACCCAAATTATTTCTACAAGTATTTTCCTTGTGCTCTCTTTAGAGAAACTAAAACTCCATGGTTATAAAGACAAAAAGACAAGCCATCAAGCAGTCCATACAGGGGGACCAACTGTAGAGTGGGACATTTGGGACGGTAGATTTGGACAGGCCCTCTCCTCTCTCCTCATGTGTGAGCAGCTCCAGACATGCACACCTGAGGAGAGAGGACAGTATGAGCTGTTTGGGCATAAAATTGATATCGGTGGTACCAACCGTAGTTCAGCTCCACTAGTACTCAAATGTGAAGCACATGTACTCAACTTTGGTCAACTACTGCGTGAGCAGACTTTACTAGTGAAGCAAAAAGTGTCACTAGTACTACTAGATTTAAAAATGTTTACTATAACTACAAGTAAGCTTTATTTGCTAATAAGGGGGCGGGGATAAGCAAATTCAGGCTTCCAATTGGCTTTCGAAAATATAACAACCAATCAGGGTGTTGGATTTGGTTATAATCCCTCCTACTTCATTTTCATTAGGTCTAGTGTACTACTAGTGATACTTTTTGCTTCACTAGTAAAGTCTTCTCCTGCACTAGTTGACCGAAATTGAGTACATGTACTCCAAATTTGAGTACTAGTAGAGCTGAACTACAGTTGATATCACCAATATCAATTTTATGCCCAAACGGCTTTCCATAGGAGAGGAAGTAATCCAGGAAGACTCGCTCAGAGTAAGTGTTTACATGCACATCATTTGGAATAACGTTTGGCATAAACCACCCCTCTCATGCAGAATGAAATTTCCAAAGCGTTTCTGATTACTTGTGTCCATGTAAACCGTAGCAATCCATCAGTATCAATTAACACATCCAAGCATTTTCATCCCCATGTACATGCCGCTGACAGCAGTGGGAGCACCTTGGGGTCAAGTGTATTGCCAAATTGCCACATTGGCATGTTATAGCTATGGCTGGGCTTCAACATTGGATCTGCTGATTGTTGGTAGAGAGCACTACCAGACTAAACCACCAGTCAACGTGGCTGTTTAAAGGGATATGCCAACATTTTTTTTTTGTTTTCATGTCTTGCTTCACGCCTGAGTCCATGACAAGCAGATAGACACCATTCTTTTGACTGCATGCAATAACAAGGAAGAGACGGGCAGAGCTCGCCCATTGCTAATTAGCTAAGCTCAAACACTGCGAGTCAACGGGTAGTGTTAGCCTGCCTCTGCCTACAGTCATCAGATAAACTCTTCAGCAACTCTAAATGGTCCTGCATGCCTGTTTCTTGCTGATTTATAAAGCTCTCTCTCAAAAAAGTGTCACAGTGTCCCACAAACTCCTTCACCGATCTACTGCATGAGCTCTTCTTCTTCTGTTCTTCTATTCTTCTTCTGCTTTCATCATGAGCTGTTTACTGGCGTGCATGCGCCCTGCGGTTTAGTTTCGTATGTATTTCTTCCTAAAATTACAAAAAGTGCTAATCTTAGTCTAAAAATAGATAACCTAAAATAAAATGGAAAAGAAAAAGAGTCACAACAAGCACACAGGACTGTTTAGAGCTGCTGAAGAGTTTATCTGATGACTGCAGACAGAGGCAGGCTAACGCTACCCATTGACTCCCAGTGTTTGAGCTAAGCTGATTAGCGTCTCTTCCTTGTTACTGCACGCACAGTCGAAAGAATGGTGACTATTTGCTTGTCATGGACTCAGGATTGAGGCAAGAAATGAAAAGAAAAAAAATGTTGGTGTATCCCTTTAATAGTGTATTCGTTTGCATCAGTGCATTAAAATAAGAGCCACAAAATTAAGATTCTTGATGGTTTCTGGGTTCAAGCAATTAAATATATAGCTGGCCTTGTTGCAAGATTTAAATTATTGCTGTGGTGTTGTTTTCCACTTTTTAGATTCTGTGTTTTTTTTGGGGGTTTTTTTTTCAGCTGAAGTGTTTTTTCCTCTGCTTCCTCTACAAAAGCAGCTGCTGCTGGAGGCATAAAGAACATCATTTCATGTGTCCCAAAAACATCACACCAACTCTTGATATTTACTCCAGTAACAGTAACAGAGCATGGAGAGAGTTTGTAGCATGAAGTAGCAAAAAAGGGAAACAAGCTGACATTTTATGAAAGTGCTTCTTATAGTCCTCACCCACTCTCTTGCTCCTTCAAAGGCTTTTATAATTAACAGAGTCGCTCAGCTGCAGCAGGTAGCTTTTTACTCTTTTAGCTGGATATTATACAGCACAGTGGTGCACCCTGGTCGCCCTGCAGAGAGGAAGAAAGAGAGGCCTGGAGAGTGTAAAAGCAAACGCGATGAGGAGTGTAGAAGTGTGATCAAATATGAGAAGATGAAAAAAAAAACACAAGAACAGTCAGGGGTCAGATGGCAGCGGAAGAAAAGGAAGAGACACAAAGATGTCCTGTCAGATCTGAATGTAGTGACGGTGAAAAAACACTGCAGAAAGCTGACACGAGCGGCCGCCTGCTCAGACTGAAGCAGGGGGCAAACAGCAGGGCTCCCTCAGTAGCAGAGAGCTGCAGCGTGTGGGTTGACCGGCTGAGAGCCTGATGAATTATTCAGCTCCTTGTTCAACTTTTCAACAGCACTGTCTGGGTCCTATGTAAGCTTGGACTGATACCTGCATCAATGCGTGTAGGTGTGCGTGTTTGTACTTTCATTCACTCAGGGAAAGACGCAGCATGCACTTGGAAAAATATACACGGATCACATTTGAAGTACACCCTCTTGCTGTACTTGTTGTGACCAGAACTGCTCCTCGAGTGCTTGGTGTCTTGCTCAAGGGCAAAACCTGATCAGCTGTTCTGAAATCAAGTGGAGCTGAAAACAGCAGGAAGTGACGGCTTGAGCAGAGATTAGCATTGATGCTAACAGCTTCAGTAGCAGTTTTGTCAGATCTGGACCAAATTTCTTTATTAAATGAAAAACAGCAGCAGCACTGAAAAATGTCTCAATAGCAAGGATATTTTCACTCCACTTCCGACATGTTTTGGTGAGAGTTTGTTCTACACAGTGGCACAGGTTTGGTACTTTACACCGCGGCAGTAGTGCCTGCCTACTACATTATCTGATAGGCCTGTAATGAATGTGACTGACACAATGATCGTCAAGGTTCTGCCCATTTCCAAACCCTTTCTATGGGCTGTTGCCTGGATGGAATTGTGAAATAGATTAAACTGTCCATATGGTGTATCAGGTTACAGCAAAAAAAAAAGGCAGGAGAGAAAGTTAAAGGAAAAATATCAGGGTTTTTTTTTTCTGAATCTCTGCGACAATCAACAAAACTAAATCAATCAATTATCTATTTTAGCTCTACTGTAGGGCTGGACATTGTTAAGAACCTCACGATTCGATTCGATTTCGATTCTTAAGGTGGCGATTTGATTCAGTAAGAAGTAGAAATACACAAATAATCAGACGACCTGTTGACAATTTTTATATTTTTATTTTGATGCCAATGTGACCATATGTGGTATGTCACCTCATTTTTTTAAGCAAACATCTGAAAATAAAAATTTGCGAAGTAATAACTTATTTGTGCATATGGAGTACACGACAGTTAACACTATAATTATAAATGTCCACCTGGTCTTTTTTGTCTTTTTTTGTCAATAAATGTGTCGGGAATTGTCCTTTGCATACATTTTTCACCCTTTTCTCACGAGAAATAAAAGTTAACAGTTCTTGAAGGTATTTGTCATTAATATGTTATAAATGCTTAAAACAGTGTGTAATTACAAGACAAGGATTCTCTTCATAAACAATTGTAAATGAACATGTAGAAATTTTCTGAGATTGCCAAACATAAACTTCACCTATTTTACACAAACTCAAATATTTTTGTTTTCCTACAGCATTTAGTGTCCATGTTGCAGCCTGTTATATTAGACCATGTCCAGGGTTTTTTTTTTACTGATGGTAGTCCCTGAAGCTGTTCCTGTCAAGCTGAAGACAGAGATCTCGACATTTCTTCCTCCAATACTTCTAAAATGACTATTTATGGAATCCATAAAAAATGAACTACGATGAAAAAGACGATCAATGACAATAAAAGACGGTAGAACACGGAGAAATGTGTCGGAAATACGGCAAAACACAGAGAAAATAGGGCAAGAGATTGAAAATAAAAAACTCCAGAGTGATACTAATGCTGTTGTGTTTAATATTTTACATTATTTACACAGAAAATACTGATAAACCGCCGTTAAATCACTCTCATGTTCGGCTCTCAATCCTATCACTCTGCAAGAATGTCTTCTTCTGCGACTGGTGACAGCTGGATAAACACTGAAAATGTGCACAGCGCCCCCGACTGGCCAGGAGGTGAATCAATTTAGAAGATTTGCTGAATCGGTATTGAATTGGGAGGAGAAATTGCAATGCATTGATGAATCAATATTTCTGCCCACCCCTACTCTACTGGCTCTTAAAGAAAAGTCAAAGCACATACTTCAGGGACTATGAACATGACCAGCTTTTGTGCATTTGAAGAGACGTCAAGATACTTGATGTAGCGGATCAAAATGATGATGACACCTTACAAATCAAACTGAACATCAAATTTTAATCAGCTGAAACTAAATATGCAGCAGACTCTCTGCTTCCTTTCTTTTCAAATCTGGCGAGTACGGGAACAGGACTTTCTTTTGGCTGGAGTAGATGAGAATTTTACTGAAGTTTAACAGAAGGCAGCACTTCCTACAAAGGTCTGTGAAGCAGAAGTATTTCTTGGATGGTTTGAAGTTCTGTGGGTGTAAGTGACACCAAATATAAATAGTCTTTAAAACACTAATGTGGTGGATTAAATATCTACACTGCTCATAAACAACGAAAGGACAGAACAATGATATAACCAAAGCCAAGTAAGGCCAAGGTATTTTCAAAGCCAAATTCTGATCTAAAATTCATGGCAATTCTTCATATCTAATATTTGTTTTATTGTCTTTGGTGTGGATTAATCAAAAATAACTAAACACAGAACTCTTCACAGAGACATGTACTGTTTATATGATGGCCTCTATTCAATAATCTTGGTATGGTCTACATCAGGGATGAACAACTTTGGCTACAAAGAGGGCCACATTAAAATTGTCCTTACTCCAAGAAGGCCAAATGTTAGAATTTGAAGGATACTCTTAACTACATTATTACAATTCCTCATACTTTACCAAATGGGCAAATATATATTATTTTACGACCTTGACACAGAATATAAGCCTCTTTCAGCCATTTTTGACAGGGCTTTAACAGTTATCAAAGTCTATTCTACTTACATTTCTTTTGATAAAAGCATCCAAGGGAGTTGGGTCTAATCTACAACAAACACTTAGTTCCATTTAAGTGAAAATAATGCTTTTCTGATGCTATTATGGAGGATTTGGTCTTAATGGATGGATACTCATCCATTATCCATTCAGCTAATCCCTTTCAGTGACACAAGGCCTGAAGCCTTCCCCAGCTGACATTGGGCAAGAGGCGGGGAAAACCTTGAACCGTAACCAGCCAATCACAGGGTCACATAGAGAGACAGACAGCCATTCATGTTCACTCTCATACTTACAGTAAGGGCAATTTGGAGGCCCCAATCAACTTGATGAATTTTTGGTCTGTAGGAGGAAGCAAGAGTGCTCAGAGAGAACCCACACATGCAGGGGGAAGAACATGCAAACTCCACACAGAAAGGCCCTGACTGACAAGGAGATCGAACCTGCAACCTTCTTGCTGTTGTGTACTACCGGAGGGGGGCCACAGATTGGTGGTGTATCCTCACAGACACCATCCAGCCTCATAGAATATTTTACCACAAAAGTGATCAAGAGTTTACAAACAACATAACATACTTGTTAAAGCAGATACATACAAAGGTACAAATAAAGGGTCTAGGCAAGTAGAGACCTTTTGGTGACCCAGGAGGTCGTAAAAATCAATAGCTGGGTTATTGTTGGAAGTGAGATGTATGTACCATTAAGAGGTGAAGAAAATTTAAGGGTTGGTTGGACAGTAGTGTTGAAGCAGAGGTCATGGGAGACAACATAATCAATAATCATTGTTATTTAAAGGCAGCAATATGTATGACACAATTACTTTATACAACAGAACAGTATGTATGACATTAACAACCAAATTTACAAGCAGCAGCTTTAAAAAAAAACAATTTGAGGCCTTGTCGTATTGTTTGAGCCCACTTTAGCTTTTTATTTGTTTAATGCAGCAGTACCACTGTTGTTTGAATGGGCAATGTCATTGTTTCAGTCAGGAACTGGCAGTTAATTCCTTTCCTTTTAGTATGATCAATGAAACCTGAGAGAACTAATCTTCCTTCTGCATGCTACAACCAGATGAATATGATAACCTCTAAAACGCGATTTGCCTTGTTTTTGGCATATTTGTCTTTAAAATACAGCAAAGGAGAGGAAGTTAATATGGAGGAAACATGGGGTCGACTTGAAATAAAACACTGATGGTGGGAGTCAAATCTGTAGCCAATATACTGTGGCCTCTGTTCATCAAATTGATAAAGTTCAACTTTGGTCAAGGCTTACAGACTCTGAGTCTGGGAAAAACAATGCAAAGTTGAAGGAAACCCTTCTAAGTGTTTTTCTTATATGGCAACTATGGAAAAAAGATGCCATAACTTTGACCTTAAACCTCCAAATTCTAATAAGTTTGTCTTGTTTTCTTGCCAGTCTGAAGAAAATTACTCAACCAGCCTCAACCCTTAAAAAAAATATTCTAAGATATGTTTACAAGACTATTTGACCTTTAACCAACAGCCTCAACATTTAAATCAGGTCATCATTCAGTTAGACTGAGCATAAATGCAAAGTTTGAAATAAATCCTTTTAGCCATTCTTTTGCTAACATATGCCTTTTATGCTGTTAATGTCATATCGTCTTTGTTTTTAGTTCAGTAAAGCACTCTGAATTTCTGTAGTGTGAATGGTTCTTTATAAATCAAGCTGCCTTGCCTTGAAATGCATAATGTAAGAGCTGAGACATAAAACATTAGCTGAATACAACGCACATATTTGAGTAAATGTGTTTTTCATTTGTGGATTTGGATTGACTGAAGCTTTGAAAGATTTCCCAGGTTCTATGAAAATGTGAAATATTCTCCTTTACAGCATGCATTAGGAACTGACGTTCTTCAAAATGGTGGTTTGGCGCTTCCTCAACAATCAGAGAGTGATTGTGGTCTGCTCAGATTAGTCTGTTGGCACACAATCAGACAGTTTGTAGTAGATCATGTGTTGCAGATGTCATTCTGATCCAGTACTGTTTTGGCTTTACTGTGAGCTGATGACACTTTAATTAAAATGGTCTGGAGAGAGGAACAGGGCTTTGCAAACCCACACTGTTAGGGGCCCCTGCAGCTCATGAATGATTATATTTTTGTTTGTGCAAATTTTAATGTGCACTAGGTACAAACTGGGCATGTTTGTTTGTTTATGTGTTGACATTTATGGGTGCAGTGTTTGTTCTATAGCCGCTTGTTACTGCATGCATTAAGTATCATCAGTGTGATTCTCAGTCTGCCTCCATTAGTCTAGATGTGGGGGTGTGACAGTACCAGACCACTAGGATCTATTGCTGGTAAAAATAGACCATGAAGCAGCTGTAGAGCTCTGAAGACTGCTGCTAACACAATCTGTCTGCGATCACACTCGGGGTCTGCAGTGCTGAGGGACACAGGAAGCCGTGTCCATAAATCACCCTTCTACTTCCTGGGTTAAAGGATCCACAAATACAGGGGAGCAGTTAGGTGGAAGGTAAATATGCACAACCTAGTTAGTCTGAGTGATATGTCACTGTCACTGAATGGGAGAACTGGAAGAGGAGCAGTGTGTTATGGCACCAATTTGTACGGCTTGTTTAAGGCTGAGCCATGGATCATCTTTGTCTGAAAATGTCAGCCTTGTTATAATGTTATACCCTGAGCAAAGATTTGAATACCTGCAAATACATTTATGCTGACCTGTAATATGTCAAATTTACATTGTTTCCTTATGAGATGGTAAATATTTTTGACTTTCTCGAACTATGTTGATAATTACTGCTATAGACACTCCAACAGCGCATGTATGTCACAGTTAGAGGGCAGCAGATGTTCAGGGCGCATGCTGAATTGAACATTTTAAGAGTTGTAACATGGCTTTTCTCTCAAACTACTCATGCAGATCAGCTGCACAGTTAGAAAAACAATGGAGAATCAGGATCAGAATTTATTTTCCACAAGTTTTTCATTGACTAATAAATCGTAGAGGGACACTATGCTGTGTGGTTCCTTCGTATCGAGTGCTACTTCCTTTCCGTTTCATCTCATTGCATCTATATTTGTGGATATCAGCTGGTGATGCATGTGACAACAATCAAAAACTAATCGTCAATGACAATACAGCCTCTTGCAGTCTGCAGCTGTGCATTTTTTCAATCAAACCCTGAGGCGTACCGCAGTATTCAGTGTTCAGAGGGAAGCAAGTCTAAAAAAGCCCATGTACATTCATTCATTCATTCATTTTCTATACCGACTATCGGGGTACACCCTGAACTGGTCGCCAGTCGATTGCAGGGCAACATATAGAGACAGACAACCATTCACTCTCACACGCATACCTAAGGGCAATTTAGAGTGACCAATTAACCTAATGAGCATGTTTTTGGTCTGTGGGAGGAAGCCGGACTGCCCGGAGAGAACCCACACATGCACAGGAAGAACATGCAAACTTCAAACAGAAAGGCCCTGCCTGACCCGGGAATCGAACCAGCAACCCTCTTGCTGTGAGGCACGTGTACTACCTGCTGCGCCACCGCGCCGCCCGCCCATGTACATGTGTTAATTTTTTTTTTTTTTATGATGCTTTATTACTAAAGCAGAGGCAGAGAGACAATGACTTTAAGAAAAAGCACCAGCCAAAGCAACATTGGAGTTGTAACCCAGGTCAGATTGAAATAGTTGAACTCAAAATGTTTTACTGTACTTGTAGTATGTTTTTAAGAAGGAAAGGTAAATGTTACCAAATGTTAAATGGATTTCGTAAGTATTTATTTTCCCCCGCACTTAATGAACACACATAAAATCCTGTGTGAATTTGTAATCATGTCACAGCTAAAACATGAAAGATGGCGAGCTAAAGAAGGACGAACCTCATCATCATCATCGTCATAACTCTCATTCATAATCAGATTCCAACCCATTAACAGCTACCCCTGCGGTAGGTTATCAGAACATTTTTTTTTCCTTTCCTTCCCAAAGATTGAACTTAAAGATTGCTTTCTTTTGTGATGAACTGAAAAAAGGCTCAAACATGCTTTGGTAATCAAACCAATCAATTTTTGCTCTGATTGTTTAAAAATATATATATCATTAATTTTTCTTTACAAATCAATGTAAATGAATCAATACAAATGTGTTGTTAAAATCTATTTTTTCTTTCGTTGTGAAAGAAAAACATATGAAACCAAACCGCAGGGCGCATGTGCAAACCACCGCAGACGTGCTCTGTTTTATTGACCTACATTCTTTGGAAAATTACATAAAGTGCTAATCTTAGTCTAAAAAAAGATTACGTAACATAACGCATTAAAAAAATGAGTCACAACAAGCACACGGGATCATTTAGAGTTACTGAAAAGTTTATCTGATGACCATAGGCAGAGGCAGGCTAACAATACCCATTGACTCCCAGTGTTTGAGCTAAGCTAATTAGCAATGGGCAAGCTCTGCCTGTCTCTTCCATGTTACTGTACGCACAGTTGAAAGAAGAAGTGTCTATCTGCTTGTCATGGACTTAGGAGCGAGGAAAGACATGAAAACAGAAAAAATGTTGGCGTATCCTTTTAAAGTGAAGGGGTGATATTGGCATCAGTAACTGGGGGTGATAATATTCCTTAAGGGTCATCTTTACATAGGTAGGGGTATTACTGATGACCCAAGTGCAGTGCCAAAAGTGAAACAGGAAGAATGATTGTTGCTGTATTAAATAACATTATCACAGTTCTTGGAGTCAAGCATTCTCACTACACAGATCATTCACGTGTCCTCATTTAACATTACACTGATATCACAGTGTAACCTGACCAGCCAAATTTGCAGTGCACGTGGTTTAACGGACCCTTGGACAGTTTCTATAGCAACACAGCAGTCGGGCACAACTTGTAGGTTTTATTTTGATGCATGAGTCACGCTGATTCAAAATTTATGCACATTTGTGTCTTTAACTAGACAAAACCCATGGCATTAATATCTGTGCAGCCACCCACTCTGTTTGAGACACAAGAAGCTATGTAATTTTAATGTTGACTACATCGACAAGGAATGATAATTATGTGTGAGGGCAATGTTAAACAGGTTAAAAACTGTGTATATTTAACAAAAGAGACTAATATGTTAACTTGGTGAAGGTGTGATGTCATCCACATCTTAGCTTGGACCAAAGCACAACATGAAACAGGACATGATTTTACTATTTTTAAGCACCTATGGTAGTTAGTGATCCATAGGCTGTTTGACACTTTCATGTGGTGTAAATTTATTCAACAGAAAATTCAAATTGATTTTCACAAGTTGGCCTGCTTTTTGGTTCACTGCACACATTCAACACCTGCCATACATTTCCATCTGATAATTACGAGAGTGAACAAAATTAATGAGGTGACGTCTGGCTGGTAAATGACATGACACTTTTCATTTACATCTTTACCATAGTGGGTAAAGTAATAATATTCAATTACCTTTGAGAAAATACGCATTGGCATTGTTACTGTTCTTCTGTGTGTATGGTTCATTAATATTTTGGTAGCATCCTGATGTTATTGTAGCTATAAATCAATTACTGTAATCACAGTCAATGAACAAACAATAAGAGTCTGCCAGAAGACTCATTAAATATGTGTTGAATTAGAGCCGAATTAAAACAAATGATTACTTTGGCTATTGATTATGAAAATGCATTTGAGTATGGGATTGAATTTGAGTTTTGAAAAATACTGTAGCTGTTGTACCAGCGTTGAAGCTCAATGAGCAGGTTCACTTCTTCTCCAATTTGTACAAAACCGTATGTGGTAAAAATCTACTTCAATTTATTGCAGTTCCCGAGATCTCACGGTATGCTGAGTGTCGTGATACTTCAGGTTGTTATAAATTGAGATTAATAATCTTTTCTCGTCTGCCCTTACATTAAAAAAGGAAAAAAAAGGGACCAAATTCTGTTAGATCTAATAAGAAACATAATTCAGTAAAATACACAGACTGATGTTCACATATGATAATGGTATTATAAATATTAAAACTTAAACCCTGCTATTAGATCGAACTCTGGTCACATGCACTGCGTGTGTGCTCAGGAACAGGAACTCATTGATGAACTGAATTACTGCATAATGGTCATATGCATTGCGTGTGTGTGTGTGTGTGTGTGTGGGTGTGGGTGTGTGTGTGTGTGCTCAGGAAGTCATTCATAGGTTGAACTGTCGACCTTTGGGCATATATGCCGTGTGTGTGTGTGCTCAGGAAATCATTGATAGATTGAATCACTGAATTATGTTCCACATTTGTTTTTCTAAGTAACTTGTTTATGAAGTAATGCAATTTAACACATATGTTCAACATGTCAGGGCAGAGGGATGGACAAAGTCTCTAACACATCACATCATTGTCTGTCACTAGCCTATGTATATAAAGCTTCTGTTTCTTGAAATAAACAGAGAGAACTGACTGAACCACGCACTGGCTTGCTGTATCATCCTTCTCCCCCTTTGGCCAAAGACGTGGGCTGGGCCCACACCGAATACGTGGGCTGGGCTCACACCAATGTAGGTTAGGCCTATCAGAAAAATAATGCAGATAACACACTTCTGCTGCTCATAGCAAACACACTGCTCTGCAGAGCTTCGGTACTGCTGTATTGGTGAAACAATGCCAACATGGAGGCACATACCTGGGCTCAGTATCAGTGGGGTTAGCTTAGCATTAGTTTTTCTGTCATTGGCTTTTGCTTCCAATGGGTGGTGCCAAGTGACGTGAGCCATATTTCCACAGTATTTAATTCCCATGCATTACTTTTTTTAAACCCGATGGGTAAATTCCATCTCTTATGTCCCTTAAAACAATCCAAAGTAAGTCCATAACGGATTTTTGCCAATGGTGTATTCATTATGTTTCTCTCCTGTGTTGCCATATTTGATTTACTATCTCTCTCCTGCACAATAAATGTCACCCCTGCTGACCTCCCCTGCAAAATGGCCCAGCAGCACCATTGTGTGGACATGGGGCCTTTTCACACCTACCACTCTGATTCACTTTTTTAGACAGCTTGGTTGGGTATGGTCTGAAAGCCAGAGAACCAAACTCTGGTCCACCTTAAAACAGGGGGTCTTGGTTTTCTTTCAAGCAGACCAGAGTTTGGATCACAGCGGATGTGAAAGCCATCCAAACCAAACAAAGGAGGAAAACCAACAAGCAGTGAGTTGTGGCTTGAACTTGTCTGAATATCAGAGCAGTAAGCAAGCTTACGTAGCACTGACTAACAATATCAAGTGGAGTATGGTTAATGTTAACAATGCTAGTAGTGCCAGCCTATGGTCCTCCTAACAAGTTAACCTCTACAATCCTGTGTGGAATTTGGCTACGCATTGCTCCAGTAAACATGCAAGTGCTACTCAATGCAGCCAAAATACAGTTTACAGCACTTTAAAACTTTGGTTGTGTATATCCTGGGCATAGTAAAACACTGGGACAAGCCGCAGGAACCAAAACTGCAACTATAGCCCTGACTAGTGGGGAGTTGCTATATTATGCATCATTTGATATTTGGCTAAGTGCAATGTGAAAGAAAACATAACCAAGAAAAAAATTAAACAATATTTCAACATCAACCCTGAATCAAACAGTAGGTGATATTACTTCTATAGAACCAAATGCTTTACTAAATGTAAAAAATTAATAAATTAAAAATGATCAAAACTTGGCTGTCATTACTAATTTACTATAACTTTGTCAAATACCGTGACATATCACAAGTGTACATGCACAACAGTGACATTGCTTTTGATTTTTCATCAGTCACAGGAAGCAAAAGATCATGAGACACTTAAAATTCTTACAGCTATACACGAGTTAAAGCATAATAACTAGTAACAAAAGTAATTCAGTCATGACAGCAGACACTGACCAGAGATTGAAAAAGCAAGTGTAGGAGGTCAGGGATCACAGGAAATAAAAATAGGGTCCATGAGAGGAGAATTTGAGTGTAAAGGAGAAGAAAGTAAGAGAGTGAAGGAGAGAGAGAGATGGAGAAAAAGGCGGGGGTGTGAGATGATGGATGGGTAGAGGGGGGCGGGTGCGTGGGGGTGATATGACAGATACCTCGTGAGTAACGGCGGGCCGGGGGCAAAATAACTCATCACTAGAATCACACAAGGGGGCTCTAACTATGTGAGAGTGCGAGAGTGAAAATGTGGATTACACAAGCACCAGAATAATGTGTGTAAGACGTGTTTGCTGTGTATACGTGGGATTTGTGTCAGAGCGAGGAACCATGCAGAGAAACACAGCAGCTGAAACCTGTGGGGAAAAAAGAAAGAATGACAGGAACAGTCCTGAGAGAGATGTGCAGGATGTTCAGATATGAAGGTAGAGATAGTGAAAGTGAGAGAGAGTGATGAACAGAGGTGCTAAAAGGACCTCAAGGGCCCCATGAAAAGACCTATCTTTTGGCCCCCCACACCAGAGACTAAAGCTGGACATCCACTTCACAATATCAAGATGATGGTACATTAATGATGGTAGAGTATCAGTTACTTAAAGCTCTTTTCACACATGTAACCCTAATATCTGGATATGGACCAAGTCGCCCCACCTGGGTAATACCCCGACATGGTTGCTCACAGTTGCTCCTCACAGCAGGGAGGAGAGAAGTGATGGAGGGAGACGGAGGGGTAGGCTGGACACAACGTCAAAAATATGCAGCGGAAGTCAGTGTTCATGATTAGGGCTGCAAAATTCCAGGAATTTTCAAAGTTGTAAACTTTCAATTGGAATTAGCAAGAATTTATGGGAATAACTAGAATTTCCAAAATTACAGGTTGACCCTTAACATAGATCTTGAATATAGTTGGGAAAATATATTTAAGCATTATTTTGACTGAAACAATCAGGTTTTATGCAAGTATACTTGAGAATATCTAAACTATTCCTCAATTGCAGTCACATAGCCCACTGCTTACTGCAGGGTATTGAGGCCACATAACCTACATGCACTGTGCATCCCTCCATCACGTGCACAGATGATTCTAGGACCCTGGACTAGTGAGACCACATTTTTGAGGCCAGAATACAATAACAATAATAATAATAATAATAATAATAATAATAATAATAATAATAATAACTTTATTTGTATAGCACTTCTTAAAAACAGTGGTTTACAAAGTGCTTTGACAATCAGACAAGAACATACAGACAGCAATCACAAGAGCACAAAAGGAAATTAAAACAAAAACAAAACAAAAAGCCCAGTTTAAATCGAGGCACTGTTACAGAAAAACCCGTTTTGTCGTAAGAACCCAGACAATACAAGAACCATGCAACGTAAAATGAGACCATGAGGACCGAAATAAAAGCAATAAGAAAAAGAAAAAAGGGGGTGAGAAAAAAAAAAAGTAAAAAGGATGTGAAAAGAACGATATTAGTAATGACAATAAAATAGTAATAATGATAGCAGTGAGAATAAAACAACAAACATGAGCAGGAGATAAAACGACAAAAAGACTAAAAAGGTTATCTATAAAAGGATTAAAAGTGGAACAAAAGTGAAGCATAATTAGATAAAATCTGAATTAAAAGTAAGTCATGGCATTAATATGAAAGATTGCATAGAAAATGTAAATAAAAAGGACTTAAAAGAGGTAGGAGGTAAAATGATAAGAGCAATACTGATAGAGAAAAGCTAAAAGACAGTAAAACAGAAAATAAGAAATAAAAGAGGTAAAAGATAAAAAGTAAAAGATAACTAAAAGACAAAAGATAAACAAAGATAAATAAAGATAAATAAAAGATAAAAGATATCTACAAAACTATTGAAGCTACACACAGTTAGGTTGAAGTAAAGTTGAAATTGATTGTTCGATAAAATAAAAAAAAATATCACAAGTTCTACTTACAAACAAATCTGCTGAGAAGTAACATATTTTTTAACTGTAATATTTTGCATGGATGACGAAACAAAAAGTTGATACTTATGTTTGGATATTGAACAATTTATTTCAATTACCCCCAATTTCCGTTAATTCCCATAAATTCCCACGGAAAATGTCCATTTTGGGAATATTTCCAACATTTCTCAGCTTAACTTGCCATTGATAGTGTTCAGAAATGTTCTGTCCCTTTGCAACCATATTCATATTATAGCAGATGATGCAGCAGAGCTTTAAGCTATGATCACAATTTATATCCAGACTTTACTGATACATGTTAAAGTGTATCAACAGCACGGCCGAGAGTCTTTTTATGATGTTGGTCAAATAAAACAGGGAGTGGGGGTCTGAAACAAAGACGCCTGTTGAATTGTCAGAGAGTGCTCTCATTGGTCAGATGTGAGCTTACTGGACGTAAAATCAAAGAAAAGTCACCATCAGTCTGAAAAAATGAAGAACATTTTGTTGCTGAGATAACATTGACTGGCTATGGATTCTGTGAAAGAAAAAATACAGGTAAATTATTCACATGAAATAATGGCATTTGGTGTGCTAAGTCCTTAAAGGCAGTTACAGAGATCTGTATCGAATTTAAGAGTAAACTGATTTGTCAGTGTGTAAAACTGTAATCCTGCAAGGCTGTGTTTGGCTGTTTTAATTAGATATTCAACTTCTGTCATTCATTTAATGTTATTACATTTGTTTGCACACTTGAGGCGATGTAAGCCGTGTCTACCTTGCCAGTAATGCTCTTCAAATGAAAATGGAAACACAAGCGAAACAGAAATGGGGGCAGAAGAAAAGATAGGGTAAACATGGGGAGGAAGGGGAATAAAGATACAAAGTAGGAAGAAAAGGGGGCAGAAGAAAAGATAGGGTAAACATGGGGAGGAAGGGGAATAAAGATACAAAGTAGGAAGAAAAGGGGGCAGAAGAAAAGATAGGGTAAACATGGGGAGGAAGGGGAATAAAGATACAAAGTAGGAAGAAAAGGGGGAGAATAAGATGGATAGAGCGGAGAGATAAAAAAAAGAGAGAATGGGAAAGAAAAATAAACACAAAAAGAGGATAATGAAAAAATTGGGGAAGAGGATAAAGTGCGCTGGAGGGTGGAAGGGAAGATAAGAGCGATGATGAGAGAAAAAATGGCAACAAAGAAAAAAAGAAAGCGGAAATATTACAAACGGATGACAGAAAGAAAGTGGGCTGCACACATAGGTAAGAAAAGAAGAGATAAGGATGAGGATGGCAAACTGGAAAGGCTAAAACAACTGCACAGATGTAAGAAGCTTTCCCGATATGATGTATAAAAGAAATGAACCAATAAGATCACACAGAGTTTGAGCTCTTGCTGATGGATAATGATGTGTTGGCACACGCCGCCTGTAGGTGAGATTCTCAGCACCTTTGCTTCAGCGTCTAATCCCTCAGTGCAGTCGGACACACGGGGTCATCGTACTACATCATTGGACTAAAGACAGAGAGGAGGAGGGGGATTAGGTAGGTGGGGAGGAAGAGAAGGTGAGGGTGGCAGGGATGCAGTCAAGCTGGGCTAAATGAATCAGGACGATGTAAAGAATGTGAAAGATTGAGGAGGAGGGGAGGAAATGAAAGTGAGAAAGGTAGGATGGTGGAGGTAGCCGCGGTGAAAGCATAATTTAAGAATTTTTAATTAATTGGAAGGGAACAAGTCATGAAATACGGACTTTACTGCTGCTTTAACATTATGAAATACAAGAAACGAACTTCACAATATCTGCCTGTCTTCTGGACCTTTTCCTAAGTCTGCCGACCTACAAAGACAACAACTAAGATCATATCTTGCTTTTTCCCAAATTTATTTGCAGTTTAGTGTTTAAATTTTCTCTTCTGCATAAAAAAGTATCTCTGTTCCCCAGACAGCAGAGTTTGCAGCGAGGTTATGTCTCCCTCTCCCCCTGGGAACAGCGCCAGTAGCTGTCTAAAATGGCTGATGCCCTCAAACCTTCTCCCTACGTCTGTAACATCAGTATTTCAGGCCCATTGGCATGAACTGTAGAAAGACTGCAGAGTAGGGCTGTCACCTTCCCCAAAAACCAAACACAGCACATTTTACATGCTAATGATGGAAAATATTCGAAGGCTGAGCACTTTACGACTGTGCCGCACTCGACTGTGGTGTCTGGAAGACCAACACAAGAGCCAGATTTGTTGTAGATAAGGGGTAGGTCAGCTGGCGGGGAGCCCAAAGTGCTTCCATGGAGTTTCTTTGCCTGTACTCCATTTTCTTGAGATTTACTTCCTGTTGTTGATGTAAAGAGTACAATAGACAATTGGGTTGTCCTGAACATATATATATATACAGTGTATGTATATATATATTTAAAGTACAGATGATATCAAGTATATGATATCAGCTCTTATGCAGAACCACTGTGAACATGGCACTTAAGTGACTGACTACCACAGAAAAGTGGTGTGTGTTGTCTGAAAATTAGGAGTGGTCAGGCACAAAGCTGGTGTATTCCTAATTTGAGGAGGCAGAAATTGTCTGGTCTAGAGTCTAAATTCTGTGGTGCAATGTTTTTGTTATTTTGAGGATGCATTAGGGGGGTAGGGTATCAAAACACACACTCTATTTCACTCACATGGGATGCACAACAGCACAGATCTACTATTAAATATCGGAGCATTTGTTAATAAATTCAGTTTAGAGTTTATAATGGGACAGATGTCTGAAAGACAGCCCAGCTGTTTTGGTAGTACTCATTGGTGTGCTATTGCTGTGCGTTCCAGCGCACATAATACTCCCAGGAACAAGAAAAACAAACACAAATTAAGATTTTTATACAACATGGAGAATCTTTTGCAAAATGTGCAACCTCAACACTCTATCTGCAGATTCAGATAGTTAACGTCAGGATATATTATGACTATTTGTCAAGTTGTCATGGTACAGTCTTTTAACACTTGTGGTCATTTTTTGAGCTATCATTTGTCAAAAACTATTTTATGACAATACAACCAGAATGTCAGATGACTTACAGTACAGGACACTATAGAAACATAACAGTCATGAGCTTTGGATCGACTTCATTCTGGGGAGGAAATTTTAAATAGGACAGGAACAAGCAAAGGCTGGACAAGATGTTAAAGAAAATGTCCCCAATGTGAGAGTTAATTCAAAATCCCATTTAAAAGAGACACAAAGAATTATCAAAAAAAGAAAAACATATAAGAATCTGAATTTTGATTTGTTGTTTCAAACATCCATATTGGCCCTGATTATAATTATGATGTTGCAAAAACTTCAAGATTTATTCAAACATAAAGACAGTAATATGTAAGATATTACTGTCTAATATGTAACACATGTATATATACATATATATTTATCTGCTTATGTTTATTGTTTTTTACTTTTTGATATCCTGTGTACTGTACAATGCTGCTGGAATCTCAATTTCCCTGAAGGAGTCCTAAATAAAGAGATTAAAAAAAGTTCTATCTTATCTTATCTAAATGCGAGTGTAAAGACAAACGAGGCGTTAATGTTGCCTGGGAGACTGATGCATGCAGGAAACTCTGGGCAGTGAGAGATTACAGGTGAAAGTTCACTGAAAGAAAGAACAAAGATAAAAGGCAGGGAGGGTGGTGGGAGTAAAAGTTGGGTCAGCAAGGGCAGTTAGGCCTTCGTTAGGAAGCAAGGAAACATTGAAGGCATAAAAAAAGGAGGGCAGGAAGCCATAAAGGTGAGAAAACAGAGGGAGGAAGCAACAGAGCATGAAAGAAACAGCACAAGGTGAGACAGGAGGACGGGAGGTGATTGGTGGGTGAGGAAAAACTCGGCCAAGGAAACTAAAGCATCATTAGAGAAGAGAATAACAGCTTTAAAAGAAAGAGGGAAATTACATAGTCTATGTTTTCTCTTTTTTTATATCAGATCCTGGTGTGGAAACTGTGGAGCATACTCATAATAACAACTGATTGGAGTGTAGACATAAAAAAAACGTACAGGGTTAATCCAAGCTAGGGGAATTTGACCTTTTCAAATTTCCATCTGATTAAAACTTCAACAAATTTAGAATATACCATGCTACATTGGCAAAGAAGCTACGAAACTCCCGGCTAACTCCAAAGTACAGGGCAGAGCAGTTTCCCAACGATTATTAAGTGTCAGGCGATCAAATGTTCTGCAGATTTTGTCAACGTGCTGTTGACTGGACCCGTAAAGATATGTGTAAGGACCACCTGAAGAGTGAGTGACTATACTTCATTGCTTTATATAGAATACTAAAAACCAAATTCTCCAAAAATTAAGACGCAATAATAAAAAAAAATAAATAAAAATTGAATTTTGGAAAAAATAACATGGATTTTATGGAGCCCTACAACAGGGGGAGTCTCCTGTCATGAGCTGTATCTGTATACAAGCACCTGAGGAAGAATTCAGGGGTTGCCCGTCTGAACTATTTCATAAATCCTTGGGATTGTAAGTGTGTAAAAAGCTTCAGAGGCAGATATTATTGTGTTTGCCTTGGCGGCTTGCCCTGGCAACATTGACTCAGACCTGCCGAGGGAGTTCAGAAAACAGACTGTGATGATGGTATGGATGGATGTTGTTACTCTATATCAATAATATTGGCTTGTTGATCAGTGAAGCAGTTTTTTGGTCCATGCCAATGGATTTTTATGTCCCTAAGCATCAACATATTCAACATAAAGACATCCCACCTTTCTCTACTCTACTGTGACTCAGTCTTATGGGGCAGAGCTGTATTGTATTCAGCTTAAAGGGAATCAGTGCAACTCTGTATTGACTGTGTGCATTAAAGAAATGCGGCCTGTTTGACATGAGGATTAGCATTCAAGCTCCACACGGTTAAAAAGGCTACACACTGCTTAGGCTAAAAGTGCAGTGAGCAATGCAGTCAACACACACTGCACTCACATGAACACAATCCCACACACTCACACACGGGGCTATAATTGGATGTTTCCTTTTATATTAGACTCTGTCAAGACTTTTAGCCCCTCAGTCCACACGTAGGCAACATGCAAACACTCAAACACACGTATGAGAGCATACTTAGACACACCAAGCATTTCAAATTGTGTAACATGCTGGTTTTATGTAAGTGTGTCACACACCCACACCCTGGGAGTTGACAGTTTGCAGAGCACTGAGGTATAACAGAGAGAGAGGGGGAGAGAAGAAATGGAGGTAAGAGGAGGGAGAAAATCCAGGAACGTGGTAAAGCAGGAGAAAAAAATCATCAGGACTGTTTACACTGTTTCATCTGTTAACTAAAGTGTGTTAATGTGCATTTTTGTGAGTCTGTTTTAATCTAACAGATGCTGAATGGGGTGACTTACAAAGGGAATAGTGATTATGCGGGTCTTTCATCAACTGCTACACACTTGCAAACGTAAATTGGCTTGATTTGGTCATAAAAAAACTGTTTCTATGATCTGCTGTTTAAGCTTTAGAAATAAAGCTGATATCCCCATGACACAAGAGAAGGCAATAAGCTTCTGCAGAAATGGTGTGTTAAATAAACAAACAATCATCTTTTATGGGTGGCTGACACTTATTCACCAAGGAGTCCCTAACAATTTATTTTTTTTGTTGTTTTGGTTGTTTTCATGCCTGGGTCATTTGGGAAGGTTGTAGGGCTGAAATGATTCCTCATGTAATTCAAGATATTTGATCTAAACAGCTTTGAGGCAAAATGTTTATGCAATAAAAATGTTCAAAAAAAGGAAATAATTAATTGTTCATTCAAGCAACCTGGCTTATCTTCAGTTTTGTGTGTTACTGATGCTTTCAATAAAGCCAAAGTGATTCAATGTAAATAACTGCAGTGTGCGCATTGTATCTCTTTTCCGATTACTCGATTAATCATCAGAATCATCGACAGAATTCTCGATTACTAAAAGAATAGAGAGCTGCAGCCCTAGAAAGTTGTTTGATCCAAATGGATGTTGATTCATTTGAACATATATAAACACAACCATCCCTGTTTCAGCACAAACAACTGTGCCAAGCTCACCTGAAAGAGGTGGTCTCAGCTTGTTTCCAATCAACCCCTGTTTGCAGAGAGAACACAATCACCCCAGGAACCGAAATTAACTAGATGACGAGTTAAGCTATCACACTGCTGCAGTAATATAAGCAGAAGTAGCAGTATTAATAATTGCCAAACAGCTACCAGGCTGACAACAAAGTACTACTTAACAATAATGTTTTTGATCCCACAGAGGCACTTTCTGTGCACAGGCACAACAAAACATAAAAAATATGAAAATATCAACAGATTCATGTTACTCATGGCTGGGAAGCGGATCATCACAGGACTTAAGAACATGGACTGATTCAAAACTCATGAAGATTCCAGTCAGCCCTTCCACGCACAAGTATCAACCTGTTAGCTCCCACAGGAGGGTTGAAGTTTTACATTC
The DNA here is from genome assembly GCA_037902135.1 of Cetoscarus ocellatus. Taxonomy (NCBI): domain Eukaryota; kingdom Metazoa; phylum Chordata; class Actinopteri; order Labriformes; family Labridae; genus Cetoscarus; species Cetoscarus ocellatus. The sequence continues at coordinate 1,196,481 of JBAMNC010001280.1, read as the reverse complement.
CTTAAACTTTTATTTAGAGAAAAATTATTTTGGAGTGGCAAAGAAACTGTTGACAGATTTTAAATGATAGGCAACATAGAGGTAATGCATGGTATGCTACGCTCAGGGGAATTTTGGCCTAGCATAGCTCGGGACTGCAGAATGTTGTACAAATTAGGGATGCACGATATTGGGTTGTTGCCAATATCCAATGTGCCGATATTTTTTAATTTATTATCACTGATACTGATACTGATATTTCTGGTCAAGAGCACAAGCTCTGTATTTAAGAAAAATGAACTTGTTTCTTTCAGTGTTACCGTATATGAACAGAAGTAAAACAAGAAAAACAGCTTTAACTCTTGCAAAAATGAAACCCTTGATTTTTAAATGTACCCATGCAGTGATGAGATAGATATGTATGGTCGATATATCGGCTGTAAAAATCTGCAAAAATGTCAATATCGGCCAATACCGATACTTATCTTTTCAGGCTGAAATCGTCTGATACCGATAGAAAACTGATAATATTGTGCATCCCTAGTACAAATGTATTGTGACATCACTCAACGAATGCCATATAAAGCAGATGTGTGTGCCATTTCATCACATGCAGCTGCAGTTGGTGTCAGTATTCCAACACTATGCCAAGAGGACTAAAGACGGCTGTCCCCAAAAGAGCACAACAGGAGTCCAGTCCTAAAGAGGAAGCTGCCGGACCCAACAGAGCTGATGTACATTGATCTACAGGTGAACAGGCCCCAACTTTCACTCACAGAGATCAACGCAGCTGTAACTGAGGGCAGCGAAGGTAAGCAGAGGTCAACTCTTGCTGGTGTTTACAAGCATGTTGGATCAAATTTCGGAAATTACTAAGCCTGTGAAAAACAGTCTGACATGCCCATAAAACATCAGTGTTGCCCAACTGATATTAATTCAGCTCTGTGTGGCCTGACTTATCTCGACATGATTGGACGTTACCCTATACGCTGGCAAAAGTTGGTCATATATGTCTAAATTAGGCTTTAATTGGTCATAAATACCAGCATCAGAAGAGACTGTGTTTTTGACAACAACCACTGCTCCCAAACAGGAGTCTGATTTAAAGAAGAAAAAAATAACATAACAATAAAATCAAATAAAGAAATATAAATGTCACAAACTGTCTGTAAAGTGACAAAATTATTGACTTTTAGTTAAACAGTTCTTTATTGTTCTGGTCTAGTACTCCATCATTGGTATCTTTTGTCTTGTATTGATCAAAATTACTCCAGGACTTTGCCCCAGTATCTTCAAATATTTTTCATTGCATTTGAAAGGTCTATTTAAATGATTCAGCACCCGCCAACATGACTGAAGGTGAGAACATATTTGATGTCCTATTTATTCATAGAGTTACAGCCCCTGAGAGTGTGACAGTCATATTTCAGTGCCTCACCAAAGAAAGGCTCTTTTTTTATGGAGTTTGCACGTTTTCCATGAGTACATAAGGATCTCATGGGTGGCAGATTTGTTGATTCCCGATCACTGTCAGGAGATTTCGTCTGCCTTCAGGTGTGTGCGACAGTATTTCATTGTATCTGTGCTGCTCTTGTAAAGATTCCTCTCCATCTTTCCACCCACATCAACATTGAAAACGGAATGAATGAATATATCAGGCTGTGAGTGATCCGTCTAACACCAACAGGCATATTTAAATGCTCTCCTTCAGTTTGATGGAGCAGAAAATGTGCCGAGATTGCATCATCCATTTTCCACCAAGCAGGGTGTTTCGTTTCCTTCCATCTGCTCCCGGTGAAATATGTGATGTTCCACCATCTATGAGCACAGATTCTCATTTAGTCCTGATGCCTCTGCTCAAGCTGTGCCTCAATGTGCCCAGAAAAGATGTCTAACATAGCACAACATGTGTAAACAATTACTAAACATGCTCGGTGCATGAAGCTCAGCTCCCTGACTGAGTGCAAGCCCAGAAAGGACCTTGAGCTTTGGCACATGATCTCAAGGATCAAGCTGTAACTCACAAAAAAATGGTAAGGAGCGAAAGGAGGAAGTATCATTTATTTCTCTTCACCATCATTAAACCCTTGATCTTTAAAAAGGGTCAAACCTGTTGGTAAAAGTTAAAAACAGTTCTCGACACAAATACCCTCAAGCCCTAGAAACTATTTAAACTGTTCCCAATCCATACAAGGGCAGCGTTTTCTTGACCCCAGAAGATAATTTTGTTAGTATTTAAAAAACAAACATTATTTTAAATCCAAAGTATTGAAATGTAACTAACTTTAAGCAAAAAAAATATATATATAGTCTTAACTTCAGGCTGTGCAATCAGAGAGAGTGTAGACAACTATCATCATAAAGCTTAAGTGGAGAGATGGAGCCTCACTAATTACAAAAGAAACAGCATAACATTTAATATTCATATTACAGCAGACATGCTCCTTGTCCGAATACACAAGTCATCCCAGTTTGTTGCAAAAGAGGCTTTATTGCCGCTGATCAGTCAGGGTGGCAGCTGATCATCATCTTATGGCTGATGAGTGTAAGTCTGTTAAGTGTGTAATGAAACACCACAACAGGGTTAAGAGTCGAATGCAGGGGCACTCATATACACATTTTAAAGGGCCGCAAACATTTTCAATGAGTCAAAGGTCCATTTATTGAAGTCAGTCAGGCCACATGTGATAATACAATAATGTTCAAACAAAATGTCCTTTTCATTCAAAACAACAAAAATACGAACTAAAATAAAATGTCATTTCCATTTTGACATACATTAAAATAAATTGCTGAATAAAACAAAACGTGACCCCTGTCATGAATCCAAAACAAATATATAAGGAGAGGGTTAAAAACAGTTTTTCTTATAAATAAAACGTTCAAATGTTGCTTTTTGTTGTTGTGTCATAGATGCGACAAGAATCCTGCTTGCAGCTTGATATGACGATTTTAGTGCATTTATTTATACCTCTGAATTTTGAGGAACTGTCTCTTCAGAATTCCTATTCTTATCTTATAACGCCGTTTCAAATTGGAAATCATCATCACAGCAATATTCTCTCTCGCACATGGGTCTTGTGCTGGTTGGAGGGAGAATAAATGCAGAATTTTCAGTCCATTCTTCTTTGAATTGGTGGTTTTCACTCTCCACTTTTCTTTTAGCAGCGAACTACGAACACGCCGTTTTCTATCCTACAGCTGGCAATATGCGAAAGTCTCCAAAAACGAAAGTGAAAGTTAAAATTGCACTCGCAGAAGTAATGCCCCAGTCACACATTCCCGTTTCTCATGGCGATTGTGCAAGACTGGATTGGCAAGGCTGGTTTAATGGGCATGAAACGGAAAGAAATGACTGTCTCTCCCCCGGACACACCCCGTAAATACAACGTCAGTAATGCTTCTACAGCGCTTCAGAGGTGTTCGTCCTGCTTCAATTAGGTTAATACAACGATATGTTTGAGTCACGTAAGCCCCGATTAAGCCCCGTCGCTTGCGTTGCCTTGAACGGGACACAGTCGGGGCACCATCGGATTCGTCCTTGTCAATCGTCCTCAGAAAGCTTTCTAGATTGAGCCACAATCCGCCCGATTGAGCCCTGTACATGCCACGCTAATACCGTTCGCCCTAGGACTGCATTAGGCTTCCACCCCGCTATACTGAGAGCAGCGATTCCCCACGACAGTTTTGAACAGTTCAAAACAATCGGGACCCTTCTACGTTCCCCGGCGTTCGTCCACGGCTATACAACGCTGATCCAGATCAAGTAGCGAATGCACCACGACCAAAGCACATTTCATGAGGATTATGACAATCGTGCACAATTGCCATGAGAAACGGGAATGTGTGACTGGGGCTTAAACTCTGAGTGACGCAGTTACAGGCCGTCTGTGTATCGCTGGCATGGAGACAAGTCCCAGTATACACATGCTGACTTAACCAAAACACATAGTGAAGGAATAAGAGTTCGGGGGCTACAAGTGCGTTAATGAACAGATTCTGTCGAGTTGTCCCGCCATCTTAACCGGTGAAATCTGTCTCCTGCTGTTTTGCTTAACTTTTACCTGAACCATATGAACAGCAAAGTGGTTGAAAATGTTATATATTGAGTCCATGAAATACTTAATTCCATCTGCTGAGAACAACAAAATGCTTTGTGAAATACAAGCCTATGAACTGCTAGCTACCTGGCGACTAGCAAGCTTCCCTCCTTAAACAGGAATCTTGTGAAAAAGGTAAAAGGTCAATGAGAATTTCACAGGCTTACAGATGCTGAGCAGACATGACAAGCAGAAGAGCCTCAGTAAACCTGTTTTTGACTTCATTACCGAGCCATCACTCAAGTATGCTAGACTTTTACTGACGCAGGGCACCGCAGAATGCTCTTTGACATCATGATCGAAAACCAAATCAGATCAACTTATCTCTATATATATTTTTATATAACAATACAATAACGAATATCCTACTATAACTGTTAAAAAATAACTACAAGGTTGTTTTATTCTGTGACTCTTTCTAATGTAACTATTGGAAATGAAAAACAGCAAGTGCAGGCAATCAGAGTACACAACAGATGAAGCAGAGGAGAAAGAACAGAAGAAGAGAGAAGATGATAGACATTACAAATCCCAGAGGGGAAATTCTGTTTTATCATCCTGCTTTTTTGAGCCTGTTACACTCACATGGACAAGGAGTGAACACGTGAACAAACAGAAACCAACAGACATGTGATGGATCTACATCAGAATGAGTGCTGCCACTGAAATCCAGCAACATGTCCTAAATTCCATACTTTAGACCATATAGGAATTTACACTGGCAGCGATTTCCAACCAAAGTCTCTTCAGATGGAGACATCTTAGTCCCAAAAGACAAAGGAAGGAGCATTCTCTGAGAAACACATCAGTATTATTTTTGTCCTCACTGAGATGGTGATTACATAACGCTATAACTCAGCTATGTTGGCTGGAAGTGAAGAAAATGTGCAAATGCCTGGCCCAGAGTGTTGTAGTCATATAAACTCAGTTGTATGGGAGGTAGCATACAAATTTCATTTATTTCATAGTGGATGAGAGTCTGAGTGTGAAATCTGGGGATGCCAGCAGAAAATCATGGCAGTGGGCTAAAAGAAAGTTACGCAGAATAAAGTCTAAATACTTTAACTGTCTGCTGCCAGTCTTGATGGTATGGCATTAAGATGTTACACAGACTGCCTGTGTTAAATACACCAGGTGTCCCAAGCCTTTTCTCTACCACTTCCTGGTTTATGTGAAGCAAAATAGTCATAAAGGGGGAAACAATAATGGCAGCAAACAAACACATGTTGTTTGTAGTATATCTCTCTATAACGCAGGATCATAGAGAGCCATTAACCTGACACACCAGACGTTCCACATATCTGCCACACAAATATTTCACTAGTCCATCTGGAGAAGAGCCCATAGAAAATGTTTTCAGAGGCAGAACCTTGAAACACAAGAGCAGCTGGTGATTGGACGATCGGTCTACCAGACACACTCATCACAGACCAATCCATATCAAGCAACAGCATGACGTAGCAAAAACATGATTTCCCATAGGAAAAGCTTTAAGGAAAAGCTCCTCTTTTAAAGAAGTTGAGTCCATTTGTCATAAAACTGCAGATATTGCCACGGAGACCGCTTCAGAAATCATCATCATTTTCAAACATGCAGTCACTTCCCGCTGTCGTCACATCTTCAGTTTCAGCCTCTTTCCCCTGACTGGGCCATTAGGCTTTTGGGTGATTTCAGACAATGAATCAGACGGGTCCATCTGCACTGCAAGGTTAGAGAGCCATGAGTCTGCTCCTTAACTTCAACTAAAGAGACTTTCACAAGCACCCACGCTGTTCTCATCAGGTGCTTAAAGTGGCTGAAATTCACCTGGTGACACAGTAGCTCATTAAATCACTACACCTTTTCAGCACAGAGCAAAATGCTGTAAACACAGCGTGCATATGGTGACGATAAAGTGTGTTTTATCCATCAGTCATTTGTCCAAACTGATCTGATGTAACTAACTGTTATTTGTTCTTACGGCTCAATCAAATCCTTCCACAGCAGGAAGTTGTTGGTTTTACTCCTGGATAAGCATTATTGTTGCCGGGTCTGTCGTTTACATCTCACACAACAGGTTGGGTTATACAGCCTGAGCTCTCCAGATGAATCATGTCAAATTAAGGACCATAATGCAATGCAGCTGGGGATATAAAGATATGAAAACTTCTTATCACGGTTATTGTGACCAAAATTATCACAGTTATCATTATTATCACGGTATTGTTGCAATGTGCTCCCTTCCCAGAGACTTTTTTTTTTCTGTATTTTCTGCAGACAGGGTGGTCGTCATCAGTCAGTTTCCCTTCCTACTTTCTGGCATCCTTGTAAAGCCCAAAATACGACCAGACTTCACACTCTGTTTTGAGGGGGAAAAAAATCTCCGCTACAGTGTCCATGCAGGAACCAACCGCCCTACTTTCACTCTCAGAAGGCCAAACATTGCAAACTGTGCATGCACGCCTGCGTCTGTACCGCTGCTTCTTTACTGAGGAGCAGACACAAAGTTCTGTTTTTTCTGATTCTGGTTTTTACAGTAATTAAAACAGGGAACGGTTATACTAACCGTCTGAAATTTTACTGCGGTTTATCATTTCACCAGTAACCATTACATTCCTAAATGAAGCATTGAGCACTCTTTCTCCGTAGCGTTTTTATTGTTTGTTTGGTTTTATTATTTTATTTTTGTTCCTAAGTCAAGCCACTTCCTGCTCAACCTTTTGACTCACATATTCACATGACAGTTGTAAAAGGAAAAGGGCATAGATTTACACTTTCTCTCCCCAAAATGACATCAAATGATATTTGGAGGCAACAAACTGATCATTTCTTGGTCTTTATTGCCTCTTCATCACTTCTGGATTGATCTTTTAATATAATGTCTTGCCTCAGGGCCAGTCTACCCAAGATGAGATTTTTAGGATCACATACATCAAAATGGTTTGAGAAATATAAAAGTTGCTGCTTGTGTTGAAAATTTTCACTCACTGGAAAAACCCATTCAGGAAGATGAAGTAAAGGCCTTTTCATGAGTCTGTATGTCCATCAGACTTATTGTTACATTGTTGGTAAAACCAAATAAGACAAGAGAGCCAGACAAAGAGGACTGACATTAAAGGCATCAAACATCTTTGGTTTTTGTCCATGTGAGTGCTCCTGTGTTTTCAGCTAAATTATAAAGCTGCACCGCCATTAAAGAGCGTGACAGGTCCACCTGCTCTCCTTCAAAGCTCTCCACTTCTCACATCACTCCTCTTATTACAGCATTTTCCTATTTCCCTCTTTGCTTTTCATTTTCTCTGTTCCTTTTCACCTTTATTGCTCTCTGAAGCAGCAGCACAATGGCTCCTCAAACTGCTTTCAATTTGGTTTCCCTGCCTTTCATTTACTGTCTCTCCCGTTTTTCATTTTTCCTCTTTTATTTCCATGTATTTATCCTTTATTTGCCTCTCTTCTTCTGCTTTCAATGACGGCCCTCTGTGATTTCCACATTTTGAAGTCCCTTTTCCTTCTCTTTTGAAGCCTGGCCGATGTTTAGTGCCTAATTTTTGTGTCATTGCTTTACTGTAGTGCTATTATAGCAGAGTTTTTAACCAATACACAAAAGAGGAATTTAAGGGGTCTAGTTCAAGGGTGCAGGAATTTATAAACCCTTTAACAAAAGTAAATATAATATATGCAGGGTTTGAACAGAGTTTCTCTTTCCCTTGATTATCTAAAGCCAAATATGCACTGTTCAATGTGCTGTGCATATTGAATGCATACACTGTAAAGCAATAAATCCGAATTTCCCCATAGTCTGTTTGCGTTTTGTCATGTCTGTCCTGTGGCTTTGCTCCAATTGACAGCGCATACCCTTACCTGCAGGAAGCGTACTTAAGCGCTGCACATTGGAGAACAGCCCAAGAAGCTCGAAACACAAGCTCAAATATCCAGAGAGAACCACAACTTCATGAGGTCATCATGAGTTTACCAGAAAACAGGAAGAGCAACATGTATACAATTACCAAAAAACAATAACAGTTTTACAATTTCAGTTCTTAAAAGCCAAAACACACACACATCATCACTTCACACATCTATCATCTCACAAGACGAACTTGACTAACAGCCATCCACCTGAAGAGTGATTGCTCTCATACACCCCTGTGGATCAACTCCTCACGTGTCCAGAATGACTTTTCCTTTTTCTCTTACCATCATTAAAACTGGAATGATCTGAAGTTTCTGGATTTTCTTTTCTTTACTAATTTATTTCTCATTTAAAAATATCATTGCATCATAGGTATTCTTTTTAAAAGGGTAACAATATACTCTTTTGGTTGGTTGTGCCCTTCAGTTAAAGGATAAGTTCGGTTTTTTGACACCTGGACCTTATTTTTAGAATTAAATACGCTCGTAGACTCACCCAGACAATTTTGGCGGAGCTCCGAGCCGTTTTCGAGCAATTTAGATCCATCCGACGGCATTTTTCCTCATGCCGTAGTAGCAGACGGGGCCAGAAATCGAAGCCCCTAAATTAGACATTATCTGCTGCGAAACTCACTCATTTCAGCTACATTTTATAAATGAATGGCCAGTGTTATCACCATGTCAGCTCAACTTTGTTGTTATGGTCATCCGGGGCTTTACAAGGATGGGTAACTTTCGGTGACGTCATAGACAAGAACGTGAGTAGAGCCGCTGTTGTTGCTAGGCTACACGGCTACTTTTGTGCAACATGACGGAATATTTATCCGATGTAGAAGTGTCTGACGACGACTTTGAGTATAATGGATGCCCGTATCGTTTTGAGCCAGAATATACCGGCGAGGAGCTATTTGAAAGGAGGATGCAGAGGGAAAGAGCCGAACAGCTGGCCAGAGAACAAGGAAACACTACACGGAATGGGGGCTAACTGGTGGTGTTGTTGTGGACATTGCACATCAAAAACACAAGAGAGGAGGAGTGCCTTTGCTGCTCAGAGTGGGACTTGAGACCAGAGGAAACACGTATTGATGCCCCCCAAAATACGATTTCTGGCCCCGTCTGCTACTACGGCATGAGAGAAAAACGCCGTCGGATAGATCGAAATTGCTCGAAAACGGCTCGGAGCTCCGCCAAAATTGTCTGGGTGAGTCTACGAGCGTATTTAATCCTAAAAATAAGGTCCAGGTGTCAAAAAAACGAACTTATCCTTTAACCTGATACACCAGAGAGACAGTTCAACACATAAAGGATATAATTCACTAGTGCATCAGGCCAACAACCCATGAAAGTTACTGGGGAGAGCAGAGCCTTTTGAAAACAAACCCAGAAAGTGATTGGACGATTGCTCTGTCAGTGTCATTCATTACAGGCCAATCAGATTTTGTGGTAGGCGGGCACTACTGTCGCAGTGTAACATACAAAATGTGAGTCAGTTTGTAAGCAAACTCGTGCCAAAACATGACTGAAAATCTCCTCTCCGTCAAGAAATGTTTTCAATCTTATTCAGTCTTCCAGAACAGTGATAATTTTGACAGCACTTTTAAATTTAGTTTTAGTCTTTCCCCAAAATATCTTTCTGTTTTATTCATAATTTAGTCATTTAAATTGTTTTAATTTTAGTCTAGTTTCAGTTGAAGAAATTTCACAACATTTCAGTCGACGAAATCTACTGTAAATTTAGTCAACTAAAATAGTGTAAAGCGTACAGTGTCCTGTACAATACCAGAACTGACAACAGTGAACCTGCTCTACATGAATATATCAATTCATAAAGAGAGTAGCTCTGATTGGACCGCTCCCCAACTTATCCCACCACTACCAAGCTAAGGCAGCTGTGACTGGATGTCTCTCTTAACTCATCCAACCTTTCCACATAACCAAAGTAGCTGTGATTGGATATATTCCTAACCTGTCCCTACTTTCTACATGACCAAATTAGGTCTGATCAGATTAAGTCTCTGTCAAACATTTTCGTCTGCTTTAGCTGCTTTATATGGCTGTTAGGTGTTGTAAAATATTCAAAACAACTATTTGAAGATTCAGTCACTCACTTCACTGCCAAACAACAATAACAATTCGCCAGAGAAATGACAGAGACCGAAGGTAAATGTTAGCGGCGCAGACAGATGGGGACTTCACAGCCTGACACGAAACAAATAAAAAAAAACAAACAAGACAGGTAAATCCCGTTCAAACAAGACACATGAAAATGAACAGCAGATACAACCAATTGTAAATTACTCAGTCTGCTCTCAATCATTTGCATAAGAATCACTTCTCTCTGTTTTGAAACAACAGAACGTCCTGACACTAATCAGCACTCATTGACTTACTTGTTCTGTTTGAATGGTTGTTGAAGATTGAAGCAGGTTCATAAAACTCAGCTGTGATGAGGGTCAAAGAGGTGATGGCCCTATTCTGAATAGTAGAAATGATCTTAATTTTCCAGAGAGAATCGGGATGTAACATGTAAGTGTTAAGAAGAAAAATAACTGTTTGGAGATCGAATCACGGGTACTTGTTGAGCATGTAACAATAATGGTCAGGCTTAGGCAGTATTAAATAAAAATTAAAATAAACTGTGTATGCTGTTAGTTATTTAAGGGCCATGTTTGTGATCTTTTGGACAGGGCAAGACTTCAAAACAATCCAAATTTAAGAAATCCTGGATATTCTACAAAACCTAACAGCTATACAAAAAAAAAAAAAACAAAGATATGACTTGTGTTTGAGTTTAAAGGGCTCATGTTGTGTTTTTTGAGTTTCATATGTCCTTTAGGGTTTTTCCCCCAAGATCGAGAACTCCAAAAATTCTGCAGCATCTGGACCTCCTTCTTTCCTCTTTACAGTGCCAGTAGCGGCCTGAAGTGGCTTGTTCAACTGGCCCCCTCAAAGACTGACCACTGGTAGTTTCAACTGGCAAGAGCAAAAACTACAGAATGGATATAGAGCTGTTGACAACATGGCAACAAGCAGAGAAGACCAACCAATCTGTCAGTGTCTGCTGGGCTCAACGTGGGGAAGGGGGCCTTAGACAGTCTTTTCTAGAAATCATTTTCCAGGACTTTTCCAGGACGTCCCCCCCCCTCTCAAACACACACTTCGCAGTGTCCTTTTCTACAGTTGTACCTCACATTTTGTACATTTACCCAGATTGCTATGTTAATGCCTCTTCCACACCAGAGGTCTGATTTACAAGATGTGCAGTCTATGGCTGTAACATACCTATGAAATATCAGACATTCTTAGAAATTAAGACGAATTTATCATAGAATAGCACAATGACACCAACAGATTCCAGTGTCTCATAACCAATTTCATACCTTAGCTTTTTTCATATATTCTACGTATTATACTACATACATGTATAGGCTATGAGCAAATGTTTAACCCATTTGCGTTCACTAACAAGGTTGAGAGAAGCTGAGGGAGGATAAATAATTTTCCAGGACAATTCCAGCTTTTCCAGGACATTTTACTTTTTTTTCTCATTTTCCATGTTTTCCATGACTGGAAAACTGGTCAATCATCTTTCAGGTTTTCCAGGTTTTCCACAACATGTGGGAGAAGACAGGCTGAGAATACAGCCGCATTAGGAGGTTTCGGTGTATGAAAACTAAGCGGCAGTGAAAATAATGGAAAAATCTACACAAGAAATCTTCAGGTCAGACAAGATAACAACTGAAGTCAAATCCCTGCTTGTAGTCCTGTTTAAAAATGAGAACCTACACCATTCAGGTAAAAAGTTCTACCACCACAAAAATACCCCTGCCCTTTTTTTTGACCCAAAAATGTGCTTTTTCTAAGAAAAGTCAACAGTGCTGTCCGCTGGAACACTCGATTGAGTCAAGGATTTATGAGTAAGCCTTCATCGGGTCAGGGCAGGAGTACAAAAATGTTAAAAAATCAGGAAAAATGCAGACCTACACAGAGTCTTTGTCAGGGCATTGTGAAGACCCTGTGTAAGTCAAACCAACTGACTTACTACTTTGGGTTTTGTATGCCTTGTGAGGGCATATCACCACCAACTGTTCGTTCTAAAAAGGTGACCAAGAGCCTGTTGAATTCAAACTAGGGCTGCATGATTTCAGGAAAAGATTTAGTTGTGATTTTTCTGGCAGATATTGCATTTTCAATTTGATTCACGATTTTCTTCAAATCAAGCTTCAGTGCAATATTCACTATGTCTGCAGTATAGTAAGGAAATCAGTGATCAAAAGCATATAACACATTATTCATCATCTAAAATTAATGACAAATAATCTGTTATCATTATATAAGGGATACTCCAACCTCTACTCCTAAACAGAGGCCTTGTGTTGTTGACCTGCGTACCAGCACTTCTGTAGTGGAGATGTGACGTTCACGAACGAGTCGACTCTTTTGAACCACTCTTTTAAGTGAACAATGAGAACCGATTCGCATTTGTGAGTAAGCTGTTCATTTACGAGCCATTCTTAAATGCAAATTGAAATTGCGATTTTGATCCAAAAACTATAAATCTTTCAGCCCTAATTCAAACAGTCATATACGTAGTTACACCGTAAACAAATAGAATCCATGTAACATGTAAATTAAATCCTGTGTGCATGATGGTTGTGTCCCTACCTCCATGACCATGGTACATTCAAATTCATCACAAGAGGGACATTAAACATTGATGATAAACAGAACAACATGTAATAAACTGGAAGAATGTGAATGATCTTCAGGCTTAAGCTGCAGGCCAATGGATTTTAACACCCGCCTGATGCCTCTGGGAACTTAAAGCATAAACTTTTTACTGCTGTGTTATGTCTGGAGGCTCCTTTTTCCTCAAATAAATAAACCATTACATCCATATCAAGCAAAACTAAAATCCAAAGTTGAAAAGTTGTTACATGTTTTAACGAACCTCTCTGTTACTGGCAGAAGAAACAATAACTATGAATCACCTTAATTTATTCGAGTTAAACTGTGGACAAATATTTTTCCATGACAGCAAGAAATGTTTAACCTTTAGACCGATCTGATGTCACCGATGAGCCATCAGCATGTGAGTCCCTGCTCAGGATCAAACTGGATCATTTCTGACATTCAAACGCCTCCGCCAGGGCTCCATGAAACGCCTGTGGGTGTGAAACCAGGCAGGAGCCATTGATTACCTTGTGGGTGTGCTAACAAGCAGATTTTGCTGTACAAGAAAATAATTTTTACTTTAAATTTAAAAAAAAAGAAAGAAAAAGCAAGCCATCCCTGCTGCTACACTACCACATCAAATCATTTTACTATTGATGGAAGCGTCCAGAAGGAAAAAGGGGAATTAAATTTCACAAGACAGAGGGTGGAATGGTAGTTTTTGTTTGACATGCACATAATAAAACAAGCAATCGACAGGGTTCGCATGTCTAATAAAAGGTGAAGCTTATGTTGGGAAATTCCTTATAACAGCAACAAAAATAAGGACACAATGCAATTCATCAACATATTACTGGATGAAAGCTTTATGTGTAACACCAAATCAAACCACGTCCCTCCCTTTAATGACCTGTCAGTTATTTGTAAAGTGCACTCATAAATAAGGAAAATGGCTGTTTACACACATTTTTCATAAACAGAAAGATGGCAACAAGCAGATAATAATGTACTTGCAGGCAGCAAGACTGTAATTGTGAGGCTTAGAAGTAAGATAAAGGGCAGAGAAAATGACCCAAGAGGCCAACAGGAAATGTGTATATACAGGATATTTCTTCAAACAACCTCTAATGTTCTTTCTAATGCTCAGCTTAATGAGCCAAGTGGCTGAGTCTGCTCCTTAATGTTACAGGCATTTCAAAGGTATGTACACTGTTTTCTTTGGTTAAGCTTGCAGATGTGTAAGCATTAGCCTGCACTTCAAATGGAAAAGTGAAAAAGCCCAACAGGCTCATTTTGAGCCAATGGAGGATCATTGTAATTCACCCATATGGGAGATTCAAAGGGGGGTGGTTATTAACATGAATGTCAAGCCTTTCAAAGGTTATGAGGCAGTGTTAATTTTGTTGACTAATTGTTTTCGTCATAGTTTTCGTCAACAACCTTTTTTCCCCTGAGGAAAACTAGACTGTAAAAAAACTAAAATGAAATTAACTGACATTTTCCTCAACAAGCAAAAACTAGACTACTTTAGCTTGGTGGTGGTGGGATAAGCTGGGGAGCGATCCAATCAGAGCTCCTCTCTTTATGAAACTTGTAACTGAGATGCTCTGCCAGGTAGCCTAAATAAAGGTGACTACATTTCACACAAAAGTTCAATTGGTTTCTGTTCATTTATACATTCAAACTTTAGTAGCATTCAATAAAGGGTTATTAGATGTTTCATTTTATCCAAGTGTAAAACATGACTTCAGAAATTCAAGGAAACATAAAAATGCCTTACACTTTACACTTCATATTTTAGTTGACTAAATTTACAGTAGATTTCATCGACTAAAATGTGCAATTTCATCAACTAAAACTAGACTAGAATTAAAACAATTTAGATGACTACATTATGACTAAAACTAAAAGACATTTTAGGCAAAAGACTAAAACTAAAACTAAATTAAAAAGTGATGTCAAAATTATCACTCGGGCTGAACGATATGGACAAAATTTCATATCTTGATATTCATGCCAGATATCTCGATATCGATACGATATGACTACGGGTTTGGTGAAAACCAAGCATTTTTCAGAAAAATAAAAACATTATAATACAAAAGAATGTGTAAAGTGCAGTTTTAGCGCGGGGGAAATCTATATCATTCATATCGTTGCTTTTCGATATTAAAATCTTGAATGTTCATGTCTCGATATCGATACGATAATGATATATTGTTCAGCCCTAATTATCACTATTTTGAGTGGTTTAAAAGTTGAAGTCTGATAGTTGCTGTTGAAGAAAATTCCTCAAATATTTCTTAAGATGTTGAGCAAAGGATGAAATTCAAGCCCATAGACCTTGACGTTTAAACCAACCACAAAACTCCGCTCTCCCTGAGATGATTCTTTGAAATAAAACAAAGACTATATCAACTTAAAC
Source organism: Cetoscarus ocellatus (assembly GCA_037902135.1). Classification (NCBI taxonomy): domain Eukaryota; kingdom Metazoa; phylum Chordata; class Actinopteri; order Labriformes; family Labridae; genus Cetoscarus; species Cetoscarus ocellatus. The sequence continues at coordinate 1,181,412 of JBAMNC010001280.1, read as the reverse complement.
TATTTTTAGTACTCTTTAAATACACAATGAACATTCCCAGTTGGAGGAATTTCCCTGGAAAGACGCATCTCTTTTAAATACTATTACCAGATTAAAAATTATAAATACCTCAACTTGAACCCTCTATTTTGTCATCTGCATTTCAGCATTACTCAAGCTTTAATTAACACAACAAAGGGCTGTAGTGCCCCTTGGTGACAGCCCCTAGGAGAAAAACTCTCTCAGTAATGCCCATGAAGACAGCACAATAGGCAGTACAATTAAGACCTGTCTAAGAATGTGTCTTTATTTTTAAATTCTTCACGAGTGCAGAAAATGCAATAAAAGTGGAAAATACTGTTTTGTTCACTGCTCTGTGGAGAGGGCAGTTGTAATAGCTGAAATTAAGAACTTACTCGTTGCTTGTTGGCATTAAGAGTGTTCCTTGATATCTGCTGTCACCATTTCTTGTGACAACAAATGAAAAACTTCAGAGTTCTTACCTCAAACAGAATGGGTTATTTAGGCCTCAAATTTCTTGTTATCTGAACGTCTACATGGTACCATCACAGAGAGCTCTTTTGAGTCTAGGAGACAATCAATAAATGACTACTATACTCTTTTTATCATTATGGAAATTTCAGTGTAAAGGTTCTACATATTGTACCTTTAACACAACCTTGTTCACCCTGTTTGACAAGCTTTTTATGCTCCAAAGAAACCCACAATATTTCCCACTCCATGAAACCAGGAAAACTGTTTTAATGAGCAAGTGTAAGGATCAAAGTGATGACAACTATTATAGAATAAACAAAAATCACTGTGAGAAGATCACAGTTGGAAGTAGCAGCAATAACAGCAGGAAAAAGCAGCAGGCTAGCTTCCCTAATTATAATCCCTGTCCACTCTGTCCAGCTTTGAACCGGCTCAAAGAGCAGGAAACACCTCTCCTTCTTCGGGCCAAATTTGTTATGACAGCTGGATCCAATGATTCCCAACAAGCCAATCTCTGATACCCAGTGGGTCGGTGTTTGTGTGTTTATCCTTCTGACCCGGCTGCTGGACTTCTCGCAGCCAATTCCCTTGTAATTCTCCTTCCTCGACCAAGCTTATTAGGCCAACTGCCAGCCATCATAACTACTCCCTGGGTAACAAACAACAAGAACAGAGCTATAAACTAGACTACTGCCTGGTGGTTTGAATTGCAACTCAATGAACGTACAGTGGTGGGTCAAGGAGGAGGTCTGCGGTGGCTTTTTTTTTTTTTTTTGCTGCAGAGTTATTTGTAAAAAATGTGCGGGTGATGGAATGAACTCTGGATTATAGAGCTGGTCTAGTTTTTGGGGGACAAATAAATGCAATGTTTACCAGTCATATGTACGGTTGCAGTGACCCCTTTAACTCCCAAATCTCTCAAGTTCAAATACAGATTTGGTCCAAATTTGATAAAACTTTAAAATTCAATGTAGTACTTAAATAATGTGGGTTAACAGTGACATTAAACTTTAATTTAAAATATCTAACTGGTTCATCCTCGAGTCTGAGAGGATATTTGCTCAAAGTCTGAACAAAGTCTTGGAATATGACACAAAGTATGAATGTAAGACTAATAATCTAAACCTTTGACCTCTAAAGTTCACCCTTGAGTTCAGGTGGGTGTTTGTACCAAGTTCAAAGAAAATCCATCAAATCATTATGTAGATATCACGTTCACCAAGAAGCGGTGATCATGATGGTTTGATGGCCCTGAGAAGTTGTGTTCGTCTTTTATTTTTGGTCTTTTGTTTTAGTTTGTGAAGTTTGGCCCCATCTGGTGGCAGAAGTTGAGTTTGCAGGTGAATTGTTCTTGCGTTGCAGAGCTTATGGTGCCATCTGGTGGTCAAAATGCTGATTAACATCTAACTGTGGGACACCTTTGTGTTTAAAGGCACACTCTCACTCTCCTCTCCCTTTAGGACTCCAAAGCCTGCATGAGGCTAATGTCCAATCCATTTGTTCTGTTCATTTTTGAATAAACTTTTGTGGTGAACTGAAGTTAACTGTGTGGCCCTCCCTTCACGAGCTGGTCATAACAATGGACAAACCTTGATCTACAATCTTCAAAATCAAATCACTGCAGCCTTTTGTTGGAGTGGACATTTGTGCAAAGTTTGAGGAAAACCTAAAAAATCTAGAAAAAAAATTGAAGTAGGGATGTGTGAGGTACATGGCATAAGCCTGAGTGTCATAGCTGAGATCTCTCCCCCTTCAGAAATCTCGGGAGAGACGCTAATGCTATACATAGCTTTACATGGTGCCAGATGTTTTGAGTAATTAAAAGGATTGTGGGAGAATCAAGTTAAAAAAACAGCGTGGAGTCAGCACACACTACAAACAGTTTGTTTATATGTGCTTAATGTCCACTACCAAGTTGCTTTGATTAGGCACTATTTTGAGACACAGCACAGCCTACGTGTCCTTCCACCAGCAGCGCAAACTAGTTTGCTTCACAAGAGGAAACAACCGCCACCAAATGAAACAAACTGATTATTTTTGCAGCAAATTTGACTGTAGTTTAGTTTGGATATTTGTGCATACTTGCATGAAGTGGAGTTCACAGGAGAAACTTCTATAGATGGAAAGTCAACAGGTCTGAACTGAAAATGGAGGAATCTGCTATACGAACTGGAGGACCAGAGAAACACACAACACCTTTAGATTCTGGTGAATAAATCGTGAGCTCATGTCGTCAAATAAGAGTGTGACGAAAAAAATCCCCTCAGGATGTTTCAGGATGTTCAGGTTTAGAGGAGACTATCAGCTTTTATACATTCGTCTGCAGTTAGCAGCTCTCATCACACAGAGCCTCGTTGATTTAATGGACATTTATATTTCTATGGACCAGATTTACTGTTTTACAAACTTCAAGGACAAAACAGAGGAGCTGAATGAAAGTTCATCTTCAGCTTATACTGACTGCTTATTTTGTAAAGACAGAAGCAACGGTTTCAATGATAAGCGTACTTCATGGTAGCACACGCTATGTTCGTTGTTGTGAGTAAACTGAGCTATAAAAAGACTCTTTGATAAAAAGACTGTGCTTGGTCATTAGGATAAATACTATATAATACAATAGATACTTCCCAAGTGCAGGGCGATCAGACTGAGAAACTCCTCACTGTGGGGAGGAGGAGTATCAGGAAGACAGAAGAAGGAGCAGTATCCAGCCAGTAGCCATATTTTTATTTATTTTTTAATTTATATTTAATTGTATATATTTTTTGTTTATATCTATCTTTTTTATATATCTTTCTATCTACTTTTCAAATTGCTATTGGAATTTAAACTCCTTTAAGGAGTTTCCCGAAGGGGTTATAAAAAATTCTGTCTAATCTAATTTTATCTAATCTCATCTAAAGATATCAGATGGGGAGACAGACAACCTAAAAACAGAAAGCCTCTGGCTCTGGTTATCGCTGACATAGAGTTATAAACATGCAATGACCAAAAGATACACAGACAAGCGGGGGTTCTTGAACTCAGAAATCTCAGGTCTTAAATGGTAGATTTTATCATAAAAACCAAAAATATCCTAACAGTTGTTTGACATAAGGCCAAGAGTCATAAAACAGAAAGTGGAATTTGATTCTGCACTCACTCAAGCAACAGTTTGTGTGCTTTAGCTGATCTTTTGGTCTGGTTATAGGCTTACTGTACACATGATGACAAGTAACTATGTAAAAACAAGGAAAGCTCTTGAATCCACTGGTGCTGTTGTGTTTCTGTGAAAGAACGCCGGATCACAGTCAAAGAGGTAACAAGGGTCAAAGCCCTCCATCTGGAGTGTGACATCCCTGCTTGTCCAGATCCCCCTTCTCTCCTTTCTGACATTTATAGTCATCACAGTCCCCCTCAGAGCTGGCTTTTGTTTTGTTCTCCCTCTCTGGTAGACAAGGTATCTTTAGGAAAACAGCAACTGCAGTTAGTATCTGGAGCGTCAGTCCACTCAGAAAGATTCATATTTGCTTCTTGCTGTCAATTAAGTCATTTAGTTGAGTCAATTAGTCTTCTTATTATATCTAAATACAATTTTTTTTCCATTTCCTAAATGTGTCTCCCTATTTTTGCTTTCAAAGTGTGAAATAGCAATAGTCAAGTGTTATCCTTGAACTGATCATTAGGAAGTAAATGTAGATTGCAGGATGTAATGACACAATCTCCATTTAAATTGGTTTTGTATAAGCCTCACTTTCATTATGCAACTCTATCTACCGCTGGTTCCAATCTTTCCCGAAACTGAACGAATGAAGGACTTAATGAAGTCTTGTTAAATTCCAGGTTGGAACAAAGTGCCTTTTAGATTTTCTGTCCCTTTCCCCCTTCTTTATATTCTTTGTCTTTCCCTCCCATTTTTTTTTTGTTCAACCAGCAAACTGCATTCTGAACAAGCTACCTGTTGAAAACCTCGACTCTGACGTGTCACCTTCAGAAAAGGAAGCCAAGAACACCTCAAAAATTACTCAAATTGTCCCGCAAACTGTCTTTGCAGTTTTATAAATTGAGAAAACATCTTCAGTATGTCATATGGTGGGAGATGGAGACAGACATAAATGCAGGTATTTTTTTAGGTCACTTTCATGATTTTTCAGCTGAAACGTAATCGTCAAGAGTAAAAAGCTATTATTAAGCTAATATGGAACTACAACATGGGGGTTTGACTTAGAAGCAACTACAATACAAATGTATACCATCAGGCTGTAACCTCGTCTTCAAGAATATCCTCTTAATCAAATGACCTGATCAATGACCTGTTGTCTCTCATGGCCATGGCTATGGTGCATGAATTACTGATTATGAAAAAACACAAAAATAAGTTGGAAGTTGCAGTTTATAAAAGAGAAAAATTAGTCTAGTAAAACATAGTTTCATATCAGCGTCACTTCTGTACTTTGTTGAGGTTAGGCCTTGGTGGTATATTGATTTAATTGGTTAATTCAGATTTGTAGTTTCAGAAGAAATAAGAAAATCAAAATCAATGTTTTTTTCCCCTTAAGTTGGTTTTCTGTTCATTTTGCCCCTCCAAGCCCCCCTATTTAACACCCTATTCCATCCACCATCCCAAGTAAGACACAACAACAACTTCAAAAATAAGGTATTTTTTTAAGCTAAAGGTACAGAAAAGTTTTTTTTATTAATAGTAGGGCTTGGATTTTTTTGCACAGGCCCAAGCTTGCATTTTTTATGAGAATAAATAGAAATAAGAGTTACATATTAATGTTTTGTGAAAGTAGTGCAGGTTTCAGTGTCAATTTAGACGAGCCTCCTTACCTTAAAAATCTCCAGATTACTTTTTTTTAATAAAATCACACTATGCTAATTAATTCTGAGATGAAAATCCTGGCAACTTTTGTGACACAGCACTCAAGACAAACATGTTAAATATATTTTTTGTCATTTGACGTTTTTTTTATTGTTCAACAAAAAAACAAATAAATACCATCAGAGTCAAATTTGGAATTCCATATTCCCCAGCCCTAGCTGAGTTAAGTGTTTAACCAAGAAAATTATGGTTGAATCTTTTATATAGTCTGATTTGCTTAGGCCTAGTTTTGCAACACTACATTTATCTGTGTGGACAATCCCATTGTGTAACTTAAAGGGAAGCATTTATTAAAGACTTAGAAGCCTTCGATTTTTCAATGTTGAATGGTCGTTTTAAGCTCTTATGTATTCTTCAATGGTGATTCAGTAAGGGGCAGGTAATATGCCTTTATTTATCTTCATCCTGCTCCTTTCCAGATGTGGAATGTGACAAAACTGTATATGCATATATTTATACATACATAAAATAGATTAAAAAAAATGGAAAACTGTGAACATTGCCATGTCTGGAACAAATAAATGATTCAAATCAAATTGCATGGTCTTTAAGATAAGATAAGACAGAATGACACTTTTAGAAAAGCCTCTCCCAGAGGGCAGACATTGTTTCTCCTCATGCAGGATGTGGGAAGGGTTGAGGGTAATTTTATTTGCCAGTCTGCCTTCGTGCCTCATACAGCTCTTGAGTGAAGAGTTCTCCACACAGTGAGGCACAGCCTTTGAGCTGACACTCACAGTTCAGCTGGTTGTGACTGTGAGGAGGCCACGACTGTGCCTCTGCACAGCAGGACACTTTGAACAGTGGTGCAGAGGAACAGATGTAAAATCACTTTACTGGCACCAAAGGATTTGAGTCTTCATAAAGAATTTTCTATTGGTTGATATTACAGACTCAAAGAGTTTCTCCTGCAATGACAATAACCGTATCAGTTTAATTTCTTCTTTAACTTAATATACATTGTATAATGTATGACGACTGAATAAAATCCTATCCTATCTTATCCTATCCTAACTTTATCTAATGCTTTAGTTGCTACATAGTCATCCACAGAGATTGAAAGAAACCATACAAACTTGAGAAGCTCCAAAATTTTCTGGCATCTAGATCAGGGATATCCAAACCATGGCCTGGTGGCCAACTGAAGCCCAGGGATTGTTTTGAGTTGGCCCCCAAACAATTGACAGAATAAAGAAGATCAGATTACAGCAACAAATAGCACTAATAATCCACATTTTCTGCTCTGTCTCAATGTTCCATCTACAAAGTATATTGAAAAAATCATCTTGAAGCACCAACAGTCCTACATTTTTGGCTGATTCTCGCAGTTTGCACTTGTTTTGTGTCTGATTGTGAAAATGCACGGTCAGGGTCTCACCTCTTCCCTGCACAGAACATCACTATCACCTTGACCAGGGGTGATTGCAGTAGTAGCAAGGGCCAACCAGGGATCTTTGCAAACTTCATGGTCACCCCTTCATCCTAAAATCTTAACTGAAAATGAAGTGCAGTCCCTTGATGAAAAGAAGTCTGGACACCCCTGATCTAGAAGAAAGTGTTTTGACAAGGGGTGCAGACGATGGAAAGGGAGTGCAAAAAGTAACGGTAAATTAAGTGTTCTGTGCGAGCATGGGGTAAAAATTTGTACTTGAACTCACTCAATCCAACAGAGGGCACTCCCGGTGCTACATGAATGTCTCTTGACCTTAACAACAGGAAGTTTGCCTTGAGAAAATGGGGGACAGGCAAAGCCACTCAGCTGAGGCACTTTGGGCTCCACACCACTGATGGGAAAATAAAAAAGAAAGACCGGGCTGTGTGTTGTACAAAATGTTGTGTAATGTACAAAACAGTCGGCTTACTCCTTATCCACGACAAGTCAGGGGGCCCATTTATCAAACTTCCACCCAGCCAGTAGCCACCGAGGGCGCAAACTGCTCTTCAAAAAATGAGAACTGACATTCTGTTTGGTTTGATTCGTGCTGCGCCAAGATAGGTGTATGATCAAGGCCCATATTCCATCCTCCTTGCATCCTGCACATTAGGGATGGGAATCGAAAACCAATTCCAGTTGAGAATCGTTAACAGCTCCATCAAAGTATCGATATAATGAGTCTTTTTGCTAATCAATTCCCTTATCAATTCCTTCCACTGACAGGATTCAGAAGCAGTCAGAAATGTGGCTTAATTTTTTACAAAAGGCGCCTACTGCACAACCTTAAGTTAGTGGAAACATCAGCAACTTGCAGAAGCAGTTATCTATGCTGCGACATGTGTGTTTGACACTGTTGCCACTGAAAATATACAGGCCAACATTTGCCCACACGGAAAATCTGCAGGAATCAATATGAGAATTGTTAAAGAATTGGATTTGATAAGCAGGATTGTTAATAGCACTGGTATTGATAACATCTTATCAATTCCCATCCCTACTGCACATGGCTTTGCAACAGGAATTTATGCAGCCAGAAAAGTACACTGCAAAAACTCAAAATATCCAAAACCCTTATTCTAATCCACATTAACTTAACCAATCAAGATAAATATCTTACCTTAAGGAATAAAAGGCAAAAATAAGGCATTGAATAGTTTGTAATAAAGAGAAAATATCTGCCAGGGGAACAAGGAAAGTTTGACTCAGTGAGGGTCTTAAATTAAGGTTTAATATCTGCTCAAGTTAAATTTGTCTCATCTTATTGGCAAATTATTTTAATTATAATTACAAGCAACTCAGGCCTTATTTTTAGTTTTTATATCTTCAAATAAGATCTTAATCTAGACATGTAAAGAAATTTAGGATGAGAGTAAGTCTAGTGAGATTGTTTTGTCTTGAAATTGGACAAATGTTCTCATGCTCCAACATGCCTTTTTCCAACAAAACAGGGCCCTAAAACTCTACTCATTGCTCTCACTTGCCCGGGTCAAACCACCAGAGCAAATTTTCTTTAGAAACTTCAAGAGGGATTGATCAAAAGAAACCGGGGAATATTTTTTCTGCTAGTAAATCTTACAAAATTCATCCTCAATATTTCAACTGTGTGCTTTCTACCTTTATTAGAGAAGTAAAGTGAGCACATTGGGATTCTCACAGTTTTGTGGCACTGAAGACTGAGGGAAAGAAAAACTGAGCTGACTGTCAAACTACCACCTCTTAGAATACAGGTGAAAATTTGTCTGTTAATGGTCTCCAAACACCTTTTCTCTGTTTTGTTCAAACTACAGTAGAGACATCACTCAATCCCTCATGTCCACTTGTTCACTTCACAGCCATGTGCTCATGCCAGCGTGTGATCAGTCAACAAGTGTATCGGCCAAGAAGAGTTGGCTTTATCAAACGTTTTGTCGTCATGAGCCACCTACTGCCAGTTCTGCCCTTATGATTTCATTTCAAACTGAATAACTGCTCCTTTGTTGTCTGTGTAACGTTTTAAGGATGGTTTGCAGGTCTTGAGTGAACAATTCTGCACTTTAAAGTCAACTGGTGTGACACAGTCGGAGTTAGTTTTGCCTTAGCCCTCATTTATACACTATCTATGTCTTGAGGGCCCCATAGCTAAACTGGCATTTAATTGCGGGAGAGCAAATCCAATATTTAAAAAAAGACTAAATAGCTGCAACGATTGTAAATGATGCCATTATGGAGTTTTTCAATAGTATCAGCAACTTGATGTACCAGGAACTCCTCTGTAAGGAGCTAAATGATTTATGTGGCTTTTTGTCTGAATCTAAACAGGTATCAAAAGTCTCAGATGATAGTTCAAGAAAGACCTCTGATATATAGAAAAGCTATAAATGTCAGTGTCAATGTCAGCTTTATTTATATAGCACATTTAAGACAGCCAGTGGCCTACCAAAGTGCTTTACAGTAATTTAGACAGAAAAAAACAATAAAAACAAAGCAATATGGAGAAAACATAACAAATAAAAGACTCAATAAAAGGGGACTATACTCCGCCAAAGGCCAAAGTGATCGAGTGTGTCTTAAGATGTGTTTTAAAAGTGGCGAGGCTATTTGCAGTCCACACAGTGAGTGGTAATGCATTCCATAGAGTGGGAGCTGCATCTGCGAAGGCTCAATCTCCTCTGGTTTATAAAAAGGATAGAGGAACTATCCAAGAACAACTGATCACCTGATCTAAGAGCTCTGGAGAGCTCATGTTCCTTCATAAGGTCAGACAGATATTCTGGGGTCAGCCCATTCAGAGACTTAAAGCAAATACAAGAATCTGAAAATGAATCCTGTACCTAACCAGAAGCCAGTGAAGAGAATGTCATTCTCACTCACCACTGTGAATCGGTTCTCATCGTTCACGTAAAAGAGCTGTATAAAAGACTTGACTCGTTCTTGAACGTCACATCTCTAGCGCAAATCACAGCGGAAGTAGGTCAACAAAACAAAGCCTTTGTTTACCAGTAGAAGAGGATAATATGATGACAGTAGAAGATAACGTAACATAACGTGGTAAAAAAATTAGTCACAACAAGCACACAGGACTGTCTAGAGTTACTGAAGAGTTAATCTGATGACTGTAGGCAGAGGCAGGCTAGCCTACACTCCCAATGCTTGGGCTAAGCTAACTAGCGATGGGCGAGCTTTGGCCATCTCTTTCTTGTTACTGGACGCAAAGTCAAAAGAATGGTGTCTATCTGCTTGTCATGGACTCGGGAGTGAGGCAAGACACATAAAGAAGAAAAATGGCATATCCCTTTAAGCATATCCCTTTTTTCTAACCTGAGTGTTTTAGTTGTTCAATTTTACATTCTAGCTCTTAGATTTTCTTTGTCTCTTAGTTTTTACTTATTTTTATTCTTTTATCTTAAGGATCTCCAGTGTTTCCTCTGTAGGAGCCCTCTGCGCCACGGGCTATGGTTGGCTACAGCTGCAGGACTCTGTCTCGTAAGTTCCTGGTGGAGTCTTGAGGACCATCCTCACTCCCCTGGGTTCTGCGTTGGTGTCCTGTGGCTGTGGTTGACTCTCTGCTCCTGGTGCAGACGGCTCCTCTGATGGCACTTCCCCAACTGGTCCATCTCTACTCAGCCTCTCATTCTCTTATTCTCAGCCTTTTATTCTTATCCTAAGCCCAATGTCAACTTTTTTAGTGGGTGTGTGGGTGGGGGTATGTGTGTGTGCATGTGTGTCTAGCGTAGCTGTGCATGAGTAAATGTTGCACGCTTACGTGAGAGTAAACACTCATGTAATATGGGGGTCGGTAGGTGGGTTTGACGTAATGTTTTTATTTGTTTTTTATGTAAAGCACTTTGAGTTGCAGTCTTTGAATGAAAAGTGCTCTATAAATAAAGTTGTGATTGATTGATTGATTGAAGCAAGAAAGTATCAAACCCTAGAGACTTTAAGGCATAGCATATCAATGACCCAAAACTAAATTTAGATCTGCTTTTAAAGTGCAGTAAGTTTCTAAAAAGGTTCCAAGTTCTTGCAGTTGAAAAGAGATTTATTGTGATGGTTTGTGGACCTGTGTCCACAGCTCCCTTTTCTGTTTGGCAGTATTTACTATCAATTTCAAACCAATGTAGTTCAGCGTTTTTAGCACTCAGTGCTTTAGTTGGGAAAATGTCTTTATTATCAGCTGCTTTTTGTCACTGTGCTCCCAGCACTCTCAATTGAAAAATTTGTAAAAATGATGCAGCCCATATTCTCGAGGGAAGTATTTTCAGGTGCTCAGCTGCTATCAGTGTTAGGACAAAATGTTTTGTTTTTATGTTTTTGGATGTTTTACATGACTAACAACAAATATGAGGCACTTGAAGGTATTACCTCGGGTAGTACCGAGGCAAGCAAAAGTCAACTATATAACCTGGCAACCAGCAGAAAAATTGACACAGACCCTTATCCTGCTTTACCATGTAAACTGTTCCATATCTCAAACAGCAGAGGTCATTTCTTAACTTTAACGTCTCCTCCCTCTCATTCCTCTGTGATTCTTTCTCTGACTGTCGGTCCTGTGCCACAGTATCACACTATCACTCTACCTGGCAGCTAGATCCATTTAAGCACTAAAAAGCGATAAGGCAGAGATCTCTAATCGTTTACTGACACTGGTTATCACAGAGGCACGGAGCTGAGGGCGAAAGGTCAGTACAGAGAGGAGAGTGAGTGAGAGTTAGAGAGTGAGTGAAACAATGGGGCTGGTGAGGGATGAGAAGGGAGATTGCATGACAATAAAAAATAGAGGGGAAGAAGACAACAGCTGGAAAACAGATGAGCTCTGCTGTGAGGTTAAGGTAGTAATGAGTTCAATTTCAGCCACTCAGTCCATTTTAAAAATTACTTGAACTCTCTTGGACTCTCTTTTAGAGAACAACCTTTCTCATCTTGTAATCAGTACCCATGTAGGAAAAAATACTGCATATGATCAAAAGCACAACACCCGGGAAGACTTAAACTGCAAAGATTGGATTATGATCTTATTCAACAATGTATAGGATAGAATCTGGGAATGGAAGAAAAAAACAACAAATGCCTGGGACAAAAAAATACTGTTATATCTAGAAGAAATAGTTCCATGATAAAGTTACCACCATAATATGATTCCTTGACCCTGGTAACCTACACCTAGCACTAGGAATCATAATGGCGGTTATCTGGATCACCACCAAAATCAAATCATTTTTAAGTTGGGCCATTACCAACATCTCCTGAAAATTTCAGCAAAATTCGTCCAGTAGTTTTTGCATAATTTGTCTAAAAAACAAACATACACCGGCAAAAACATACCCTCCTTGGCAGAGGTAACTACATCTGTCCTTGACATCGGTCTCTGTGATACTAAATTGCGTGTATCTGAGTTTCTCCTATTTAAAGAAATCACCGTGCTGTGTCCATGTTGACATTGAGGACATAAATAGGGTACTGGGAAAATCAGGTTAAGAAAAAGGAAGTCAGAGAACAGGAACCCACTTTGGTAACGTGGTTACTGTAAATCATGTATCTGTAAGCACAGTAATCACATTATTCCCCTACATTTGACTGTAGGTAAGAAAGATGGGCGTTTTTGTTGTTCATGCCCTCTTAAAATTAAAATGATAATGCTAGGTCTGAAAGAGCTAAATATTATAAATTATTTACACGCTGAAATGTATTTCTCCTCATTTTACATCATTCAACACATTACTGAATGTCGGGTCGTATTTCAGCCTTTCGAGACAAAATCTTCAACTGTCAGTCAGTCTCTCAGAGAACCCCCTCGCTCACCAAGGACATAACTGATCAAACCAGAACCGAACTACTCTCATTGACCTATAAAACCAAATCATGTTATGTCTTACTTCAACAAAACAGATTGTTTCTTCATGCCATACAAGAGAGGTTGGTTCTTGATGGTTTTGTTTAGACACAGAGAGCGCCTCAAAAGGAAACTTGGACGTTCAATGAAAGCATGTGGTGCGTATTTTAAAATCAGTGAGTAATTGTGTTTCATAATCATGATCTCAATATCTATCTAAATAACTGCAAGTATGCGCAGTAGCCACCGCATTGATTAAAGTTCTGAACCAGCCTTTAGACAGACCAATAATCAAATAACGTTATTTACTAGACTTAAGCTCAAGTATTGATCACATTGATTTCTGTTAACTGTTACGGCTAACGTATCGTGAGCGTTATCTTGTTGTGTCCCCAGACTTGACGCACCGACCGGATGTTTACTGTTGAGGTGCTGCAGCAATGCTATTATGAAGAACAAGAAAAGAAAGGAGAAGGAGCATGAAAGGGAAGAGAGACGCAAGAACATTGTGATTCCTTATGTTGCAGGTTTATCCGAAAAACTTAAGAGAATCTTTGGCAAACACCACATTCCTGTTCACTTCAAGCCAGGAAACACACTAAGGCAGAAGTTGGTCCATCCCAAGGACAAAACACCAAGACATAAACAGAGCAATGTGGTGTATGCAGTCCAGTGCAGTGAGGAATGCTCAGACCTGTACATTGGGGAAACTAAACAAGCGCTTCACAAGCGTATGGCTCAACACAGGAGAGCCACCTCCTCAGGTCAGGACTCAGCGGTCCACCTTCACTTAAAGGACACTCTTTTGAGGACAGCAATGTACAGGTGTTGGCGAGAGAAGATAGATGGTTTGAAAGAGGAGTTAAAGAAGCCATCTTCACCAGACTGGAGAAACCTTCTCAGAGGTGGTGGACTCAGACATAACCTCTCAGCCACATATAATACAGTGCTAGGCTCTCTCCCCAGGAAGCTCTCCAAACATTCACACCTGGGCACATGTGACCACAACACCTCACATGACAGGAGGAGTTAATGACCCATTCAGGGTAACGACTCTCAGGGGTTACATCACCCTGTGATAAGTTTCTCTGAGTCGTTGTCCAACTCCTCTCTTCCTTTGTTGTTGTTTTCTCCTCTAGCAAGATAAATATCTGCTTCCAGCACCAGCCATTTGGAACTGAAGAAGCTTCTTGGATGAGAAGTGAAACGTCTTCCCAACAAACTCAACACAGTCCAGTTGCCTTGTTTTTGAATCTTCACGAAAGCTATTATGCTAAGCTAACTCTGTTTTACAACAGACACACTGCACTATGTTTTCTTTTCGTTTCAACTTGTAGTGATCCCACACTTGGGATACATTCTGCCATTTTTCTGCGGGAAATTCTTTCTGCTCCTCTCTTTTTCCGTCCCTCTTTTCCTCCATGACTTTGTTATCCGTGTCTCACATCTACGTTACAGTGGCAGACCAGCAGTAGAAGGAGCATGTGTGTTGCACAACAGAAATGACCATCTGTGTCAAACACAGTGCACTGTGTAGTGGTCTGGATTTAAATGAAGCCTCGAGGGAAGTAATTTGCCTCAAGGCTATTTTGTAATTGAATAACTGCAGTTACTTGAGGAAGTGTTTCAGCCCCAGTTTGGATGCTGTCCGCTTCATTGTCTATTACTGAATCAAGGTCAGTACCTCTTTAAGGTAGGGTAGGGTCATCATAGCATGACTGTATGAAACTACTGTGGTACTTTTACAACAAAGGCTGACAGCAGCTGTGTGGCTTTTTATCACAGTAAGGAGATCAATTTTGCTCCAAATACAGTAGTAAAAAACCATGCAGCATAACAGAGCGGACAACGGGAGGAGTTTCACTTCTGTGTCACATACCCCCATTCATGGTGAGATTCTGACAAGTCAGAGGTAGGTACAGTCCCTAATGGAAAACCAAAATAACAAAGCCAAGTTGAGCTGATACTGCATAATGGAGATGTTATATTACTCTATCCATTTTAAACACAGGCCTAGTAATAGGGATGTAACGGTATGAAAATTTCATATCACGGTTATTGTCACCAAAATTATCACAGTTATCATTATTATCGTGGTATTGTTGCAGTGCGCTCAAAATATTCAAAAAGTACTTTTACACACAGTTGAAATCATTTAACCCCTTTGATATTATAATTATAACAGGCTGCCTCGTCTTTGTGTCTTTTTTGTCCATAGATGTGTCAGGAAATGTCATCCTTTTTTCATGAGAATTAAAAGTAAATAATTCTGGCAAGTATTTGTCATTATTATGTTATAAATGCTTAAACAATGTGTAATTATAAGAAAAGAAAAAAATGGATTTGAACTATAAACAGGATTTACACATTTTTGTTTGATTACAGCATTAGTGTCCATTAGGGGTGTAATGATCCATCAATCTAGATCGATACATTGATTGGTTAAGCAATGATCCAATCAAATCGATGGAAACTCAATGCATCGATCAACATCGTCATCTTCAACGTCTTTATTTTGAAATTCTGACCAGATATCTGTTTCACCGCTTCCGCCCAATAGCGCCTCGTTCTGAAGTTTCAACTTTACAGGGCTCTCAAGTCTCACGCATTCAGCATATGAGACATGCACCTTTTCACTCTCTCACACACCACACCTGGTATTTCTCCTGCTTTAAAATGTACTGTGTAGCGCCCATCGAGTAACACCGCTATATGCTAACGTGTAGCAATACGCTCTTAGCATCACAGAACTAAACGGGAGCTTGACATGTCAGCCAATCAAAAAATAGCACTGCTGTATTCGGGTAAGATACGGTCGATCTAACAGCAGAGGATGCATACTGCACACACACGACGGGAGTTATCACACGAGTACAGTAAGTTATCTCATCATTTGATT
The DNA here is from genome assembly GCA_037902135.1 of Cetoscarus ocellatus. Classification (NCBI taxonomy): domain Eukaryota; kingdom Metazoa; phylum Chordata; class Actinopteri; order Labriformes; family Labridae; genus Cetoscarus; species Cetoscarus ocellatus. The sequence continues at coordinate 1,165,931 of JBAMNC010001280.1, read as the reverse complement.
TTGTAGCGCACTGATTAATGAAATTACTTATTGTATGAAAGGAAAACAGTGAGAGATTGTTCTTATTCTTCCTCCACACCTACCATTAAACAGTGAAGCAAAGTCTAAAAACACCTGACTACTAATTAACCCAATTTTAATTTTGAACATGATTAGATCATACAGATGGTTATAATCCTCTATAACCTATCATACCCAAAGGTCAGCACATCGTTTCACATTTCAGTAATAAAACTGTCAAAACTTAGAAATTCTCTAGTTCTTTCTTGCTTTAGGTGAAATGTAGCTGATTGTGTTCAATGTGTACATAATATTGTCTCAAATCGATCGAAGGCCCCTGAATCATATCGAATCGAATTGAATTGTGGCAGACTTTGTGATATCTGCAAATATCGTATCGTTGTCCAAAGAATCGATACTGTATCGTATTGTCATGAAACTGGTGATTTACACCTCTAGTGTCCATGTTACAGCTCGTTATATTAGACCATGTCCTGGCGTTTTTTTTACTGACGATAGTCCCTGTCCCTGTCTTGATTCCTGTCCAGTTAGCCCCCTTCCATGACTCTCCTCCGGTCTCCTCTCCTTCTGGCAGATCTCCTCCACATTTCCTTCTCCGATATTTCCCAATTACGATTGATGAAATCCATTAAACACAAACTGTGATGGAAAAAGACGCTCAATTAAAAAATACGGCAGAACACGGCGAATAAACGGCAAGAACACACTCCAGAATGACACCAATGCTATTATTTACAACATTTATACATTATTTAGACAGACAGCTTGGTGTTTTAGTTTCCCTTGGCATCCTTGTAAAATCCAAAATTCAACAAGACTTCAGACATTTGGAGGGGGAAAAAAATCTTTTTGCGGGCACCAACCACCATAACTTTCACTTTCAGAGGCCAAACAATGCAAACTGCGCATCACCGTGAATTATTGACGCAGTGTGGTAATCAAACACAGTTTACAAATAATTAAAACAGGAAACGGCAAGAGTAACCGTTGGAAATTTTACCGTGTTTTATCATTTTACCGGCAACCGTTTCATCCCTACCTAGTCATAGCTTGGAAATCCTGTTTTTGATCAACACAAACAAACCTATGTCTTACGCCATCATGTTTGAAAAAATCCAGGCGCATTCTAAAACAAAATGAAATGAAAACTAAATTTCCCAGCCCTAGAGGAACCTCCCTTGGACTAGAGGAATTCCTCCGACCTGAATTTCGGATAACAGGGTTGTGTACAGTGTGCAGGTGAAGTTATGCAACAGCTTTACAGATGGTTTGGAAGGAAGAGCAAAAATAACAGGACACAGAGCGCCAATAGAAGTGGGTGGATTTAATTTGGTTACAAAGGATGGAAGGGGCGGACGAGAGGGAAAACAGACGGACAGAAAGGAAAGCTATTTTGAAGGACACAGATTACATGGTTCAAATACAAATCACTCAATAAACAAAATCCAGAAGCATTTAAATTCAAACATGCATGTGCAAACGTTCATTCTTGCTGTGGGTCTCTAAGGGCCGAGTGTCTTTTTTGCTTCATGGCTCCCTTGTCTCCTGGAATTGCTCATCCCTCTTTTCTGTCTACCTTCCTGCGCTTTGCTTTAATTATCAGCCGGCTGCCACAGTCACTGAGTAACCACTTCTGACAGCCAGGTGAGGCACCACGCATACGGACACACACTCAAACTGAATGCATGCAATCATGAGCCTCCATAAACATAAACAAAGGGAGACACCAGCAGATAATATCAATAAAACTCTACAGCCGCGCACATGCTTCAACATGCACTATGGTCTCTGAGAGAGAAGTGGTGCGAGCAGAAACAATGCTGGCGATATTGCGGGCTGGTTGAAAATGAGAGCGGGGGCGAGCGAGGATTAATTACAGGTAGAGAGGAAATAAAGAGAAGAGGGAGAGGAGAGGACAGTGAGAAAGTATGAGGCCAAGAGGGGGTGCGGGAGAGAGGAGCGAATATAAAGATGCCAATCAGAAGGCAACAAAAGGATGTGAAAGGGAGCATGAGGGCGTGAAAAGGGGCACGTTATAGTTGAGACAGAAGTTCTGCTTTTTCTCAAATAAGTAGAAAGTATATGCGGAAAAAGTGAAATTTGATTATTAACATCCATGACTACAAGGACTGTCACCTTGTACGCAATATTCCAATATCTCCTCAAGCAAAATCCATCCTTGCCTGATCCAACAGACGGCGCTCCCAGTGCAATCCAACCATCCATAGCTCCCTCGACCTCGACTACAGGAAGTACGCCTCGAGTAAATGGAGGACAGGCAAAGACACTCTGAGCCAACAATAAAAACATCTGGGGGCGTGGAAGCACTCTGCTCTCTGACCTGTTGATGGCAAAGTAAACAAAGACCGGGCTGTGTCTGCTTGAAAACTGATTGAGTTACATTATTGGAAAAAGCAGATATGCAGCTCACAAAGGGGGATAAATAGACTTGCAGATAGCACCGAGGGGAACTAAAGTTGACCTCTTTAATCCAGCATCATTTAACAGTGCCAAGATTTGCTCTGAGACCTCGGTTGGGAGTGCTTCTGGTGGAGAAAGCATCGGTTGTGGATACAGGCACACAATTACCTCTTTCTAAATATGTTTATGGGGTATTATCAGTTGATATTCAATAATAAATTCAATAGTTGTATTACAAAAAAGAGCCATACGTATCATCAATAATACTGATTATTATGCTCACACTGATCCTTTATTTTTAAATTCACGCATTATGAAATTTTTTGACTTGTTTTATTATAAAATAATGGTAATAATGTTTAAAGCAAAACTAAACTCCCTTCCAAGTGCCGTGCAAAAGTTCTTCTCAATTCCAGAGACTCAATATGATTTAAGAGGTGTTTGCAACTTTTCTGTTCAGAAAGCTAGAAAAGGTATGAAAAGGAGATGTGTTTCTGTTGTTGGGGTTAAACTATGGAATGATGCAAGTATAAATTTAAAAACCTGCAATTCATGTTATATCTTTAGAAAAATGGTCTCTAAAGTTATTTTTGAAAATTAGAAGTGTTGATTATGTAATGTTGTTGTTAATGTTGTTGATTTCTTAATCTTTGGTTTTTGGTAGCTTAATTTTGTTAATTATGCAGGCTAGGCTCAGATAAGCATTTTGCTTCTGCCTATGCCTTTTCAGTCACTACCTAATACAAGAATTCTGGTTTGTTTAAAATGTCTTTCTTGTGACAAATATTGAAAAATGTATGATGACTGAATAAAATCCTATCCTATCCTACATTTATGTTGGAAGTAGCCAATCCCTGCTATAAGTAGTCAAACAACCCTACAAAAGGACATGCTTAAAGAGTGCATATTTTCTTTTAAATAGGGTGAATGAATTCATTTTGGATAAGTAAGGTACATTCTCCTGCCTCTTCCCACATGGGCCCTGTCTACTTTGATTGGTTGACAGGTCTACTCTATGGTACAGTGTTCATTTTGTTGACTAATTATTTTCGTCATAGTTTTCATCAACAAACTTTTTTCCCCTGACGAAAACTAGACAGTAACTAATAAAAACAAGTGCCCAAGGACAAAAACTAAAATTAAATTAACTGACATTTTCATCAACAAATAAAAACTAGACGAAAATGTTTGACAGAGACTTAATCCAATCAGACCTAATTTGGTCATGTAGAGAGTAGGGACAAGTTAGGAATATATCCAATCACAGCTACTTTGGTTGTGTGGAAGGTTGGATGAGTTAAGAGGGACATCCAATCACAGCTGCCTTAGCTTGGTGGTGGTGGGATAAGTTGTGGAGCGATCCAATCAGAGCTCCTCTCTTTATGAATTGATATATTCATGTAGAGCAGGTCCACTGTTTGTTGTCAGTTCTGGTATTGTAACTGAGATGCTCTGCCAGGTAGCCTAAATAAAGGTGACTGCATTTCACACAAAAGTTCAATTTGTTTCTGATCATTTATACATTCAAACTTTACTAGCATTCAGTAAAGGGTTGTTAGACGTTTCATTTTATCCAAGTGTCAAACATGACTTCAGAAATTCAAGGAAACATAAAAAATGTCTTACACTTTACACTTCATATTTAAGTCGACTAAAATTAAAGTGGATTTCGTCAACTAAAACGTGAAATTTCATCAACTGAAACTAGACTGAAATTAAAACAATTCAGATGACTAAAATATGACTAAAACCAAAAGGTATTTTAGGCAAAAGACTTTAACTAAAATTAAATTAAAAAGTGCTGTCAACTGGTTAACTGGTCAGTTAAGCACACTGCAATGACTTTGCAACCCCAAGCCAATGGGCTTAAACTGACAACAAAATAATGGTATATATATAGGAATATAGGTCTATATTTGGGGGAGGTGGCGGGGGGGGTGAGATATACTGCTGGCGCCATAGAAAGAGAAAGGGAGAAGTCCTGGCACGGTTGGATTTGTCTTGTTCATAGAGGTGCATGGAGGAGAGATGTTTAGAAGATACGACAGGGCATATAAGAGTAAAAAGTATAATATAGGCTCTTAATGGGCTCCTTCTCCTTCTGATAGCAAGCTTGGTTGGTAATCCGAAGGCTGCAGGTTCAAGCCTAGCTCCAGCTGTCACATGGCGATGTGTCCTTGGGCAAGACATTTAACCCCAAGATGCTGCTGTATGAAAGGGTGTGAAAGAGTAGATGTAACCTGCAGTGTGAAGCTGCTTTGAGTAGTCAAAGGACTAGAGAAGCTCTATATAAGCTCAAGTCCATTTACCATTTAATAAGTAAAACACAGAAGATCAAACCAGTTCTGATGAAAAATAATAAAAGAAAAAAAAATAAGAGGTGTTGTGCTGACATGACTGACAGAACATGAGATAGTATTTGATTTAAGATGTGATTTGAATGACAAAAAAAACCTCAAGTGTGCAAAGGCCTTCAAGCCATGGGTTGTCCCCACATCTGTTTTTTTACATTGAGGTTACGTTGCCTTTGTGTTGCACGCTGTCCTCATTGCATTGTGTTCTCATTGTGTTGCATCAGATGGAAGTGCCAAACTTCAAAGATAATCTCTGAGAAACTACTTTGCTATAGAGCACATTGAAATAATGAGCGAGAAACTTCAGGCCGACTTTTGTTCACATTACAAAATCATGAGGTGTCCCTGTGCTGTGATGTCTCAATACACGGACACACAGTCAAATGGGGAAAATGTGATATAAGACAGCACTTTACAGTAAACTTGAATCCGTCAGCTACATGTGGGTGTACTGTAGGTCGTTTAAGGTCAGATTTGTTTACAGTTTACATACCAACGCTTCATGCATACTGATGAATGAGCAGCTGTGTCTTTTCTTCTGCACCACTTTCCCAGCAGAGAGGACTAGCAAAACAAACAGAAGTAATGTAGTCCATGTTACTTCATGCCATAAATTACAGTTAACATGGCAGATGGTGCAATGTATAATAAAGCAGGGCGCAAGAAAAAGAGAATATGTTAGCGCTGTGGGTGGGGCTGGATGATGTGGGCCAAAAACTGTATCTTGATATTTTTTGGTAGAATGGGAACATGCTTTATCCATCCATCCATTGTGTATGCAGCTTTCCCAATACTTTACATCATTTTGATTTTTGTATTTCTAAATTCCTAAATAAAAAAAGAAATGCTTAAACACCATTAACGTTGAAACAATTCTGAAAATTCTAGAAATCAAATGACGTTTGATGCCACAGCAACAAAAGTGGAAGTCCTATGACACTGGAAGATGGGCTTTTTTATATCAAGATCTGCAGACAGACGTCCACACAGTCTCTAAATCAGGGGTGGGCAACTGGTGGCCCGGGGGCCACATTCGGCCCTCCTACTCTCTCAATACGGCCCAATTTGAAAATCAAAAAATGCAATTCAGTGAAAGAAACATGACAAAATCTACCATGAAAACATCAAAATAGCAATATTTCCAGGAAAACAGAGCTGTTATTATCTAATTAAAATTCTCTTCTGTGCATAAATAAATGTTTGTTAAAATAAAAACTAAACTGAAAGTAAAATAACATAAACAACCAGTAAGTTATCTGAAAGCCACAAGTTTATTGTTCCTATTTCACTAATGCAGCCCCCTGTCACAAAGAACTAAATTAACATGGCCCCCTTGGTTACCAAAGCTGCCCACCCCTGCTCTAAATTACAGAAAACATCAACATTTCTGTAAATTTAAGGCTGCATATTGCTTATCTAGACAACTGCAACAAGTAAGAGAAACAGGGCATGTAGCACTGTGATTGACTCATGCTAATTATGTTGTTTTTTTAATGACTGTGAGAGGCTAAAGTTGTAACTGAAACATAACTAATCCAGTCACAACTAATCTAGACACGGGACTTAAACAGAATACCCGACATTGCTGTTTTCTCTCTCCGCCTGAGACCCTCTGTTGAAGCTCCTACCTCCTTAAAGGGATATGCCAACTTTTCTTTTCTTTTCTTTTCATGTCTTGCCTCACTTCCGGGTCCATGACAAGCAGATAGCCATTCTTAAATTTGCAGGCAATTTGCATTTAAGAATGGCTTGCTTAAAACAGCTCACTCACAACTGCGAGTCGGTTCTCATCATTCACTTAAAAGAGCTGTTCAAAACATTTGACTCATTCGCGAACGTCACATCCCTAGCGCAACCACCATGGAAGTAGGCCAACAAAACGAAGCCTCTGTTTACCAGTAGAGGAAGATAATATGATGACAGTAGAAGATGATGTAACATAACGCTGTAAAAAAAAAAGTCACAATAAGCACACAGGACTGTTTAGAGCTGCTGAGTTTATCTGATGCCTATAGGCAGAGGCAGGCTAGGTGTACCCGTTGACTCCCACTGTTTGAGCTAAGCTAACTAGCGGTGGGTGAGCTTTGGCAAGAAAAGAAAAAGAAGTTGGCGTATTGCTTTAAGGTCCCCTTCCCAGCATGGGCCCAGGACCCTGTTTGGCTGACAGATCTACTATGTTCTGGTTGGTCAGTCCAGCACTTCTATGTGCCATGTTGTCAACAACTCTGACCTCATTCTAATGTCCATGCTCTTTAATGGACTTTTAACCCTGAGCCAATGGATTTAAAGTGAAAATGAAGTAATGGAAGGACCTCGTGGTTGTAGATCTGTTTTAGGCAGCTTTTGACAGCATGAAGTGGGGGACAAGGAGAAGTTCTCTTTCATGCGGAGAAGGTGCGTTAAATACACTAAAGGGCATGTTAAACTAGTGCCACACATACTGTGAGTCCTCAAATACTGACCAGGGTCTTTATTTACAAAATCACAGTGAGTACCAGGCCTTTATAAGAAGAAGGATTTCTATTGGAGACTAACATAAAAGTCTCTGCCTGTGTGTTTTTTGGTTTAAATTAAAATCAAGTAACATAACTTCCTCTTCAACATAATATTTTTGAGCATCAAATCAGTGCGTATGATTTTGGTATAAATTACAGTTGTGTAAAATTAAATGAGAATTCCCAATTCAGGCTTTGAATATTTTTCTTATAATCAGGAAGCACATCACCAAAATTGGTTCTTCCTGTAAAATTCTACATACTGAGAATTATGCTTGTCATCCATTTTCTTTAAAACAAACAAATGCTACATAGATATCAGCAATATTGTCTTACTCATACCTCATTTGTAATTGAAACATCCTAAAATTTTAACATATTGCCTAGTCCTCGTAGCAAACATAGATGAAGAAATGTAGACTTGTTTGATAGCAGATACTTTTGTGTTTGGGTCTTAATGGTCTCATGTTTCCTCTGATCCTCTCTGATATTTTCAACCAATTAGCCGAGAGAAATCCTCCAGAGACATGTTCACACACACACCAACACACACACGCACCAGTCTAATCAATCCAGTTGATTAAGGTGCCGGTCAGAGACAACTAGTCAATTATCTGTGCGTGTAACTCTGTGCATCTAATTATAGCTGCATTCAAGGACTGTAAATGTCAGGCTCTTCCTTACTTTAATCACTTTTGCACAACAGTCATTTCCATCTCGTCTCAAGCACAAAGTAAAGTATTCATCTCCACGTTCACACACAAGAAAACCTTCTGAGGTGTATGCCTCAGCGTGAGATCTCAGCCACAGAGGAGCAGAGTTCAGACCCTTTCTGCTGCGTTAGTATCCAAAGTCTTTACACACAAAGCAGACTTGAAAAGGGATAAATCACCTTCATCCTCCAAGGTTTGACCCTCAGCTGTAAGGCCCTTTAACACACACACATGCACACACATGCACAAAACCCTGTATTCCTCCCACATTATATCAAAGAGACTCACTTTGGAAGATGCAATTAGAAGACGTCAGTTTACTTCACCATCAGACTAGTTGTGTGCTGCTCTGTTCTGACACTCAACATACTGCCTTATCAATTTGTTTTTTTTAATTTTTTTTTCTACTTTATAACCTTTGACTTTGTTATATGTTGTTGTTTTTTTATTAATTGATAATTCTGGTTATGTATTAAGTTTACTGACATGATATACATATTGAGGACAAAACATCAATGTTTTAGAAAATAAGCAACATTTTCTTCAAGAACAGTGAGAAAAGTTTTATCTATTTGGGATTATAAAATTAATATGTACGTTTATCACTCAGCTTGGAAACAGAATGATTTAACTTACTTGAGCACCTCCCTGCTCTCATAGATATGTAAAATAAGAACACCAATGTGTCTTTAAGTGTCTTATTTTATATTTTTAAAAAATGCTGACAGTCAAAGGTAATTTACAACTTGTAGACACTTTCCTGGTTTATCCTTTAGCCAATAAAGAGGTTATATTTTGTAAAGATGCACTATTTTGGATTTCCAGTTGCTGATATATTCAAATAATTTGTAGATGACTGGTAACAATACCTAAACAATCGCATGGGTTCAAAAGCTCATATCCCCATTATTATGATCATTTTTTTTATTACATAGTACAACTGGTCAACTTCCACAATGGTGACTGGGATTTTTAAGTCAATCAAAAGTAGAGAAAAAAAAATCTAATTGGGATTACCGTAAAATACCAAATAAACGCCAAGTTCCAATTAATCGCCGAGTCCCAAATAAACGCAGGGTGTAGCAGCACATTTTGACAAATAAACGCCCATTCCAAATAAACGCTGAGTCCAATTTATTAGGCACAGCCTACGAGCTATGGTCTGAGTTACAGTAGGCTACACACCTGCAAACGCTGAGCTACCAACTGACAGCTGACGCTTGAAAAGTGATTTATTTAAAAAGAAAACATGATCAGACTGTATGGTCCGCATGGTTTATTTGTCTTTCAGGACGTCCTGTCGGCCCACTTCGCCTCCCTCCGTATGTCAACAAATGCACGTTGGTGTGAGGCGCTCTGTTTTACGACAGTGCAGTTACACTCAACGACCGCTACGTCTAGGGCACTAGAGAGCAGAAAGCCGGAATCTTACATACTAGGGCTTTAAAAACTCAAAGAAGAAGACGCTGTCACTGCCGCTGCATGTCGTTTGCCCTTAACTAACGTCAGGAGGCCAGTCACATCAGTTTGGGGGGGGGGGGGGGACTATTTTTAACATGTATAGCACTTTGTGCTGCATTTTTAATGTATGAAAAGTGCTTTATAAATAAAGTTTGATTGATTGATGAACGCCCCGGCTATTATTTGGTATTTTACGGTATACAATACTTATTTATTTAGTACTGAAACATTTTCTCGTTCCTTGAAAAGCAGCAATTTTGGAGATAAGAGGTTTTGGCTGGACAGGAATGAAATGTAAATAGCTGAAAGTAGTTTTTTTGTATAAATGCACTAAAAATGTATTTTTATAAGTAACGACAAAGTTGAGGTTGCTCTGCCTCTTTAATAAAGAGTGGTTTACCAACCTGTTGACAGAAAATTGACACGTTTTTTAGACCTTGTACTTTTGAATTAAATTAATATCCAGAAACTGTCCAAAATTAATGAATATACACGAGGCTGAAATATCAGCAGTAAGTATGAGCAGAAATTTTGATATCTGCCAATACTGATATACTAATAAAACTGTGCAATGTTTACGATCACTTTTGTTCAAAAAACATCCAGTTTTCATAAACCAAGGACCCCTGAGCCACCTCTATTCTCATAGGGGATGGAAATGGAAACCAATTTCAGTTCCAAATCAATAACAATTGGCTTGAAGAATCAATATCAATTGTCTTTTTGTCGAAAAATTCCCTTATGCATTCCTTTCAGGTTGTTCTGTACGCCTTGCAGATCAAAGCAGTCATTCTGTCGTTAGAGACGGTCAGCACAAGTCACAACAAACAAGCCAAGGATGTGAACACAAATTATACAGAGGTGGCTCAAACTGTAAATTTTAATCTGAATTTTACACAAAATAATCTAAATGCACATCCAGTGTCTGTGAGATTTCAGGCAAAAGTGAAAATACCAGCAAGGCATTGAAGCATTTGTCTATTTAACATAATATTAAACGTCAAGAGAGCCTTGTATATGACATTCTTTTTACAACATAGAAAATCCACAAGAATTGATAAGGGAATCGGAAAATAATTGCATTCCTAAGCAGAATCTATAATGGCAGTGGTATCAATAAAATTTTATTAAGTCCCGTCAATACTTCTCACTCTTTGTAAAATACTCTAAGGGGCCCAGCTCCTTACATGGGCCCAGCCTTTTCTGATTGATTAAATATTCTGCTTACTTATGGTTCAGCACCATCTTTTCAACAGCTCTGTATTCTTTCCACAGTCTATTCTCTGCCCTGGGCTTGCAGTACTGTCATAACAGGGGTAGAACTTCACAGGTTGTTTTAAGGGGACCCAGGGAACCAGGCATTATAGTGAGCCACTTGTACGGTTCATGGAAAGGGGAAGAAAAGTCCTGATGCTGCAGACTTTGCTGTCTTGCATGAAGACATACTTCACCACATGAAGGAAACATGTAAGGTGGTTTTCAAATCTACAGCTTGTTTGTTTTGTTCTGATTAAGTTGAAAAAAAAGATACAAATTTGCATATTTCCTTTGGATTTTTTGATGTTCACAGTATATGAAGTAACGCAAGTAACACGAGAGGGCAGCATTAACCATGCTACAAAAATCTGATTTGCAATTGTACTTAAAAAAAATCAATACAATAATTACCATTTGCAAATAACTGAGGAAAGTAATGCTGGGTTGTATTGGCAGAGCAACTATTCAAACAACTTCTATATCAAGTTGCAGGTTCAATTAATTACCCAAGAATTACCTTTCATAAATCTTACTGTAAGACTCTATGAGAGAAAGCCCAGGAGCAGGCATGGTCTTAAATCAGTGAAAATGTGTCTTTCCATTTTGGCTTCGTGGAGCTCTTCAGAGGCGGTACCATTAACCTGTCACTGTGAAGAATAATGTTACTCGCTCGCTCTGTTGACTGTGTATTTTGACTCTGAATGACCAGACACCACTTCCCCGGAGCTTTTCTTGGAGCTGAGGAAGCGCTCTGCTGGTGTCAACTCGTCATAATGATTTGTGTGTCCAAGGAGCACCGCCTCCATAAATGAGGAAGACAGAAGACTAAATATAGATTTGATGGAGGGAGAAGCACAAACACTCCACGACAAACACCATTAAAGCTGGGTCACAGACAGGACAGGAATAGCACTTCACACACACAGTCTGAAGAAGGAAGCACACACAAACTCAGACAAAGAGACAAAAGTAATAAATGTCTGTCACAGAGAGCTGCTGAAGGATGCTACAGAGAGATAAAAGGCAGAAAATAACCCCAAAATGGCCAATTCATTTAAAATGGCAGATATTCAGTCGAAGATGCAGTATGGATAACTTGCAGATCCATCTTGCCAAGCTCCAATCTCCTACGACTTAAGGGCCGAAAGCCAGACAGTCCAATCAGAGAAAAAAGGCGGAAACTGAAGATGTGACGACAGCGGGAAGTGGCTGCATGTTTGAAAACACTGGCGGCTTCTGAAGCAGTCTCCATGAATGCGGCAATATCTGCAGTTTTATCAGAAATTGACTCAACTTCTTCTTCAAAAGAGGAGCAAAGAACGCCACTTAAAGCTTTTCTTATGGGAAAACATATTTTTTTGAAGTAAAGCTGGAAAGCTGGGGGATCACGGGGAGAGATGCAGAAATCCAGTTATTTCCAGACGATGCCAGTTATTCTATGGTAGCCTGGAGTCGTGGTTACTCAGCGATACCTGGCAAAATATGTTCTCCTCAGAAGTTTACCGGGAGAACTTGGTGTGGATTGTCGTTGACGAGGTTCATGTCACATATAAATGGTTAATGATACATCTGTGTTGTATAAATTAATGTAAGATGATAGTCTGAGGACTGAAACATAGTTTAAGCTAATGGCTAACAACTGTATCTAGCTGATACTTCATGCTGTGGCTTGATATGATCGGTCTATGATGAGTGTGACTGGCAGAACAATCGTCCAATCACCAGCTGCTGTTGTTTTTGAAGGTTCTGCCTCTGAAAACATTTTCTATGGGCTCTTTTCCAGACGGACTAGTGAAATATTTCCGTGACGGATATATGGAACTGTCATCTGGAGTGTCTGGTTACAGTGTGGGTCCATAAAGCTTTGACGTAGATCTTCTCAGCTACACTATTTCATAGATGCTGCTGAATGTAACATTGACAAGGATCCCTGACGAGCACAAATGTTCCAACAATCATCCATAAAACCATCTAAATGCAAAATGTTGCCCAGTCTGCTGCATATGCTAAATTTGGGGAGCTTTTGGGAACATACTGATGGCTGAACTTGCAGACCAAAAGTGAGAAAAATAATAAAATGCATTTTAAGATGGCCATTACACTCTCTGTACTTTGGCTTTAATAAGGCTTGTTAACCAGTCCAGTGATCATTTAACTGTAACCAAGCTGTCAAGATGTTTTACCAGCCAAATAAACACAACAATTCACTGATTTCTGTTTACCCTTTAATTTTGTATCATTCAAATATAAACCATCAGGTTTACGACGCTGATTTCACAACACAATCCACTTAAAGGTTTTCATTGAACCCTGTAGAGCTTTATATATATATAGATATATATAGATAGCTATATATATAGCTATATATATATATATATATATATATATATATATATATATATATATATATATATATATATATATATATATACATATAGATAGATAGATAGATAGATATGTATATATAGATATAAATAGATATATCGATATATAACTATATAGAGATATGAAACATTTGGTCTTGTGTGTTGTTTTTTCTTTTCATGTCTTGTTTCGGTCCCAAGTCCATGACAAGCAGATAGACACCATTTTTGTGTGCAGAGCTCGCCCGCCGTGAATTAGCTTAGCTCAAACACTGGGAGTCAATGGGTAGTGTTAGCCTGCCTCTGCCTGCAGTCATCTGATAAACTCTTCAACAACTGTAAATGGTTCTGTGGGCCTGCTGAACCCATTTTTACCACCTTATAGAACGTTATCTTCCACTATCATCGTATTATCTTCTTTTACTGGTGGTTTGCGCTCGAGATGTCACATTCACGAACGAGTCGAGTCTTTTGAACAGCTCTTTTAAGTGAGCGATAAGAACCGATTCGAAGTTGTGAGTTAGCTGTTCGTTTGCGAGCCATTCTTAATTCTGCAAGCAATTTGCATTTAAGAATGGCTTCCTTCAAATGGCTCATTCACAACTGCGAATTGGTTCTCATCATTAACTCAAGACAGCTTGACTCGTTCGTGAACATCACATCACTAGCGCAACCCACCGCAGAAGTAACAAAACAAAGCCTCTGTTTACCAGAAGAAGAAGATAATACGATGATAGCTGAAGATAGCGTAACATAACGGGGTAACAAAAAAAAGAGTAGAAAGAATGGTGTCTATCTGCTTGTCACAGACTCGGGAGTGAGGGAGGACACAAAAAAACAAAAATGGTGTACGATCCCTTTAAATACAGTGTTCTGTTGTATAATCTAAAATATAATATATTTCTCACGACCTTACAGAGACTTCATAATATACTTCTTTTATCACTAAAGGTAATCTAGATGTACTCCTCATATTTGATCCTCACCTATGTGACGGTAGGTTGAGGTCCCTTGGAGCACGAGGCCCCAGGCAATGGCCTACATTTACTGGTAAAAGCGCCAATGCTGATATTTCACCAAACATCCCAACAGGCTTTGAATTTCCTAAGAGGGAGAACTGAGGCAATACACACCCCCACTCACACATTTAAACACACAAGTGTAGCACGGCCCAGTGGTGCGGTGAAAATGGAGCGCCAGGGGGGCTGACAGGTGGAGGAGACGTGGTCGGGGAATACAGCTGAAGAACAAAGCAAGTGACAAGGAGGCAAGGGACCCCTTCTCTGTGAATAATGCTTCTTTGTTTTATCTTTGTCATTAGGAGACTTTTCATGAGTCAAATATCATACAAACATGTAGATCTACAACTTATTTATCTGTCCATCACATTTACCAAAGAAAGGGTTCAACGAGTAGCACATGAAGATGATACATGTTCTTACCAATGGGCTAAAAAAACATACAAAAAAAAACCTGTCGAAGTCTCAATGGTTCTGAAACATGATGTCACACCTAAAGTTTGTCCTGTTGAAACTCATGGCTTTTTTCACAGGTCTGCTGCAATTTGGAGAGTGTGCTAACACCTTTAAATCTAAGACGTGAGCTTTTACATCATTGTTGCTTAACATTAGGGATGCCCAGATTTGGCTTTGGTGGCCAACACCAATCACCTGTTGGTGAGATCAGCCAATACCTATCCGAACATTGTTTCCTCAGCAGTTCAAGCCTATTTGCTCGCATTAGCAAGTCAAGTGCAGAGGATAGACCGTAGAATGAATGCAGAGTTGTTGACAAAAGGGTGCAGAGCATGCAGAACATTATGAGGGGTACTTGTATGAAAAGTAGGTTTTTTGTACATTAGTGATTGTGAACATACCCTAATAGTTATCAGAAGTGAAAATATGAACCCGAGTTAAGGCAAAATATGAGTTCTTTAACATCTGCCACTTTCCAAAGCAGCAACCCAAGAGACTGAAAAATGAAGCCTATGTGGAGGTGCCAAAAACTGCAGCTCCTCAGGTGTTTGTGAACCAGCCTTGAGGCCGGCTGCAAGAAACCCAGAAGTTACATGGTTGTGTGAGGGGTGCAGACAGATTTTCAGTGGCTACGTTTATATGCCGTCAATATTCGGGTTAAGATCAATATTCCGGTTTCTGAAACATTTGGAATAACGCAGTTTACATGTGTGAGCAAACAGGGTTACTCCTTTATGCATAGTATCCTGAACAAAACAGCGACACACGGAGAATGTCATCAAGCACGGAGTATGTCATGACGCAATAGCAACGACAACACCAGCAGCAGCACGGTGGATAATGAATGGTCCGAAGCAGCTAACAGTCGGCTTCGTTTGCGCTTTGGTGCTGGTACTGACCCACCACCAGTACTTGACACTATTCTTTGTCAGTTTCTTCATTAATGGAAGACGATAAAATGAAGAATTAGGAAATTGAGCCGGAGCTGTGCCATGTTACAACAAGTACTTCCTGTACTCAAAAGACCAAGATTCCTTGAAGAACATGCGCAGTACACGACTTAATGTTCCTTTTGATGAGGATATCCTGATCAGCGTACCCATGACCAAATATTCGGGTTAGAAAAGGAGTAACCCAGAGGTGACTCTTGTGTTTTTAAAAAATGGAAAATGAGCATATTCCGTTTTTTAATTTTTTTTTTGGTGTTTACATGGCTGCACGCAACCGGGTTATTGCTAATATTCCGGTTATGAAAGGTTTAATGACTGCATGTAAACGTAGCCACTGTAAATTAGCATACTTAGAGCCTTGTCCAAATACGTACTACAGGTAGAGGCTCTCACTGCATTTGGTTGATTTTTATATACTACTACTCTCGGCACAGTGAGAGGAGTAGGAGGGGCAGTGCAAAAATGTGGTAAAGTGCGAAATTATGATGTATCATAATGTATGTAAATTGCTGTTTTTGGCAAGGACAACAGGATCCTGCAACTTAAATTCTATGCCCTTACAGATCAATCAATCAATCAATTAAACTTCATTTGGATAGCACTTTTCATACAAGATTTTGTAGCAGAAAGTGCTTTACATTAGAAATGAAATAAAAAACAAAAAATGAAATAAAAAGTAGAAAATTGGATACAATGAAAATATAAGACCCCACCCACCCTCACAAACCACATACAGCACACACACTCACTTACTCAAACACAAAATGAAATGAAATTCAATTCAATTCAATTCAATTTTTGAACATGAGAATCAACAAGGAAGCGTTTTTCACATGACATTTCTCACAGAAAATAAATAAATTAAAGGTCTCTACATGTTCAAAAAAGGAGAAGGAAGAAGCTAACTTACGTTTACCTTCCCCTTTTATACATCTTAATTTTCTAACACGGCTACTGTTTATTTTATCAAAGTACCGCCAGAAATACTGACAGAAAACAGAATTAGAGGACTGAGGAAATGCTATCTTGAATCAAAAATGGGTAAACACAGGAGCAAAGACTAAAATGATAATTAAAAATCATGATAAGAAATCAGATGAAAACGCTATAGGGAAAAGAAAGTAAATAAATTAATTAATAAAATAATCATCATAATCATCACAGCATCATCACCTTTAATAGACCCAGGCTCTGCACATGCAAGCTTAAGAAAGTGACATGCTGGCACTACCTTCCCTATAATTAAAATTTGCTCCTGATACTGTCTGATCAACAATACATAGGCAATGTTTAGGCATGTTGAAACTGGTGCCACAGGCTATATTATTATGTTTGTGCACTTTAATGTATCAAGTTTCTCCTCTTGTGTGGGCTTATGTACAGTTTCAGCCTGTGGCCTCTTTTCTTGCACTTCACTTGCTTTCTCGCCCCCTTTCCAAACTCTATCCACTACCGTATATCTCCACTATCTAATAAAAGAAGTAATCTACTTTGAAACTGCCTTGGCTCGCTCCTTGCCAGTTTCATCCGCTTCTCAAAAGTTTGCCAACCAGCCTTTGCAATTTCATTAAAGATTAAAGCACATTAGACCAGAAAATTTTAATTTTATTACCAAGAAGAAACTAAAAACTGAGACAAAACTTCTGTCTTGACACCCTCATATTCTAGATAAATTATTAAGAAAAATAAGCCATTGGAACAGGACAGTTGGATCAAACTGGCTCCTTCAGTGCTTGCCAGTTTCATCCACTTAATAAAACGTTGCCAACATTTTTGTGCAATATAGACTAAGCTTTTGTACCCCAGAAAACTGTTAAAAGCCTCTGAATATTCTGTTCACTTTTTGTGATGGGCCTTTATCAGTCTTTTCATTGGAGTCTCAAAACGCCCCTGGAGAGAAGGGAGAACACCTGTGTAAGTCTGTGAACATGTGTTGGCATGCCTGTGTTGGCATGCCTGTGTGTGTCAGCCGTGTCTCCAGAGGGCAATAATGATGTGCAGTCAGGGTCAGGGGCCCTGAGTTACGAGAATGAATCGATTGCAGCGAGCCCTGCACTGATTGAGGGTTGTTTGTGAGGACAGTATCTCCCACCAGTGTGTGTGGAGGAGCAGGGGAGAGGAAAAAAAACTCAGAATCAGTCATCTGTAACTCATGAGGAACACAGTCTCATCTCTAAGTGCATCCACTGTAACAGCTCATGGAGGTGGTCTTGCACAACCTGGATTGTCAGCTTCCCCCAGAGGTGCTCCACTCCTGGTTAGAAGAGGTAATGAGTGATGTGCTGCTCTTGGTCACAGCAATTCAGAGAGGCAATATGGGAGATTCATCACTCACCTGCAGGGCTAACACTGTGATGCATGTTGCATTGTTGTAAATGCAATTACAAGATAAGGATTAAACACCAGGGCTGGGATGATTATGATTACAATGATTGATATTCAGAACAGTGTTGTTATGCTCTATATGATTGACTTTAAAATGATTAATTACATTTTCACATACCCTGAGGGGCAGACACAACTATCTAACAACAGATTAAAGTTATTTTGTTCCAAGACTTAGAGCTGTTCCATATGACTGAGGCTATTTAATTGATCAATGGTCTTCCTTTATTTCAACAAACGGCCGCTTTTCTGTTATCTTATTTAGGTCTGATTTTTCAACCCATGAGTAACTGCTAGGGAAGCAACAATTCTCAATAAATTATTGAACCGTTCGGTATGGCTTCCACGGCTCAGTATGCAAATGTGAATTGTGGTACTATTAATTCAGGCACACACATCTTTCATTCCAACCTTGCAGTGCAGATGGACCTGCCTGATTCACTGTCTGAAATCACGCAGCTTTATCTTGACTGGACATCCCAATCAAGGAAGAGAGGTGGAAACAGAAGACGTGCTTTTGCTCTTCTCCCGAACCGGGAAACTGGGAGAGATGTGGAAATCCCCTGTTGACGATGCCGATTAGCCTATGGTAGCCTGGAGTTGTGGTTGCTTAGCGATACCTGGTGAAATATGCTCTCCCCAGATTTACCGAGAGAACTTGTTGGGGATTGTCACATATATGTGGTAAATGATGCATCCGTGTGGTATAATTTAATGTAAGACGATAGTCTAAGGACTGAAACGTAGTTTAAGCTAACGGCTAACAACAGGGCCTGGCTACTACATCACATTGTGGCTTGATATGGATTGGTCTGTGATGAGTGTGACTGGCAGAATGATCATCCAATCACCAGCTGCTGTTGTTTTTGAACAACAGGGGGTCAAGGACCCCAAAAAGGTTGAGAACCACTGCTGTAAGGATATTAGAGCATGGCCTCAGAACATTTCACAAAACCATTGTGAGTTCAGTCATTTCATTGCTACATCTACAAGTGCAAGTTAAAACTCTACCAAAGCCAAAGCCAAAGCCAAATATCAACAACATCCAGAAACACCACCAGCTTCTCTGGGCCCGAGCTTATCTGAGATAGACTGAGGCAAAGTGGAGAAGAGTGCTGTGGTCTGATGAGTCCACATTCCAAATTGTGTTTGGAATTCATGAATGTCTTCTAGGCTGAAGAGGAAAAGGACCATCCAGATGTGTGGGTGTGTTAGTGCCCATGCCATAGGGTACTTGCATATCTGTTAAGACACATTGCTGTAAAGTGCATACAGGTTTCAGAGCAACAAACGCTTCCAACCAAGTGACATCTTCTTCAGGAGCATCCCTGCTTAATTCAGCAAGAAAATGCCAAGCCACATTCTCTATTTGTTTAACAGCGTAACTTCAGAATAAAATAGTGCATGTACTGGCCTGCCTGCAGTCCAGACCTGTCTCTCACTGAAAATTTGTGGTGCATTATGAAGCTCAAATCATGACAATGGAGACAACGGACTGTTGAGCAGCTGAAGTCGTACATCAAGCAAGAACGGGGAAGAATTCACCAAAGCTTCAACAATTTATGTCCTAATTTCCCAAACAATTACTGATTGTAAAAGAAAAAGGTGATGTAACACAGTGGTTAACATGCCCCTGCCCCAGCTTTTTTGGAATACAATAAAATGTGTCAGTTTGAACATTAAATATCTTGGCTGTGTGGTGTATTTAATTGAATGTAGGTGAAAAAAGATTTTCAAATCATTACATAACATCCCAGCTTCATTGGAATTGGGGCCTGTACAATCAATCTGACTGATCAGCCAATTAAGTTATATCAGTTTTGTTAAATCCTCCTAGTAACAATGATTAACTTTATGAACAACACCCGGCATCCAACGCCGTCAGCATCATCCAACATTTATATTTATTAGTATAACTGTGAAGCATTATCTGCCCAACAAGCAAGTAAAACCAGGTGTTCACTAATAAAAACATTACACGGACAGATTTTAAGATATGCTAACTTTTTTTTTTGATGAAATAAAATCCACCTTTTACAAATGCAAAGAAGATCACAAGTCTGATTCACAGGTTAACTATTAAATGAAATATCAACTGGTAGTCTGTGTCAGCCTTTGATAAAGCCTGACGAGCTTTCAGCAAGACTTTCAAACCACCCAAAGGCATCTAAGGTCGATAAAATACATACAGCCTGTTCTCAGACTCAAGGTGCTTCTACCAAAAACTACTAAATAATTTAACAGAGGTAAACAGTCTTTGGCAGCAGGCAAGGGGAGCCGTAGGTTAAAGTCAAGCTGACAGGGACAGATTTAACAGGAGGGAAGCCAAGAGCACGAAAATACAGGCTCGGAAACCAGATTGAAGAACTAAATCAACACCTCTGTGACACACTCGAGACATAAAACTCCACCTCGAGAATTCACAAACCTACTCCTCATGGCAGGGCTGTCATTAAAAATCTAAGGCCGGTGCAAAATGACACATAACCTGAAATCAAAAGTAGAAAAGCTGGAGCCTTCAGCGATGGAAAAATAATATAGAATTCTCTTTGATCCTTGCCCTGCTTCAACAGGTTTACATTTAGAAAAGGCTTGGCTGCCTTAAACCCTCAGCGAACTGTTGCTGCATGTTTCACAATGTGCTGTATCTATAATGGTACAGGAAGTGCTCTCCGGGGAGTCAATGGGTCAAAACACTTCTGCTGAATCATATATTATACAACACATGGAGGTTTAGTGTGGTTTCCTGATGACTTATTAAGATAAGGCCTCCTAAAACAAAGCTAAACAAAATCTCTGACAAACACAATTGGGGTTGAGCACATCTTTTGGGCTCCATGATCACTTCTTCAGTATAATTAGGTGTTTCTGGAAAGTGCTCATGCTCAGGAAGCCAAGATTTCTTTGTTCTTCTTCAATCCCCCAGAGAGCTAGACCTGTTCCTTGGTAGTAGATGATCTAACGTGTTCTGACAGAGTTCAGGACAAACATGACAGCCTTCCAAGGAGGACTGACATTGTTCTGAAGAGAGGTGACCGTCTCTGAAGACTTTCTGCACGAGTTCGTCGGCACGTTGAGCCAGTGCACTGAATAACTGTGGATGACAAACTGCTGTGTTGTCCCGTGAATACCAGATGCCTTCAATCGTACTGTAAGTTATTTTCCATTTGGTTTAGCTGTCTGTTAATTTAGGTTTCTAGTGCACTGGGACATCCAACAGGTAACAGTGAAACCTAATAAATGGACCACAAAAGTCATCTTTGGTCAGTCGAAAGCCTGCATTTGCTGTTTCAGGCAGATCAGAGTTCGGTTCTCTGATCTGCACCAGAGTTCTTGTGAGCTTTCACACCAGCCCAAATCAACCGTGTTTGCTTGTCAAGACCAAATATGTTAGGAGTTAAAGCACCCTTAGCTACCATCAATATTCTTGGTTTAAGTGCTTATGTATAATTCATATTCATAATACACTGTTGCAAGTCAAATAAGATAAGATGATACTGCTATTGATTACATGAAAGGCAAGAAATCACCTGACAAATACCAAGGACAAAACAAAATAAAACAGTTAAATGTTTTGTCATGATGTGGCCAATACAAGAAAATCAAATTGTGTAAGCCCAACACACATATGTGCAACAAAAACCCAGTGACCACCCTGTTTACCCTTCCACCAGAACAAGACAGAGATCAGCACCATAAGCTAAGTGCACCTCCTCAATCACCAACTGATGGCTCATGGTCATTGGCTTGAGACCAACTCCACCGGGGCCAGTTAGATGTTTTCTTATCCAGTTGATTCACTCGATAAGGAGATTAGATGGGACAGATGGGGGCAGCTGACCTTGAAAGAGCAACTCTTGGTTATTCTTTCTCTCTACATCTCTCTTGGATGCTTAATCCTCATTTAAAGCCCGTCTCCCTCTGCATATATTCCCCAAGCAGCATATGGGAGGTCCAATTGTTCCTGCTGAAAGCAAGTCACAGTGTCAGAATGCAATATGCTTTCAGGTCTCCACAACAATACCACCAACTGTTTCCATCACATTTTGTTCTGCTTTCTCCTAAAAAAAATCATTAATATTTCTCTCCCAGGCTTGCTCACTGTCAGCTTGTTTAAGAAACCTCAGCCAGCAGTGAAACATATTATAAACAGCATCTTTTCTGTGTTTTTGAAATGTATCCAAGCAGTGTTTCCAGCAACAAAAACACAAGATCATCCAGTGACGTTAGCACAGTCGTCTCCTGGCAACAACATTTTCTAAGTAATCTGTGAAATGAGGCTCCAGTAATTTTAAATGGAGCCAGAAAGTTGTCTTCTTATTTAAAGCCATGAAGCAGACAAAGATGTACTGGCCTAAGAATGTAGAGAAGGATAATATTTATGTTTTCATTGCTTCTGTCTCGCCACCTCACAAATATTTTACTTACTCTATCTCTCCTTCAGCAGCAATGTGGCCCAGTCACCCGAAGATGATCCACTTAAATGACTGCAGCTAACGTTAAGCCACAGCAAAACCACACAAGCCCCATGAGCCACTGGATGGAGCTGAATTTGTGCTGAACTTATGCTGCCTTACACCACTGAGCTAAGGGCTACAATTACGTTTTCAAAACCTGAAGCTGGTGATCCAGAGCAAAATCTTTCCTGCTACATCCTCAGTGTTTGTACTAACAGTGCAGACAAAATAGCCCAAAGCAAGAGACTATTAATGGAGCAAGAGTTTACTTTCAAATCTTAACCCTTAGGAATAGAGCCAAGATAAATGTGGTTTCCATAAAAATGGATCATTTAACTGAATTTCAAGGAATTCAGTGAATCAAAATGAACATTTAGGAGAGTTTTATATCCACAACAGTTATACAAACATAAGGAGTCAGCAGTTCAAGCAGTGGGTGGTGTTTCTTGTGCTCCTTAAGTGTATCTTAAAAGAAGAGATGAGGAAAGTTTCCAGAAATTTACAGTTTGTCATCACTTATTCCCTAATTCTGCTTTCACTGCAAAAAGTTGCATTTTGTTGGTACACCTGCTGTTCCATGCACAAAATGTTTTTTGAGGTTTTTTTTTCTTTACAATTTACAGCATTTCCAACCATACCAAGGTATTTTCAGTGTTTCAAAACAATTTAAACACTATTTCTGCTCCACTTGGTGCTTATGAAATGACCAGAAGTGTAATTATGTACTTTTGAGATTTTATTTGTTCTGACTTGTAGTGTCAGCCTTTGTTTAAAAAAGATATTTACTATTTGTCAGGAAAAATGCTCTATTGTTTACAGAAAAGATATGCAATATTTGGGTGTTGTTGAGCCATTAATGAATGACCCACCTACTTTCGTGTCTGACATATTTTTCAGAAGGGCAGAGGTAGTGTCATTTTATTTTAGTAAGAGTTTTCAATTTTTTACCAGTCCTTTTCAGTTTCACTTAAAAAGATAGACCAGGTTTCTTAATCAAGGGTTGAATAAAGGACTTTAACTGCTGCTATATATGTTGATAGGCTCTCTTGAGCAATAAAAGACTGACCTTGACCTACTTACTTGAGTTTAAGACTGTAGGGCATCATTTTTCCTTTATTGGAGTTGCTGAATTTTGTTTTTCTTATTATCACTTATTTAAGATTTATTTCTATTTTTATTTTTATTTTTATTTTTATTTTTTTTTTGGGGGGGGGGGTGTATTTTATTTAACTTTTTAACTCAACACAACTCAGGATTTTTTTTTGCACTACATTTTTTAATTTAAGACAGTCAAAGATGGCTCTCTTAGTTCTTTAGTTGTAATAGCTGCTGTAGGTCAAGGACTTTAAAGAGTGTACATGCATGTTTCTTGTTAATAAATACATTTGGAAGCAATTCTTACCTTTAGTTTTCATCCTCGCCTTAAAGTAATAGCTTTTAATGCTTGATGGTATTATGTAATTTCCTGTCATGTTTGTAAATGTAACTGCTCACATGATGAATATTGCACTGAAGCTTCATTTGCAGAAAATCGTGAGTCAGATTGAAATTGCAATATCTGCCAGAAAAATCCCAATTAGGTCTTTTCCTAAAATTGTTCAGCTCTAATATGTAGTATTGAATATATGGGACTTAGAGCTTGGATCGGGAAAGAAAAACCTAGCCCAACTCTTTACAAGCCTATGGATGTTCAAAGCCTGGCTCTGCCCATCCCCTACACAGCATTTATGAGCCCGATTCAAACCCAACATTTTTCAATATTCTGGCTTCAATAACTAAAGCTTGCAAGTGGAACTTCCCTGTTGTTCATCTGAAGAAATCCATTTTGGGTGAGAAGTCTTTGAGTTGCTGCAATGTGATTGGCTGATGAGCTGTTTGTTTAAACATGCAGTTTGCAACCTGTGCACTAAATAAATTGGCACGAGTGTAGTGATGCTGAAGAGTGAACATTGCTGCCTGAGGCGTAAACGTGAGACCACATCAATTATCAAAATCTCTTCAACACCAACAGTGTTGGAGCAAGCACGTGCACTGGAGAGCTTGGAAGCAAAAACAGAATAAAAGCTCTCTATCAGGCCTTTATTACACTTAATAAAAGAGAAATTTAAGGCAAAGCCTAAACCTCATTTCTAAACAAAATATCCCCTTCAAGATGTGCTAGAGCATCGTATTAGTCTGTATATGTTTATTCGTGTACTTAAACCTGCAATTGACAAATACTTTACTCATAAAAGATTAAAATTGGAGTTATTTGTTTCTTTTCAGAAACTCATTGTTTTCTTAAGGTTACATTTTAACACAACATGCTGACAGTTTATCACAATTCACTTTATAGTTGTTTTTTTTTTTCCCAAAACTGACCTTGATCATATTATAGTGTCACCACAAGTCAGCTTGTTAAGATATAGAATTAAGTTTTATTCAATAGATTTCAGTCTGTAGAAATATCAGGGATGCACAATATTATCAGTTCAATATTGGTATCCATTTGATAATAGCTTGAAAAGTTATCAGTATCGGCAGATACGAAAATTTACTGCCAATATATCGACCATACATATCAGCCATATGTATCCCTTATATCAGCTGAAATACTGGCATGATGCATTAATGTACCCAAAAACTTCACTTCATTCTCACTTCTTGTCAACATTAAGACACCAACAGTATCATTTTCAAAAATTACAATAATGTTTTTCATGTTTCATATCTGTTTCTTACACAAATAAAATGTCAAAGAATAAGGAACAGGTCAAATTAAGTTGGTGAAGACGACATACTTTGTCCAAAAAAATATCGGTATGGATATCTGTATTGGTATCAGAAATAATGACTTCAGAAATATTGGCATATTGGATATCAGCAAAAATCCATTATCTTGCATCCCTAATAAATATATATAACAAATGGACCTCACAGAGTAGTCAGATGTGTATTTTTTTTCTCATTCAAAGCTGACAGTTGAAGGTAAAGCATCTTGGTCTATTTTAATGTACAACATTGATGCATTTGGAGCTTGTTTCCCTGATGGGAACAAAATGATAATTTTTCAGCATCAGTGCTATGATCAATCACATAATGTCATAGGACTCATTAAATCAACAGTAATACCAAGAAACTGTAAATTATTGATTTTTGGGATATAAGAAATGCAGAAGAGGGTCGATTTCAATCTATTCCCCAACCCACTAAATCTATCGACTGGGTTTTACAAGGATTTTTTTAAAGATACTGAATTTGTAGTTCTATGCAAGAAGTAAAGCAAATAAAAATAAAAATGCACATAAAGTACTGAATAGCCTAAAATGAAAATGTATAAGATGCTGTATCATTGTACACTATGGTTGTATACATTCCCACACCATTTAAGAACCACTCTTCATTTTTACACGAACACACCCCTGGGCCCAAACAGATGCCAAGTGTAATTTGCTAATCAAACAATGCTGAAAAAATGGATGTAACAAAACGCTTTTTGACAGGCACAGAACGGGGCCAAGGATATTAAATATTTTAGTCTTGTTTAACATGTTAAAATATTCAAAAAACAACTGACTTAGCCCTCAAATCAGCAGCATACCACAAATCAATTTCTAAAGCTTGGCCAACCCTTTCAGGGAACTCTGCTTTTGCAAACAAGCAGAATTATAGCTGATGAAGCCCCAAAGCTGGCAGAAAACTACAGACAAAATGAAAAAATTGGCACACGCTTGCAGGAAACTCTACAGCTTTTGACATTGAAATACAACATTTGCCTTGGCTAACAACAAATGCAGTCTTCTTATAATCACCAAACTCACAATTTCATAAAGTCCACCTGAACATGCAGGGCATAAATTAGCTACAACAGGTATGTTGGCAGATGTACTAAGAGCTGTTCTTAATTATCCTTTGAATGTTAACATCAAGTTCAATTTCAGACTGTAGCTGTAGTAATATTCATTTGTTATTCTCTGGCAAAGCATTTAGGAACTGATTTAGCCCCTCAGCTTTGAGAGCACTGAAGCTTAACTTCCTATCAACAGGAGTAAATGCACGTTCAGTGTTTGATTTATAAGGTGGATAAACCATTCTCTGCTATGTGTGCTCCTGGAAAGGTGAATAATAGAAACAAAACAGTGAAGCAGCCATCACAGAATGGAGCTACAGCCCCGCTGAGACAAACAAATGTGTTGTCCTTGCAGTGATTTTGTGCTACAGTTCTCTTATATGTATCTTATAAACATCAGAATAAATGCATTCAGAGAGATCTCCTTCATCCTATAATGGTATATTTCTATTCAGATCAGATGATGTCTCAACAATGCTATAGCTCCACGCGGTAAGTGGGGTCAGAGAGACCAGATCAGCTGAAGATGATTTTTTATTACCTCCGCCAAGAAGGTTATGTTTTTGCCAGCGTTGGTTTGTCTGTTTGTGTTCAAGATAACTTGAAAAGTTATGGACGGATTTGGATGAAATTTTCCGGAAATGTGTGGAATGGGATAAGGAACAAATGATTAGATTTTGGGACTGATCCAGATCACCATCCGGATCGAGGAATTTTTTAAAGGCTTCTTTAACATTGCGAGATAGGACCATTTTCGGCATTTGTGCATATAACTCCACAAAAACTTACCTTGGCGGAGGTTTGCGCTCTCCGAGTGCTTTCTAGTTTAACTCTGTCCTGATTTACAGCAGTTCCATCAAAGCAATGAATATCATTTTATCATGCAGACAGCTTGACAGTTTTTGCAGGTCCAGGCAAGACTTACAGAAACTCATTTACAGCTTCAGCTTCATATCTTCCTCCTGTTGTTTTTGGATTCTATTTCCAGTTTATGTTAATCATCCATTACTTTATTTTACTTTGTTTAACACCTCAAGTATTCACTCAAACAGTCCATATTATGCTTTTTCTTTTTTTAAAGATTATTTTGGGGCATTTTTTGGCCTTTATTGACAGGAGAGAGAAAGACATTGGATAAGCTTGTGAAAGGGGTGAGAGAGAGTAGAGGAAGACACTCCTTAACAGACACCCCCATATTATGCTTTTTCAAGCTTTATCTGCCCTTCAGTGTGTTGACATGATACAGAACTTCTAGGCACAAGACAAAAAGTCTGTAGTATCTGGACATCTCCCTGTCCCATTTACAGCACCAGTATCTGCCAAAAACACCTTGTTCCCCTGCTGCCCCGCTCTTTTTTTCTTTAACTCATAGTTATAAAAGTATATACATCATTGGTCTGTGCCCACAGCTGGCATCTTTCAACTTGACACTTTTCAGAGCAGTTTTCACCAGTGCTTAGGTTATGAGAACTTCCTTCTACCCCTCTTTGTATATTTATTTATTTAATAGGGACAGTGAACATCTATTCAGAAAACAATAGATGTAAATATGCCGAATTGCAGCATTAATGCCAATTTATATCCGCAGTCTCTAGGCAGGTAACACAAAAATATGATGCCAAAGACACCACACATACAACAACAGGACATAGAACAGGACAACAGATCACAAGAAGAGCACATCACACTACAGTACATTTCTAAAACCCTAAAAGTCAATGGTTACAGGACTGATTTGCTTTCAGACACTGCTTGATGTGCGTGTGGAAAGTTTGTAATGTGGGGCACTCCTTTATGGAGAGTGGGAGACTGGTCCAGATCTTACTTACCTTTTGTGCTACCCATAAGACCATTTAAAATAGCCCCATGTGTTTCGTACTTTCGTAAACACAGCTAGAACCACCAAAAGCTAATCATTTCTGAGTTGGGCCATTACCAACACCTCCTGATAGTGTCAGCAAAATCTGTTCTGTAGTTTCTGCTTAATCTTGCTAACAAACAGAAAAAACAAACAAACATACTCTGGCAAAACATAAAAAAGAAGGTTAAAATGAATTCAACAAATCATGTCCCATCACTGACAGCAGTTGTAGATCTAGAAATAGTTCCTCATCTTATTTTAACCACTGCCATTGCTGTTTGCCAATCAAGCATGAGAAGCCCCACCCCTTCTTGATTTGATTGGTCAATATTAGAGAAGTAACACTGACAAGACTGCGTCCTCCTAAAGTTGAGCTGTTTTCAACTGAGAGTGCAGGAGCACAGCGACAAAAAGCAGCTGACAATGAGGGCGTCTATCTGCTCAGGGCACTGAGGGCTGAGATTGCTGGTCTACATTTAGGAAAAACAAGTGCTGCTGTTTAGCTTATGTGTCTATAGTGAACACCACAGAGATACTTATGAGGACAATCCCCTTCTTTAGAAATCTCTTCGATATGACTACAAAAGACACTCAGAAGCACAACATGGTGAGCTTTTAAAGGTTCAAAATACGAGGCGCTATGATTTTATTTGTAAAGTCTATGAAGAAACATGTTCATTACTCTCCTGTTGAGTGTGTATGCAAGTGTTCAACGGTCACTGTCGGGGCTACGATGTCCTGATGATGAAGGAGCTAGTTTATAGAAATCCATTTTAATGGTCTAATTTAAATTGGGTGCTGGTTTGGTGGAGCGGCAATCAACCAGGAACGACCCATATACATGCTTCTGCCAGCCCGAGTTCTAATCCAGCCTGTGGCCAGTTTGCAGAGTGTCGCCCCCCTTCACTAGCCTATCCTCTGTCTCTTTCTCGCCTATCAATAAAGGCACAAAATACCCCAAAAAACAATCTTAAAAAGGTCTAATTTAAGTTACTGCATAAAGAATGAGCATTTATCTGGGAAGTTCTATTAAAAACTTTCATTATATTGTGCAGGACAAAAAAATATTTAAATACTGTTTTTAATTGTTGCACTGGTGAGGACTTTTAGAGAATCAGGTCTTTAAGAGTCTCAACAACTCTGATAGCAATCAAGCATCACCTCCCACTTGCCAAAGCAACGATGCCTTCAATTAAGTGAATACAAGCCAATGTTTTACTTTGATAATGAGCGCATAATTTACATCTTCTTTTATAGCCTAAGACAGGAAGAGGTGTAAAATAAAGGCTTTGTGGCTTTGGATTAAAACCAAAGAAGAGTAACGTGGTAAAATGTGGGACCAATTTGGTCTGGCTTCAGAGCTTTAGGCCAGAAATTGCTCTGCGATAGAAGGACCTGTTCTTTCAGAGTTTTCACACATGACATTTTATGAGTAAAGAACATTATTTCACGGCACGGTTAAAAAACACACATTTGGTTCATAGTGTCATTTTATGGCAACTCTGATCACAAGATAGAGCTGTTTGTCCAGGTTGAGTGAAAGATTGAGGAGACAGTAGAGCACTCTGATTACTTTATAACATTGAAATGTCAATAGCTATTTAGATGCTATCCTTACTTTGCTGGCAGCTTGATTGGGCCTCCTGGTGCTTCTACCTAACATCCTATAAACACATAATGTTAAATTAAAATGTCACCAGTCAGATATCAAGGACTGAATTCACCTATAGTCTTTCAAATCTCTGCACGGATCACGCTACAGTAGCCCTGTGAGTAAAATAAATCATGGAAGAGGTGCAGTACACTGTAAGAGAGAATCAACATCTTTTGGGATTTAGATAATAGAGGGTCAACTCGTGACTCAAGGTCACTGTTTAATATCCCTGCACAGGCTGGGATGAAGACAAATGGGCAGCACCTATTCAATCTGGAGCTGTCTTCTGTGTCTG
Organism: Cetoscarus ocellatus; assembly: GCA_037902135.1. Classification (NCBI taxonomy): domain Eukaryota; kingdom Metazoa; phylum Chordata; class Actinopteri; order Labriformes; family Labridae; genus Cetoscarus; species Cetoscarus ocellatus. The sequence goes on along the minus strand of JBAMNC010001280.1, from coordinate 1,135,940 downwards.
ACTGATACATCCAGGGATGTGACCAGTGTCCACACAGCAGTGACACTGGGAATCAATGCTACACGTCTAAATGATTTATTTCAAAGACAGAAAGTCATCGTGTGTCTCACCGGCGTCAGTGGCTCTTCTACTAATACTGTGGTTACTGCTGAGCTGCCCCACCAAGGCTTTGGGAAATTTAGTGCCTAGCTTGGGGCTACCACCACAATGGAGAGATGAAAGCATTAGTCCTTCTCCCACAATTTACAGGTGTCTCTGGGGGTTGAGTCAGAGACCTTATGGTCACAGGCTTAGTCCTCCAACCTGCAAGCTACAACTCCACCAATGAGGACATAAAGCAAGCTCACAAATCCCTTGGTTTGAGTGGTTAAACAGAAAGTAAATGTAAGGTGTTGTGTAGACTCATTTAGGGCTGGGCAATAGAGATTAAAGTTTCTATTCTAGTACAGTTTCAACGCCTGAATTAAATGGTTAAATGCACCAAGTTCTCTTCTTTACAGAATCAGATGTTCCCATTTAGATTCTGTTACATTAAAATCAGCCCCAGATCAGAGCCACTTGATGTAGAGTCTGTTTTTCCACATGGAAAAAGACATTATCCTCAGGACATGGGGCAAGCAGACACAGTCGCAGGGCGACACCAGGCACCATAGCAACTCCAAAACCTTGGAGCTCAAAAATGGCTACTTTTAAGATATTTCTTTTTCTTTTTCAGTTATTTATTTTCATACTTTATTTGGTTTGACAAAAAAGATCACCTACATGAAAGGTGACCAATAGCCATGTTTATGATTAAAATATAACAACAAAAACTGAAGATATTAGGTTTTTGTACCATTTGAAAGAGTTTAAACCAGGTATTGTGACAGCTTGAAGAAAAGAAATGGACATTTTTTAATGGCGTGATATGATTTGTTGAAATGTTGCAGACTATTTTGGGAAAATTCTGCAGTGTGTAGCCGTTTACATTAATTTTGGACAACACAAAACAATTAACCACAGAACATTAAGAGTCTAGTTTTTTTGTTTTCATTACAATGGTATCAGATATCGATAATTTTTTTATTTTACTCTAAAAATAAGTGCTCCAAATTAAGATCAATTCAGTGATAATCACTAAATTAGACTGAACAGTTCAAACAATGTTCTGTTCAATAAGCACATTACTGTGTTCTCTCCTGTAAACAGTCCTTTCATATTAAGCATTAGGCCTGGCATCTTTTTTCCTTTCCGAACACCAACATCAACAGAAATTATTTTGATATACAGAATTTTGTCTTACTCATATCAAATTTAAAAATAGATTTGATAAATGTGAAATTCAGGTATACTGATACCAGTGTTTAAAACAATAGTTTTAGCTGATACCTATGTTTTTTCTGGTTAACTTTGTATGTAATTCTCCAATAGCTTTTCTCCTAAATGATTATAAAACAGAGTATTATCCAACATGCTGTTACTGCAACACATAAAGAATCTTTTCTAAATCAGCAGTTAGGTGCACCAAATGTCTGCATTAAATTGGTATGACACAACAAATAAAGACCCAAAAGTGGTTTCTGTTCACCACACATTGATTTGCAAACTGGATGATCAACAATGCTAGAGAATTGGAGATATTTTCCATCCTTACTTCCAGATTTTGAAATGCATATCATGTTGCTGTAACAAGTACTGTCCTTGTTTGATAAGCCGAGCATGCACAGGGGAACAAGTAAAGAGTCAATTAAGCCCATCCTACTGATCATTCTTAATGATGAGATGAAATGTCCTGTGGGATTTTAATTGCTCTCCTCCTTTTGCATTTTTATTTTTTTAATCGTTTTTTTTCCCCATAGAGGCAAAAAAGTGCTGAATATACAGACAACCAATGGGCATCTATCTATCTATCTATCTATCTATCTATCTATCTATCTATCTATCTATCTATCAGACAGAATCATATTCAGCACATCCGGCACAAAAGGATCATACAATAATACAGCATTTCCTTTATTCACAAAGGGATTTAAACAGTACTCTGTGGAAAGTGATCCAATCCTGCAGCAGTAAATCCAGATTTAAAAGAAGTCAGTGACAAGAAAATAGAAAAATCACTTGTTACAGCGCCCCCTGTTGTCTGTTTGATCGCCCTACTCTCTCTGATCAATATAGACAGGAAAAGTACCTAAACAAGCACGATGCAGAATTTCACAAATTCAGTACAATCAGGAATAATACTTTGTTTGATTATTTTGCTTTCATTGGAAGTGACAACGTGTGCAGTGAGGAAGGAGAGACAGAGGGAGAAAGGAAGGACCTGTTGACCCCGAAGCCTTGAGAGAAAATAAAATATTATCCAGTGTGCGCTTGACAAACCTGTAAGGGCGTCACTTAATGAGGAAAAACGCTTATTTTTCGGCTACAATAGTGATTTAATAAACGAATAAATGATAGAAACCCCTAAAAGGCACAATGCATCCTGTTTAGAAAATAAAATAACCTCCTCAAGTCCATGTTTTTAGAATGAACAGAACAATTATATAGCGTCTATGTATTTTGGCACAACCTGTCGTGCGTAATACCGAATGTTCCATGGTACTTTCCTTACGTTTAGTTACATTTTCTTCACAGCTTATGATACAGATGTGATAGGAAAAAGTATAAATAGACATTGCGTCACCCTGAACAGAAACCTTGTTGATCCGTGTAAATATCACGAACTTCTAATCATGTTTAATACCAAAACCACCGCATCCATGATCACCAAAAGGAGCTAAAAGCATCCAGAAGATAAATGAAATGCTCCTACCTTTTCAGACATTAAATAAGAGTGCGTCTTCAGATGTTCAGGAGAAGAAAAAGCCTGGTAATCCTTTAGTATGTGCTGTAGTTTCCAAATTCCTCTCCCCTGCTCTCTGTAACTCCAGAGCCTCCTCCGCGCTGTGGCTCCACTTGAGCGCTGTGATATCCGAGTGATTCCCCCTTTAAACCCAAAGCAAATATCCGAGCAGCAGCATTCCTGTGTTCACAGCATCCCCATCTTGAACATCTTCAAAACTGTGCGCGGAACTCTCTCTGTAAACCACTTCGTGTGAGGGGAGACGAAAACGAGGATGCACTGGACACCTGCGCGCATCAAAACCAAGCGTGCGCCTCGGGAATCCACGTGTCCATTCTGTCCTTCCTGCTCTCTCGTCTTTCCTCCACTCTTCCTCACACTGAAGCACGGGGTCTTGTATCATAAGAATCCCATAAACGGTATCCAACTTGACCAGGGGAGTAACCCCTCCATCTGCGCAGACTGATGCGCTGCGCCTTGGAGGCGAGAGGAAAAAGGCGTCTCCAAATAGCAGGCTTTCACCAGGGTATCAGAGCGAGGGAAGGTGAATCGGTGGATAATGCGCTTCGAGGCGAGACCCTGCGCCCCACACTCTTACCCGATTTCCCCAGAATGCCAGCAAGGCTCCTTAAAGTGATGTCCAGTGATGAATATTAGTTAAGCAAGACGAACTGTACGGAAGCTTCCACCATCTTCGCTCACACTTGATTCAAAACTACGCTCTCCCTGCGCGACTCGCTCCTTAAGTCTCGAAATTCCTTAACTGGTGCGTAAACTGATGCCTTGTTGCGTCAATACGGACGGAGTGGAGGCCGTGGACAGAGTGTGCACCAGCCTGTTGGGGATGGGGTCCTCCGCTGGATTCCTGAGCGGTGGACTGAAGGAGGGATCAACAGTTTGCCGCGTCGCCACTTGATCCTACGCGCCGCACATGGACGGGCTCCGCTGGTGATTTCATCTCCGCGTAAAGACAGAAGCACTGGGAGCTTGGATCGCCCCTCTCATCCATAGATACTGATGATAAATGTATGATTCATGTCTTTTGAAAATTATAAACCCTTAAAAATATCAATGCTGGATTTAGATGCTGTAGCCTTAAACTGGTGCGTATTTTGTTTACCTCCATAAAGCTCTGGATGATCCAGATGGGAGGCGTAAACGGGCCTTTGAGGTATCCGAGATTAATATTTCAACGAGAGGGGAGAGTGAGCGCGCCAGAGAGGGTCAGAGAGAGAGCACGAGAGAGAGATGAAGAGGTGGGAATTAGATTTAACGGAGAGCACTGCGCTGAGCACTGTGCGTGTAGAGCACGAGTCAAGGAAGCAGGTCAAAGGAGAGGGAGATTTGGATAAGACAAGAGACAACAAGTGTGAAACCAGGGGCACGAGCTCTGCGGGCATGAGGCAGAGACTCAGCTCAGCACCTTGGACAGTGACAGGGCGCACAGCACCCTCACCTCTCTAATCCACATTCAGGTTTCATTCCTTATAAAAACATTACGAGCTATAAAAAGAGATGTGTGGGCTGGCTGACGGGGAGGTGAAGTCCCACATCATTGGACTTGATGAATGCCAGGTTTATAAGGCAGAGTTCAAAGATGAAATTTGGACCTGAATGGTAGATTTGTCATAAACAGCCCTCTACTCAGGGGTGGGAAGTAACTAACTCTCTTTACTCACACCACTTTAACTGAGTAGTTTTTGTGTATATGTAGTTTATGGGTAGTTTTAATCTTCTAAAGCACTACTTTCACATGAAGTGATAGTTCATTGTTTTGTAGTTCAAGTACAAACCTCAATTCCAATGAAGTTGGGACGTGGTGTGAAACAAACTAGAAGGCACTCGGAGAGCACAAACCTCCACCAAGGTAGCTCACATATTGCTGTTATACCTATAAGCAATAGTCCCATGATAAAGTTAGCATCAGCAAAGTTACTGGATCAGCATCTGTCCAGTAGTTTTTGTTTGCGAACAAACAAGCAAACATACGTGGAAATAAAAACATAGCCTCCTTGGCGAGGTAACGAGTAGCCCTCCTTGATACTCCTCATATGGGTGGCTCTCAGGCTCAAAAAGGTTGGTGACTCTCGCTCTAATGGGTAAAACACTTAATTACATACATTTATGTAAGGACACAGGTATGACAAAGTGGGCCTCTATACAAGCTTGAAGAAAACTGCCTCATTCAATCAATGGCAGATCTCTGGTAATAATGCTAAGGGTGGTTATCTGGATCACCACCAAAATCTTATCATTTTTAAGTTGAGCCATGCTCAACATCTCCTGAAAATTTCAGCAAAGTCTGTCCAGTAGTTTTTGCGTAACCTTGCTAACAGACAAACATACGCCAGAAAAAACATAACCTCCTTGGCTGAGGTCACAAAAGCAGATTTGGTTTATAAACCTTTTCAACCCACACTCAATTGCATACACTACAAAGACAAGATATTCAGTGCTCTCACTCACTCGTTTAAATTTCACGCCTGCAACATGTTTCAAAGAAGCTGGGACAGGGGCATGTTTCCCAGTGTTACATCACCTAATAACGCTCAGTGAGCGTTTGGGAAATGAGGACACTAACTGCTAAAGCTTTGTTGAAGGAATTCTTTTACATTCTTGCGTGATCTACAATTTTAGTTGCATATCTGTCTTCTGTCAATTTTGTGCCTCATAATGCTCCACACAATTTTAATAGCAGACATGTCTGGACCAGTCTAGTACCTGCATGTGTTTACTACGAAGCCACGCTGTTGTATCACCTACAGAATGTGTCTTGACATTGTCTTGCTGAAATAAACCGAGAAATCCCTGAAAAATATGTTGCTTGGATGAAAGTATGTTGCTCGAAACCTATATGTATCTTTCAGCAGATGTGCAAGTTACCCATGCCATGGGCACCAACAGACCCCAATACCATCAAAGATGCTGGCTTTTGAGCTTTCTGGGTGTTGCTGATATTTGCCCTTTTGCTCTGCATAGTAGAGTTCTGACTTGAACTTGAAGATGTAGAGATGAACTGTGTTTACTGACATTGATTTTCCAAAGTTTTCCTGAGCCAACATGATAACACCCTTTACAGAATATCAGTTTTTAACACAGTGCCACCTGAGGGATCAAAGGTCACAGGCGTTCAAAATTAGCTTTCAGCCGCTAACATGCAGAGATTTCTCTGGATTCTCTGAATCTTTGGCTGTAGATGATAAAATCCATAAAGTCCCTGTTGGACTATTTACTCACACAGTTGGTCACAAAGTGGTGAACTTACACCAGTCCTTACTTGTGATCAACTGAGTCTTTTGGGGATGCTCCTGTCATACCCAATCATGACACTCACCTGTTGTCATGTAACCTGTTCACCTGCTGAATGTTCCAAACAGGTGTTTTTTGAGCATTCATCAACTTTTCCAGTCTTTTGTTGCCCCTGTCCCAGCTTGTGTGGAACATGCTGCAGGCATCAAATTCAAAATGACTGAACATTTACAAAAACAAAGTTTCTGAGTTTTAACATTAAATATCTTGGCTTTGTAGTTGAAAATTATATACCTCTAATAAATTTATATTTCAGCAGAGACAAATATGATGAAGACAGGTCTATGATTGGTCCATGGATCTGTCACTAGCTTTAGTTCTTACTTTAGTCCACTTGTCTCCGCCCACACACCCAACACAGCATAGTATGGATGGCTGTTCATCATGAGACTGGGATCCACATTCAGGATTTCCTGCTGCTAAACAGAGTATTTTATTCTTGCCACCATGATGGATTCATGTTGGGTGTTGGATGTATGTATGTATCTATATATGTACATGTGTATTTTATATATGTATATATGAATCTATGCATATATGTGTATCCATAAACTGAAGAGTCTGTCTTCAGCCTGCTCTGTTGTCTTGAGATAACACTTGTTATGAATTGGCGCTTTACAAATAAAGATTGATTGATTGATTGATTGATTGACTGATTGATTGACATTGGAGAACTGTATTCTGCTTTTACACATTGTCCAAACTTCATTGTAATTGAGGTTTGTAGGTGAAAAAAATGATTGCACATTATACTGAACACATTTTCAATCTTCTACTTCCAGTTGGCAGGCCTCTTTGTTTTGGTGCTGCCTTGTTGCTCTAATTGCTCCTTCCTTGTGCCATTGATGATGACCAGACTCACGTCCTTCGACTTTGACCTATGATCTCCAAAATGTAAACTACCTACTCACATGAAAAAATGGATATGATGTTCACGAGCAAAAAATACGGCAAAGTGGCTCCTTGACCATGACCCTTGACCTATGCCCCCGAGAATGTCATCAGTTCATTCTGAATCCAGGTGGTCAAGTGGTTGAATGTTTAAGAAAACACTTTAAAGTAATAGAGATACAGGACTCACAAGCCCACAGCCTGTACAGACAGATGCACAGAAGGACAGACAACCTGAAAAATAATGCCTCCAGCCTCAGCTGTCACCAGCTCGAGGCATAAATAGATTTTTGTCTTGTTTTTTTACTAGCAGGAGGGAGTGAATGCAGATAGTTTCCTTCCCCACCTTGCTATTTGTGTATGTAAATAGCTGACACATTAAATCCACTGAGGCAAATCCTTTTAAAACCAAGAACAAAACCCTGTAAGGGCAGCCAGCATGTACGTGCCAAGTTGTTAGCTGGAACTGCAAAGTTAAAGAAGGAATCCAGTTTATGTTAAAATGATTTGCTCAGAGCCAACACAGCATTGTTATAGTCTCTGTAAGCTGTGTCGGAGGAAGCAACTGAAAGTTTAAGTTTTTGGTTTCAAAAGATATTTTTGTTATATTTACATCCAGACTAGTTCAAAGACATGAAACACAGATTTCAGAAGGGAAAGGCCCATTTGTCAGCAGAAGTGCAGCTTTTAAAATAATTTTTAGATCATCAGTTTTTACGTCTTTACATTTCTGACACCTGCAGAAGAACTGAGACATTTCCATAGAGCTCAAGTTTTGGGCACTTACAACCCTGACTCAGCAACAGCAAAACCATTTCAGTGGCTAAAAAAACATCAAGTTAGAGCCTAACATAGGATATTTCTAAATTAGATAAAAATGAAAGAATGCTGCAACATAACATCCAAACTGATCTTAAGGTGTTAGAGAACCTTAGTCTAGATCTTCTTGTTTTCATAGCAGTAGTTCTAACAAATAACTATCTAAAGACTCAATAGTACAGTCCTGTGTTGTTCTGCTTGATATTTTACAGGCTGATTTCTCGGAAGTCCTTTGTAAATATGTAAATATCTACCCTGAGAGTATGTCCGTACATGATTCAAGAGTGTGTTTTTTCTCGACCTGGAGGTTTGTTACAGAATCTGACATCAGATTAACATCTATAGACCAACATGCCATTTCCCATAGTATGGACTATTTGATTTTTCATGTCAGAGGCGAACTCTGTAGAGAGTGAGCCAGCAGCGACAGTGGCTGCAAGCTAAGTTCAGATCAATCCAGTTATACTCTGACTGATAATAAATGTCAGCCACGACATTGTTCTATTACGGGCTAAATCAGTTCAGTTAAATGATCGAATCGATCTTCAACAAAGACTGCAGTCCTTGAGGTCTTGACTCGGCATATTACAATAAAACTAAAGACATAAATTCAATTCAAACTGCCCTGAGGGACGGCTTGCACCCACCCAGAACTCAGACAATCCACAAAAGAAAATGAACCAGGATGCAAATTTCAAACAGCAGCCATTCCTCTGCTGATGGATCGGTGAGCAGTTTTACGACATGATAATATTCGCTTTGACTTTCACCGACTTCTGCTCTTACATTGTCAGGGGCAGACTTTGTGATTCTGTGATTTATTCTTCCTTTCAGCACTTTCCTCATGTAATGCTGAGTAAGGCTGGCTACACACTCAAAGATTTTATATCTGAACTGATTTTGAGACAGAGGAGACCACAGACACAAGGACAGATTTTAGGTGTTATCATACTCTGAGTGCACATACTTAGTAATAATAATAATACTAGGTTTTATTTATATTGCACTTTACATTTGAAAACAAATCTCAAAGTGCACAGTACAAAGAACAAATCAATAAAAACAGTAAGCAGATAAAATCAAATAAAATCAGCCAGGGAAAGCTTTTCATACTTGACTTTTCATGGGACCGTGAGACCACTAACCTGCGAACTGAAAGTTCATTTCATAGAATATGGGTGAAATTCAAGCTGAGGAGATGATAAAGTCATGTTTATGTTTACTGTTATGTTTTCTTTGCTGTCAAAGTATGCTACATCCAGTAGGTGGAGCCTTTCTGCCTGCTAACTGTGATTGGTTTTAGTGAGTATTCTGGCACTAAATTTGGAACTGCTTAACTTGACATGTATAATATTCATAATTTAAAATACAGGAGGCTCAGACATTCTCTGAAGCTGTACAATGATCGCATTGATATTACAAAACTGAGAATTTTTTTGATAATCATTGACAACATGCCCCAAATCAGGCAACATTCAAAACCTGTCTTTGAATCATCTAGTGAGGGGTTTATTTGAATCAAGGGCCATGCACATACAACAAAAAACAATGCTATAGCTCACATTAAGTTTATTTAAGGCCCCCTTCCCCATGTGGGCCCAGACTGCTCTGATTGGTTTACAGGTCAACTCCGTGGTAATTCTTCAATTTAAGCTCATTGGAGAGCATAGACCATAGGATGAATGGCTCCGAGCAGTGCTAGACTGACCAACTGCCACAGGCAGTGTTAATTTTGACAGCACTTTTTAATTTAGTTTTTATTATTGTCTTTGACCTAAAATATATCATTTACTTTTAGTCATAATTTAGTAATCTAAATAGTTTTAATTTTAGTCTAGTTTTAGTTGATGAAATCTTCCGTAAATTTAGTCGACTAATATATGAAATGTAAAGGGTAAGGCATTTTTATGTTTCCTTGAATTTCTGAAGTCATGTTTTACAGTTGGATAAAATTAAACATCTAATAACCCTTTACTGAATGCTAATAAATTTTGAATGTATAAACTAACAGAAACAAATTGAACTTTTGTGTGAAATGCAGTCACCTTTATTTAGGCTACCTGGCAGAGCATCTCAGTTACAATACCAGAACTGACAACAAACAGTGACCCTGCTCTACATGAATATATCAATTCATAAAGAGAGGAGCTCTGATTGGATCGCTCCCCAACTTATCCTGCCACCACGAAGCTAAGGCAGCTGTGATTGGTGTGATTTTTTTGTTGACGAAAATGTCAGTTAATTTAGTTTCAGTTCTTGTCCGTGTGCACTTGTTTTTATTAGTTACTGTCTAGTTTCCGTCAGGGGAAATAAGGTTGTTGACAAATACTATGACGAAAATAATTAGTCAACAAAATTAACCCTGAAGCCAAAAAGTGGGACGGCACAGCTCAGTTATTTGGGTACCTATCCTCATTTGACAGTAGAAACAGACAGAAACCAGACTGCTGGACAGAAACACAGCTGAACAGAGCATCTCAGGTTGAAAAAGAATGCAGCAATGTCAAGGCTTCTTTTTGAGCATTAACGATTGTAAATATACTATAACAGTCATCAAACTGAATATACGAACCTGATTTGAGTCAAAATATGAGCTCTTTAAAATCAGATAAGTGTTGCAAATGCCTGTGTAAATGAAGTGTGGACCGGGCCCTCTGGTGGGCCACGGAGGCACTGCTGGTAGGCTATGAGAGGTTATTTACAGTAAAGGAAAAAAAGGAGTCCTAATTATAAACCAAAGTTCACAAAATGCTTAAAAAATAACCAGAAGATTTCACTTTTTATCGTTTATATCGGGGTGAGCATCTGGCAACTCTGGGGGCCAAACGCAGTCATCCAACTCTCTCAATGTGGCTGACCAGTCAATTTGAAATATCAAAAAATATTTTTAAACACAAAAAAACAGGAAAACATTCAAAATAGCAGCATTTCCAGGAAAATGAGCTTTATCTGGCTTGTAATTGTTTCTGTAAAATGTCCTTTTGTACCTTACTAAATGTACCGAGGAAATGGAAATGAAGAAGTTAGCAGTTAGTCACTGAGGATGAAATTAATGTGGGTTACCAAAATTGCCCATCCCTGATTTATCTAGTCTGACAAAAAGGAATCAGAGTAACAAATCATCTGCCGTTGAATTAGCTGGTGACTTTTTCATTAAATATCCCATTAAATTGCTTTTTTCTTGGCTCGGATTTCCGTAGAAAGTCAAATCAAGATTAAATCTACAAAAAATTAGAATTTTCTGGCAATAATTTGTGGATTTAACGCAGCTCTTTTCCCCTCCCCTTTGGAAACACTTGGATCTGAGAGGGCAGGGAGACTTCAGGAGGCTATAATAAAGAGCTTTGCACTGATTGGCTGCCCAAACAATGTCTAATGACAAAGGGAAGGAGGGGTTACAGGTGGTCATGGCATCTGCCAGTGATAAGCAGAAAATGGGGCTGTATAGCTATGACACAATGAACACCAGGAAGTAAAAAAAACAGAGTTTTAAGGGGCATTTTATTTGGAGAGGCATAGCGCCTTTCTCGGCGAGAGTTTATTGAAAAGTGATATGTTTTTCTGCCCCTTGAGCCACGACTTACAACATTAAAAGCAAAGAAAATTTATTTTTTAGGATATCGGACCTTTAAGAATATATCTGTGCTTTCGAAGACATGAAAGGTAAGAAAGTTTGCTGATTCCCGAAGTGAGTCCAAGGAGAAAATATTGAAAGAAATACAGCAGCACGATAAATTGGTCACAATGAAATCTGTTTAAAAGAAAATAAAAGGTTTTATAATTGAGCCTGTAATGGTTTAATGAGGGTTATGGTGGGCCTCAAATAGATTTCAGGTCCCAAAATGGGCTGTGGCACATTTAAGTTGTGGAAAGGCTGACCTGGGGTGTTTCTAGCCTTGGAGGTGGATAAAAATCAGCGGGAGCAAACCAGACACTCCTGTGGTGTTTTAATGCTGGTCATCATCTTAATCTCCATTATCATTACATCTATTTACCCCCCTTTGCTTCACACATCAGTGGGCTCAGCAGCCCGTCACTGCAGCTGTATTTGCCTGTGAAGTAAATGTTCTCTTCATTAGAGCTTGTTGAGCTTTGGGGCATTGGAAAAGGTGCAATCAGGGCTTTGTTATAGAACGAAAACATTTGTTTTTTGTGAAAGACAGTTCTCCTTTTATACTTTGTCCATTTTGTTCCATTTAGGTAAGGTTCATCCGCTTCTCTTGCAGCAAAAGCAACAAAACATCCCATTATGAAGAGAATGAGAGGAGAAAATCACTGTGTACTTTGAACTTTTCAGTTCTTTCTTTGAGATACTTTTAGGACTTCTTTTTGCAGAAAGCTACAGACCCAAAATCACCTCTGAAAATGACTGCAGTTAAGCTTCTATATCTGTCCTAATATCCACTCTGGGGCCTCCTATCCCTTACTTTTATCAAAGTCATTGTAACCCATCGGTCACATTTTCTTATACCACAACTGAGGATCTCTCAAGAAAAGCTATCACTCAAAAGTCCATGACAGTTCTCTAAATCAAGTTCAAGCAAGCCTCATGCCCCTAAATCTGTCTTCAAATGATGATAATAGATCAGGACGCCCCAGCAAAGGGAAGGATAAATACTTTATGTAGGTGGACTTTTATAGTGTAGTAAGGACAGCAGACTAAAATAATGGAAAGGAACAGCCTGACAAAGACAGATCGCACACCTAAGGCACTGGTATACAAAGTTTGCTGCAGTACAAACCACAAATGAACAAAGGTTTACATGTGATTGTAACTAATAATAATAAAAGCGCCATCAAACTGCACTGTTTCAAACTTAACAATCTGTTTTACTGAGAATATCAAGTTAAGTAGATTAACTTAATGATGGTGGTAAAAAATGGTGTTCTCATGGGGTCACAACCTTCAGAGCATCAGTATATATTACACAAACAATATATATTGCTCTAAAAGGGTGATACTATGATATATCATAGAATATGTTAATGCGATCAGCTTGCAATGCAATCAGAAGGGATATATAGTATATGTATACAGTTTCATACTCACATACAGTTTGTAATTAGTGTCATTTTTACAAAGCATATTCCCATTAACATGGATGAACTTTGCTGTCTATCCCAGCAACAGAAATACAAATAAATGTAACAGAGAGACGTAGAGTTAAATGTCTAAGGCCCCATTTACACGACAACGTTTTCACTAGAAACAGAAAGGTTTTTCCTTTGCATTTTCAAAAACGATCAGCGTCCACATGGAGACGCGAGAACGACTAGAAATGCTGTAGCGTGCATGCCAGGCCAGTAGATGGCGATGTAGGTTTGTGGAGAAACAGCGGTGTTACAACACACGTACGAAGAAGACAAACTTTTCACAAACAACAATGGCGAGAGGACGCACGAAGATGCAGGATTTTCTTGTCTAGACAACAAATCTGTCTGGATAGTTTTGTCTGGATAACAAACCGAGCACAGCAAACAGCACACATGTTGCTCAGTAGAGGGCCAAAGCTGTTGTTGTTTCAGGTATGCGTGCGCAGCCTTCATGTGAAAGAGTACTGTGCATGCGGTGACGTCAGCGTTTCACCCTGAGACGCTGAATCCCGTCTACACGAAGCCGGACACCGATATGTTTTCAAAACTCTCCACTCTGGACCCTGGTTTCAAAAGTTTGCGTATTCAGGCACTCTGGGCACCACTCTTGTGTAAACGGGAGGTGAAAACGCATTGAAAACTCTCAGTTTTCAGCCGAAAATGGAATCAAGTAAACAGGGCCTCAATGTCTGCTGCCAGCTAGCGACTGGATGCTGAGCTATGGTTTTTTAAAAAATTCTCAAACTTCTTTAAATCATTAAGTAATTAATCATTATGCAGTCTGCCCTGACCTGGTCTACTCTGTGGTATTTGGTCTGTTCAGCACTGCTCTGTGCCATGTTGTCAATGACTCTGCATTCATTCTACCAGCACTGGGCATGCCATTCTGACACAACAAACTGCCAACAAACAATGGTAGGATGTCATACTAGTATGTTTATTTGGGTGGGGGGCACTATTAGGCAGCTGCCAGTGCCATAAAGATGGGAAGAGGAAGAAGTCTTGATGCTGCATGATGCTGCTACATGATTGTCTTGTTCATAGAAGTACTCCATCATGTGGAGGAGATGTGAAGCAAACTTAAGGGCAAATAAAACTTGAAAGAGCATAGCATGACCTCCTCAATGGCAGATAGCAAACAACATTCAGACACACTTTAGTCTGGCAGTGATGCTGCATTAAAACCAGGTGCCAGAAGAAAGAAAGAAAAAAAGGAATAAGATAAAAGTTGTGAGAAATCAAATGACCATTAAAATGTTCAAAATCCTGATATGTTGAGTTTCAAAATGAAGCCACTCAAACAAGCAGTATTATCAAAGAGAGAGGTAGGAGTGAACCAGGCTGAAGGCATTTTCATCAGTTCAAGACTATGGCTGAAAGCACAGGACTGATCTAGAACTTCAATTTTTCTTTTGCCAAAACACAGGGATAACACAAACACAAATACAGGTGATGAACCCACAGGAGTGCGTGCGCACTTCTGAACAACTCTCCCATCTTCACCTCAAACACAGCGGCTACCAGAAACACACAGAGAAGCACAGCGGAGGTGACAGCATACTTTATCAAAATCTTATTGGATTTCACCTTGTTCTCCGGCCACGGCAAACAGAACAAGGAAGGTCAAGCGGCCTCTGAGATGCCGGTGAGCAATCCCACCCCGGAGGCAGAGTGGTTGTTGTGCACCTCGGTCACGTTCCTACTGTCCGCTCAATGCCCACTTGTCTCTTCCCACATCAGCTCCTCATACATACCAGTGATGGAGCACAGGGAACGGTGGAAGGTAGAGCACTGAAATATGGCGTGCAGCCTGGACTGGCAGAACACACCCTGATTGATTTTTTATTCTAAACATTCTGCACACATGCCTGTCCAGGACAAACTAACAAGGAGAGAATCAGCAGATTGCAAGGGCCTTGAAAGTCTCAGCCACGACATCCAGAGAAATGATCTAACAAAACGTCTCAGAGCCATTAGAGTAATGACAGAAAAGTGCTTTAGCTGAGGACAAAATTACCTTCCAAATGGGAGTTTATTAGCCTACACAGAGAACACGTGTTGAGTGGGCAGGAAAATGTATGTTTGAGGAAAAGGGACACAAACCTGAGACAAACAACTCCTGAACCTCACTGCTTCTCTATGGATGTGCAAACTCTACCAATGTGACCCACTGACCAAGGCTGCTCTTTTCTGTCTTGTCTGTAGTGGCTTCAAGCTCCCAAAAAAAAACACTGCTGAGTGGGTCTAACACACACAGACCAAACAAAAAGCAGCCGCAGATCCAGTGTTAATTCCAAGGTTTATTTACCAAAAACAAAAAAAAAAAGGATTTACAATCGTCACTTAACGTCTATAGATAAATCAAAGTTTCTATGTTCGGGGTCCCTTGCTCTTTGCGGTCAACAAACTTTTCCGGTCCTACATTCAAAGTCTAACCAGCTGTCACTAATCAAATTAAATTACCTGAAGCAGGCAGAGACTCAGGTACATAGGGATGGGCAGAACGGTGAAAAATAACTCAGTCAATTTGTCATTACCATTAAACAAAAATTCAGTCCATTACTTTTTACAAATTATTTCAAATTAAATGTCAACTAAAAATGTCAACAATTAGGCAGGCTAGAAAATTCATAGCAACAGATTATTTAAATTAATACTTTTTCCTTAAGTCAGTTTACCATAAAATAATTCCATTGTTTAAATAAAATTGTCTTTTGGCCCCAACATGTCTTTTTTTTTTTGTTTTTACCTCCGCCAAGGAGGTTATGTTTTTGCCAGCTTATGTTTGTTCGTTTGTCTGTTTGTTTGATGGTCTGTTTTTTAGCATGATTACGCAAAAAGTATGGACCAATTTTGCCGAAATTTTCAGGAGATGTTGGTAAAGGCCCAACTTAAAAATGATTAGATTTTGGTGGTGATACGGATATTTGTCTGGATGCAAATTTCAAAAAATCCCTTCAGTTATCATTGGGCAGAATGTAAAAAAAAATCATATCTCTTCCATTTTTTAACAGTTGTTCATACAGGATAATAACAACCTCCATGTAAGTGCTGAGTTTGGTCTGGAACCTGGCACTATAATGAACAGCTCACTCACAACTGTGAATCGGTTCTCATTATTAACTTAAAAGAGTTGTTCAAAAGACTCGACTCGTTCGTGAACATAACATCTTTGGCACAAACCACCGTGGAAGTAGGTCAACAAAACAAAGCCTCTGTTTTGGAGTAGAAGAAGATAATACGATGATAGTAGAAGATAACGTAACATAAAGGGGTAAAAAACGAGTCTCAACAAGCACACAGGACCGTTTAGAGTTGCTGAAGAGTTTATCTGATGACTGTAGGCAGAGGCAGGCTAACATTGAGTCCCAGCATTTGAGTTAAGCTAACTAGCGCTGGGTGAGCTTTGTCCGTCTCTTCCTTGTTACTGCACACAGTCAAAAGAATGGTGTTTATCTACTTGTCATGGACTCGGGAGTGAGACAAGACATGAAAGGAAAAAAAATGTTGGCATATCCCTGTAAATCCAGATCTTTACATTGAGAGACTCACAGGCCTGTCAATCCTGATCCTGTGCGAGTGCTCAGTGCTGTCCCGTTGTGAATCCTCAAAAGTGCAAGGGCTCTGATTCAGACTTCACAACTACAAATCATTAAGTCTTGCGGAGTCTGTAGGACTCAAAGGGGCCGGATCCAAAGAACTCATTCGAAAAGAAAGATTTATTTTTGCAATGTGTGTCTTTACAGGCTCGGTTGATTGATGTTTTCATCAGTCCAGAAAAGTCTTGAAGTGTTTGAGAAATGGGCAGCAATTCAACACTTTCTAATCAGACAGCACAAATACAAACAGCATCTCCTAATGGCTCATAAATCACACTGCCATGACACACTGCAATGACGCAGGTCTTAATAGCAGCCGGCACATGGGTTATGCAAATGAAGACACAAGAGACAGTAAATCCTATGGATGGTGCTTTAAATGGCCATTTGAGGATGGTCGTGTGCTCAATTCACTGTCATCATATAGTTTATAATGTATTTCCTGTAACAATATAAGAATATCACTACCAGCTGTTGAGACACAGCTGTTGTTTATTCTGTGGGAGGAATCAAAAATGTGACATTTTTTTCAAAGCATTCACATGGTGAAAGCCAGTCAGTTGAATTGTTGTGAAATCCAATATCAATGTATTAATGTTTCCGAATTACAAATGGAATAAAACAACACTGTGTATAGTTTATGTTGGTGTTGATAAAAAAGATGCCAATTATAAGGATCAGTTAAAAGATTATTTACAATAAGAATGATTTACAATAATGTGCTTTTTGACAAGAAAACATTTAGATTTAAACGGTTATCAAAAATGGGGTTATTCATTTATTTGATTTACCATATTTTATTTTATTTGAGGGGATTTTTTATAAGAATTGAATGACCTGTTGGTGGCCATGGCTACAAAATAAAGCTCCAAAACATACAATATTTTCTAATGTATTGTTTTTTCTTTTTGTTTTTTTGATCAAAAACGGTGGCCAGCTCATGCAAACTGTCTTAATCCGTCCCAGTTCTATTGTGTTTTCAGCTATTGCCAATGTATTCCTGCAGCTCAGACAGTGTTCTCTGGTTTTACTGAAGATCATTACAATTCTGTACATTTTAAGACCACCCATACCTAAGAAAATGTAGATTTTTTCGAACTGTACAATGATGTATTCAAGAGTATTGAAAAAAAATTACCTTCAACATATGAATTGTAGCCTATGTTTCTGCACAATTTAAACAGTGTCAAGGAGTTTGTCTGTTATTTTTTCTATAATTTTTGTTGCAGAGTTTTCAGATAAGTTTCAGAACTGTTTTGATTTTCAGGAGAACCATATCAAGTTGATTATTCTGGTATAGTGACAGTTTTTATAACAGGAAAAACTACTGAGATCTTTAACTAAAATATATGAAGATTTGAAAGATCTAAAATATGTTCAATATCACTCAACCCTTACAAACATTCAGCTTAACGATCAAAATGAAAGAAAGTGATGGATTGAACTTGAATGTACTAAAAGTGGCATTACAGCAGTACGCCTTCATTATCTGTACATCATCCATGATTTCATGAGATGAGTAATCGTTGCTCTGTACATGAACAGTATTCCAGTCACGGACAGTGAAGAGCTGATCACACATAAAGAAAAGCCCCCTGAGGAGAAGTCTCATCACTATATGTCCTCCACACGGTCAACCCTTCACCCCGTGAGTATGTGGCTGCTACTGTCTGTCAGTCTCAGACTTCACCGAGACAAGGCTTTTATCACTGAGGCCACTTCAAACCAAGCACCCACCCACTGAGAACAAGGCTTTACCAGACACTTCTGTTTACAGGAAGTGTTGATGAGTATGACATACAGTACTAAACATCTTCAAGGCAAAAGGGGCTGGGCATATTTAAGTCTGAAAGCCATTTCTCTTTAGTTTTGCCTGAGTGGGTCATATTTATCTGATCTTCTGACATTTTTAACCTAAACAAAAAGAGAAATTCCTTCCTTTTGCCCACTTTCATCTGCTTTTCCAAATGTTTCTAAAGAATCAGGTCAATTTAGACGGCATAGGGGAGTCTGCCTGCAATTGTGATGATTAATAAACATTAACCTTACCAATTATGATGTTTATGGCCTCTGCTTCTGTTGCTGTGGTATCAAACAGGTATCAGTACTGTGGAATTTAAGAGTAATAAAACTGATTCTTGAAATACAACAAAATAAAACTTTTTGGTAAAAAGTTTTAACAGATTGAAAAGAAAAAAAAAAACATGCCACACACTGACTGACATGCTTTTGTTGACATTATGATGTGTAAACTTTTTCCTCATTTCAAACTTATTATTTGTGATAAATAACAACATTACTATTAGTGGTAAGTCTGTCAGCAATGAACTTACCAAAATAAAGTCACCAGAGGAAACTTACAATGTTGTTGGAAATTTAAAATCAATATTCCTTATATCAGATAGATAGATAGATAGATAGATAGATAGATAGATAGATAGATAGATTCATAGATTCATAGATAGATAGATAGAATAAAAATATGCCTACCATTACAGATAAAGAACCATGTTTTTCAACCCAGGGCTGCAAATACTTTTTGACATGACAGAAAACAATTACTTAAACTAAGACCACAAGAAATATTTACCTAATTTGAGCACAAAAAAATGGCTGACTCAACTGTCTCGAGCTTACTATTTGAATATTTAAAGAAAAAAAGGCTTTAGACAGGCATTTTTGGCAAAGAATGTTTTAGTTTGTTAAAAAAAAAAAGGTCAACTTGAAGAATTTACTGGAAATGTGTTGTCATATCTTCAGGATTTTTGCACCACAGGTCTTAGATGAGAAAGAAACATTAAATTCATATTTTTAGAGGACTATTTATAATTTAATTTTAATATTTTCCATGGTATTGAGACATGTATTGAATATCACATTTCTTTACTGGTACTGCATTGACGTTTATAATTTTAATAGATAAACAAATACTTTATTGACCCTGTACGACATTCAAGATTGAGAAGATATCCAAATATCATAAATACTTGATGCACAGCCCCACCTTATAATAACTTGTAGAAAAGAGAGGTTGCTGATTTTTTTCTTACCATGAAGGGAACGGCACACTCCATGTCAACAGATGTAGGATGTAGGCGGCCCGCTGATGGGTCATTGAGCAGTCTCAGCAGGAGGGATCTTTGCGGATGAGCCTGTTCCCTTCTCGCTCCATTTCAACTCACTCGCGGCTCTGCATCAGCCTGAGCGACCTTGATGGAAGAGTGGAGAGTCCTCAACAAATGGGCCTATTCATGACTGGACAAAAGGGAAGAGAAACTTCAAGAAAGTCACGTTGACTACAGTCAAAGATGAGAAGATGGTTTCATGGCAACATTTCAGGTAATCACAAAAAGAATGTTCTATAATAACATCACTCTTCATCAGAAACAGTAGATAAAGTCATGAAAATTAAAAACATATCAGCCCAATCATATATCAGTTAGAGATGTGTTTACATGGTGTCCATGCTTTGCTGTCGACTGACCTTTGAGATGGTCTGATGCAGTTCAGTTAGCATTGAGCCCTCTTTTTGCTCTCTAGCAGCACTGTCTTTGATACTAGGGTTGGAACAAAATATAGATATATTGAATCATATCATCACCTTTACATGTGCAACGCAGTTACCACTACCCTGGCCTAACGTAGGATCAGTATCTAATAAAAAAGGTCTACAGGTCTACATACATGAGGTGATTATGCCTGTCAAATATCTTTGTATTTATCTTGGTTTAATTGTAAAAAAAAATGTGTTATACAACTAATTTGCCCTGTTAATTTAATTTCAAAAATGATAATTTGACCATTGTTTTATCTCCGTCTTTGACAAATTCTGATTATGACACTGATTTTTTTAGAAAATACATTATTCACCAATTGAGTCTTTAATATTCCTGACTTTATCAGATATTTGATATGTCACTCTATAATATTCTTGCATTATTTTGATTGTTACAGTATGTGTAACATACTGTTTGGTCTTGTATCAGAAGTTACCCTGTGATTCCCAACCCTGACATTACAATAATCATTGTCAATTATCAATGTGATAAACAAAGGCTGTTGACGAAAACTATGGTGAAAATAATTAGTCAACAAAATTAACACTGTTGTTTTGTTCTACTTTTCCATCATGTTGATTCATAATGGTAAACACTTTTTTTATAAAGAATAACTGTATTGTGCCGTTGTTTTTTGTTGTAAATTGATTTAATTGAATCGTGACCCCCAGATTTGGTTTCAAATTGAATTGCAGACCACGGGTATTTACACCCATAAACAAATTACTAGTACACTGTATATTTTTTAACGTTTGTGCACATTTTTGTGCATTGTGTTGTCCTGACACCCTTCATTGCCTCATGTTCACAATCCATGCATGTTGCCCATCCCTGTGATAGAAGCAACACATTTAAAGAGTAAGCTAAGAAGACTGGGAGGCCACTCATGACTACAACTGTCTTATTTAAAATGGGGACAATAATGTTTTTTTAAAGCATTAAAATAATATACAGGAATACTGTGAGTAAATAATAACTTTTGTTATAGCTTTGCAGCCACTTATTTGTTGGTTTGGAGCACAACTAGTGCAGCTATACTAATAATACAAAAGTCACAACTTCAACTGTCTTATTCAAAATGGAGCCAATAATGTTTATTTAAAAAAATACTAAAATAATAAACAGCAAAACTGAGTAAATAACAATGGGTAACATTTTTTCATAGTTTTGTAGCCACTTATTTGTAAGTTTAGAGCACAACTAGTGCAGTAATACTAGTCACACAAAAGTCTTTTAATCAGTTATGTTAACCCCTTCAGACCCGCATTTCTTCTGCTGGGCAAAAAAAAAAAATTTAATCTCATTGTGAGTCCTCTCCAACATATAAACAAAGAGGAAAAAAACAGATTTTTGCTAACTTGTGTTTTTATTAGTATTTTTTCATGTCCATTCCAATGGACGCCATGACATGATGGGCATAAAATGACATAAAAACTTAGGGAAAATAAGGCTGAGTTTTTCCACATAGTTATCAATCAAGTATGGCCTAAACATCAGGAACTGTATGTTTGCATGTTTTTTGCCTGCAAGAAGAGAGGGAAACGCTATGATGCAATCTGAACATGCTCATAAACACAATAGATGTATAATTGTAGATAGCAGCCTTGAAGTGGTTTCGGCGTGGCACCAAAACTGCTCATAAGTTGGCATGTGGTCAACCATGTCATGCTGCACTTCAGGTAGAGCCCTTGTGTCCTGAACTAGCCTGTGAGCTGGTCTGTTGGGCACATGCTATGGTTCTGGAGACATACTGGGTCCTCCATGTTTTGCTGCCACTGTTTTATGAACTCTCACGGGACACTGGGCTGCATTCATCTTGAAATGGAGGAGATCCTGGATGTCTTTGGTCTGGATATTGGCCCTGTTGGCATCCAGCCTGTTCTCCAACCAGCTATTACCACAGCCATGTCAAAAGCATGTGTGATCTTTCTCAGGGTCCACTTTTTAGACTGAATTTCTGTACAGTACAGACTGACAAGTTGATCAAGAATGTCAACGCTGCCCATTGCTTCATTGTATAGCTTCACAACTCCTGGATGCAACACCATCACAAATTGGGCTCTCTATTTGTTCCACCTCAGCACTTCATCCATTCTGCCAACACCAACAAAGTTGAAGGCCATGACAACTGGTCTGTTGTCATACCATTCGACCAAAGCGAGAGACCCTTGCTGATCCAGCAGCATTAATTTTCCTCTCAGCCAGCAGCTCCAGAAGATTGTACATTGTGAATAATTGTCAAAGTAATAATTAGAAAACACTCTTAATTTCTAAACTTACCTCCTATCTCACCATCCTACCCATTTCTTGAATTCAAGGACTCGAGTAGAGTCAGATAACTCCATTTACGAGACATTCAGTAGAGTATACAATCATCGACTGTATACTCTACATTACAGAATATTATGTACAAAAAATAAATACACAATAAAGATTTTATAATCATGAATAAATTTATTGTCACATCATACCTTATCTATGAAAAGCTTACAGGTATGGTGTTTCTTCATATACTGACACCATAACATGTGAGTGTTGGCAAAACTTGCCCTACTCCTGATGTCCATTGCAATGGACATCAGACTTTGAAAAAAAATCCTATAAATTAATATCATGATATATGTTCAAAACAACTTCAAATATTGTCACTTGAAATACTCAAAATTATGCTGAGAGCAATTTTGTTTGGTCAGCATGAACATAAAGTTATATTTTTCACTGAAAATGGACACTTACTCTTCCCTCTCACGATCTGCTCCACCATGCTTGTCTTGTCAGTTGTCTGTCACTCTGTCAGAGCATGCTCAATGTCATGAAATGATTGTGTTTGGATAATTAGGGTCCAATCAGTAACCAGCAATGCTGACATCATCTAATTACAGAGTATTTATAGACCAATCCTATGGCTGATTTGTGGGCACCGCCATTACTGCGGTGGAACAGCGTGTCTACTCCCACCTGCTGTCTTAGCAGGTGTCTGACTTTAGATATATTTCACAGATTAAGGATTTTACTCACGTCAATTATCTATTTAAAAAATAATGTAAACAATTAGGGGTGGACAGAAAAATCGATGCAGCAATGCATTGCAATTATTCCCCTCCCAATTCAATAATGATTCAGCAAATCTTCTGAATCGATTCACCTCCTGGCCAGTGGGGGGCGCTGTGTACTTTTTCAGTGTTTATCCAGCTGTCGCCGATCGCAGAAGAAGACATGCTTGCAGAGTGAAAGGACTGAGAGCCGAGCGTAAGGGTGATTTAACGGCGGTTTATCAGTATTTTCTGTGTAAATAATGTAAAATATTAAACACAACAGCATTAGTATCATTCTGGAGTGTTTTCTTTTCATTTTTTTGCCGTGTTTTCTCTGTTTTGCCGTAATTCCGACATATTTTCTGTGCTTTTTACCGTCTTTTTTGGCATTTAAAGTATTTTTGATCATAGTTCATTTTTTATGGATTCCATAAATACTAATTTTAGAAATACTGGAGGAGGAAAAATGTCAAGATCTCTGTCTTCAGCTGGACAGGAACTGCTTCAGGGACTACCATCAGTAAAAAAAAAGCCTGGACATGGTCTAATATAACAGGCTGCAACATGGACACTAAATGCTGTGGTCAAACAAAAATGTTTGAGTTTATGTAATATAGGTGAAGTTTATTTTTGGTCATGTCAGAAAATTTCTACATGTTCATTTACAATTGTTTATGAAGAGAATCCTGTTGAAAATTCAAAGCCATTTTTATTGTTATTACATGATGTTTTAAGCATTTATAACATAATAATGATAAATACTTGCAAGAATTGTTTACTTTTATTTCTCGTGAAAAAATGTATTCAAAGGAGAACTCCTGACACATTTATTGACAAAAATGTCCAGGTGGACATTTATAATTATAGTGTTAACTGTCATGTTTTTACTTTGGTACTTCATATGCACAAATAAGTTATTACAGTGCAAATTTTTATTTTCAGATGTTTGCTCAAAAATGTGAGGTGACACACCACATATGTTCACATTGGCATCAAAATAAAAAAAAGTCAAAAATTATCAACAGGTGCTCTAATTATTTGTGTATTTCTACTTCTTACTGAATCGATACTGAATCGAATCGCCATCCCAAATAATCGAATTGAATCGAATCGTGAGGTTCTTAACAATGCCCAGCCCTATAAAAAATGTGAATTTAGATTAAGAGTTTAGGCTAGACTCTCGTAGCTGACCAACCTCCAGAATTCAGTCACAAACAACTATCGAGCATAAGCAGCATCCAACAGCAACAAAACAGACAGAAACACAAACACTGATCCAGTATCATGTCTCACAAGAGCAAGGCTGGAGCCACATATTTCAGTACAAAGTTCACCTGAGTTCAAGATAACAATACAGAGCCCAACCTCAGCCCAAGTTGACCACCCTGTTTCTACAGCCCATCTCTGATTACACACGACCAGAACTCCAAAATGACTGGAATAACTCATAATTCCATCTATTTGCCTGCAAGTTGGATAGGTCATTTAGTATGACAATCTGCTTTGACAATCTTGCTTTCACACATTAAGCAACCAGTAGCTTCAGTAAACTCCCACTTAGCCCACAGCTTATTAGCTCTGATTAGCAGCTCACAGCCACATATCCTTCAAAACATCAACACAAAACTCTGCATTTAAAATGAACTATGTTGCTCACCCATTGACGATTCTGATCTTCATAACCTGATGAATTCAGCTGCAACCGCTGTTCACCTTCAACTTTAACATCCAGCCGTGAAAAATGGGTCCTGTGGTTCAGTAATAGTTAAGCGTTGTCCTCCGTTTGTTGGTAGTTTAGTGTTGTCCTTTTGTTGTTTATCCCTCCATCAGATTTACGTCTCCACTGCTGTGAGCCTTTAGCCTTGAGCATGCTAACCACCAGCTCCAACTCCGTGTTCATCTCATGAATATTCAATTAGCCATGTGCTGCTTACCTATTTCAATAACTTTGGCACTAAGGTAGGAGTATGGCTACCTGATAGTTACACAAAGAGAGTTGAGAGGATGTTTTTTTCCATCATTAAACAAAAAAACTTTGATTTTTGTTGACTCTCCTGATCGCTCTCATTCAGACATATGCTAGTCACAGGACTTTTACCACGGCAGTAATGGCGGCTCGTCAACTTCCGGTATTTCTCAGGATTGGTCTAGAGTGGCTGGTTAGCTAGCTAGTGCAACTTTCACTTCGACTTATGATATATGTAGTACTTGGAGGTGGCACTCCACCTTATATTTTGACCAAAATATTATACATTTACATAAAATATAAACTAAATTGCACTTTACTTACACTCTTAACTACGGACTTATTCCTGTGGATAAAACTACCAGACAAGTGAAAGCTAGCTCAGCCGACGTTAGCTTGGGCACTGGAGGTCTCCATGGGACGATAACTGGCACAACGACCGACAAGAAGCACCAAACATGCGGACAGACGGGCGTCAACGTAATACCGTCTCTGCTTCTGCTCAGAAAGGAGATAAAAACACCTTATTTACGGTAAGAAAGCTGACATTTTTACTGTGTTGGGGAATGGGATGGGGAATTGTAAGAATTTTAATAATGGCAGCGCCATATCGATTCAGTTCTTATCGATTCATATGGATTTTAGCATGGCAAAAATTAGACCTACACAGGTTTTTAGCATCAAATATAGAAAACACATGGATTTTCTATCTATCTGTTTGTGTATCTATATATCTATCTTTAGAATCTTTTTATTATTTAAGTGAATGGCATTGTGAATGATCATGCAACTACTGATTGAAGTTTGCTGTAGTAGGGCTGAGAAATATGGCCTAATAATTACTGTATAACAGTGATTTACTCCTCTTTGTGATAATGATATTATATCATGAGTAGGGCTGGGCGATATATCGATTAAACTGAATAGTTTGAATTATTTTTTGCAGAAGATTACAAGTTGAAAATCGAGATTTTTTTGTTCTTGACTTACAATTCTAAGTAGTTATAATTTTTGAAAATATAAGTCCTTAAAATTTACCGTTTTTATGATGTAAGGCTTTGCTGGGGTTTGAACAAGCACATGCTTAGGCTTGTATTTGTATATTAAATAAGATTAAAGATTGATCAGACATTAGTATGATGCAAAAATAGCTCAGTTTTCAGTTTATGTAGACAAACTATGGAATCAACATTTTATGACATGCACTTTAACTTTTAGATGGAAAATCTGTTAGGTTTGGGAATAAAGGCAAAACTTGATTCATGTAATTTTTTTGTCACTTGGAGGGTTTTATTTTGAGAGGGGAAAAATGATTAAAGCCATCAAGTGTTAAAAAGAATTGGTGATTTTATTTTTAGGCCACATTGGGCACATTTTCTGCTTTTTTGCTGTTCAAAAGAGCATTGATTCCAAGTGAGGACTTTTACTGCAACAGATCCCTCCAGATGTCCCATTTTCATCAATTAACAAGCTTTACATACAGGTACCAGCAAGTAAAGAGAGCTGCAGATTCTTTCAGCTGCTTCTTTAACAAATGTTAGGATGCCAAGTTTTTTTTTTACCATGTTTGACTCAAAACAAGCAGTTATTGGTTTAATCACAGATATAAGCAGCTGTATAACCTGTCTTGATGGAGACTAAAATCACTACACTGCTAAACCAAATCAAATCATGTCTATTTATTTCAGAACATATTCTGCTATAAAGCCTCGGAAAGACAGACACTTCGCAAAGCAGCACACTTTATTTTGATATCAATATATCAAGAATTTATCTTATTAAAATTCCTATTCTCAGTATTGGCATTTTATTATTGCACAACCAATTTAACCATGACTGGAGTTGAATGCCTAATTAAGCCACACAATACCCCAGATTTTAATGACACGACAGCAGCAATGCAGAGATGGTGTTTCTCTTTGTGACATCTCTTTTAAAGTGGTTTACCGTGGATACTTTCTATAATAAACAGGCTCATAGTTAAAACCAATGCCTTCTTTCACCTGCAGTGACCTCTGTCTTCTCTACACCTTTACTATCTCTCCTTTTCTCTCCCCTTCTGTCTAATGAAACTACACTGATACCATTAGGTGGGTAATTAAAAGTAAGACTCATGCAGCTCCCTGGTGCTCTGCAGGGCCTGATGGTAGGCAACATGTTTCTGTGTGTGTGTGTGTGTGTGTGTGTTTGAGATAGAGAGAGAGAGCTTGTCTTGCATTGTCCATCTGTGTATTTCCTCAGAGTCTGGTTGCTCTTTATTGCTGCATAAGGTACTCTAAGCTGCTCAAGGGACAAAACACTGATGTCCCGCAGTTAATAACTCCTGTACAAGGTAGATCAACCAATCATTCAATAGTAAAATAACCCCATATATACACTCTTAACTTTGAATCAATTATTTTTGTATTTATTTAATATATTGCAGGATTCCTGTAGCAGTTTGGTCAAACAGATAAAAAGATATACAAAAAAGATAGATATAAAATATTTATATAAATAAAAACAAAAATATGGCTACAGGCTGGCCACTGCTCAATCCCCTCCTCTGTCTTCCTGTTACTCCTCCTCTCCCCCTAATGAGGTTTTGTGCAGTCTGACAAACTACAAGAATATCACCAGCTTAAAACAGGCTTTACTCTGAAACTGGCACTTGTTCAACAAACTACTAATTCAGGTGTTGCCTTTAGTTATCCAATCATAATCTTTCTCCAAGCAGCTCATGCTTTCTTAATTAGATAGATAACTTTATTTGTCCCTGTGGGAAATTTCTTATGGGTCTTATGTAGGGTTGTCACGATACTAAAATTTCAAACTCGATATCGATACCCAAGAAGATATTCGATACCATTTTTGATACCGCAGGGATAAAAAAAAAAAGATTTTTATTAACATGAAAAACAGAACCACAGAAGAATAATCAATTAAATAAAAATAATTAATAATCAGAAAATTAAAAAATCTGCGCTTCCTGCAGAGTGGGCGCGACAGGCGCATTCACCGTGGTATCGATACCATGGTAAATTAGTATTGTATCCAAATACAGCGTTAGAGAAGTATCGAGTATCGATATTTTTGACAACCCTAGTCTTATGTAGGTGACTCTATGTTTATTGTTTGGATTGCTATGACCATTTTTATCATTGCTAGGGTGCTCTATTATGTCCTGTGGATGGATTAGAAAGACAACTAGCTATGAGCACTTGTAGGATATTCTTGCCCACTCAGGTGCATCACCTACAGTTTTACAAAGTTCTGCCAACTACAGAATCATCTTCCCTCACAGACTCAACCTACCTGAAGACTTAGACACACAATGTAATCTTATGCTTTCTCACACACACACTTAAACACAGTAAACGATGATTTGCTGTAATGCTTGCAGACCAAGTGGTAAGGTCACTCTGCACTCAGCATCCTCACTGCAGACTGGCAGCCAACAGCTCAGCACTTCTGTTTGTGTGTGTGTGTGTGTGTGTGTGTGTGTGTGTGTGTGTGTGTGTGTGTGCTTGCGTGCGTGCGTGTGCTTGTCCTCATGCCCGCGTACGTCATTGAACATCTGTCAGCATACACATTATACAGAACACAGCTGAGCTGACAGCTTAACATCTGTGTGGCAGCACATGAATTATTTATGGTACTACTAGTATAAGATATCATAAAGAAAAATGCACACAAACGGTGTGTTAGTGCCTCCATTAGTATGCACACATTATGCCTCTCTTTGTCCAGTGTTGAGGAGCTGGACTTACTCCAAGGTCTTCTCCCTGACTGAGTAGTCTGGATTAGTGGCCCCTGACTGGGCTGGGATGGCAGGGCGAGTAGCCTCATCGTGCTGGAGCTCTGGGGAAGCCACAGGCCTCTCAGCTATCAGGAGAAAGCATCAGCTTTTACAGCCAAGTGTCCATCTCTCTACCAGGAAGCAGGTGACTTGTGCTCTTTTGTGCTTGTCATGATTCTTTAATGGCCAATTATTTTAGGTGCACTGGGCTTCGGCCTGATTTTGGGAAATATTTTGACAGCTGACGGTGTGCACAAAACAAGGCCACATACCCTCATGTTTGCTGTGCTTCTCTTCCTGCCTTTCTGTTGTAGCCAGAGTATGGTCTAATGGCTGTGCAGAGTCTGCACCAGCATAGATGGTGAAATATTGGCAGCAACTTCACTTTTTCTAAGTTTTTGACATGGATTTTCCCGCATAAAGTGAATGCTTAAAATGTGTGTGACCTTCCACACAAAACAAAAACTGACCAAGCGGATGACCCTCAAGCTAAATCTTATTTAATCACAGTTTTAATGGGGATTTAGGGCTTTATAAAATCCGTGGTCACAGAATTAGACATTAATTTCGGAATTCCATGTAAATGCAGAAAATCATGGAAATGTCTGACATTTTAAGTAAAAGTTGTTGTTTTTTTTAATAAAAAGGAACATATCTTTCGGGGAAATGCTCCAAGGGGGTCGCTAAGGCTGGGGACATTGCACACTTCATTTCCCTTCCTCCTTCCCTCATTAACAATGCAAACACGGGGTGCTCTTTTGGCGTAGTGGTAAGCAACCAGGCACAACCCACTTCTCCTGGCCCGGGTTCGGATCCAGCCTGTTGCCATTTTGCAGAGTGTCTTCCCCCTACTCTCTTTCATCCCCTTTCACAAGCCTATCCACTGTCACGCTCTCCTATCAATAAAGGCACAGAATGCCCCAAAAAACAATCTTTAAAAAAAAAAAGCAATGCAAACATGTCAGAGCGGCAGCCTGAGGCTCTGTTTACACGACAACGTTGTCACCAGAAACGGAAAGGTTTTTCCTTTGCGTTTCCAAAAGCACTTGCAAGTTCACATGGAGATGATGTGAAAATGATCTGCGTTCACACGGATCCACGAGAACGAATCAAAACGCTGTAGCGTGCATGCCAGGCCAGTAGCTGGCGATGTAGGTTTGTAGTGAAACAGTGGAGTTTCAACACGTGTTCATGCACTGACGCTTTCTGGTAAAGACAAACTTTTCACAAACAACAATGACAAGTGGACACTCGAAGACACAGTTTGGACGGACAAACAAGTTGGGCTGCTCCTGGACGTGGTGTTCATTACAAAACCACCAAATGTCAGGAGAACGTTGACTGGGAGCATTCTTTTTCAGCCTTCTTTTTCTCTTTTTTTGTTGTTTAATGGCAGTTGGCAAACCAACTTAGAGGCGCATTGCTGCCACCAACTGGACTAGAGTGTGGAATGGGAGGTTTGTTGTTGTTCCTAGGTGCACGCGCAACCTTCATCTGAAAGAATTCATGCGCATTGTCATTTCCCTGAAAACACTGATTCCTGTTTACACTGAGACCGATACAAAAGCTTTTTCAAAACTTTTCACTTTCGTTTTAAAAGTTTGTTGGTTCAGGTCTTCCGGGCACCATTCTAGTGTAAACGGAAGACGCAGATGCGATTAAAACTGTCCGTTTCTGGACATTTTCGTTGTCGTGTAAGTGGCCCCTGAGACACCGACTAAGTTGGCAAAGAAGCTACAAAACTCCCGACTAACTCCAGAGTACAGGGGAGAGCAGTTTCCCAACAATTATTATGTGTCAGGCGATCAAATGTTCTGCAGATTTTGTCAACATACTGTTGACTGGACCTGTAAAGATACGTGAAGAGTTAGTGGTTATATTTCATTACTTTATACAGTGTCTCAGGGGTTATTCAATTTGCATGAAATACTAAAAAACAAATTCTCAAAAAATTTAAACAGAAACTAGAAAAGCACTCAGAGAGCGCAGACCTCCGCCAAGCAGCTTCGGTCCACTTTGGCGAAAATGGTCCTATCTGGCAATGTTAAAGAATCCTTTAAAAAATTCCTGGATCCAGAGGGTGATTGGCTTGTGTTATTTGGCTGACTTCACACAAGAGCTGTCAAGTTTCCCGAAAAAAATCTTATTCGAACAGTTTTTGAACCTTTACGCTTCATATAATATTAATATTAATTTTATTTTATTTAATATAATATTTAAAGTTAATCAAACTTCCCTCCACAGGCCGTGCTGTATCGCAGACATGAGGCATTCCTTTAGAATTCATTTTACTGTCACCTGTTGGCCACATTATCTTTGCATATGCATCTTGCAGTCTTATCCGTTATGGTCGTTTCAGTGCCTATGGCCTGCCAAGAATGATGCGGTCGCGCAGGGCTGAGCACTTGACAAGGCACTGCTGGACACTTTGGATGAAGGCCTGGGGATTTGTCATTGATGATAGCAAGAGCTCTGTGTGATTTCATGATATGTAGATGACAAACCTAAAAAGAATAGCAACCCTGAAACAAAAATACTGAACTATCCCTAACTACTCTTAACTTAACTACTGTTAACTACTCTTCAGCTGGATAACAGTACAGATATTTTCAAGAAGCACATTATAAAACGTCTAGAGTATCACAATGAATACAAAAAATAATTACCATTAAGAAGCAATGTCTTCTTACTCGGCATGTGTATGTTTTACTGTTGGATGAAGGTCTGGGAGAAATGACTGTGCTTTAAAACAATACTGCTCAAGAATTGATTTGCAATAATTTATTGCTCTGGTCTGTGAGTCATGTTTTATTTTAGTTGGCTGGTTCCTGGGGAGGCTCAATTTAAAAAGCAACAGTTAAAGAAAAAAGCTGAAGTATGTAGCTTAAGGATCAGAAGCTGAACAACAAGAATGAAAAGTCAGGGTTTGTCTATTGAAGGGAGCTGGATGTGATTCAAAGCAGCATCAGCAGTCTCATTACTTAAAGAGGAGGGTGTCAGGGACAGAGTTTGTGAAAGAGGGTAAAAGAGAAGGCAGATGAAGCACTAACAGAGACATATTTTGCTTTAATTTGGGTTCATATGTTTGATTTTGAAGACTAATGTTCTAAAGAAGTCACTGGACCTCAAGGATCAGTGCAGAATTCACAAAAAGATTAATAACATCTGAATTAGTGCTGTCACCAGTGCAAAAATCACTTCCTAAATGTACTATTTGGATTAATATGGAATGAAAATAAATCAAAATGAGTATTATCTTTGCAACCTCGTGATACTGTTAGCTAAGTCTTACATTCATAAATGTAAGGTTCTAAAAATCCAACCTGCATTTTGTGCGTTTAAAAAAGAACAAGAACTTTACTTTACAATGTTGTTTAACTCTTGCAACCAAAAAGCTGTGAAAACTGCAATTTTTTGCTCCAAATTTACAATAATTGACTGAACTTGTTTGAGCATATAACTATAAATGCACATATATATACTTTTATTTCTTTTACTGAATGTTTTACACGCTTTATTAATCTTTGCCAAACAAACATAAACCCCTGAATATTTGCATATTTCTGTTTAAAATGTCTGCCTTATTCCATGAGTTCTGTTGTTTGTAAAATGTGACCTATATGAATAAGGGTGATTTAAAAAAAAATAAAAATATGACACCGGCCCGTAGTAAACCTGATTACTCTGCACCACACCAGTAATATCCTTTGTTAAACAGCTGTAGTGATTGGTGAGTAGAAGGATTCATTTTAATCCACTGTTTACATTTTTTGATGAAAACTGGGTACTGAGTGGTTATCAGTCAGTCCAGGCATTTCTATTAATTTCCCATGCAGGCTGACATAAACATTTTTGAGGGGGGGAAGGGGGGGTTTTGGCCTTTGTTTATAGGTAAGAGTCAGTGGATCGACTTGGAATAGGGGAGCAAGAGCAGGGTAAGACACCCGGCAAAGGGCCTGTGTCAGAATCGAACCTGCGCCAATCACACAAAGCAAAATCCTCCAGATATGTTAAGTCAAGAGTGGGCAACTTTGATTACCAAGAGGGTCAAATATATATATATATATTTTTTCTGTCCCTGAGGGCCACACTATACATATTGTCAGGCACTCTCAATGAGGAAAGAATCTATAAATAAACAAAAATAGCAAATGTAAAGCTTCAAAAGAGGATTATATCAACATTAATACATTTTAACTCAAACACAATTAAAAATTTAAGATTTAATAGGCAAGACACCTAACTATAGTAGGGTCCTATGAAATCTGTCTTATTTTTTTCCAAAATTCTGTTTTAGTTCAACCCTGAGACACTGTATGAAGTACTGAAATACAGCCACTCACTCTTCAGGTGGTCCTCACCCGTACCTTTACAGGTCAAGTCAACAGTTTGTTGACAAAACTGCAGAACATTGGATCGCCTGATTCATAATAAGCGTTGGAAAACTGCTTTGCCCTGTACTCTGGGGTTGCCAACTTAGCCGGTGTCTCAGGGGGCTGCTTCAACATGTTTGCATTGTTAATGTAATTTTTTAGGTTTTACATATACAGTAGTCCATTTCCATGCTATTCACGTTTTATTGATTTTATCGATTTTATTTTATAAATTACATTTTTTTTATTGATTTAATTATTCATTTTATTTTGATGTCCAATTCCGTGATTCAGTCTGCGATTCCTTGGTCACAGATTTTATAGTTCCCTACTAAAGCCAATTTAAGATTCTTTTTTAGGCAATAAAATAATGAGCGTTTAACCAGTTTTTGAGGCACAAATCTATTACCTTTACCGCTGTTTCCAAATGTGTTTTTGTTAATACTAATGTAATGCCTCATAAAAGATATTTAAAGATACAATCATTGCAAAGTAAGTTCTTTAATGACTTGTAAAAATGCAAAGCATGTACCTGCAATCTAAGGTCAGTAAAAATATTTTATCACCTATCCCTATTTGTGCATTATGTATTACTGGTTACTCATGATGAATCAAATTTAGCAGTTGTTGTTCATATTTCCAACTTGTTTTTGTTTTTTGTTTTTGTTTTTTTTCTTGGAATTGATTTGCATTGGGTGAGGTGAAGGGACGCGTATGGCCCACTGGCTGCCAGGTGCCCACCCCTGTGTTAAGTGCACAGTTATCACCCACTCCAAGGCCTGCATAAACTGAGTGCACTTTTATGGTAAATAATTTGGATATGACATTTCATAGTACAGAGTCCATGGAAAACACATCACAGTACAAGTGCATGTCAAATATTGCTCAGCCATAACTCAGACTTCTTCTCATCAACAGTATCTATGGATACTGGATCAACCCAAACTGAGATAGGACCTCAGAGGTGTTTGATGTGAGTTAAGCTCCAGCAGTGTGAGATAGTTTGACTCCCTGTCACTGTCGCGCCGTTTGGATGAACGATCATAGAAGAGTTAGAGAAGATGAACAGGCTTTAGGGTTTTTATAATTAGCACATTAGAGGACTCTGGGCATTGAAGTCCACAGGGTTGGGGCTCTGTGTTTCTCATTTTTATTCTGAAAAGGCCTACTCTTTTTTGTCTCAGTGAGACACCCCTGTTCAAAGGCAGTCTGTCAGCTTCATCCCAAAGCCTGTTGTTTCTGTTTGTTTCACTCGCCTGAGGGAAATCTATTTTATAATCTGCTGTATGTTTCTCTCAGTAAATGTCCTCATCTTTTCTGTTTTCTGCAGCTTTATCTAAACTTCTGCTTTCAAAGAACCAACTGAAGTAAAGTTGTATTTCTTGTTCTCTCTCTCCTCTTGTCCATTTTTCTCCCTCTCTCTTCCTGGTGTCTCAGCAATATGAGTGAAGCAAAAGGACCAAACTCAAAGCACCACCTTAGATTAGATTAGATAGAACTTTATTAATCCTGTTAGAAAACTCCCTCAGGGAAATTAGGACTCCAGTAGCAGTTCAGTATAACAGATAAAAAGATATAGAAGATAGATATAAACCAAAATATGAATATAAATTAAAAAAAAATAAATAAAACTTTGGTCTAGGACTAGGTGATATGGCCGAAAAATAAAATCCCAGATTTTTTTCAGCAACACTCTTTTTGTGATTTTATTCAGTTTTTTCCCCTCTCAAAACAAAAAACTCCAAGTGGCACAAAAATGACATGTATCAAGTTTTGCCTTCATGTTGTAAAAATATATTCCCAAACCTAACAGAGTTTCCATCTTAAAGTTAAAGTGCATAAAATGTTGAGTATGTAGTTTGTCTAAATAAACACTGAAAGCTGAGCTATTTTCACAGCATATTAATGTGGAACTCTGTGATCAATATCTAGTCTAATTTAGTACACAAATACAAGCCTGCTTGTTCAAAACCTGACAAGGCCTTCCATCATCAAAACCGTTTATTTTCAGGGTTTATATTTTCAAACAATTTAATTGATATATTGCCCAGCCCTACTCTGGTCCAAGCTGAATTTAAGTTACGGCAACACACAAACAGAAACACCTTTTCTGTCCGTCGTTTCCCAATCTAGTCCTTCTTCGTTTTCTTGCCCACCACCTACAGTATGTCTTTACTGTCTTTACATTTAACAGCCTGCACTAGTCTGTTCTGTTATTTCTTGTCATCCCTGCTAATCTATATTTAAGGAGAGGTTCATAGCTGAAGCTAACGTTGACAGTGTGAGGTTCAAGAAAGGACGAGGAAGTTTAATGAAGCACTTACAGCTGCTGTGGCAGTGGTATATGGAGCCAGTCATTTGATGGAGCTCAATGGCCGTTATGGGACTTAACTTTGAGAGCGGGACAGCTGTGAGTATATCACCCCTGCTGGATGCCGTCACAGTCACAACAAAACAATGTCATCATCAACATCATCATTATCATAATAATAAGTGAAGGCTGGTCACGGTCTATGAATGCCATGTCTGAACTGAAAGCCATATCCACAATGGAATTCAGTAATGTTCCTGATGCAGAACATAATACTAGGGCATATATATATATAGTTTTATTTATCACTAACTTTTTTTTATTGATCATTTCTACATCCACACACATACACCACATACATGAACAACCTACAATCAGAAAATACAAAATAAAAATAATATTTGTTTTGGAGTTACATTTCTAGTAGTTCATCCTTTGTCATCTTGTCTTCATCTAAATCAGTTTGGTCTATGGTCTTTGTCACTGATTTTGGTTTTGAATAATGTCCATTTCCTCCACTTTTCTCCCAGCTGTGTTTGTTGTAGTCTCAGGTGATGTGCCAGTTTTTCCATTGTGTAGATTTTGTCTACAATCCCAATCCAATGGAGGATCCACTTAACCACATTTCCTCGTAATAGCTTTCTTACTGCCTGTCAACAATATTTTAATCAATACTTCCATACTCTTTTTGTCTCTCTAATAGAATTAAAATTACAGGGGTAAAGTACCTTGTAGCACATAGGAATATCATACCCCTGTATCTTTTTTATAGTTCTGTGTACAATTCTCCAAAACTTCAGTATTTTATGGCATTTCTTAAATATGTGCGAGTGGTCTGCATCCACTGCTCTACATTTCCTCCAGCATGGCAAGTGTGTGCCCTAATACTTATTCTTGACCTTAGATATGTAGTAATGAAAAAACAGATCAAGTTTTTCCAGGAATTTTTTTTCCATATCTGTGAATTGGTGTTTGTCTGATGAGTACTATTATTATTATTATTATTATTATTATTATTTGTGTATATGCATATGTATATATGTTTGTGTACTTGTGTAGGTATGAGTATTAGTATTATGTTTTATTTAATTAATTGTATTATTATTATTAAGTGACTCTTTTTTATTTTAGTTCATTTATTAATCTGTCATTATGTATTAATGTTATTGTTTTGTTAAATTATAATTATCATCATCCCTTTTGTGTTACTCCTTTTAAGGATGTAAATATTTTTGAGTAGTGTTATCAAGTCACAGATATGCATGCTATTTATCTCTGGTTTGCTGTACAGTCTGGTCATTGGGAAGGAGTATTGTGTGTTGTGTTATAAAACTTCAAAATCTAAAATAAAATGTGTTACAAAAATAAATTAATAAATGAATTACTGTCAATACATGGCAGCTGTGAATCTAAATAATATTGTCACACCAAACATCATGATTCTACTATATATATATTTCACAGTTCATGCAATTTAAGACGCTGAAACCTTTCAATATTGATACCTTAAAAGGTACCATGTGATTGTGATCATGTAGAGGGAAAATCTAGTGGGGACATATTTCATAATGAACCTTTGGTTAAGCATACAGGGTAAATTCTACTCCTGGAATACACTCTGAAGTTTTTAGACCTGCTGGCTCTCCAGGCAGATCCTTTCACCACACTGATGTCACAGACTTGACAACTTGAGCACAACACACTGAGAAGACATGGCTCGAGCGAATGTTTCTCTCAAATCTTCAAGGATGCTCAGTGACACATTGATCTCTGATATTCTGTTAAAATTCTAGAAAAAGTCAAATCATTGTCTCAGGGGCTTTATATCTCTCCTCAGTAATTCACTGTTGGTATGAAAGCTCATTTAATTTTGTACATAGAACAACTTTTCATTGACTCTGTCTAAAATCAATGCTATGAGGGGACGTTTGTTTGAAGTATGTTTTTAGTATTTTGCCTTTGTCGGCATATCAAATAACAGCCAAGTTACACAACAGAGATACGAATTTCATATTTTATCACTCACATTCACTGGAATATTAAGCAAAGGTCATAAATCACAATTGTTGCATTAGACTGAAACACTTCTGAATTTCCTGTTGAGAGGCTTTTAAAGTACTCAAAACAGTGACCCCACTGCCATTGTCATCTCACATCCAATAACTGGACAGAATTTTTGGCAGAATAAGGCAAAGGAACCAAAATAACATACTTTTGGCTCCCAAGTTATGTTCTTGATAGAATCACTGATATATTTTCAGAGTCATACTCAGATCTAACTGTGCTAATAAAGGTTTCTCCTTTCAGGACCTGCCCTGATCAAAGTGCACTGGCTTGTTGACTTCCTGGAGCACGATGGGTCCCGGGGTCTGTACTGGAGCTGTATGATGGGGGGATGGAGGCCCCGTGGGCAGGCACACTCCTGTGGATGTGCCATCTGGTGCCCCTGGCAAACAAGGGCAACGGTATGACCTGCACTGTACAGACTAACGTACAAAACATGGCAAGCTGAACACACAGGGTGAAGAGGAATGGGTACAGGAAGTACGCTAAGCAATAGGGAGAGCTGATGCATGTTTTATCTCAAAAATTACTAAGTGGTTGAAATCAAGATAGACCGAAGTAAGGATGTATGATGGGGATATAAAGGACTCTTAAACCATTAAAGATAAGTCACTTAATGTGCTAAAATCAGAATTATATAGTCACTGAAATTTTGGAAAATGCATCTCAGTGTTAAAATTTAGCTTACATAAAGGAAGACCTTGGCATTGCTGATTGTTTTTCATGTTACATATCACATAAGGTCCTCAAAGATACAAAAAACTATTATGAACTGCAGTATTTTCACTAAGGTTTAATACTGAAAGACACAAGTGCCTATCAAGAATTGAAAAGCAGAACCAAGACTCACAGGCCTTATCAATTCGTCGAATCTTGTAAACTTAGCTCTAGCTTTCTAAGTTTTGCTTGTAACCCTGGCTTACTGGCAAGTGTCAGCAGACTTGCCCAAATCCAGCTTTAAGCTTTACTAACACACATTTTACTGCAACAACCAAAAACACATCAGGACATTTATTAGACTCCTGTGCTGCCTGCAACCCTGTGGTGGTGGTTCATGTATGTCTCTCGTTTTGCCTTGTTTGATGTCCAGCTAATGCTATGAGTTGTGCTTGTGATGTAGGGTGTGAAAGGGTCTGTATTAGTCTACTTGTCATTTTTTACCTTAGCCCTTTTTTGTATCCTTTTCTTTGTCCCTGCAGCTGTCTGTCTGTCACTTTGCCTGTTTCTAAAAGTTCCGATGAAGTTAGGAAAACATAAATAAAAACAGGATACAATAAAAACCCTTTCTGACATGTATTCAATTAAATACACTACAAAGAAAAGATATTAATATTCAAACTAATTTTCCCAAGTATTCACTTATGTTGAATCTGATGACTGCAACGTGTTCCTAAAAAGCTGGGACAGGGGGGACAAACTTTGCTCTGAAACACCTGTTAGGAACATTCCTCAGGTGAACAGGTTAATTGGAAACAGATGAGTGTCATGACCATGCATAAAAGAAGCATCACCCAAAGGCTCAGTCGTTCACAAGCAAGGATAAGTCGAGGTTCACTACTTTTTGGACAACTGCTTGAGGAAATAGTCCAACAGTTTGAGAACATCTCTCAACACACACTTGCAAGGAATTTATGGATTTCATCATCAGCAGTCTATAATGTCATCCAAAGATTCAGAGAATCCAGATAAATCTCCGTCCATAAATGCCAAGGCCGAAAAGTGACATTGAATGCCTGTGACCTTCGATCCCTCAGGCAGCATTGCATTAAAAACCAACGTTCTGTAAAGGATATTACCATGTTGGCTTAGGAACACTTCAGAAAACCCTTGTCAGTTAACAGGTTGCTTCTACACTTACAAGTGCAAGTTATAACTCTACCACGCAAAGCCAAAGTCAATTATCAACAACAGCCAGAAACGCCACCGGCTTCTCTGGGCCTGAGCACATCTGAGATGGACTGAGGCAAAGTTGCTGTGGTTTGAAGAGTCCACATTTCAAATTGTTTTTCTAATCATGAATGCTGTGTCCTCTGGGCTAAAGAGGAAAAGGACCCTCCAGACTGTTATCAGAGGAAAGGTCTAAAGCCAGCATCTTTTTCAGGGATGTCTATGCTTATTTCAGAAAGACAATGCTAAGCCATGTCCTGCATGTGTTTAAACAGGGTGGCTTCGTAGTAAGTAGGTAGGGTACTAGCCTGGACTTCCTGCAGTCCAGACCTGTTTCCCAGTGAAAATGTGTGGCGTATTATGAAGCTCAAAATACGTTAACAAAGACCCCAGGCTGTTAAGCAACTGAAGTCATACATCAAGCAAAAATTAGTGTCCTCAGTTCTTAAATGTATACTATTAAGAGGAACAGTGATGTAACACAGAGGTAAACGTGCCCCTGTCCCAGCTTTTTTTGGAACATGTTCCAGGCATAAAATTGTAAATGAGAGAATATTTGCAGAAAAAAGGGAAGTTTATTAATTTAAACATTAAATTTCTTGTTTTTGTAGTTTACTAGGGTCAGAAAGGATTTGCAAATCATTGTATTCTGTTTTTATTTACATTTTACACAATGTCCCAACTTTCATTGAAGCAAAAAAAAAAAAACTCCAAGGCACTCTCTTTATATTATTAAAATGCCTTTATTTTAACGGTATAGTCATGTAGACCCTAAAAACAAACTTAAATGCGCTTTGGCATCAAGCCTTCATCAGAAAGTCATGCAAATTCTGCGTTCCATTTACATCAGAGCTGGGAAGAGGGGAGTTGGAGCGATGTCATATCTCAGTTATCAGCGTTCCAGTTACAAAGTCGGAAAAAACTTGCTGATCTACCAAACCAT
The DNA here is from genome assembly GCA_037902135.1 of Cetoscarus ocellatus. Lineage (NCBI taxonomy): Eukaryota > Metazoa > Chordata > Actinopteri > Labriformes > Labridae > Cetoscarus > Cetoscarus ocellatus. Next base: position 1,095,493 of record JBAMNC010001280.1, on the reverse strand, counting down.
TGTTAGCCGCTGTTAGCACGCCCTGCTTGTAAAGTTTGCAAATACCAGATGAAGAATGTAAATAACACTATAGCAGCATTTCCATATATGTACGTCAAACAATACAACGTATATGGCTGATTAAGTGTGACAAACACTAGTCAGAAATGTTAGTAAATGGAATATTACAAGAGCTTGGACAGCCATCTTCGATTGTCAACTCAAGGATGGTGAGGATTCCCCGACTTCCCAGTGGGAAATTCCAACCGCAAAGGGTGTTCCCGAAATCCCGACTTCCCAGTACAACTGGAACGCAGCACCAATCCCATGACTTCTTGAAGAATGCTTGATGCTGAAACGCGTCAGAGTTTGTTTTTAAGGTCTTCATGACCATGCCGTTAAATTAAAAGCATTTTAATAGTATAAAGAGAGTGCCATGGAGTCTTTTTTGCTTCAGTGACTTTGTGAATCTCATTCCAAAGAGCACCTCAAACTCTCTTTTGAGTCCAGGTAGCACTCCTTTCCTTTTGTCTTTTGAATGTCCCAACTTTATTGGAATTGAGGTTTGTAATTGAGTTTTCTGCCCTCAAATCAAAAGTGAGAAATAGTTGATTTATCAGTGAATTTTACAGTCACTTGAGGTAAACCGACAGCGCTGAGCTTTTCACTTCACAAATGACCAGCGAGTGAATAATGGATTGCTTGTTTAGCTGAAGGAGAGCTTGTCCAGCTGTTTATCGATGGTTTACTCCAAACATCCATCAGAAACCAGGAGGGACAAAACTGAGTGAGAGAGAGTGAAAAACTGTCTGAGTGTCAGACTGAGGGGAGATAGTAAGAGGAACAAAGACTGTGTGTCAGAGTGTGTTGTGTGTGTGTGTGTGTGTGTTTTAAAGAGAAACATAGCGTCAGTGTCAAGGCTGTGGCTGTCAGCTTCAGAGCGGCGCGCCAACAGTGTGACATCATTACTCTGTCATGGCTGATGGACAGGCTGAGCAGTGCAAAGGTGTGAGTGTGTGCATGTATGTGTGTTTGGCTCCTTCCCCACATCAGACTTCAGCACTCTGCTGACCCCTACTGATCAGTGTTGGAAGAGCCACAAAGCCTTTCTGTATTTACTGCCTTCCCCACAATCTATGTTTCAGATCATTAAGCAGGATTTTATAAAATCACATCCTGATTCTCATAGATGTATGAACTATCTCTCTTTATATTAGCTTTTTTACCTTCTGGCAGAGGATATAAGCCGAGATATGTAGAGGGCTTACCTGGTTTACACCTCCTAAGATGTTTTATGAGCAGATCAAGTCCCTGTTTAGCTGTTTCCTGTTTGTGCATTTTATCCACATTATCCCTCAGAAATGGTGGTTGTTAAACTGGTGTCCATGCTTGACTAAAGTGGGATACACACATAAAGATTATCAGGCTGTTTTTGTCCAAACTTTCTCTCTCCCTGCCCAAGGATGGCAAACGCCAGATTATCTTATGTTTTGGGGCTGGAAAATCTGATTCTAGATCTGTTTTTTAAGTTTTGATGTCTTCAATACTATTTAAATGTAAAATCTTATGGTTTTGTGTCATCTGAAAAACATAGTACTGAAAGTGTATCAAAGTGTTGTCTTTTTTGACACGCTTACAGTGCTTTTCCATTTGGGGTATCTGCTCAACTCGACTTGATTCTCCTTAGTTTGGATACTACCTGCTTCATTCTCCATTGCGTTATAGACTTTGTCTGTACCACTTCAGGGTAGAGGGGGCCAGCATAGTGTGTCATCCTCACAACAGCAAACAAGGAAATGGAGGTAATACAGCCTCAGGCCACTAGGTGGGCTTTTTTTTCCTCTTTCTTGTACATTAAGTTTGTTGGAAAGATGGTTCAAAGCAGAAAAACAACAGACTATCTAAAGCAGAGGAAAGTGTGGGAGTTGACGCAGCTTTACGGTTTGGACAGTGGAAGGTGTTTCATTTCTGTGTCAGATACTGACCATTGATTGGTCAGCAGTGTATCTATGTCACTTTTTATGCTGTGCTCCATTTACATCAGAACTGGGAAGAGGGGAATCGGAATGACATCGTATCCAAGTTATCAGCGTTCCAGGTACAAAGTCGGAAAAAACTTGCCGATCTACCAGGCTATTGCTAGCCGCTGTTAGCACAACCTGTGTTGTAGTTTGCACAAACCACATGAAGAATGTAAATAACACTACAGCAGCAATTCCGTTAGGGATGCACAATATTGGATTTTTGCTGATATCCAATACGCCAGTATTTTTTAATTCAATATTGCCAATACCGATATTTCTGTTTAAGAGCACAAGCTCTGTACTTCACAAAAATGGACTTGTTTCTTTCAGTGTTACAGTATATTTTTGCAAGGAACAGTTGAAAAACAAGAAAAACAGCATTTAACTCTTGCAAAAATTAAACACTTGATTTTTTTAAATGTACCAATGTAGTGATGAGAAGCTGAATCAATATTGTACATTTGTGTAATTTGCTGATATTCCAGCCAATATGTGTGGCTGGTATATCAGCTGTAATTCTCTGCAAAAATGTCAATATCTTAACTTTTTAGGCTGATATCGGCGGATACTGATATCAAACCGATAATATCGTGCATCCCTAATTTCCATATATATACATCCAACAATACTATGTATACAACTGATTTAGTGCGACAAAAAGGAGTCAGAAGTGCTAATAAATGGAATATTACAGGAGCTTGATCACTGTTTACATCCGAGGCAGCCATCTTCGATTGTCAACTCGGGTGGTGAGGATATACCGACTTCCCAGAAGGAAATTCCGACCTTGAAGGGCATTCCAGTTGACATATCCCACTCGAAACTCAGAAATCCCAACTTCCCAGTACAACTGAAACGCAGCATTAGTCTTGACTTTAAACTTTAAGTTATTAAAGTTTGGCTATGTCTCTTAATATGGTCAAAGAAGCAGGTGCACCAACTGTACCCCTGCAAACCCTCCAGTAAATTTTAGCCACAATAGTTGCACTAAAGTAATGACGGTAAATGGTTATTGGGACATAAGAGATACAACCAAGGGCTCATCTTTCAGTATGGCACAAGCGCCTTGTGTTTCTTTCAAATATCCTCTATAAAATAATTATGAACCAATATGGCTTTTTTTTTTTATAAATCTGGACTGTGGTGCCGCAAAATTAGCTGAAATAATGTGATTGGGTAGTTGTGTCTCCTCTTTGACATCCATTTCTCCGTATCTGAATGAATTAAGGGTTATGAAATGGCACATCATTAGAGAGTAACATTTTGGTTATGAATGCTCTTGCTTGTATTTACTGGGGTAGGAAAGTCAGCTCAGTTTCATTAAAGCCCAGGGTGACTGCAATTTTACAAATTGTGGAAAATTGGAGTCATCTCCTAAGAGGACCCTTTTTTAATGCAGACTGAATATGTTTGATTTTGGGGCATGTTTTGGGATTTGTGTTTGAATAAATGCTAAAAAAATGAAAGTCTGTTACCAAATCAAATTTAGGTGCTGCAGCATGGCATAAAGAGAATAAGACCTAGACAAAGAATCTCAGGAACACTCTTAACCTATTCTTCAACATAGGTACACAACAATAAACCAAAAAAAAAACAGATAGGTCACAGTCCAGAACAACTTTTCTTCTATTCGGCTCATACAGAAATGCATTTAAAGCTGCAGTAAGGAGCAGTTCTGTGGTTTGGTCTGTCTGAAACTTCTGCAATGAATGTTAAATCAACGGAGCAGTTTAGCCGACTCATAATAAGTACTCATCTGTCAAGTGCGTGTCATGAAGATTATCGATTACAAATGTTGCGTCTGCACCCAAGAGCTAGAAACTCATTAGTCTTCCTCCCTCATCCTCTTTTTCTCCCCATCCTCCTGCTGTCACTCCAATTTTCTGCTTCCATCTTCTTGATTTCTTTCCCTCTCATCTGTGTTTGCTTCTTGTCTTCCCCTCTCTGCATCTTTTGATAAATTATCTTTTACTTCAGATGGTGTTGAAATCATAAAATGCATCAATAATCAGCCTAGTTAAATAGGTGCTGATTGATAGTTATGTCTTGGATGTTTGCTTGATACACAAAATACTCACAAAAGGTGTGTTGGTCAGTCTTTGTTGATGCAAATAAAAAGTGAACAGTGGTGACGAAGAAAGGCAGGACGTGTGAAAGACTGACAAAGGTGACTGCGGAGAAAAAGGGTAGAGAGTGTGGTCACTTTCAAACCTAATGTCTGGACCCTGTTTGATTCAATTCCAGGGTGAAGTTGTGTCATTGTAGGGCTGGGAAATATATTGATTAAACTGATTAATTCAAATTATTTTCTGCAGGAGATTTAAAAATTAAAAATCAAGATTTATTTTCTCAGCTTACTCCAATTGTTAGTTGGTGCAATGTTTGAAAATATAAATACTAAAAATGTACAGTTTTCATGATGATAGGTTCTGCACAAGCACGTGTTTAGGCCTGAATTTGTTTTATACATGAGATTAAATAGTGTTTAGAGAGTTCCATGTTAAATTACTGTGAAATAGCATCATCAACATTTTGTGACATGCACTTTAACTGTATGAGGGTAATTCTGTTTAGTTTTGTTATGTTTTGAAAGCATGAGGACAAATTTTGTTTCTTTGGTTTCTTTGTCACTTGAGGGTTTTTTTGGAAGGAAATTATGTTTAAAATCAGTCTTAATTGAGTCTTGTGGAAAAAAAAGTCTGGGATTTTTTTAGGCCTTATTGCCCAGTTTTCTTACTTTGGTTTTCGTTCACATTGCACTTTTGTTAAGCAGCTCAAAGCCTGTCAAATGTTGTGTAATATAGCCATTCGCCACTAGTTGGGGCTGTTGCTGTGGTTTTTGTTCCTGCCATCCGACCCATCGTTGCACAGACCTGGTACAAATAATGACATTGTTTTGCTCAAAGCAGCTCAGCAGTATTTTGTGTGACGATGTGTACTGGGAAAAAATTGTTTTACTATGCTCATGCCTACAAGTATTTCTTTAATCTCAGAAGCTAAGATTGTGTAGCCTTCTCAGCTTGTCCTTGCCTGACTCAGACTTATGTCTGACTCAGAGTTATTCACCAGACATGATGTGACTATAATCTTTCATGAAGTGATTTTCAGTTATCCATAAGACATAAAATCCACAAAACCCTCATCTTGTTTACTGTTAAGTGGATTCTGGATACAGATGAAGTTGATGTGTCAGCCTCCTTTCTGTATATATAACTCAGTGGGACTGCGTTATATGCTCTGTGAAACTGCCCTTCTCTCTTGCAAGGCAGAATAAAACTCACAAAGACAAGTGATTGATTTAAGATCCTTTATTTGCCTCCAATTTACAGAAAATTCCATAACAGAAGTCAAGATAAAGTTGTATTTAGGCTGCTCAAACAGAAATAGCATATTTACTGGAGCATAGTGTAACCATAACGTGCATGATATTGTAGATTGTAATATCTTGGCTAGTGGTGCTAGCAATGCTAACTTTAGCCACTTCCAGCTTGATATTGTCAGTGAACGCTTCACTAGCACGCAAACAGCTGTTGTATTTGGACAAATTTAGGCCACAATGCTTTCTTTTTGGTTTGCTTGTCCTTGTTTGCTTTGGATGGCTTTCACAATTGCTTAAACTAACAATGACTTCAGTGCATTGGAAGTTTAATAGGAGATTTTAAATACCACAGATAAAGAAAAAAAAGGAAAAAACTTAAGTTATATCCTTTACAATTAATGCAACAGTGAAGGTGTTTGACAAACATGTACTGTCTGTGTATTCAGAGCCTCATTCAGCTCATTCTCCTGAGACACAGTGCTCCACTCTTCCAGAAAACTATTAAAAACACATTAATGATCCAGTGGTGCACAGACTGACATGTTCTTTATTACAGGAACAGAGACACTGCTGACATACATTCACCTCTGCTCCCAATGTGTAATGAAGCACAGCTGAAAAACAGTCCCTGAAAAACACAATTTCTATTACTCTGAAAGTAAAAACTACTGTACAACAGTGATCAAGATATATATACACTTTCTTATGGAAAGACATTGTTTTTAGTATTAATTAGGGATGAAAATTGTTAGAAAAGCTAATATTGTTGTGCATATTCCTTGTGTGATAGATATACTGTATATTAAGATTTTCTGTCCACCCAATCTCCATAAACCCTTTGGTCATGGGGGGCTGGAGCCTATTGCAAGTGACATTAGATGAGAGGTGGGGTACACCCTGAACTATCCAGCCAATCACGATGCTTTTACAGAAATATTCAAATCGCTGCAGTGCTGGATAAAAACCATGTCTTTTCATTACAACATAGTCTTTTATAAAGCCATGAAAGAGACAGAGTCACTCTGTAAAGTGAGCATTACCACTTCATGAATTTTTTTTCATAATTCTTACCCTCTAAATGCCAGTTTATTTACATAAGGCCACGTTTTAAAACAAAAAATAATTGTTTTCCATTTGTTGAAAGCAAAGAGGAATTTTTTGTGCATGCATAATAAATCTGTGATATGGCATTGATTAGCAACAGCACTGATTTTGATGGATTGTTACTTTTTGTGCAATAAAAAAATACAAAAAACTCACACTTCCCTCTTATGGCCCTTTTAGGACATTGCATATATTTCAAAATATTAAAGGTGAATATTTGTAAATATTATTAAACATATATAAATAGCGCGAGAGAGAGAGAGGTTGTTAACTCCAGTCTTCATTATGTATAGCAAATGTGAATTCATTGTCACAATTTTGTCCCTCTAAATGCCAGTTCATTTATATAATGCAACTTTGTACATAAAAAGCAATTGGTTTCTATTTGATGAATGCAAAATGCATTTTTGTAATTTTTTTAATCAGTCTTAGATCTGTCAGTGATTAGCAGCAACTGGAAATTTCGACTAGTTGAAACAATTTATTCCACTGGTCTACAGTCACTGTTATATCCTATCAGTTTAATCAAGGTTATCATTTCCCAAAATGCCTCTCTGCAGACATTAAATATGGCATAATCTAGCTGTGATTTTTTAGCGTGTGTAGTCTTTTTGCTGCTGAGAGACAGGGTTACAGAGGAATTAACAGGATTTATATTTCTGTATTGCAATGGCAGTAAAATAAAAAAGTGGTTTTAATGAGAGTCAGTGGGGCTAAAATGGGCTCTAGGGGTAAGACTGTGAGTTTTTTTGTCTTCTCAATGGAAATTTTGTTAATACAGTGTGAATGCTGTAATTCCAAAATTCATTGAAAAATGAACCTCTTGGTCAGATATCCTCATCTCAGCTTAAAAAAGAACTGCCAAAATAAGAGCAAAAAATAACAATGAAAAGCCCTGAAAGGGTCGTAGGATGGCCTGAGGGTTAAAACTCCACTCTAATCGGCTGACCCACCTACCCCGTGGTAATTAGTCAGTGAAGCTCTGCTTGGCGCCACATCGTCAATGTGTCTTATTTCAGTCTACAATGGTATGATGTCACACTGGTAGGTCTATTCTGGGGGGACAGGGAACGAGCTGTCTTAGGCAGCTACTAGCAAAGTTAAGAGGGGGAAGGGCGAGGTCCCAATGCCGCAGACTTTTTGTCCTGTGCCTGAAAGTATTGTATCATGGAAGGAGACGTGTTAAACGTAATGTGGGCTTTTTAACACAAGTATCATTCAGGATTTATCATTTTTAATAGAAGGCCATTAAAATTCATCATCCAGTGTGTTAGCATTGCATGACCTCACAGAAGTTTGGTTTCATAAGGATCACAATTAAAACTCTGTTTTTCTGTGGAACAAAACACTGATGCTGAGCAAGTGTTTAAGCCAGAACAGTGTAGTCATGAGATCTTCTACCATTACTTCTGCATTTATGGCAGACTGATGAGGAACGGCTGTGTGTTTGTTCTTGAAAGATTGACAGTCCACAATCCACACACCACTGCCCTCAGAAACATCCCTGCTGCTGAATTATTCAACTCCCAGGACTGGCAAAGGGTCAACATGTATGTTATTGTGCTTGCCTCTATGAGTGTGGGTGTGCTGCTCCTGTAAAACTCTTCTTTTTTTTATAAGGACTTTCCTTTTTTCTTCCTCCCATCGTCCCACTGCATCAACACCTCCACCCGCTCTGACCTGTCCTCTGTTTGGATTTAATTCAGATAAGATGAATATGCATGGTATTGTAATGAAGGTCATTTCGGCACTCTTTGACATAGCTCCAAACACGCAGGAACTGTTGCTATGGCGAGGAGCATTTTGAGCTGATTGACACGTCAAACAAATAGACATATAAATATTTATGTTACTTTGACAGCATGAAAAGTCTGTACAAGACACATGAAGAAAAGTAACCTGAAGTATGTGTATATATCCCTTTTCTCTCTGTTTGTAAGAGCTCATTTACCATGAAGGGCTGCTTTGATGCCACAATTTTCAATTATGAAAATTATCCAGCCATTCAACTGTTCATCTTACCAGCCAACTGTCCAACCAGCCAGCTAGCCAGCCAGCAGTGAGTCCAGATATCTCTCTGTTACCCTGTTTTTGACATAAATGGTAACTTTTCTTGTCTTCTGCTGTAACTAGTAAAGAAACATCATGAGAGACGAAAAGAGCAACAGTTTTGACTCCGGACACTGATGTGAAGATCAGTGAAGTGTTAAAGTATAAGAGGAAAAGAAACACATTTAAACACCATCTTTAAATTAGGTTGTCTGAATTGGTTTTAAAGAAGTTTTCAGTTCATGGTACTTTTAAAATGCTAAATAAAAATATGATATTTCAGTAATTTATTGTATCAGAAAGTACCAAAGCTTAAACAAATCAGATTGTCTTGTCTGGGCAATACTTTTTGGGAAAATCATAACATTTTCGAACAAGATGTGGAGAACATATTGTTAAAATTGATGCAATTTATGTTTATTAGATACACAAAAAGATACTAGGCCTAGAGCTCTGATTAAAGTATTTTACAGTAAGAACTACTCGCAACTACAATTCTGGAAAATGTAAGTAACCACCAAAATCTAGTCATTTCTCCCTTGTACCATGACCAACATTCCCTGAAATATTCATCAAAATCTGTTGAACTTATTGAGTTTTAAGTGAAAAGTGTGTTGAGGGGGATGACAATGTTAACAAATCCTTAGGGATGTACTATATTATCAGTGAGATACTGGTATTGGCCTTAAAAGTTAAATATCATCTTGGCCGATATTGAATTTTTTTGCCAATTCTTACAGCTGGTACATCGGCACAAAGTTAATGTGATACTTGACCTTATTACCTCTGCCAAGGAGGTTATGTTTTTGCTGGTGTTTGTCTGTTTGTTAGCAAGATTACGCAAAAAAGTAATCGACAGATTTTGATGTTGGTAATGGCCCAACTTAAAAATGATTAGATTTTGGTGGTGATCCAGATAACCGCCATTAGTGAAAAATCGTTTTTCCTTAATAACTGTCTAACTAATAATGATATCAACATGATTCCAAGTGCTAGATGTGGGTTTTCAGGGTCATGAATCATATTATGATGGTAACTTTATCATGGAACTATTGCTCATAGATGTAACAGCAATATGTGAGCTACCGTGGCGGAGATTTGAGCTCTCTTAGTGCTTTCTAGTTATCGCTGCATTGGTACATATAAAAATCGAGAGTTTCATTATTTAAGAGTTAAATGTTTTTCTTTGACATTTTTCCTCACACAAGTAGTCTGCCAAATTAAAGCAACAAGTCAATTTTCACAAAGTAAAGACTGTGTGCTTTTTTGGTATCGTCACTTCCTCTTTGTGCCATTGCCCAGTATATCCTGAACATTTCATCAAAATCAATCGTCAAAGTGCTTTTCTTTTTACAATTTTGTAATTTGAGTAATCAATATTGTCCATTTTTTCCAGAATATTCTGAAAAGTTTTTCATCCTAGCATCTGTTTAATCCTTGTTGGAAATAAAATCCCAAGAGCCAAAGAGTGTGATAAATATTATGATAAATAGTTTATGATTTGATTTTTGGCACCCAGCCCTTATCTTTTTAATTAGATATGTCTCAGAGGAATGACTTCATCAAAATGCAGTTTTTCAGTAGCAAAATGTCATCAATGTGTTTCTGCGACAGTTTTTTTTAATATCAAAACGGGGGAAAAATACAACATGTAGGGTGCTACAAGACTTCTGTTATTTTGCTGTGGTGTCAAAACAAGAATCAATACATTAGGGTTTTTGCTAAAATCACATTGAATATCAGACTGCAGGTTCAATGATAACCCTATCTGTTTAGTACTGAAAGTGTATTCAAGAATACTCAAACCTAGCTTACCTGTCTTGTTTCCTCTGTGCAGGTTCATTCAGGTGATGGATACAGGTCGACCTGAGGAAGTTGAAATATGGACTCCTATTGACAACCAGACAGACTCTTGTATCTCATTATGACTGGAGCAAGGACAGGGCACTGGATGTCTAGTGTGGCCTACTAATTCATGATGTTGTATTGATTCCTGACTTGAGGAGAAATCATCATTTCACTTGGGTCCATTACCCAGAGAGGTCAGGGTCAGCCACCGTGGGAGAAGAGAGGAGGCTCGAACAGAACAGCTGCTTATGTTAGTCTTTACTCCTAAAACAGAGGGTCGGTAATAAAGGCTGTTCTATTCTATTCTATATAGATGTATACTTGGATAAATCTATACATGGATACTTTATTAATCCCCTTGTTGAAATTCAGATATCCAGTAGCAGTGGTTTTAAACAGTCCAGGTCATGTCCTACTGTTTGATCAGGGTGTTGTACAGTCTGATGGCTGTGGGAATAAAGGTTTTAACAGTATTGGAGGGGTAGGGAGACTAAGGGCCCATTTACATGATAACAAAAAATGGCTGAAAACTGAGAGTTTTTGTTGCGTTTGCGCCTTCTGTTTACACGAGAACGGTGCAAGTGTTGCTTGAATCCGCAAACTTTTGAAACCAGGGTCCCGAGTGAAAAGCTTTGGAAATGTTTTCATTTTCATCTCCGTGTAAACAGGAATCTCAGTTGTCAGGGAAAACAGGGACGCGCAGCGCATGCACAGAACAAACTCTTTTAAGACTCAACTACTGGCCTGGCATGCAGGCTACCGTGTTTTCAGTCGTTCTCACGGATCCGTGTGAACATGCATTGTTATCACACCATCTCCATGTGAACGTGGAACATAAAAACCTTTCTGGTGATAACACTGTCATGCAGATGGGTCTTAAATATGATCAGTAAGAGACAGAACACAACCATGTTAAGGCTGACAAAGCAGCACAAGATCACAGCCAGAGCACAAGTAAAGGTCATGGGCCTGGTTTGTGTATTAAGGACTTACAACCACCTTGAGCCTGGTACATAAACCACCCTACATCAAATCTACACCAAAGCAGCACACACCAGCCACTTTTTATTGGTGCAAAGTCCAGATTTCACCTCATCATCACTTAATGTCCATTATGACCCATCAGTAGGATCATTTATTTAAGAACAAGATTTTTTTTAGCACAAATGGACTGAACAGCTTAGTTTTAGTAAAGTGGAGGCTTTGTCGTCTTGAAGAAAAATATTGGCATCAGCGATAATAAGGTTTAAAATATCAGATCTTGACACAAATCCAATATCATGCACCTCTACTTTACATTATTTTGTTGTGGTTGAATGCTTTTAAAATGCATCCCCCTGCTGAGTGAAGCTGTTCCAGACTTGGTAACAACACGATGTATACATGTTAAAGCCTTTTTTTGTTACTGAGATGCAGTAGGATCTGCTTGTTTAGAACCCTTGCAGGCCCCTTTCTGCCTTTTAAGAATTTCGGGAAGCTGTTTTGTTACAGAACTTCAAAACTTCTCTTCTCATTTCCTCCGAGTTGGACAGAGGGTTCTTGAGGTGGGAGAGCAGTGTGAGTTGAGGTAAACAGAATGAAATATGAAGTTTGCTCAGGAAATATTTGTCACACATCTCTGTATTCCTTGCCCCTGTGTTGTCAAAAATATCCATCACCTCCTCCCGCTTTCCCTCTCTGACTCTGCTGAATTTGAGCTCCCCTGCACCTTAAAGAAGAAACCGTGATAGACAAAGTCCTGTGTTCTGAAACTGTGTTAACGGACCCATTAATGCTTAATGGCAGCCCTGCATTGAGCCATAAACCAGCCCTCTCCACCTGTTTAAACAGTTTTATGGGCTCTGTCATGGAGCTGGATGGGATATTTCATGTCTTCAGACCATTAAACTCAGTCAATAACAAACACACTCAGCATTTGAATGATACACCTGTACCTGATTTGTTTTTTGTGATGCTGCATAACAATAGATGCCAGTATCTGCACAGATCACCTTGGCAACAGTTATCAAGAGACAAAAGACTGTCTCTTTGTGGGATTGTAAAAACAAAACAGTCTCGAACATTGAAGCACATTCAAGGAAACGTGGAGTCCATTCATGGTGGGAAGGCTGATTGCTTTGAACAGCCTCACATTTGTTTTTAAGTCTCACTGAAGGCTTTACAGAGACCTGAGCTTTCCGCATTATCAACTACTTAAAGGGACACGCCAACATTTTTTTTGTTTTTGTGTCTTGCCTCACTCTCGAGGCAGATAGACACCATTTTAGTAAAGTGTTCCTTGTAACTGCACAAGTCTCTTCCTTGTGCAGTAACAAGGAAGAGATGGCCAGAGCTCGCCCACTGCTAATTAGCTTAGCTCAAACACTGGGAATCAATGGGTAGCATTAGCCTGTCTCTGCCTACAGTCATCAGATAAACTCTTCAGAAACTCTAAATGTTCCTGTGTTCTTGTTGTGACTTGTTTTTGTACCCTGTTATGTTACGTTATCTATTTTTAGACTAAAATTAGCACTTTATGTCATTTTCGAAAGAAATACAGACAAAATTAAACCGCAGGGTGCATGTGCAAACTACGGACATGCTTGTAAATACGTCAACAAAACAAATCCTCTGTTTATGAGTAGAAGAAGATTGGTACTGAGGGTTATGGCCAACTTTGTACGAGAGGACAAGGATAATTTCTTCGGGACTGACGAAGATCCACAACCTCACCTATTGAGCCGGAATATATGGAGGAGGAACTACATGTTTTGGAAGCTGAGCGTGCACGAAGAGAAGCTGAGGCAGTGGAATAGTTAGTTTTGTATGTATTTTGTATGGCTAACACTACCCATTGACTCCCAGTGTTTGAGCTAAGCTAATTAGCGGTGGTAGTGCTCTGCCTGTCTCTTCCTTGTTACTGCACACACTCTGGCATCTATCTGCTTGTCATGGACTCAGGAGTGAGGAAGACACAAAAAGAAAAAAAAAGTTGGCATATCCCTTTAAGTTTCCTGTCTTGTCTGGCTTTTCTTAATCATTTTTCTTTACTAACTCTATTATTATTATAATTATCATTAATGTACTTCCCTCTTTTAAAGTATTTTTCACACATAAACAACATTAGAGCCGATCAGTGCATTATGTTTTTAAGATTTATTCATATGTTTCAGATAACACCAAAGGTATATTATAATGTTGTTTATGGATTTAGTTTATGTTGCATTTTAATACATTTTATTTGTAAATTTATTTTGCCATTAAGTGCAATATTGAATGACCTTGCTTAATATTACTTGGCTTAAGGTCCACCAAATATCATGAGCTTAATGCATGGATTTCTTCATGACAAATCATCCATCAAACTTAACACAAGAGGGCAAAAAAAATGCAAAAACTCAATCAGGTTTCAAAAGTTGACCTGGGAAACACAATTGTTCTCACTGCAAGGCAAAGGTAAAAGACCACAGGGTTCAATGTTTCCCAAAAAAAAATCAGAAGTCGTACACAAAAATTTTTACACAGGAAAAGGCTGGAATGCTATTCAATCAAAAAAGAGAGACAAACTGGCACAGAAGGAAGGGAACACGGAGAGTAAATAGACGGTGGAGTAATCAGGCAGGGAGACAGCCAGGGTGATTGATCATGGCCAACACCTGAGGCCAAGAGGAGCACACAGAGGGGATGGGGACGGTAATACACGAGGAAGACACACGAGGGCAGCAGAGGAAACCTGAAAAGAGACCATGAAGAATGTGGAAATATAGAAACAAAGGAAGAGAAAGCTTATTCTGACCATCAGGATGACAGCATCAAGTCATACAAAGTATCAGTCAAACATGTGCTAAGCCTGTCTGCATTAATTTAGATATTTCAGCTATCATAAATCATGAGATGTGAGGCATATTAATGAAATTCAGTCACGTTAAAGACAGATGATTTCTGCACTTTACTGAAAGTCCAAATGATGAATTCCTGAAGAAGTAGTGCTAAAGTAATCGTCATTGCATGTTATATTGAGCAGAGCAACAAAGCAACTCAAACTAGCTATGCTGTTAAAAACACGATTCTACATAAATTCTTGGTATCATAGGGCCAAATTGTTACAAATAAAATGTCAGTGCCAATAAGACAACCAAATACTTACAATTAACAAGTCAATACATATTTTTTTGTCTGTTTATATTTTCAAGCTTCAAACCAAACAGTATAGATAAGTTAATAAGATAAACCTAAATTAAAACCAGTTAAGAGTTTTTTCAATGCATTAGACCAATATATCCTGTTTTTATTTAGTTCATTTTATCAATAGGTTCCACTGATAAAGGAAATTTCTGTTACAAAAGTAACCAAAAAGTCTATTTTCGTTATGGCTGAATATGACCCCAATGATAATATTTCCTAAAAATCCACAACGTGAATCTGCTTATTTCCTGTTTAAAATAAAATGAAACCAGTTTAAAGGCTATTTTTTAAATATTTTTGATTTTGCATGGGCGGCGCAGCAGGTTCACGTGCCTGCCTCACAGCAAAAAGTTTGACTCTACGTGTCAGCCAGAGTTAATCTGTGTGGAGTTTGCATGGCTCCTGTGCGTGCATGGGTTCTCTCCGGGCACTCTGGTTCCCTCCCACAGTCCAAAAACATGCTCATTGTGCTGATTGATGACTCCATTGCCCTTTGGTATGAGTGTGAGCGTGAATGGTTGTCTGTCTCTCTATGTGGCCAATAGAGACCCAATGTCAGCTGGGATAGGCTCCAGCCCTCCCGTGACCCCGAAAAGGATATGTGGTATAGAGAATGGATGAATGGATGAACACAAATATGTATGTATAATAAAGGCTCGAAGTAAAGCACCTAAAAGTGATATCATTTTATTACATCAGTGTATTTTTTTAATGTAAAGAAATTTGCGCTGCATTTCTTTGTATGATGTATATTTACATCTGAAATCTGATCGATCAATCGATTGAATTATTGAATAACCATTATTTGTTTTTCCTGTATGAAATGGGCATATTATACGTTTTTTTTGGGCTCAAAAATAAGTTTTTGTCAAAGTCTGCTGCCATCAAGTGGACAAAGTGATAACTGCAGATTCTGTTACTTCAACATCAAAATTAAATTCCAACATCTTTCAATAAAAAGAAAAAAAATCTGCTGAATCTGGAAGCTTAAATTGGGCAGATTTCACTGTAATAATGACAGCAGGGGTATAAAACACACTAGTTACTTCAAGTTATGCAAAAGGTCCTCAGTAAATGCTCAGCAGATCCTCTACATCTCCTGCTGTCATGGCTGATGCATTGCAGGAATGATTTTGGAGGTGCAAAATGTTTCAGTCTGTTGTAATCTTTTTCTCACTGGCCACTTTATTAGGTACATCTGTTGAACTGCTTGTTTACACAAACAGCTAACCAGCCATTCACACGAGAGAATCTCGATGCATTTTGGCATGGACAAGACATCCTGCCGAAAATCGAGCCTCAAAATGGGGAGGGAAGGTGATGAAAGTGACTTTGACTGCAGCATCACTGTTAGCGTGGGTATGTCAGAAACTGCTGATTACGAGTGTGTACTGGCAAAAATCTTGTAAGCAAATACACATCATACCACAGGGGAATTACATGATAAATCATAAATATTGCAATTCTGTAAGCAGGACAAATATTTTTTTCCATTTTTTAATTTTTAGAACTATCATGAATGGAGGGCGGCACGGGAGCTCAGCCGGTAGTGCAAGCGCCTCACAGCAAGAAGGTTGGCGGTTCAATCCCCGGGTCGGTCGGGGCATTCCTGTGTGAAGTTGTGCATGGGTTCTCTCCAGGCACTCTGGCTTCCTCTCACGGACAAAAACATGTTTATTAGGTTGATTGGTGACTTCAGATTACCCTTAGGTATGAGTGTGAATGGTTGCCCATCTCTATGTGGCCCTGCGATTGGCTGGCGACTGGTTCAGGGTGTACCCTGCTTCTCGTCCAATGTCAGCCAAGATAGGATCCAGCCCCCCCGCTCCCCTGAAAGTGATAAGAGGTGCAGATAATGGTGGATTATGAATGGTCCCAAATTGGCTGAATGTCTGCTGCCCACTAGTAGCCTAAAGCTGAACTGCAATACAAAACAACTGTCTCAAATTTCTCCAACTCTATAAACACATTAATAATCTGATTTATATGACGATAAAGCTTAAGGGGCTACCTAAAAGTTACTCCAATTTTATTGAAATTGTTTATTTTAGCTCCATTTTGACAGGTTACCCTTGACCTTTGACACAAAGGTTTGACTCCAGATCAGTATTAATTTTGTTGACTACTTATTTTCGTCAAATTTGGTCATGTAGAAAGTAGGGACAAGTTAGGAATATATCCAATCACAGCTACTTTGGTTGTGTGGAAAGGTTGGATGAGTTAAGAGGGACATCCAATCACAACAACCTTAGCTTGGTGGTGGTTGGATAAGTTGAGGATCAATCCAGAGCTACTCTCTTTATCAATTGATATATTCATGCAGCTTTAACTTTACTAGCATTCAATAAAGGGTTATTAGATTTTTTCATTTTATCCAAGTGTAAAACATGACTTCAGACATGCAAGGAAACATAAAAAATGCCTTAACCTTTACACTTCATATTTTAGTCGACTAAATTTACAGTAGATTCTGTCGACTAAAACTAGACTAAAATTAAAACAGTTTAGATGACTAAATTATGACTAAAACTAAAAGATATTTTAGGCAAAAGACTGTAACTAAAACTGAATTAAAAAGTGTTGTCAAAATTAACACTGCTCCAGATACAGGACATACTCTACTTGTCAGTTCTTTATGGTGCTGATTTCTTTTAATTTGTATTTGTATGTATTCTCTACATTTTGTCGGGCTCCCGGGATTATCATTCGATTCTTATGAAGCTTGTGACCCTGGTGTACAGATGACAGTTTATCATATGTATTTCCATTCAGCACAATCTACATGTGATTTGAGTCTGCATTGCCCAGCCCTTGTATGTTGAACTTCTTACCTTTTATTCAAATCTATGTGTCTTTCACTGTGAGCCTCTGTGACGTCTGTATCAGCTGAGGTCTGACTTCCTGTTGGGCGGCAGCAGGATTTGGTGAGTTGTCTTTGTTGAACTTTTTCATCAAATACTCTGCAAGGAGATCCACACACAGGGTGAGTGATAAGAAGTTTTTGTCTCTGTGATAACGAACAAATGGCTGCAGCTGGTCTAACTGAAGTGAATGTAGGAGCTTATAATTACTTAAACTGTCAGGATAACTGCTCTGAAGGTGAAACATGCTGGACGAAAGAAATATGCTTAAATGAGACTTGTGGTAGCCTGAACAATTTACGCTCACTGGTCACTTTATTAGGTACGGGCTAAATTGGTAGCAAGGGCCCCGAAGTGTGCCAAGAAAATGTCCAGCACCATCACACCACAGCCAGCCTGAACCATTGATACAAGGCAGGATGTATCCATGCTGTTTGTAGCCAGTGAGTGTCAAATATATTTTCTTAATGGTGCTAAGAATAAAAATGGAGTCAACAAAGTAGTAGCCGTTTGACCTGTATCTAGATTGTAATCATAAAGATGTGTTTATGTGGTTTAAAAATACAAAACTAATATTCATTAAATCTGTCTTACTTATTCCTTATTACTTATTACTTTATTTTTTTTTTTATTAAATTTTGGGGAATGTTTGCCACAGCACAAGAGAGAAGTAATTAGATTGTGGTGGAATTCTGAATCCAGAAGCAGATCCAGGATTTTTGTTGCTTGTTAATGTTGTGTGATGGGGCAGTTTTCAACACTTTTAAGAATATCTCGACCCAAAATGTTGGAAACGCCTTAGCAGAGGATTGTGCTCTTGAAGCTCTCCTAGATTTAATTGTCAGCATGATCAAAAATTAAAGAAACTTCATGATTTTATGCCATTTTTATAATGGAGCTCTGTCAAATATGTGAATAGTCTTCTTCTTTACTTGTACTATTTATTTTGACAGAACAAAATAGTTTGTCTGCAAAGTTTAATAATTAAATACCATAAAATCACCCATTACTGAGTGATCAAGGCTTCTGTAGTTATGACGATTTCAATATAAATTAATCCTCCCTTACAACAAAATTAATTGAATACAATAAATAATATTTTTCTATTAAGAATAAACATTTGAAGTAGATGTTATTTACCTGTTATTTCCATTTGTTGGTTTGTTTGTCTGTGAGCAAGATAGCTCAAAAAAGTTTGAGATAGGTTTTGAATAAATCTTTAGGAATCTTCAGGAATGTTGGTCAGGGTCATCTAAATATGCATATCAATTCAGGATCATTATTATTATTATTATTTTTCATTAGTTAACTTTTGTGACAGGGCAGCACCATTTGGTTCTGCTGACAATGTCAGAAAAGCCTTGAAGGAGGTTCGAGCTCTAGGAGCACTTCTAGGTAAAGAACCTTTATTAGTACCATGTAAGCATAACTGATAACAGTTATTTACCACAATCTTTGTGTTTTGACAACTTGTAGCGTGTGTGCTGTGGAATATAGACCAAAAGTCAAGCCTGGTTAGTTACCTCCACCAAGGAGGCTGTGTTTTTGCCGGCGTTGGTTAGTTTGTTTGTTTGTCTTTTTGTTTGTTTGTTTGTTTATTTGAGTTCAAGATAACTTGAAAAGTTATGGTCCGATTTGGATGAAATTTTCAGGAAATGTGTGGAATGGGATAAGGAAGAAATGATAAGATTTTAGGACTGATCCAGATCACCATCCGGATCCAGGAATTTTTTTAAGGATTCTTTAACATTGCGAGATAGGACCATTTTCGCCAAAGTGGACTGAAGCTGCTTTTCCGAGGTCTGCGCTCTCTGAGTGCTTTTCTAGTTTGTAGTTAAATGGTGAGACATAACACATCCCAAAATGTTTCTGTAAAGAAATGAATAATTGAATATTAGAAAAAAAGGAAAAACAAACTTTATGATTTTTGTGATCTGTGATATCAAAAAGTGCAGAAATTAACTGATCCTCATTCAGATTTTTACCCCAAAGAGAGGTAGTGATCTGAATAATAAAGCATATTGGAAACATTTGAAAAGTGTGTTGAAACCAGTCCTGTTTGTACTGATTAATTAGGGACTTTTACACATTTGTGCAGATCAGATTATTTAAAACAATTTAACCAATATTGGTTGTTTTGGATTTCTGATTTTGTTGCCATGGAATTATAATATATATGGAAATATATCGATGTAATCGAGTAATTTTTTTTTTTTTTTTTTCTGCAGAAGATTTAAAAATTGAGGATTTTTTTTCTGAACTTAATCCAATTAAAGTGAAATATAAATACTGACGATGTACTGTTTTCATGATAGTAGGCCCCTTTCAGGTTCTGCACAAGCACTTTTATGGGTTGTATTTGTTTTTGAAATTAGATTAAACATTGATCAGAGAGTTTCATGTTAAATTACTGTGAAAATACCTCAGTGTTCATTCAGTCTTTATGTAGACAAACCTGCCTACATTTGAACTACATAATCAACATTTTATGACACACACTTCTACTTTAACAGGGAAATTCTGTTTGGTTTGAGAATATATTTTGACAACATAAAGCCAAAACTTGATTCATGTCATTTTTGTGTGTCAGTGAGAGTTTTTTTTTGTTTGTTTGTTTTTTGAGAGGGAAAAAATCAGTTAAAATCAAGTTTTGTGGAAAAAAAATCAGGGATTTTCTTTTTAGGCCTTATCTCCCAACCCTACATAGAATCTAACAGGTTCTAACACCATTTAGGTTTTACCATAGTATAAATGCTCCTTAAATCAGCAAATTGAAAATGATGCATTGCAATTTGGCCTCAACATATCAACAAGTATATCCTGTGTTACGGTAAACAATATTAGTACTGGACATTAGACCTGGCCTTTTTTAAACATTTTATTCAGCACTGCATGCACTGACGATGAATACAGGAGACGTGTTATGTTTGATCAAATTATTGATTGTATCAGATACTTTGAGAATAAGTCAATTTATCATAAAAACTTGATATTTTGATCAGCCCTTCGTAGAAGGAAAGACTTTTTGCTAATTAACCAAATTAAAGGGGAATTAAACTTTATAATGAAGAAGTGTTAATAAATCCTGATCATCAGCAAATACATTTTAATTATATACACAGGGTATATTTAACTCCTAGAAAGCTCCATCTGATGAAGGTTATTAATAATCCCATATGTACTTTCTGTTCCTCCAAGGTCACTGGTAGTTTCTTTCACATGTTCTGGGAGTGTATTTCAGTGTCCAAGTTCTGGAAGATGGTTGCCTTTAACCTCTCCAAGCTGTTTAAGATCAAATTGCCTTGTTTGCCTGCCATATTTATTTTAAATGATTTGCCAGAACTGGGTTTGACCCTGGAAAAGAGAAGAGCTTTGTTAGCAGGACTTACAGCTGGAAAAAAACTAATCGCCACACGTTGGAAACCTCTACACTCGCTCTCTTTTCGAGCGTTGATTATGATGTATCTGGACATTGCTTACTTGGAGTTGTCAACAACCAGAGTCCACGGAGCCAAAGACTCTGCCACAAAGACTTGGTACTCACTCCTAATCAGTCTCCGTGGGCTTCAGGTGTAATGCCTGACTGAGGACTCTTGTTCTGGATCCGTTTTTTTTTTTTTTTTTTTTCTTTTTTGTTAAGTTTATGATTGTTGTCATCTGTTTTTTTTCCCTTGTTAAATAAAACAAAAAATTGATCGCAAAAAAGAAGTGTTAATTAGATAAAAACAGAAATAATGTAGAAGTCTCTTAAAAGACTGTGAATGTTACCACCTAAAGCTTCTCATTCAACTTTGTAACACCCTCCCTACACTTTCACTTCTGTCTTAAAGATCCATGGAGGCCACAGCCAAGTACGACTATGAAGCTACAGCCTTGGACGAGCTCAGCTTCAAGAAAGGAGAGACATTAAAGGTTAAGAAAAACACATACAACTACACTTTCACATACACAGTTCTGACTTTGTGTTTTCAGCCACCTTGTCTGCACAGATGTGTTTTTTATATCTCTGGTATGAAAATAATCATTCATGTTGTGCTCTGTTGATCCAGTGCTGGCACCAATTCTATGTAAATCAATGAAACCCAGAAGGCAGCATATCCAGCCTGTGTGAACAGCATGAATAAGGACAGTATTTGCATAGTTGTGTCACTGCAACCCTTTATTTTTATGCAGCTATCAGAGATGTAACTGTATCTTTATGCTCAAAAACATTTTTACACTGAGCACATTAAAATCAGCTCCTTTTTTTGGCAGGGGATTTTCTACAAACCCACACAATCAGCAAAGACAGCATTGAAATGTAAAAGAAAACACTATAACACACATCAACACAGCTAAAGCTACAGTATTTATAATATTCAAACAAAGATACATGTCCTCTGTTTGTTTTGCAAAGCTTGTGACTCTCTGTGTTTTCCATTCAAATGAAAAACTCAATAAATGTGGTATACAGTAACCACATTAAGAAAATATGAGACCGTACAACCACGCCAAGTTAAAAGAGACACCTATAGTGTGTGAATGCAGTTAAAAATGTTTTTATTGTGTTACTTCAAGTAAAACTGGACATTTGAAATACATGTTAACATCTTAGTTTGATGAAATTGTACTTTGTTGAAATTCTATGTTGGACTAACAAAGCTAAATGGGATCATTTTCATCATTTTACTTATTAGGCAGCGAGAAGCCTATGAACAATGCCTGTGTTTTTAATTGTTACTGTCCTCAAAACTGTTGCACTTCCACTGTCAAATTGTTGATTTTTTTGTGTATTTATTGTTTCTAATTTGTTGCCTTAATCTTTTAATTAAGATTCCAGTAGCACCATTTATAGCAGATAAAAGATATATAATAAAAGGTAGATATAAACAGAAATATAAATAAATATAAATAAAAATACAAATATGGCTACTTCCTAAGTACTACTGCTCCTTCCCATCTTCAGTCTTCCTGTTGTATTATGACATGTTATTATGACCTCTTTTCCCTTGTTACTGAGATCCTGATCTCAATGGGACTTATCTGGTTAATATAAATAAATTAAAAATAATGCATAGCATAGCACAGGGGTAGCCAGCATGGTGGGTACAAGCTCCTGGCAGCCCACAGTGAACCATCAATAGCATAAGTTTCCACAGAAGTGCTTGAAATTAAAAACATTTTTTATTTTAATTTTTGTGTTTAGTTTAGTGAAGTTTATTGTCAACGTGATTTTTTTCAAAGAAAAATGTGCAAGTGAATCAACAGCAATATAATAACAAATTAAAAATAAATATCAAAATCATAATTCAATAATATAAATATACATAATATAATACCTACAAGTACACGTCTGTATACACACACATTAATGTTTGTAAATGTACATACACGTGTGCATTGACTCTTAATAAAGCTTTATTCATATCAATCACTGTGTTTGAAAGGGAGAAGGAAGAAGAAAACTAGTTTAATCCTCTTCTTTATAAAGTGACTTTCAACAACCACAATCTTTTGCATTTTTGATGTGCTTTTACATATATCAAAATGTACACTTATGTACATTTATACATGTATGTAAGAGTAAACTTATGTTTTTACATATGTACACCCTCACATGCTTATTTACAAAACACAATGTTTGCAAATTAACCGAAGTATTGATGTAAGCATCAACACCACAAAAAGATTGCTTGACAGGTCACTTAGTGTATTGAACATACTTGACTTTTGATAAACCTACAAAACAATTATGTACCTTTAATTTCACCTTGTTCTGGTTTGGTAAAAAAGTTTTTTTGTCTAATTTTGCCCCTTTATGGCAGATCCTTCAGACAACAGGAGACTGGTACAAAGCAGAATGCAATGGAGCCGAGGGGTCAGTGCCAAAAAACTTCATCAACATTCATCTGCCCAGGTAGATTCACATCATCATCATCATCCATCCATTAATCCATTATTGGGTTCCAGGGGGCTGGGGCCTATCCCAGCACCCTGAACTGGTTGCCAGCCAATCGCAGGGCCACATAGAGAGACAGACAACTATTCACGCTCACACTCATACCTAAGGGCAATTTAGAGTCACCAGTCAACCTCATGAGCATGTTCTTAGTCTGTGGGAGGAAGCTGGAGAAAACTGTAATGATCGCCTCTCTGTGTACTGTGTCTTTAAATGCTTTTGGTTACTACAGTGGCGCACACCGACGTAAGGACGCTACCTGCGCGATAACACAGGACTTGCTCCCAGGATCGACATGCTGCTCTCATTTATAACTTGGGACTCTTGAACCTTTTATTTGCTTTACCTTCACAAAAGTGTTCTTATATGACCGCATGAAGAATGTCTGAGCTCCCCTGCAAACATTACACGTGCAGTGTGACGGTAACGAGCTGTTTTGAGTCATGTCTTCAACCCTTCTGACCCGTTGAGATCACCCTGATCACTACAAATGGCGCCCAAACCGTGGCTGTATTCCTGGCAACTCTGGATGAACATGAGCATCAATGATGTTTCTATGGTGGCAGTTGTGGACACAGGAGCCTCCCTGTCAGCTGTTTGCTCTTCCACTCTTGTTGACTGCTGCATTGGAAGTGTTGATGTGATGCCATATGACTTCAGCGACCTTGAGCTTGCAGACTCAACAAGCTGTACCCCAACAGGTATTGTCTCACTGTCATTTCAGCTGCCAGGGCAGACCTTTGTTCACCTCTTTGCTGTGATCCCTAACCTTGCTTGCCCACTTCTGCTTGCCACTGACTTCATGATTCCTGCTGATGTTCACATTCACCCAGCCTCGAATGGTGTGTGATTGGGAGGAACTTTGTCACCTGCCCCTGATCATTGCTGTGGTGACTCGGAGGACCTAGAGGGTCACATCACACGCATGTGGATGAAAGACTCTATGGCTGACTTTCGAGGAAAGGTTGATGATGCTGCCCTGTCAGACAATGAAAAGACTCAACTAGTGCAGGTGTTGGGAGGCTTTTCTCACCTGTTTGATGGAAAGCTGGATCAGACATCTCTTTTGGAGCAAAAAGTTGACACTGGCAATGCTAAGCCTGTTTGTCTACCCCCTTACCGTGCATTTCCAAAGAAAAGGCAGATCATAGAGGATGACAAGAAAAAGAAGAAAAGCAAAGACAAGAAGAAGAAGAAGGCAAGCTCTCTGATGAAAGCACTTCCTCAAATTCATTCTCATCATCCTCTTCATCAGATAGTGATGACAAGAAACAGACAAAATGCAAGGAAAAGGGAAAAAAAAAAAAGGAGGCTGGTCATTTGGACACCTCAGGTGATTCTTTGAGTGGTAATTATAAGAAGATGGACAAGAAACATAAGGCAAAGAAAGACAAGGAGGAGGAAAGCCCTGAAGTGTGCCAAATATGGACATTTCAGCCTCAAGTGATGGGCAACTTTTGGATCCTGGTGGCAGCAGTCCTAAGCCTGTTGGGCTTCCTGTCGCCCCCTTTGCATCTCTTCCCTCCAAACCAACAGTAAAGCTGGATCCTCCGAGCCCTTCAGCTGTCTCTAAGCCTTCTGTCTCCAGTTCCTTACCTATTGTTGGAGATAGGACCTTCATAACAAAGCTGAGTTTTATTACAGTTTAAGATAACATGTCAGAGTGTTATAAATCCTGTGTTTCATGTGAATATCTTGTTTGTTAACAGGTTTCATTATTATGTTTATTTGTTATGAAAGGGTTCTCAAGGGAAAAAAAGTGAGAAAAGCTGTCTATGCATAGTAACAGGGTTCCCACGTGTCCTGGAAAATCTGGAAAATGATTGACCAGTTTTCCAGTCACGGAAAACATATGGAAAATGAGGAAAAAAGTAAAATGTCCTGGAAAAGCTTGAATTGTCCTGGAAAATTATTTAGCTTCCTTCTACCTTGTTAGTGAACAAAAATCACATATAAGAAATGAACTAAAAATTAACTTGGTAAGTAATGCACAATTAGCCATGAAATATGAGTAGATAAAACAATGCAATGCAATAACTCAAAACAATGGTGACATAAAAAAAATAATTAAAAAATGGCAAAATAAAACTTTGGCTACTTAAACAGTAAATCAACAAAATACATTCATAAAAAAGCAGAGTAAATAAAGATAAAAAAATAAATAAGTATAAACCATTTACAAAACCCAAAACCAGTGAAGTTGGCACGTTGTGTAAATCGTAAATAAAAACAGAATACAATGATTTACAAATCCCTTTCAACCTATATTCAATTGAATACACAACAAAGACAAGATACTTAACGTTGGAACTGGTAAACTGTGTTATTTTTTGCAAATATTAGCTCATTTTGAATTTGATGCCTGCAACATGTTTCAGAAAAGCTGGCACAAGTGGCAAAAAAGACTGAGAAAGTTGAGGAATGCTCATCAAACACTTATTTGGAACATCCCACAGGTGAACAGGCTAATTGAGAACAGGTGGGTGCCATGATTGGGTATAAAAGCAGCTTCCCTGAAATGGTCAGTCATTCACAAACAAGGATGGGGCGAGGGTCACCACTTTGTGAACAAATACGTGAGCAAATTGTCGAACAGTTTAAGAACATTTCTCAACGAGATATTGCAAGGAATTTAGGGATTTCATCATCTACGGTCCGTAATATCATCAAAAGGTTCAGAGAATCTGGAGAAATTACTGCACGTAAGCGGCAAGGCCGAAAACCAACATTGAATGCCCGTGACCTTCGATCCCTCAGGCGGTACTGCATCAAAAACCGGCATCACTGTGTAAAGGATATCACCACATGGGCTCAGGAACACTTCAGAAAACCACTGTCAGTAACTACAGTTCGTCGCTACATCTGTAAGTGCAAGTTAAAACTCTACTATGCAAAGCGAAAGCCATTTATCAACAACACCCAGAAACGCCGCCGGCTTCGCTGGGCCTGAGCTCGTCTAAGATGGACTGATGCAAAGTGGAAAAGTGTTCTGTGGTCTGACGAGTCCACATTTCAAATTGTTTTTGGAAAGTGTGGTCGTCGTGTCCTCCGGACCAAAGAGGAAAAGAACCAGCCGGACTGTTATAGGCGCAAAGTTCAAAAGCCAGCATCTGTGATGGTATGGGGGTGTATTAGTGTCCAAGGCATGGGTAACTTACACATCTGTGAAGGCACCATTAATGCTGAAAGGTACATACAGGTTTTGGAGCAACATATGTTGCCATCACAGCAGCGTCTTTTTCATGGACGCCCCTGCTTATTTCAGCAAGACAATGCCAAGCCACATTCTGCACGTGTTACAACAGCGTGGCTTCATAGTAAAAGAGTGCGGGTACTAGACTGGCCTGCCTGTAGTCCAGACCTGTCCCCCATTGAAAATGTGTGGCGCATTATGAAGCGTAAAATACAACAACGGAGACCCCGGACTGTTGAACAACTTAAGCTGTACATCAAGCAAGAATGGGAGAGAATTCCACCCGAAAAGCTTCAAAAATTGGTCTCCTCAGTTCCCAAACGTTTACTGAGTGTTGTTAAAAGGAAAGGCGATGTAACACAGTGGTAAAAATGCCCCTGTGCCAACTTTTTTGCAATTTGTTGCTGCCATTAAATTCTAAGTTGATGATTATTTGCAAAAGAAAATAAAGTTTCTCAGTTCGAACATTAAATATCTTGTCTTTGCAGTGCATTCAATTGAATATAAGTTGAAAAGGATTTGCAAATCATTGTATTCTGTTTTTATTTACGATTTACACAACGTGCCAACTTCACTGGTTTTAGGTTTTTTATTTATAATAGTGAGACACTTTATAAAAGCCAGACTAAAAAGCTCGCTAGCAGACAATGTTCATGCCGGAGAGTTAGAAATAAATACATTTTAAGTTCAATATGATACGGTGGAGCTACCTAGCATTATCAGTCATCAACCTTTAACCTTGTTTTTCAGAAGGCTAGATTAACTTGAAAATTGCCCACACCCGTATTGTAACTTCAGTCGATTATGTGACACTGAAAAACGCCATGGAATTGTGCCACCCATGTGGTACATCCTCATTGGTGAAGGTTTAAAATCTGCCTACTTCGATTTTTGTTGATTCTCCTGATCACTCTCATTCAGACGTATGCTAGTTACAGGACTTTTAATGTAATGTAATGGCGGCTTGTCAACTTCCGGTGTTTCTCAGGATTAGTCTATATGTTGGCAAATGTTAGCCAAGAACATCCGTGAATTGTCAATGCAACTTAAAGGGATACGCCAACATTTTTTCTTTTCGTGTCTTGCCTCACTCCCAAGTCCATGACAAGCAAATAGACAACATTTTTTCAACTGTGGATGCAGTAACAAGAAAGAAACGGGCAGAGCTTGCCCACTGCTAATTAGCTTAGCTCAAGCAAGCTCTCGAAAACTACATAAAGTACTAATCTTAGTCTAAAAATAGAGAACGTGGCATAATGTGGTTTAAAAAAAACAAGTAACAACAAGCACACAGGACCATTTAGAGTTGCTGAAAACTTTATCTGATGACTGTAGGCAGAGACAGGCTAACGCTACCCGTTTACTCCCAGTGTTTGAGCTAAGCTAATTAGCAGTGGGTGAGCTCTGCCCATCTCTTCCTTGTTACTGCACGCACAATCGAAAGAATGGAGTCTATCTGCTTGTCATGGACTTAGGAGCGAGGCAAGACAGAAAACGAAAAAATGTTGGCATATCCCTTTAAACAAAAACAGTTCTGCTGTACCTGTCATTCGTCACTTTCCTCCTCTGGTTGTCTCCAGTTGGTACCAGGAGGACTGCAGTCGAAGCGAAGCCCAGGAGAAGCTGATGGCGCAGCCTCAAGGAGCCTTCCTCATACGAGGAAGTCGAAACACAGCCCATGGGGAATTTTCCATCTCTGTCAGGTGTGTGAGATATGTATTTGATCATGAGTATTGACCTGTCAACAGCTTTAATTAGCCACGTGTATACAGTCTAGAGTTGAGTGTTGTTTAGACTGTTGGGAATGGAAGTTAACACCTAGAAATATTGCTTTTACAGTTCAATTTAATGACCGAAATTAAGGGAATGTTTTGTGCCTTCTAAGTATTGTGCTGATCCAAAGATGCTAGCATTAGCATATCATTACTGTTGTTCACCTTTCTGATTGTGTTTTATCAATTTGGAACCAAAACAAAAGTACAAAACACAATTTCTAATTAAGACAATATACTATGTTATTTGTGTAGACTGCTGGCTGTGGAATTGTGAAATTTGAATAACTACCAATATTTTCCCATTCCTTTAGCCCTATTCCATTATCATTACAGTCCCTGTTATTAACTCTAGAGCGATCATCAAAATTAAATACATGGTATTTCCTCCAAACAGCACACATATATTAGTATGACCTTGACAAACAATCATGGATGACCTGCTGCTGTGGACCTGCACGACTCCATGTGCTCTATCAGTCAAACCCATTTTAATGGCAGTTAAGCTAGATGCTGCTGTATTCATCAACATCATTCCTCTCCAGATTTTATTCATTATAGATATTGTTAATATCAGATTGATCTCTCTGTCCATGGTTGTATTGATTATCCATCCATAGTAACTATTTTTACAACCATATAGACATGAGGAGCCTCTTGAAAATGAGATGCCACATCTCAAGGGGCTTACCTTTAATACATTTATATTCAACAAATATGGTGCTATGCAAACAAAGATTGAATGATTGAATCTATATTCAGCAGAGACAAACGTGATGAGGACAGATTTATGATCTGGGCATCGATGGGTTTGTTGCTATCATAAATTCTTATTTTTTAGTCCTTTTGTCTCTGCCTGCATGGATACATCTCTGGATGTATGTATGTGTATATACAAATATATATTTATGTGTATTTGTATATATACATACATGTGTATCTATAAAATGAAGAGTTTTTCTTCAGCCTGCTCTGTTGTAAAGTGCTTTGAGAAAACACTTGTTATGAACTGGAGCTATACAAATAAAAGTGAAATACAAGAAAAAATAATAATTCATGCAGTTGTACAGCGTTGGTTTCACTTTCTTAAAGCAGCACTTATGGAGATAAAAGGTTTTGATATACTAAGGTAGGTGTCTCTTCTTTGTAACCTCTGATGGTGAGCTACAGTGAGCGTGTGATAACTTAAAGCGTGAGGGATGCTTGAATGTACACTGGAAAGCAAATGAAATGAATTGCCCCTTGTGGGATAAATTAAGTTGTCTGAACTGAGCTGAGCTGAGCTGAGCTGCAAATAGCCTTGATGCACTTACACTGAATGCTGTTTGTAAATATAAACATCAGACCACACTCTCTTTAGCAGGGGGGCTTGCAACTGTGCAGCATGTCTTGTGGAATCTACTTGCAGATGTCATGTTCACCACACACAGAAAAACAGCGGATATCACACAAGAGCTAAAATTAAAACAGAAACAGATAGTGAGGTAGTCATTTCGATTTGTCTGTGAAAATGAAGAAGAAAGAAACAGCAGCAAAGAAGGAAAGAGATGATAAAACTAGGTCGTACTCCACAAGCAAAGGCTGTTTCAACTTTTCTGCCTTATTCTGTGTAGGGCTGCCATTAAGGTTGTCACAATACCAGAATCAGTGAACTTTGACACAATACCAGTAAGCAAATTTGATACAGTATGTGATACCTGCTCCGATACCACGGCAAAAGATGAGAGTTGTTTTCACACCTTAATAATGATACATGGTTTAATATTACTCAGCATCTCTACCGCAAATCATTGATACAAAAAAGTTGTTTGCTTCCCAGAATTCAGTCCAGCTCATTATCTTTTTAAAGCTGCTCTTTACTTTTTGGCATCATGTCTCTGCGGTGATTCTACAGGTGTTACACTGTAAAAAGTTACCATGCCAGCTGGTGTCCTTTATGGTCCGTTGTAGACACCAACAAGAATTAAAAGCGCCACTTCATTGGGCACAATTTATTTACACTTACATCCTAATGAGTGTCACACATCGATAGATATGGTCATCTGTATAGTCTTAAATAGGACATTTAAGGTCCACTATTAATCAGTGAATCCTTTTGCGGTTGGCTTAGTCTGCTGTCTTTTTTCCCATGATGCACAGAGCACTGGCTGTCACAGAAGGAAAGCTAAGTCTTAGCCTGTGGGACTTGGCCTGCTTCAAAAGAACTGCCGTGTGAACATGAAACGATCCAAAGGAAATGTACAAATTCTGAGAGTTTTTTGTTTGTTAGTAAAATTATTTATTGACCTTGATATTTTTAAATTAAAAAATGTCAAAAATGCAGGACTGGGAAAAGTAACAGTACAAATGACAACACATCTGCAGTAAATTCTTCAAGTTTGCCTTGTTTTGTAAACTAACATTCTTTGTCATAAATGCTTGTCTACAATTTCTTTGTTTCTCTAAGTGTTGTTTTAATAGTAAAATCAGGGCAGGACTGATCAAGCAGAAGTGACACGAACATGATAATTGTGTGGTATCATTTTGAAAATATGGTATTAAAATAATAACAGAGTATCAGGATTTTTTTTTACAATCTTAGTTGCCATCAGGCCCACTAACTGAAATATCTGGGCCAGATAAATAAGCTGTGCTTCAGTATTAATGTGTTGGGGATACCAGCGGCCAAACAATTGGTTATCACTCTTCATGAATTCAAGGCCGTGTGTCTTTAAGCAGCTGACAGGGTTCAAATCTTAATAATAACAATAATAGTAACTTTGTTTATATTGCACCTTTAAAAACAGACGTTTACAAAGTGCTTTAACAGACAAAATAAAAGCAGAAAAGGCAGAACTCTGAGCACAATAAAATCAATAATCAGGTCAGACAGAGACCGAAAGAGTCAAAGGGAAAGGCACAGAGAGTCATGTTGATTAAAACAACAAAAGGAAGGACAATGGTAAACTGGTGAGAGGGAGACAGCTGACGTATTTGTTTTATATATAGTGATAAGGCAACAGTGAGACAGTTGATAGATAATGCGATTGTAAATACATAAATTGACAACAGTTGATAGATGACGGCATCACATCAGGAAGATGTAAAAGGAGAAGGTAGATAGAGGATGAGTAAAAGAGAAAAGATAAATGAAAACATAAAACAAAATAGAAGAGCAATGGTAATAATTATAAAGGGAGAATATTAAAAACATGAAGATATGGTAAAAACAGGACTAAAGCGATGAAAAACTGGTGAGGAGAGTAAGAACAGAAGAGTTAAGATATAGTTAAATAGATGGATGATGACAAGTATGTAAGCAATAAAAGGATCATGTAAAAGCAAGTCTAAAAAAGTGAGTTTTAAGATGCGATTTAAAAGATGTCACTGATTCAGCTCGTCTTATCGCCTCGGGCAGGGCGTTCCAAAGTCGAGGAGCCCTGACAGAAAAGGCTCGATCACCTTTCATCTTAAGCCTCGACTTTGGAACAGCCAAAAGGCCCCCGCCCAAGGATCTAAGGCTGCGGGCTGGCTCATAAGGTGTCAGTAATTCAGAAATGTAGGCTGGGGCCAGACCTGTAAGAGCCTTAAAAGTGATCAGTAAAATCTTAAAATCAATTCGGAAATGGACAGGGAGCCAGTGAAGAGAAGCAAGAACAGGAGTTATGTGATGCCGTCTGTTAAAACCAGTTAAAAAATCTTGAATAAACCTCATTTACCACATTACTGCCCCATCTCTCTCCCCAATTTGTAGGGATGCACAATATTAGATTTTTGCTAATATTCGATATGCCGATATTTTTATATTCATTATCACCAATACCAACACCGATATTTCTGGTCAAGAGCACAAGCTCCATACTTAACAAAAAATGGACCTGTTTGTTTCTGTGTTACAGTTTATTTTTTTGAGGAAAAGATGTATAACAAGAAAAACAGCATTTAACTCTTGCAACAATGAAACCCTTTATTTTTAAATGCACCCATCTAGTGATGACAGGGTGCATCAGTATTGTACATTTGTGTAATTTGCCGATATGTTTGGCTGATATATCAGCCTTAAATATCTGCAAAAATTTCAGTATCGGCCGATACGATACTTTACTTTTTAGGCTGATATCGACCGATACAGATATCAAACCGATAATATCATGCATCCCCAATTTGTAACTGTACCCTGTCCTGTCAATCAAATAACAGCCTACAAAGCCCACTAAAACATAATTATGAAAAACATAAGTAGCATTAGCATTGGCCAACTAACATGTGCCTTCTAGGCTTGTCACCAATTTGCTCCTGAGCTCACTGAATGTAAAAAAGCTTTCCTGATCCTTGCAAAGCTGTACACACCAACATTACTATGCTAACACTCCAGTTCAGTTGTCCCATCCACAGCAGTGATATCACAAATATAAAGATTGTACAATTTTAGGAGGGTTTTCCATTTTGAAACGTGTAACAGTTAGTGAAATATATGTTTTTGTTGCTTTAGTAAGTAAATCCTTAGCAAAAAGTAGTTTATTCAAGTGTACTATGAGTATACTTATTTTATACTGAAACTGAGGCAGTATACTTGAAGTTTACTTTTTATTTACTATATTTTATATACTTAAGAATAGTATAGTAAAGTATACTTGGCTTATACTGAAACGTATAAAGAGAAGTCTAAGACTAAGTACATCAATGCTAAGACTTACACTTATATACTTTAATACTAAAACTTAAACTTGTACTTCAGTATACTTTTTACTTCTTTCTGCCACAAAGTACTAATACTTAGTATCTCTTGATCCAGGTACAGAAAAAGTTAAAGTCATTGTGCTTACATTTAATTTAGCAGAATAAAAATGTTTCTCACTGCACACATTTGCTTTGAGGTTTTACCCCTGTTGTAAACTTACATGTTAAAGATCATATAGTGCTGGAGTTTAAAAGTTTACAGTAAATAGTATGTGTGCTCTACTGCATTATCTTTATGTACCTTAATACATAAACAGAGAAACATTTGACTTGACTTTATTGATCAAGTTCTAGTCTCCTTCATATGAGTTTGGGGTATATCTTAAGTATACTTCAATATACTAAAATGCTGACTCGAAGTATATACCTAGTACACTAGTAGTATGTAGGATAAGTGTACTTGTTGTGTACTTGAAAGTGTACTTTTGTTAACTTAAAATGATCTTATAAAGTACACTTAAAGTATACTTTTATAAACTTAAAAATGTTCCAATTTAGTCCGAAGAAACAAGTACACGGTCCTATACTTATACTTATATTCAAGCATACTTGATAAAATGAACATCAAGTATACTACGTTTTGCTAAGTAATGGTGAGTTCATGGGATTGAACAGAAGATACTTGTGGGATGAACTGTAGCCCCAGGAAGCTTGACCCTTTATCCCCCTTTACAGGCAGCCTTGTTTGTTGTATTTGATAAAGCATCTCAATGATTTTGTTGTTTGTAGACATGCATCAAGTGTGCAGCACTTTAAGGTGTTAAAGGACAGCAGGGGGCAGTATTACCTTTGGGCAGAGAGGTTCCCTTCCCTCAACCAGCTGGTGGAGTATTACAAAAACAACTCCATCTCCAAACACCCACAAATATTCCTGCTGCAGCAAGAAGAGCGATCAGACAGGAAGTCATTACCACCTCCTCCCCAACCCACTAAATGCCCACCTGTGCCTCCACCACGACAGGTATGTTTTTGTGAGTACTCAGCAGCTCGCAACTGTAGAGGGTAATTTTATTATTATTAGTTATTTTGTGCACAAACAGTTAAACACTGGCAAGAACACAACCTCCTTGTTGGAGGAAATAAAATAAGAAAGCTACAATGATATTCTTCCATCAAGACTAAACATTTTTTATCCATGTGTTTATTAGTTTTTTGTTTGGAAGTTACAGCAAATCAAACGGCAAGATTACTATTACATACAGCAAAGCAAACTTTTACCCCCTCTTCTCCCTCCCATCCCCTCTTCCCCTCACCAAGAAAGCATAAGAAAAATGTGTTTAAGCAATAGAAATAAGGTGGACAAAAATAAAATAAAAGATAAAGTAATGCTGATAGCACTTACACCATGGTTATGGTATACAGTATGTACATGCCCACAAGGACACAGATACATATATATGCACACTCTCACTTTAATTATATAGACAAATACTGAAAACAGATATAACAGAAGAACTTCAAGGACGTTTCTCAGGACATTATATCACACCACATGGACATTCTGCTCCCTCAGAGCTTCCTCCTGCTGAAGCAGGTTACCAACATTAGCATCATGTCTCAAAAAACTTAGAAAAGGTCTCCAGACTAAACATTTTTAATAGATTTATGAGTCTATTACTGTTTGTGGTGCTTAATTGAACAATCTTTACTGAGAATTAGGGCCTGGCATTCTTACCAATAAAAACAGTTCTGTCAAACTGGATATATGATGATGTGTACACAGCAAAATCTGGGGGGGTAATGGTGTCTTTAAATTTTATTTTGTATTTTTGATGAAGAAATATTTGTTTCCAAGCAGAAAGAAGAACAATTCAACAGGAGACCACTGCCCTCTGCTACCCCTCTCACTGTAGTCCCACCTGTACCTGCACCACGACAGGTATGTCTCTGTTTTTCTGTCAAACGCTGCCAAAAACATAACTTCCTTGGCGGAGGTAATAAAATATAATAACAAATACAAATTACTCCCACCAAGACTTAACATTTTAAATAGATTAATGAGTAAATTGCTGTTTGTGGAGCTTAATTCAACAATCATTTTACTGAGAATTAGGGCGTGGCGGTCTTAGCAATAAAATATCCAGTTTGATGATGTGTACACAGCAAAATCCGTACACAGACAAATCAACACCATCAGTGTTAATATAAACACTTCTGAAGTGTCTGTTTAAGGCCACGCCTCTATGTGTTTTCACTCTATGAAGATTTGGTACTTTAACTCTCATCAAGTGTTATTGTTAACTCTTTAAGAGTTTAATTTTAAAACTTTGTAAGACTTAACATCATGATCAGCACTCTCTCAGACTAATCTTCTTATTATCTACTCAAGTGTTAACTTTATATTAACACTGCAAAGTGTGAACATTGCTGTATTTATGAATGGTGTATTAATGGGGAAAATTATCTGAAATTATGTTTACATATATAATTATTTTTTTGCACTGCAGTTTTCATGACATGGGCTTGTTGCATCTGTTGGTACTTGTCTAATAATTGGGGCAATTGGGGTGATTGGCTCTACAAGTGTCACAAGTTCAGAGTGAAAATCTCAAGGTTAAAGATCCTACAGTGATGCCTGTGGAATTGATTTACAGGGTTCCCATGTGTCCTGGAAAACCTGGAAAATGATTGACCAATTATCCAGTTATGGAAAACATATGGGAATTGAGGAAAAAAGTAAAACGTCCTGGAAAAGCTTGAATTGTCCTGGAAAATTATTTAGCATCCTTCTACCTTGTTAGTGAACAATAATCAAACATAGGACATGAAGTAAAAATGTGCTTGTGATGCAGACTTAGCCATGAAATCAGTGTAGATAAAATAATGCAAGTCAAGGAGTAAAATATAAAAACTCAAAGCAATGGTGACAAAAAGAAATAATGAAAAAAATGGGAAAACAAAATTTCGGCTACTTAAACAGTAAATCAACAAAATATATTTATAAAAAAAAACAGAGTAAATAAAGATAAAAAATAAATAAGTATAAACCATTAATTTATAATAGTGAGACACTGTGTTAAAGCCAGACTAAAAAGATTGCTAGCAGACAATGTTCATGCCCGAGAGATAGAAAAAAATAAATTTTTAGGGGGGTGAAAATGTCCTGGAAAATGATTTCTAGAAAAGAGTGGGAATCCTGATTTAATGAAACATGTTTTTTACACTTGCTATTTCTGGGTTTTGACTTCATCCACAGTATAATTAACTCCTCACTTGCAGAAATTTTGCCAACACTAAAAACTCTTTCAATTTGCCGTATAGTTTTTTTTAAACAATGAATTCAAGAAACTTGTTATAACTTATGATTTTTCTGTGTCTCATTGTGAATGTCTCCCTCCTCTGTTTCCAGCACGTTCGCACCTCCAGGCCGCAGGTCAGAGCTCTGTACTGTTTCCAGGCTGAGGAAGAAGATGAGTTGGGTTTTAATGTTGGGGACGTCATTGAGGTCCTGGAGGCTGCAGAGGGGTCCTGGTGGAGGGGTCGGCTGAGGGGCAGAACAGGCCTGTTCCCCTCCAACTACACTAAACCCGTCTGAGAGGAAACACACGATGACATACATGTTATATGTTTCTAACTTTCCATCCAATGTCAAGTTAAAGAACTCAGCTCAAATTTACAGTAATTCAGAATCATTGACCAGCAGCAAAGCTAAAGTTTTAAAGAGAAGAATCAGATGTTGAGATCAAAATGAAGAATAACTGGTTTGCTTGGGCACAAAAGCTTCCCGTGGTATTTCTTCTCCCAGCTTGCCAAACAAACTGTTGGTTTCCTTTAAAAGAAACAGATGATTCACTAATTCCAGTAACTGTGAGAACATTAAATTCATAAATCTTATTGAAATAATTCCTTTCTGATTTGAAGCTCTTAACTTTTAACCTCAGACTGAAATAGACAGCCTGTTTTGTCTTTGGAATAAAAATAACATTTATTTTTGTATGTAAAAAAATGAGATTCATTCATGCATGAAATACTTAAGATTTGTTCAGACTTCTTTGTAATGTGCCCTGTTTCTACATTAATAATCTTAAAAACATGAAAATGCTGCTTACACATTGATTCATCTGTAATATTATCATGAAAATATAATTTTTCTGACCTGTGTTATTTCACAGTTACTTTTTTACTTGTGATACTGCAGCTTTAATATGATAATGTGAATGAAGACCCACTGAATTTGTAGCATTATTTGTTGTATTTATTGTTGTGAATTATCTCATTTTGGATGCAGAAAAAGCTGCAGGTGTTTTTTTTTATTTATTTTCACTTGTAAAGTCATATAGAGTAACAGCATCAGAAATATCCAGGAACCATCACATTAGTGAGGTATTTCCTTAAAAGTGGATGCTACAAATGTTCTTTATTAGAACTGAATAGTTTATTTATCAAACAAGACATACAAAGTTGTAAGCTGTTAGCATATTAAATCTTGGATTTGTTATTCACTATGTCAAGTCGTCTGACATGGGCGTTATCTGTATGACCCATATTCGCTGATTGCTCCGTTTATTACCCGGTACAGTCTGTGAGAACGCTGTGTCTTTGCACTGACCAGCCCGAAGCCTCGCCTGATAGGAAAAAGAGACTCTCAACACTGAGTGCTTTGACATGTTGTTTAGAAATCTGAAAACACTATCAGCTCATTGTGTAGAGCAGTGGTTCTCGAACATTTTTCTCCAGGCTCACCTCATTCACACCCATGCATTTGTAGCCTCTTTAACATTAGCTACAGTATCTAATTCGTCTTAACATGTTTATTTTTCTCTAATATCTGATGAATATAGACTAACATATATTTTAATAATGAACTTCTTGAATTGGATACCTCAATGTTACTCACCAAAACAGTTTTTTCCT
The DNA here is from genome assembly GCA_037902135.1 of Cetoscarus ocellatus. NCBI lineage: Eukaryota > Metazoa > Chordata > Actinopteri > Labriformes > Labridae > Cetoscarus > Cetoscarus ocellatus. Next base: position 1,057,669 of record JBAMNC010001280.1, on the reverse strand, counting down.
ACTCTCTATGTTAGGTTTAAACACATCATTATGACTATGTATTTAGTTTCATCTTCTGAGCTGACCTTGAACATATCCTATTGTGACCATATGTCAGCTTGGTGAGTTAAAAAATAACTTTTGATCAATTACACGACAGCTTTAATCACTGCATTGATATTTCAATAAACAGGACCCAGAGTTATCAGGGTTTTTATTTAAGATGACAGTCAAAGTTCTGGCATTTTGGTTTGATTTTATGTTCACTGCTAATTACAAAATATCAGTAAGATGTTGCATAGTGTGGCATCAACCCAGGAGAGGTTGGCACAGAGTCTGACGTTTTAGGCCCGAAATGTTTCACTGTCCACACAGAGACACCCTAAACTGAGATGTTAAAAATCTTCACCTTGGCAGGAGGAGTTTTCCAACATGCACATTTTCAGTGACCCGAAAAGCAGTGGACAGAAAGGCAAAAGGTCAGAGAAGGCTGTGTTTTCAAAAATACCAGGACAAATTATTAATCCATTTTTATGTATCGGATATTTTAAAGTTATTGCTCTATAGTGTGCTTATGTTAGTATCGTACTCCCAACATGTACAAAGAGCATCATCTGAAATGTCTTTAATATATCCTTTCTAATCAAGCCTGTTAAATATATGTTGTATCCAAATATACTATATTAAAGTAGTGGCTGAAGCATCATATTTAAGCAGTTTTCCTTTAGGGTTAATACAGTAAGGGTGTGTTCACCATTCCCACAAGATTCAATAAATATTTAATGTAGTTATAAGTGTTTAAAATTGATTTAAGAGTTTACTCATGATTATGACCTGCTGCTTTGTTTATGCTGTTTTGATCTTTTACCTATTGTACAGTGTCTTAGAGTGGAGCTCTAAGCGCTATATGTATCTAGGTGTTTTTTGTTCGATTTGGTTTTATTGTTCTTTTTGTTTTTTTTGTTTTTGTTATTTGTTTTGTTTTTTGTTTTTTAGGAGATATGTAGAAAGGACAGAGAGCCAGCCAGAGGCAAAGGATCTGTTTCACTGTTAAATTGATTGTACTTTTTTTATTTATGGAAGTATCCTCAATTTACTTCAATTTGCGTAGATGTGTAAAAAAAAACGTTTAAACTGTCCCCAGCCTCCCCTACTGCGGGGCTTCCTTTGGCACTCACTTGGAAGTACTTCTTTTTCTTTTTATTAACATAATGTTCATTTTTAATTTTCATTTGCCACAGATTATAAAAATTTAATTTACTGATAAAACATAAATCACACACAAACATATAAACAAAAATTCAAGACTAAGCTAGAAAGGGAAAAAGAAAACGAAAGAAAAACATAAATAACACCCAACGGGAACAGTATTGTTTCAGCCTTGTAGATCTCCTGGATATTAAATTCGTACAATTTTTCCTTCATTTTTCTGGTTCTTTATCAGGCCACGGGAAAGAGTAACAACAAAATAATAATAATAGTGATAAGAATAATAACATAAGTTTATTTGGCCTCTGTTGGTGAGGTAAAGAGAGGGGAAAAAAGAAAAAATATATGTTAATGTACATACTGTTTTTTTAATACTTAGTCTATTTTTTATTTATAATTTCTGTCCCCTTTGCTGCTGTAACACTGCAACTTTCCCCTCATGGGATGGATAACGTTTTATTCTATTCTTTTTAATTTATATATCTAAGAAAATAAAATAAGTAAAATAAAATAAAAATAATAGTTAAAAAATAAAGTAGATAAATAAATGAGGACAGCCTCTTTTTCACAAATATACTCAGTCTACAGTTCATACATTGAACATATCCAATCTATTCATAGTTTCTCTCCTCCCCCTAGAAAAATGAATGTGTGAATAAAAAATAAATTAAAATATAAAAAAGAAAGATAGGGCGTTGTATATTTGGCCTCATTAACCCTACATTCAAGTACATTCTGCTTGTTTTATTTTTTTGAGTCTCAATATCTCAGTCAGTTTAAATGCTAATATTTGAAACTTGGATTAGAAACTAACTGAAAGTAGAAAAAATATATATATATATTCTTATTTAAATTTTGAATCACACTTTTATGAGAAGAAGCATTTTTGTACACCAAGGGTTTAAGTGTAAGTTTTTTGAGAAAACTCTAATTGCTCGACAAAAAAATAATGGATCAAAATAAATGTTATCAATTATTGACCTAGTCAAATCTTTGATAACCTCATCCCAATTATTCCACTTTGTACCTAATGTTTGCAAAACACTGCATATTTTATGTTTTTTGACACTGAAAAGGATTTGGATGCAGTTAAAGTATAAAAAGCATTTATATTTAACATTTTTATTACACTTATATGAGAGGAACTGTTTTGGTAGATGAAGTATTGCAGTGTATGTTAAACTTTCGGGTGCCTCAAGGGTTAAACAGAGTTCCGATGTTGATTCAAAACTTAAGTACTTAGTTTAGTACTTCTTTTTCCGTGAGTACCTGAAAGCAGCACGGGTGTGCAGGCGCGAGCCCCACCTTCTGCCTCCCGGCCAGGTAAGAAAACTTTCCCAGCGTCACTTTTACCTGTTCAACGTCACTCAGCAAACAACCCTGCCGGCTGAGAGGAGACCCAGAGCTCCAGGAGTGGAGGGGAACCACCGCGGCCGCAGCCATGGCCGAGTCCCAGCTCATGTGCATGGAGGACGGCCACATCGGAGTGAAGGTCCCGGAGACCAGACCCGAGTTCTACTACAGCGAGGAGCAGCGAGCGGCCATCGAGGAGCTGCTGAAGAACGGAGACGGAGCCTTCAAGACCCGACTCAAGGATGACAACATGAAGGACTTCCTCTCCGCCAGAGAGGTCAAGCTCATCCTCAGCACGTTTAAGCAGTACGACTCTGAGAGCGATGACAAGACCGGCACCAAGGGGGCCGCAGCTGGGACCACGGATGCGGACTCGGGGGTCCACTCCACGTACTGGCCCGAGATGTCGGACACAGAGGTGCCACAGCTGGATATCGGGTGGCCCAACGGGAGCATGTTTAAAGGGGTGACCCGGGTGGCTGTGCACACTCACCCTCCCAAAGAAAATGGACCTCACATTAAGGAGGTGGTGAGGAGGCTCATCCAGGAGGCCAGCAAGGTGAGTGGGACTGAGGTCATGGTTGGTCAGGGTTCAGTGTAGGGCTGGGCAGTATGGACCTGAATCATCCAGATTTGTTTGCTGATCCTCAATTTACAGCCTGTGGGCTACGAACAGCCATTCAACCATAAATCTGACATCAGTGATATCAACTGTTATTCAGCTCTACCAGTCCTCTACAACATGTAGTCAATTTGGTTTATTAGTGTGTGAGTAGACTTTAATAGTGAAGCAAAAAGTGTCACAAGTACTACGAGTAGACCTTAAAATGTTCATTAGTGCTACTAGTAAATCTTACATGCAAAAAAGGGAGCAGGGAAAAGCAAACTCAGGATTCCCATTGGCTTTCTTAAATATTACAACAAATCAGGGTGCAGGATTTGGTTATAATCCCTCCTGCTTCATTTACATTAGGTTGACTAGTGGCTTATTTGGCTTTACTAGTACTACTAATGGACTGCAAACAGTCTGCTATTATTCCTCATGAGATATTTTGAGTTTTCTAGTATTACTAGTAAACAAAAATTTTGTTTACTAGTAAGGTTTTTGCGTGAGTAGACCTTACTAGTAAAGCAAAATCGTCCACTAGCAGACAACTATGTGTCACTATTAGTACCACTAAAGCTTTGAGTTTTTACTATTGACAGTTTTTAAGTCTACTAAAACAAATTTTGCTTTACGGGTAAGGTCTACTCACGTTAAAAACCTATACTAGTAAAACAACATTTTTATTTACTAAACTCAAACTATCTTACTAGTAGTGCTAGACTGTTTTTAGTCTACTAGTAGTACTAGGTAATCCAAAAGATACACTAGTAGTACCAGTAGACCAAATGCAAATGAAGTAGGAGGGATTTTAAACGAATCCAGCAACCTGATTGGCCGTAATAGTTTCGAAAGCCAACGGGAATCCTGAATTAGCTTTTCTCCGCCCCCTTATTAGCATATAAGGCTTACTAGTAGTACTAGTGTGCATTTCTAAGTCTACTAGTATTACTAGTAGACCCAAAGCAGTCTACTAGTACTACCAGTGACACTTTTTGCTTCACTACTAAAGTCTAATTGTGCACTAGCTGACCAATATTGAGTACATGTACTCCAAATTTGAGTACTAGTAATGCCTAACTATGATTAATACCATCGATATCAAATTTATGCTTGAATGGCTGTCCATAGTATGCCTAGTGATATTTTCTTCTCTTCAGACTAAACAAACAATAAATTATTGTTATGATCATTTACAGTGATTTTACCCTTAAAATGTGGATTAGTTTATACCTCATTTTGACGTACTTATGTGTACAGAGGCCGCTCGTTGCTCGTTGGATTTCTCTGACTCTCTACTTAAGGCTGTTTCGCCCCGATGTAATTTTGCACACAGATAAGATAAGATAAGATAGTCCTTTATTGATCCCCAAAGGGGAAATTCCGGTATTGCAGCAGTACAGGGCAAGTACAGGGATAGTAGCATGCATTGAATAAGACATAGATCAAAAGAATAGAAGATATTTACAATTATCAAAATTAACTAACATACTAAGCACTAAATTAACAGAGTAACAAAGTAAGTGTTCAATTATCAAATAAACTAATATACTAAAATGCTAAATTAACAGAGTAAGATAATTCCCATGTAATATTTTTAAATCCATAATCAGTCAATTTAGAATAGAATAGAATAAACCTTTATTCGTCCCACACGGGGAAATTTGCAAGGCTTACACACCAGTCAAATATCGCAGTGAAAAAATGACTTTTATTGATCTTTCTGAATTTTTGCACCCGGTAAGCACAGATCTGACCAATGAGAGCACTTGTTGACATGTACATCACATCCGTATACTTGCACATTTACTTGGTTCCACTAAAGACTTAATTTTTGCCCAACAATGTTTTGAATCAGTGGCCTTCCTCACCAGAGTGATGGCAAAATTATTATATTTATATAGTTTTTATAAGTAATGCAAATCAAACCATCAGATTCGAGGAAATTATAATTGGTTTCAATTAAAGACTTGTTGAAAATACATAAAATTTTGTCACAGTCATTGAAGGATATTTTCCTCCGCTAATGAACCCTCTGTTGACTTCCAGATATTTTTATGTCTCCACATTTTTAACATTTTTTTCACAAGACTTCCTAAAATCAACAATGACCTCTTTTCTTTGGACACATTGAGATCAATTTTCCTCATTGCAGAAAGGTTGTTGGTTTGACTTTCCAAACAGGTGGGCCTTTCTGTGTCAAATTAGCATATTCTCCCTGTGCATGCATGGTTTTTCTCCAGGGTACTCCTAGTTCCTTTCACAGACCAAAGACATTCTGATAAATATAACTGATGACACTGAATTAACTTTAGGTTTGAATGTGTCTGTCAGCCCTGTGATTGGCTTGCAACTAGTCCAAGCCGTACCAATATCTTGCCCAGTGTTAGCTGGGATAGGTTTGGGCATAAGGCCTGTCGTTATTTTATCAACATGAACTGTACCACACACTATTCATCTTTTATCTCATTGCCCTACTTCATATTTAAAGTTGCAAACAGCGATGCATTTTTACTCATAAATTGTGTTTTTGAAGTTCTGAATCTGATAAATTCCCATCTTCAACTTAAAAAATGTTACTCTTTTGATAAACAACTGAATATAATGTAAGGGGACTTTACAGGTAAAGCTGTGAAGTTGTTCCAGAATAAATCACTAGAATATTAGAGTAATAAAGTGATATCAAAGGGTGTGATTGAATCAGTGGGAGGGTACAGTTTTGTTAACTGTGCCAGCTCACTCAACACACTTAACTTAAGTTGCAGTCATTTATTACCTCCATAATTCCTGTAAATTACCTTGTCCTAGTTCTCTATGGACACCATGTTATTCTAAACACCTGCACTGCTACCGTTATGTTCAACCACATGTAGAGTTACTGTCCTTTTTATTATTATTATTATTATTATTATTATTATTATTATTATTATTATTATTATTATTGTTTCGTACTGGTATCTTGTTTAAAAACCTTTTTTTTTTTTTTTTTTACATTTTTTTCTTGTAAGTGTGATATTTATTAGTCATAATTGTTTTAGAAAATATGAATTTGTAATTAAGAAATTCATATTTGAAACCCTTTTTTCTGGCAGTGTGGAGGCATGACAGACAGTACGCTCCAGCAGGGGAGGCTCACTCTAAAAACCACTGATTTAGACCCTCTGATAAGAAATATGTCGTAGTAGTTTATTTTGAGGCATGTAAAAAAAAAAATGGGAAAAAAATCATACAATAGTGGACAACTGAACGATACAATACAAAACTGACAAATGTTTTGTATTGTATAGAAATGAAAACTATGATTTACCTATCAAAAAGGATTGGGACGAAGTAATACATATTTAATCCCACCTCTTATCCATAAAATATTATTAGGCTTCCTTATCAATATAAATCTATACAATAATTAACTTACATACATAAGTACAGACAGATCTTCACATATCTCTACTCATACATAAACTGAAAGTAACATCCCCAAATAAAAAAAGGGAAACAAAGAGGACAAGACGACCCAATAATTAAATAAACAGTGAACACCCTGTGATCGTCAAACACCTTCATTCCTTTATCTACTGAAAATCATCTCTTTATGCTTCTTTTTAAAGTGGTTTATGATCAGACATTCCTTCAACTCTACATTCATACTGTTCCATAGTTTCACTTCAAAAATAGGAATGCAAAAGCTTTTTCTTGTTGTGCATATACCCAGGATTTTGAAATGAAATTTTCCCTGTAGATTATAACCCCCTTCCCTTTCATACATTGATCCATGCTGTTGTATGTTCTAGAAATTACTTTAAATCACTGTGGGGCAAATGTTTTAAAATAAATTTACCAAACACAACCAAACAAAATATCTTTATTTCAGCAGAACTTACCAGAAAATATCAAATAATTAATTATATCAATACTTAATCCTTGCAGTGTTAATTTGGAAGTAACACTTACATAGTTTAAAAGAGAGTACATTTCTGATACTACATAGAAGTGTTGATCAGAAGCCACATTGTTAAGTGTTGCAAAGCCTAACACCAAAATAAGTCAGTAGTTACGCTTCTTTGGTGTTAAAAGGATACACCAACATGTTTTTTTGTTTTCATGTCTTGCCTCACTCCCGAGTCCATGACAAGCAGATAGACACCATTCTTTCAACTGTGTGTGCGGTAACAAGGAAGTGACGGGCAGAGCTCGCGCACTGCGCTATTTAGCTTAGCTCAAACACTGGGAGTCAGTGGGTATAGCTAGCCTGCCTCTGCCTACAGTAATCAGATAAACCCTTCAGCAACTCTAAACAGTCCTGTGTGCTTGATGTGACTCTTTGTTTTTTTTGGGTTTTTTTTTTTCTTATTTTTTTACTGCATTATGTTACGTTATCCTCTACTATCCTCTTATTTTTTTTCTTCTACTGGTAATCAGTAAAAGACCTACTTAAAAGCACGTCCGCGGTGCTTTGCACATGCACCCTGCAGTTTAGATTTGTATGTGTTTCTTTAAAAAATTCCATAAAGTGCTAATCCTAGTCTAAAAATAGATATGTCACACAAAAAAACGAGTCACAACAAGCACACAGGACCGTTTAGAGATGCTGAAGAGTTTATTTGATTACTGTAGGCATAGGCAGGCTAACGCCACCCATTGACTCTCAGTGTTTGAGCTAAGCTAATTAGCGGTGGGCGAGTTCTGCCCGTCTCTTCCTTGTTTCTGCACACAGTCAAAAGAGGGGTGTCTATCTGCTTGTCATTGACTCCGGCGTGAGGCGAGACACAAACACAAAAAAATGTTGGCACATCCCTTTAATGTACCAACTCTCCAAAGAGGGTTTAATCAGCTCTCTGTGGTGTTGACCCATGCAGACACATTAGGAGTGTTAATATTAACTCTGAAGTGTAAACTTGTCCATACAGACTTTGCTGTGTACCAGTGTAATCAGACCCACAGCCCTTAACTTTTCCTTCTTTATTGTGCTGTTACTAGTCAACACTCTCCGTCTCCAAGGCTCTTCCATTGTCTGCACCCCCCCCGAACATGTTAGATTTGTATCCAGCTGCTCGATCTCAGCAGATGAATAAGGTTAGAGTGATTAATACCTCCTCAGAGAGTCACACAGAGCCCGAGGAGGGTTTGTGTGTTTGAGTTGTTCATTGAACTGTTTACTCATGGACTGGTGGAGCTGAGTCATCTCCTCCGTACACTCACACTGACACACAGGCAGGATCTGCTCTGGTAGGCTCGGCCTCCTCTATACTGGGCCAGAGCTTGGGGGAGGCATTTGTCAGATTCTTAGTCAGGGAATTTTCATTGGATTCATTATGCAACTCATGCTGTTTGAGGATTTCCCAGTAATTTTCCTCAGTTTTCCCCTTCCTTATCTCTTAGCCTCACCACCCGTCCTCCTCCATTTGTTGTAGCTTTGTCTGAATCATTTCTTTACATTCATTAAACCTCACTATGACCACCATACTTCTACAAGGAACAAGAGTTTATTGTAAAGCCAGTACTTGGACCTTATGAATGTGAAACTGAGTACTCAGTAATCATCACTGCATTTTTACCAGGGATGAGAACTGAAAAACAATTCCAGATGAGAATCGAGAAGAGGACTATCCTGCTGTTATTGAGGCTGGTGACTGAGGATATGCTTCCATTAAGCATTTAAGATGGCTTCAGAAAGCCAGAAATTTCGATCAGGATTAAAGGCCAACATCACTGTAAGCAACAGAGAGGGCGAGGATAGGCTCCAGCCCCCTACGACCCCAAAAGGGATCAGTGGTGTGGATAATGGATGGATTGATGTCTAATCTGTTTAATAAAATATTAGGACCTTACTGACCAAAAGTCATGTTTAGGGTCCATAAATCTTCATGAATTTAATTTTTGGAATGATACTTCAAACATTGTAAGATATCATTAATACATTTTTAATAAGCTTTGATTCTAAGGATGCACAAGATCATCGGTTTGCTGTCGGTATCGGCTGATAATTCTTGCAGATATTTCCAGCCGATATATCAGCCACACATATCCATATATCAGCTGGAATATTGGCAAATTACACAAATGTACAACATTGATGCACCTTCTCATCACTGCATGGGTACATTTAAAAATCAAGGGTTTCATTTTAGGGCCTCATGTTTAACCCTTTCTTGTGAACTGCATATTTTAGATGAGTTGATTGGGATTTTCTTTAAAGGGATACGCCAGCATTTTTTTTTTGTTTTCATGTCTTGCCTCACTCCCAAAGCCAAGACGAGCAGATAGATACCATTCTTTTGACTGTGCGTGCAGTAACAAGGAGGAGAAGCTTGCACACCGCTAATTAGCTTAGCTCAAACACTGGGAGTCAATGGGTAGTGTTAGCCTGCCTCTGCCTACAGTCACCAGATAAACTCTTCAGCAACTCTAAACAGTCCTGTGTGCTTGATGTGACTCTTTTTTTTTTTTTTTGCAACATTATGTTACGTTATCTTCTATCATCTTATTACCTTCTACTCGTAGATAGTAGAAGACTTACTCAAAAGCACATCTGTGGTGGTTTGCACATGTGCCCTGCAGTTTAGATTTGTATGTATTTCTTTCGAAAACTACATAAAGTGCTAATATTAGTCTAAGAATAGATATCGTAACATAACGCGGGTAAAAAAACGACTCACAACAAGCACACAGGATCGTTTAGTGTTGCTGAAGAGTTTATCTGATGACTGAAGGCAGAGGCAGGCTAACGCTACCCATTGACTCCCAGTGTTTGAGCTAAGCTAATTAGTGTTGGGTGAGCTTTACCTTTCTCTTTCTTGTTGCTGCATGCACAGGCGAAAGAATGGTGTCTATCTGCTTGTCATGGACTCAGGAGTGAGGCAAGACATGAAAAACAAAAAGAAAATGTTGGTTAATCCCTTTAAACTCAGCCAAAATATCTGCTCTGACTCAAGGGTGAGTTGATTTGATCTTGGTCGTCAAAGGTCAAAAGCCTTTAGCCTTGGGCTCATCTTATATTCTTATATTTTCTACAAACCACACTCACACCAAAACCACCTCAGCAGATGCACAGTTTAGGGCTCATAACTGTGGCGTGTAGTTTAGTTTGATAAAGGCGATGATTTCTAGTTTGTACATCAATTTGCGCTTCCTTATTATTCTACCTTCAATTATTGTCATATGATCAGAGCACAGCAGGTACGTCAGCTCTGTGGTGAGAACTAGTCCAACATCTTTTATGTTTTCCCAGAGAAACCGCAGATTTGGAGAGGCAGGCCATTATTGTGGGTGTTTCCTCGACTTGTCAGAGGGAGACGTTTATTAATTAAAGATCAGGTTGTTGAGCGTGGACTACATGAGTGGAATGCTTCAAACATACCAGCCGAGTTGTCTTTATCAGAGAGGAAAGAAGCTCTCCCTAAAATAACACGCCGAAGATACGATGAGCTGTGTAACCAGTTCTCCTGGCAGCAGCGTCTCCACAGACAGTTATTAAACTTGCTCTCACTGATTGTCTTCTGTTTGTTCTCAGCCTGAAAGACTTGCAGCAGTTTTCTGTGAACATGTCTCAGCTTCTATCTCTCTTGTCACAGTCAAAGGTCAGTCCTGCTGTTTTCCTGAGTGGGAGATGGTGTGGAAACTTCCGGCCTGTTCTTCCTGAAAGAGACATTTGTTGCTGACTTGAAGAGACACATTTCTTCTGTGACTTTGCCTTTCAGGGCACAGTGGAACAGTTGAATAATACTCATTACCCAACACTTGCTCCTGTGCTTTGTCCCAACATGTCCCAACATGTTTGAAAAGACAGTCACCAAGTTTTTTTTTTTTTTGCTGGATGTCTCATCTTGTATTTCTATATTCATCCATTTTCTATACCACTTATCCTGTCCGGGATCGTGGGGAAGCAGGAGCTTATCCCAGCTGGCACTGGGCGAGAGGCAGGGTACACCCTGAACCAGCCACCAGCCAACCACAGGGCCACATAGAGAGACAGACAACCACTCACACTCATACCTAAGGTCAATTTGGAGACACCAATCAACCTAATGAGCATGTTTTTGATTTGTGGGAGGGAGCCGGAGCACCCGGAGAGAACCCACGCATGCACGGGAAGAACATGGTTCCCACACGTCCTGGAAAACCTGGAAAGTGATTGACCAATTTTCCAGTCATGCAAAACATATGGATAACGAGGAAAAAAGTCAAATGTCCTGGAAAAGGTTGAGTTGTCCTGGAAAATTATTTATCTTCCTTCTACCTTGTTAGGGAACTAAAATCAAACATAAGAAATGAAGTAAAAATGTGCTTGGTAACTAATGCACACTTAAGCGTAAAGTATGAGTAGATAAAATAATGCAAGTTGAGGAAAAAGATATAAAAACACAAAACAATGGTGACAAAAAGAAATAATGAAAAATGAAAAAATAAAACTTTTAGGCTATTTAAACAGTAAATCAACAAAATATATTTATAAAAAAGCAGAGTAAATAAAGATAAACAAATAAGTATAAACCATAAATTTATAATAGTAAGACACTACATAAAAGCCAGACTGAAAAAATAGGAAGCAGACAATGTTAATGCCCGAGAATTAGATATAAATTAATTATATGCTCAATATGATGGAGATATTGGTCATCAACCCTTAATCTAATTTTTTAGTAGGCTTGATTAACCTGAGAATTGCCCACACCTATATTATAACTTCAGTTGGTTTTGTGACTCTGGAATCTGTGGGTGTCTATTCTCTGATAAATTTGTCATAATTTCTGAGAATGTCAGAGTATATATGACATTTCATAGATTTGTTACAGCCATAGACTGCACATCTTGTTGGAAAATGATTTCTAGAAAAGAGTGGGAACCCTGATGCAAACTCCACACAGAAAGGCCCTGCCCGACCTGGGGATCGAACCGGCGACCCTCTTGCTGCTGTTACTCTGAGAAAAGTAATTTATTATGTTGCAGCATAACAAACCAAGAGGGGTAACACGTTAGAGGACTTTCTTATTAACAACAATTTAAACTCCTGAGCCTCCTGTAGGGCTGGGCAATATATCAATTAAACCAATTAATTCAATTTTTTTTCTGCAGAAGATTTAAAAGTTAAAAATCAAGATTTGTTTTCCTCTCCAATTGTAAGTTGGGGCATTGTTTGACAATATAATTGCTGAAAATGTATAGTTTTCATGATGGTAGGCCCTGTCAGGTTTTACACAAGCACATTTATAGGCTTTGTTTTTATATGAGATTAAATATTGATCAGAGATCTCCATGTCAAACTACTGTGAAAATAGCTCAGCTTTCAGTGTTTATATATACAAACCTGCCGACAGTTGAGCTACATCATCAATATTTTATGACACACTCTTCATTTTGGTTTGGGAATATATTTTGACAGCTGGATCAGCCTGATTTAATGTCTGTAATCAGGCTGATCCATTTTGCTCCAATCTACGACGATTGTGACACGGCCCAACAGTGTTAATTTTGACAGCACTTTTTAATTGAGTTTTTAGTTTTAGTCATAATTTAGTCATCCAAATTTTTTTAAAATTTTGGACTAGTTTTAGTTGATGAAATTTCACAACATTTAGTCGACTAAAATATGAAGTGTAAAGGGTAAGGCATTTTATATGTTTCCTTGAATTTCTGAAGTCACGTTTCACACTTGGATGAAATGAAACATCTAATAACCCTTTATTGAATGCTAGTAAAGTCTGAATGTATAAATGAACAGAAACAAATTGAACTTTTGTGTGAAATGCAGTCACCTTTATTTAGGCTACCTGGCAGAGCATCTCAGTTACAATACCAGAACTGACAACAAACAGTGAACCTGCTCTACATGAATATACCAATTCATAAAGAGAGGAGCACTGATTGGATCGCTCCACAACTTATCCCACCACCTTGACGCTAAGTCAGTTGTGATTGGATGTCCCTCTTAGCTCATCCAACCTTTCCACACAACCAAATTAGCTGTGATTGGATATATTCCTAGCTTGTTCCCTACTTTTGTCAACAAATAAAAACTAGACAAAGTTGATTTAGTTTTTGTCCATGTGCACTTGTTTTTATTAGTTACTGTCTAGTTTTCGTCAGGGGAAAAAAGGTTGTTGACAAAAACTATGACGAAAATAATTAGTCAACAAAATTAACTCTGCAGCCCAGAAGTTTCACTTTAGTTTAAGGACAGCTGTGAAACACTTACCATGCAGGTTCAGAGAGAAATTATGTAATTTAGGGTTTGGCTCCTACTTGGATCTTAGCCAGGTAAAAAATAGTGAAACAATGAAAACACACCCATGTTTACATCTGTACACAAGGCCTAAGGCTGCAAAGCTCTGATGACAGGGGTGCTGACAGTGCTGACTCTTCAGTCATTACCAACAATCAAATATTAATAAGACAGGTAAAGAATCAACACTGTTAAAAAGTGTGCTGTTAAGGTTCAGTACAAATGATCTTCACTCCAAAACGATTACTTAGGCTGTTTCATCCAGTAAATACAATGTCAAAAGTCAAGGAGAAACTAAAACCAGACTTTTGTCATGTTTCTCTTATCTTATCAAGAAATGCAGTCAAAATCTGATAAAACTGATTCTAAAGCTGTTAGCATCTATGCTAACATATGCTAATATGTGCACTCACTTCCTGCAATCTTCTCTCTCGTCTCTGCCACCTCTTCCTACTCTAAAAGACTCTGATTGGTTTTTGTTGCTTTGGGCCGCTCACAGTCGTCGTAGATTGAAGCTTGGCAAAATAGAGCTGCTTGATTACAGACACTGAATCAGGCAGATCCAGCTGCTGCGGAAGGTTAAAATCAACGACCAGAGACAGAAGAAACCTTTAACAAGACTGTTAATGAAGCAAGTGATCCTCTGTTTCAGGCATAAAAACCATGAGTCAGTGCAAACAAGCTTGAACAAAACCAGGTTTAGTGCTCTTATCTTTTGAATGTTGAGACTGTTTCAGGAGGTCTGGCTCTGATAACACAGCCGTCTTCTTGGAAAGCTCTCAGTCATGTGTGAATAATACATGTACCATACGTGTTAGAGGGTGTGGTGGTGCTTATGGGATGACGCTATAGGGCTTGTGTGTGAGATTGAAAGTGGACTTGGTGCCTCTCTTTGTCACTTGGTGTTCAGATGTTTTTCCTGTCAGCTGGTAGAAAGATGTGTGAGTAAAAGAAAACATGTTTGATGGGCTGAATGGCTGTGATGGTTTGTGCTTTCATTATTGTGGCATAGTGTGGACATTTAACCCATCTGACAGAGCTGTGGGTAGTTGTCAGCTGCTTATGATTGGCTGAATTAAAACTGCACGCCAAAGTGACCTCAATCTTTAATATAATAATAACAATTATTACTATTGTTACTGTCATAATAGTAATAATAGCAATGACAAGTTCTCGAGTGCACAAACTTCCACCAAGGCACTTCTAAAATTGTGTAATTGTTAGCAAGATTATGCAAAAACTACTGGACAGATTTTTCTGAAATTTTCAGGAGATGTTGGTAATGGCCCAACTTAAAAATGATTAGATTTTGGTGGTGACCCAGATAACTGCCATTAGTGAACAATCATTTTTGCTCAATAACTGTCTGATATCAATATGCTAGGAGTGCTAGGTGTGGGTTTTCAGGGTCAAGGAATCATATTATGATGGTAACTTTATCAAGGAACTATTGCTCATAGATGTAACAGCAATATGTGAGCTACCTTTTTGGAGGTTTGTGCTCTCCAGCATGAATGAGTACACCTCTTCAGATCTGGCAGAAAACCTAAAGTTTCCTTTGAAAATCAACGTTTTCTATGGGATACTATACCACAAAATACTCCCCTAAATGTGGGCCATTGATTGCAATTAAGATTTTTTAAGTTGAATACAAAAAAGTGTTTTTCTCAATTTAAGATCAGGATGCAAAAATGAGTACACCCCAATCAAAGGGGTGGGAGCAAAGCCAAATTTTAGTTATCACATTACCCTTATTTTCATCTTATGTTAAAAAAAATGTTATGTTAAACTCAGCTTTGTCAAAACTTTGGGAATTGTTCTTTTGTTCATTTACATTACTTTTAATAGGGGGTGTACTCATTTATACTGGGCTTTGTACATAACATCTGTCCCTTTGAATGCCTTTATTTGGTCAAAGTGAACTTCAGTTATAAAAATGCTCTGGCAGAGGATACAGAAAGGACTGAGATAAATCCTGACTCCTCCATGGACCTTTTTACGAAGCTGTTGTCTGTCTGACTGGAACTCAGCGGCACAGAGGACAGTGGTTTTCAGGAATCTCAGAGTTTTTGATGTGGTCTCTCTCTGCCCTCTGTGTGATTTTATCAACAGGAGGCCAAGTGCTTTAGCCAGACAGACTGTCTTCACCTGCTGCTTTTATAGAGACATTCTGTCTTAATGCTCTTTTATGGTGTTTCTTTTTTTTGACTATGAAAGGACATGACGTGTTTTCACGTGGACACCTGAAGACGTCATGTTTGTGGCCAGGATTGGTCCTTAAACAAGAGAAAGAAACCTGTTTTTATGATATTCACCTGAGTGCAGAATAGGTCTTAACCCTATTATGCTTGGTGTCCACTACACGGGACAGATATTTGGAATATATTTTATACCTTTTATGGTTGTAGTACCATGTCCCTATCACCAGGTGGTGAACTCCCAATTCATTGTCTCAAGTTTCATAAAAATATGATCTTTCTATCTTTTCGTCATACTGAGATATTGCATCATGCATGCACCCACGCTTTAGGAATAAGTGTTAAATCCTTCCAGTCTCAAAGAATCAGACAGGTTAAGAATAATATGTTCTAAGTCAATGAGATGTTAGGAACAATTTATGCAGATTTTAAAAAATACTTTTCTTGTATATTTTTTCTGTGTCCACTCCAGTGGACGTTATGCACTAAAGGGAATATTCTGCTTATTATGCCTGTATTCAGATTTCACCTGATTTAGTTTTTTTTATTAAAAGTTTTGGAGTAAATCAAAAGTTAACAGTTCAATTAAACAGCAATATCATTTTTCTTCAGACTTTGCATTTGATTTTATTTACTCTTAATAAATGTAACAGATTTGTGTTTGTGGATTTATGTTAAGTTCCAATTTGTTACTATTTATACCACTGAAACATGGTGTCCTCTGCAGTGGAAGATATGACATACTGAAAAAAAATGGCTGTGATTTTTAACTTGTTTGAAAGTAAAAACTAACATTTAAAATAGGGGTGTCCCCATCCAATATTGATATCCGATATTGGTCCAATATCAGCAAAAAAAACTGATATCGGATTATATCGACCTGCATCTACAATCTCTGATATAAGCACTCCGATACAAGCAGTCCATTCTAAATTATTTTTTATTTATTTAATTCAGTTGTCGAATATGCTTATCTTTAAGTTAAACACAGTGGTTATTTTGCAATTTAAAAATAACTGTTTTTGTTTTTATTGGATTTATTGAGGTTACTTTTCAGAAACTTCTAATTTATTATTTTTCATTTTATTTAATTGTAGTATATTCTTATGTTAAAGGTTAAATTTATTTAACCCATTGGTTAATAACAAATGGGTCAGTTTTTCTCATACCTACTATTGCTGACTACTGTTCTCTGTTTGAGTAATCTCACTTGATCAAGCCTTTTCTTACAGTCCATACTACAAAATAAGTAATAAAAGTATGTATGATTCCTGCTGATATCGTATCAGATCGATATCTGTATCGGCCAATAACTCAAGGCTGCAATATCGGCATTATATCAGAGGTGAAAAAGTTGTATCGGGACACCCCTAATTTGAAATAATTATCCCTTTGTGATTTAATAATTCGTGCATGGAAGGGTTAATATGATGCAGCTAATGTCTGCTGCGTTCTAGCTGTTTTCTGTTTTACTTCTTCACATCTGTTTTAACTTATTTTTGGGCAGAATGATAAAGGTTTTCTTTTTTTGATTTCAGGGCACATCAACATCTCTTTTGTCATCATAATCCACATTAGCTCAAAGAATGAGAATGTAAAATTCTCTTTTTTGTTTGCACTTATAAAAGCTTTTGCTTACAATCTGCAATCACCAATAAGCTGCCATCTAGTCTTTTAAAAGATTGTCATGTACACAATTACTTTAAGTTTTCTTTAATATATTGAAATATGATTTCAAGGCAATATCAACCACCCCTGATTGGTACCAATAAGATGTTATAGAAATCTATCTTCAGTCAAAAGCCCTGCACAAGATAGACGGACCACAACAGCAGCAGATCTTTTAAAAATGTTTGTCCTGCCGACCTTTCGACTTTCCTCTTTGGTAGTTTGGAGTCATTCTGAGAAGCAGCCACACCTCACCAAACAAACATTTGTGCTGGAGCCACTTTTTTTTGTTTCCTTCTCAACACTCTTTAAAGGAAGAGAATGTAAGCAGGCATGTGTTGTTTCATTTCAGCGTCACACCACTACCCACTGGCTTGGCAGGTGGATTCCTGTGCCAAGGACTGACATCAGTGTCATCTGACCTCAGGACTGTTTCGTAAACTAGAAACAGAAAACAATGCTGTATTCAGAGGGTATAACTTGTGTAAATGTGCCCTTGGACAGCTGACAGGGCTTCTTCGGAATGATTTAATTATTTATGTTGAAATGTCAAGAACTTGATTGTATCAACAAAAGAGAGCATCATTTGACAAGCCCCGCCCCCTCCAGGAAATGATCCTTTTTAGGCTCCGCCCTCCTTAGTTACTGTTACTAGGTTAGACAAAATCTGTTGCTGCTGATATCTAAATGACTGAAAATGATTCACTTTTTTTAGCTTTTATTCATTTTTAATTAGTTTAATCCTTTTAAAGATGTTGCCTCGTTAAACTGATAAAGACAAACAGCAACATGTAGAAAACTCAAACTTTTCAGGAATCTGTCAAAATAAATAAATAGTACTGGTGAACAACCTTAGTGATGTCATCTCACTTTGGTTGTTAATTTTTACAAAATGTTTTTTTTTTTTTGAATTTCAGCTAAATATTTTTCAAACAAAGGACGGCATGGTGGCACAGTGGGTAGTGCACATGCCTCATAGCAAAAAGGTTGGTGGTTCGATCCCTGTGTCAGTTTGTGGAGTTTTTATGTTCTCCCTATGCATGTGTGGGTTCTCTCCGGGCACTCCGGCTTCCTCCCACAGACCAAAAGCATGCTCATTAGGTTGATTGGTGACTACAAATTGCCCTTAGGTATGAGTTTGAGCATGAATGGTTGTCTGTCTCTCTATGTGGCCCTGTGATTGGCTGGCAACCATTTCAGAGTTTATACTACCCCAGTGTCAGCTGGGAAATGCTCCAGCCCCCCATGGTCCTGAAGGGGATACATGGTATGGATAATGGATGGATTTATTATACCCACCATATCCTCTAAACCAGCTTTTATTATCCTTATTGTTAATGTTTTTTTTAATTATTGCACCTTATTGATTCACTTCTCTTATCCCGGTCTGTTATTGCACAATACTTATAGGTAAAATAATTTGCACAGTTAAATGTACCGTCATTATCACTGCTGTTACCTCACACTGTCACTTTTCCTTCACTGTACTGCACAGAATGGCTCAGTTGTCCTGTATGACACTTACTCTGTTAACTTTAATTTTCATTTTATGTTATTTTTGGTTGTAAATACCTCCACCTAATCTTTTTTTTTTTTTTTTGGGCGACTGTACAGCTTATTGATCTATATCTTTATATTTTTATGTTATTCTATTGACCCTTAATGCATGCTACTTTACTCTTGTGCTTACCCCTGTACTGCTGCAACATCTGAATTTCCCCTCTGGGGATCAATAAAGGACTATCTTAATCTTAATCTTTATTTCTCAAACACCAAATATCATCCCTATTAAAATGTTCTCTCTTACCTTTTAGTGTAAGGCTACATTCACACTGCAGGTCTCAATGCTTAATTCAGATTTTTTGGGTTTTTTGGCGTTGGTCGTTCACATTAAAATTTAGATACAACTGCCTTCAGACTTCAGTGTGAATTGTCTAAAACCCAGATGTGACCCGTGCATGCAGAAGAAGATGTGACGTCACACACAGCATGCTGCTTACATAAGAAAATATGGATGATACACGTGTCAGTGTGTGTATCAGTTTTGAGGTTGTTGTGTAATCGGAGCCAAAAAGATAAAGGAGAAGAAGATTGTGAAAAAAAGAGAGCACACATTTTAACAATGGTCTTTTGTGGAGCAGTGGCTGCTGCCTCTGTACAGAGGGATGTGTGGAGTGGTGGGATTGTGACGTGAGGAGCTTCACTGACACAGAGTTCATCCAGAATTGTTTAGTCCATTGTTTACGTTTGATCTTGCCCTTTCTTTCCTCCTTCAGCGCAGACTTGTGGCATCTGTCTCACTTCAATAACGTAAAAGTCAGATAAAATGGTCACTTGACAAACATCAAATATGTGTCTGATTTAGGACCGCCTATGAAAGTGGCCTGGGTCTGATTTGGAAAAATTTGCCTGCAGTTTGAACTTAGCGAAAGTCTTCTTTATGATCTTAAGTGTTAAATTGAACAAACTGCTTCTGTTTATCTGAACTGCTTCTATTTTTCAATGTTATATAACTTATTTATTTTTATATCTACACACTGACCAGATGGCTTTTTCCAATTTCACTTCACTTTATTAATTGTCCCTTAATGGGCGTTTTGTTGTGCAGCAGGTCATCACAGACACTCACAATGAGACAGGAAAAACTCCCTGTACAACAATAAAACCATATATAACAAACATAAGGTAAAACAATAGACAACATATCAAATACAACAGAGCTCAAGTCAGATAATCAGGTCCAGTTTTGTGCCAATTCAGCAGCTCGAGCAGCTGCAGAGCATCATTTTAAAAGATTGTCATAATTATCATGATCCTCTGCACATATTGCACTGTTACATATTAAATACTGTACACCCCTACCCAGTTAACACCATAACAAAGAATGAAGCTTCACAAGAAGCTGACAGACAAGGATAAAGTGCATTAACAGCCGCACCAAAAACAGGATTAATCAAACACGGTACATTATAATACCTCGAGAGCTACCTCCTCCTCCTCCACTCAGAGTTTATAGCTCAGATGGAGGTCGGCTTTGTTGTAGTTGTGACAATGACAAAACTGTCGCACTTCCACTGTGAAGTTATTGAATCCTTTTCCATATTTATTGTTTATTTATAACCTTAAACTTTTTCTTGATATTGTGTTTTTTATGGCATGTGCTGCTGACCTCTTGACCAGGTTGCCCTTGTGAATAAGATCCTGATCTCCATGGGAATTATCTGATTAAATAAAGGGTAAATAAAATAATAAAGGTTATTCTATTCTATTCTAAAGTAACACATTTAAGAGAACATTTTCATCATGATGCATTAAAATAGACTCTGCCAGCACAAAAGTTGAACCTGATGAATCAGGTTAAAATGAGACAGTTTTTTTTAACTTCTGTCTAGAGAAACAAGTTTTGGGGCCAAGTCGAGGCTGGTTCCAGTGAATTTCTTGTGATTTGTGTGACCTCATTATCTTACCTTCAGGCGGAACTTTTTTGTTTTCAGTTGCACAACCAGGTTCTTGTAAACGCATTCATAAAAACTAAAGAGCTTCATCTGTTTCAGGTGATAGCCATCGTGATGGACATCCTCACAGACGTTCACATCCTTCAGGACCTGATGGATGCAGCCTGGCGTCGCTCCATACCTGTTTACCTGTTGTTGGATAAAAATGGGGTGCCGCACTTCCTGGATATGTGCTCCAGGCTGCAGATTGGCTCACAGCACCTTCGGGTAAGACAACAGAACATGAGGGATCAATGTTGCTTAATAATCACCAAGACAGTGACTCTGGACATGTTTACTAGGAACAAATACAAGTGTTCCAAGTTGAGGTGTGGTTTGTATTATATTTTTGTCCATACATTTTAATGTTTGAAAAGTAGCATTCACACTCATAAAACTTGATTATCATGACAAGACTTATTCAGTGGATTCATACGACAAGTTTTTGATCAGTTTTTGATCATGTAATTCTACAATATTACCAGCTCAACCTTTGGCCAGGCTCTGGTGATTTCATGCATCGACTACTGCAACTCCCAGCTAGCAAGCCTCCCCTCATGCACATTTAAACCTCTGAAGATGATCCAGAATGCAGCAGCACGTCTGGTCTTTAACCAGCCCAAAACAGCACGTCACTCTGCTGTTAATCTTTTTTTATTTGCTTCCAGTTGTAGCTTGAAGCTCAAAGCTCTACTTCAGGCTTGCAAAACAGTAGCAAGAACAGCTACCTGAAATCCCTCATCTGGGTCTACACTCCCTCTCACCAGTGAAAGATGCCTGATTCTTCCATCTCAGTATGGCTTAAAATCACTTGCTAACTTATCTACTGTTAGCAGGTAATAGCTTTAAAAGTTAAAGAACAGTATTTGCAGTATGAACATTTCTACATTTGGAACAGATTCTGGTGAAATCCCTCTCCTTTTTAGTCAATAAAAAGTTCATAGACGTGTCCCAACAGTCCCAACTGAACCTGTCTTATGTCAGGACAATATCTCTTTCTTAAATCTGTTGATGGTGTTGGTTTCCTCCTCACGCTCTCACTGTGATCCTCTGTGACTGCAGAACATCCGAGCCAGGTCACTTCAGGGAGTCGGCTTCAATCTGTCCTTCGGCAGACTCCCCGGTTCAGTGTGTAACAGGTACATGCTGGTGGACGGAGACAAAGTCGTTTTTGGCACCTACAGGTGAGATCTGCTTATGAATAAAACAAAGTCAGTTGAATGACTGTTATTGTCGTGATATTTTATTGCTTTTGAATAGAAACTGTGTTTGTTTTGATTCACTGTTAATGCTAAAACCACAGCTCTGGTGTAGTTAAAGGAAATATCAAACTTTTGAGACTTCATTAAAAATTTCAGATGAGTGTGCATCTTCCTCTGTGATGAGCATGTTAACAGGTCAGGGCTGTCAAAAGGCTGTCTTTAGCCTATCCTATACCATGCCTGCAAGCCTCCCTCAGACAAAATAGAGGATACAGTGACAACTAGAGAGCCATATTTATGTTTGAGCAGATTTGTATGTCTACATTGACCAGTAATGGAGCATAGGGGTAATCATCCTGTCTCACCTGCTTGCAGTGAATTTTCCTGAATATTTGCTGGTGTGTTTACATATTCTTGACCTTGAATTAACATCAAAAACTTACAAGAGAAGAGGCAAAATACACTCCTTGTTATAAGAAAAAGTAGAGCTGTCAAAGTTATTGCAATAATAATAGTAATAATTAATGCCACAAATTTCTTGAGAGCGCAAACCTCTGCCAAGGTAGCTCACATATTGCTGTTACATCTATAAACAATAGTTTCATGATGAAGTTATCATCGTAATATGATTCTTCGACCCCGAAAACCTACACCTAGCACTCGGCATTATGTTTATATCATTATTAATTAGACAGTTATTGAGCAAAAGCGATGGTTTGCTAATGGTAGTTATCTGGATCACCACCACCAAAGGACCAAAGTCTCTGTTTGGCCCCCTTACCCAGATGAGGATTGACAAACATGAAGCAGCGTCTTTTAACACCTGTTCTCCTACGCTGATGTAAAGTAAGGAAGTTTTTACTTCTTTTTACATTTGCTGAGTTTGTCTCTCATACCGTTGACAGGCTGTGCAGAAAACACCACTCCCCTCACCAAGAGGAGGAGTTATTAAAAGTACCGCCACAGTGATGTATAGGACACTTTTACTAATTCATTTGGAAAAGTCACAGAAGGGACAAATCTAAAGTTATCTGTGTTTTGTTAAATAAATCTTTTTACTTTTTTCTGCTCCCTTTCACTGTTGTCAGTCACTGTTTGATCCCATCGCTAACTTCAAAACTTTCTTATCTTGCTCTTCAAAATAAAAGAGCTTTGTTTAGACGGGAAGTTAGTTACCAATACAAACAGAATCAAACCATAACAAAAACACATTTCATAATAGAACTTGTTAAAGTCGGTAGAATATTATCCATTTTAATGACATAAAAATGCAAACAAGCACTTAAAAGATGTAAACAAAGTCATAAAATTAGAATTAAGGATGAAATCAAGGGTTAAAATGACCTTAACAGACCAAAGATTCCTCAAATTCCCCAAATTCTGAGCCTAAGTTATGCTTGATATCTAAAAACCTGAGTTTCTTCACATCCGTAGTCTCACAAAAGTCATGAAGGCAGTAACTGATGTCAAACTCTGTCTCTGTCCCTCAGTTTCGCCTGGTGTACATCCCGTATGGACCGAAACATGATCACTGTGATGACGGGACAGGTGGTCGACTTCTACGATCGGGACTTCCGTGAGCTTTACGCCATCTCTGACAAAATGGACCTCTACAAGGAGTTCCACGTCAGTCCACCTGCTGCCAACAAGACCTCAACGATCCGCTCCAAAGTGGGACCCAAGCGCCCACCTTTACCTGCCACCACCTCCCGCTTCCAGGTCAGCTTAGGGGACTCCCGAAAAGCTGACATCCAGGTGCCTGCACATAAGTTCTACAACCCCAAATACTCACTGGTGTTTGGGGACAACCCGCCACATCATACAGGGTCTCTACAGGAGCCTGGACCCAAGAGGAAGCCCTCTCTGGCTGAGGTACTGGAGGAAATGGACCCTGAAAGGCCTAAAGTGGCCAGCAGTGACAAAACAGAACGAATGAGTCCAGGGCCCGCACAAGATCCTAAGGAGATCTTCAAGAGGCCAAATGGGACTACACCAGAAAAGAAGGGACGGCGGACACTCAGAGTCAACTGGAACAAATTGTCTAGTAAGGACCCACAAACCAGTTTGGAGGACAAAGTGAGACCCCAAACCCCAGAAGCCAGGAGGAGCCCCCCACCTCCAGAGACGAGCGGGAGGCCCACCCCTACAGACACGGTCAGGACTGGAGAGAGCGACGACAACTTTGAGGTTATGGTGAGAACTCCGAGCAAATGGAGGAGTAAGAGGATGTCCAAACTGGAACGGAGGACAGTGTCCGAACAAGCAGTCAACACAGGACAGGACAATGAGAGTAAGTCAGGAATATTTGTCATTTCATTACAGAACAACAAACATGATTTTACTTTCTGTAGAGGGGATATTTTCTTAAAGAAATCTAAGGCCGGTTTACACGACAACGTTGTAACCAGAAACGGAAAGGTTTTTGCTTTGCATTTTCAGAAGTGCTCCACGTTCACACGGAGACAGTGTGAAAACGATGTGCATTCACAATGATCAAGAAAGACTGAAAACACTGTAGCGTCCATGCCAGGCCAGTAGTTGGCGATGTAGGTCTGTAGAGAAACAGCAGTGTTAGAACATGCATATGCTCTTCAGTGAAGACAAACTTTTGAAGACGCAGGAGTTTCTTGTCTGGACAACAAATCTGTCTGAATATTTTTGTCTGGATAACAAACCGAGCACAGTAAGCAGCACACATGTTGCTTGATAGATGACTGAAGCTGTTGTTGTTGTTGTTCATAGGTGTGTGCAGCCGTCATCTGAAAGAGTACTGCGGAGACGGATACCAAAATATTTCCAAAACTTTTGTAAACGGAAGGCGCAAACGCAACGAAAACTCTCCATTTTCGGTCGTTTTCATTGTCATGTAAGCCTCCATTAGGCCTGAGTGAAATAAAAAATATTTGATTTGCAGTAATGTTGTTCAGTGTTACTGTGATATTTCATTATCACAACTTGCAATAACATTTCAACGTGAAAGCTGCAAATTAGCTCAGAGATTCCCCAATGTCTGAATAATATTACACATCCCACTTTATTAGACCTCAAACAAATGATGTGCAGTTTTTTTCTGTTTTTACCTCTGCTATTGTAAATATTGTTAATGTTGATTGTGTAAATTCCTTGGCCTTGTTCATAGTCTCACGTTATTTTATTTATTCTTTCCTTCATAAGGAAGTTGATAGAGCTTTAAGACTCTGCATTTTGCAATTGCTTACATAATTTTTTGTACTTAATGTTTCATGCTCCTGTCTATTTTAATGTCTTTGTTTGATATTCCTACTGCTATACAGCGTATAAGAGCAACTGAAACAACCAACTTTCCTCTCAGGGATCAATAAAGTATTTCTGATTCTGATTCTGATATAAGGACGTGGTTTTGGCAACCTCAGGCACAGATTTGGGAATAATGGGTTGAGGATGCACAGTATCGGTTAGTTGCTAATTTATTTTCGATGTTCCAATATTTCCAAACTTATTTCTGTCAAAAGTGATAATGATTCCAACGTATAGGCTTCACCCTTTTATTTTTATTTACAAGAAAACCAAGTCTTGCCTGAACTAGAATTCCCCTGTTTATTCTTGAAAAAGAAACAGAAAGACTTAACAAGACGAACAACATTGTTTGTGTGATTGTTACTCAGATATCTTGTTTTGTCTTACAGGTATAAAAAGCCGGCGTCGAGGAAAATCACCCTGCAAAGTCTCCTGAGATGAACCTGTTGATCCGACCACAGAGCACATCCATTCTTTAAATGGTTTACACAATGACTCCTTCAACACTGACACTAATTTGCACTGTGCAATAGTGTGAGTATTTTATGCTGTACCTTAAAGAGAGACCCTGTGAATGTCCAACCCTTCAGGTAACAACAAATGCTGTTATTTTAGGTATGTACCAAAAGAAAATGTCAAAATGAACATGTCAGAGTAAAACTAGAACCCTGGTGGTGTGAAAAAAACTCCAAAACATGCATATTAATTGCCTTTATTAAAACATTTTAATTAGGGCATTTGTTGTCTTTGTAATAATACTTGAGTAAAATTAATGTTTACTAAAACGTTAACAGATTGTGTTTCTTTATTTGTTCAGGTGGAATTTTTTTTTCTTTTTTTTGCTGACTTTGGAGATCTCCTTGAACAACAGTTTTTCTTCCCTATTCCTTCCTGTACGCGCTTGTGTTATAACCAAAAAAGGAAACAAAAAAGACCCTCATATACTTACCTTGATTATTTTAAAAAGTCTGTTTTAGCTGTGTTCTGTAACTTGTTTTTTTCATACACAGATCAATTTGCACAATGTGTTGGCATCTAATGCCTTTTTAATAATGCTTTAAGGGCGAAAAACAGAATTTTTTCACCTTTAAAAAATTATCTGCTGAATGTAGTCTGTGAAATGTCCAATCATTCTAAATAATCCCCTTACAGTCAGGTCTCTGCAACACATCATTGCTTTTCTTACTATACATTTGACTTGTCTATGCCACAGCTCCACCCAGTGGTGAAGCACAGTGGTGCACCCTTCCACGTGGATGAACTGATAACTGTACTACACCGAGCGTCCTCCAGGTGTCGCTCCTGTCCTCTTTTTCTCATCTTGTCTCTTTTGCATGTTGAACAGCTGGGGCCTCACAGAGTGACCGCAGAGGCCTGTATGGACTGCTCTGAGCTGAGTTTAGGGCGGAGGGGGGTTGTTGAGGGGATGTGGTGCAACACTGAAACAGGAAGTTAGAGATGCAGCAGGAAGAGGCGTCCTCGCATGAATTTATAGACATAATTCACTGACAGACAGCAAGCTAGATGTTTGGGTGTTATGATGAGGGGTTGCTTACTGTTAGAGGTAAACACAGCAGGAGTGTTTCTTTAACATCTCCTGTTCAGTGTTAATTTTTACAGCACTTTTTAATTTAGTTATAGCCTTTTGCCTAAAATATCTTTTAGTTTTTGTCATAATTTAGTCATCTATAGTTGTAGTTGATGAAATTTCACAACATTTTAGTCGATGAAATCTACTGTAAATTTAGTTGACTAAAATATGAAGTGTAAAGTGTAAGACACTTTTTTATGTTTCCATGAATTTCTGAAGTCATGTTTTACACTTGGATAAAATGAAATATCTAATAATCCTTTACTGAATGCTCGTAAAGTTTGAATGTATAAATGAACAGAAACAAATTGAACTTTTGTGTGAAATGTGATCACCTTTATTTAGGCTACCTGGCAGAGCATCTCAGTTACAATACCAGCATTGACAACAAACAGTGAACCTGCTCTACATGAATATATCAGTTCATAAAGACAGGAGCTCTGATTGGCCCCTCTTAACTCATCCAACCTTTCCACACAACCAAAGTAGCTGTGATTGGATATATTCCTAACTCTTCCCTACTTTTTACATGACCAAATTAGGTCTGATTGGATTAAGACTCTGTCAAATATTTTATTCTAGCTTTTATTTGTTGATGAAAATGTCATTTAATTTAGTTTTAGTTTTTTCCATGTGCACTTTTTTTTATTAGGTTCTGTCTAGTTTTGTCAGGGGAAAAAAAGGTTGTTGACAAATACTATGACGAAAATAATTAGTCAACAAAATTAACCTTGCTCCTGTTTTGAGAACCAAGGTCAGATCTTCTCATTGAGGGGTTTGAGAAAATATTCATGTAGTTAAAGTTTTATTGAATGCTTCTCATAGAGCAAACCTTGAAAAGCAGTTGGACTCCCCAGGTTCCACGTCAGGTAGATTCATCTCGTGAAGCATCAAGATGAAATGATTGTTCCTGGGCAGAAAACAGCGAGAACGGGGTGGTGGCAACTGAGCATTCTGGAGTTGTGCTGATAGCCAGAAGTAACACCAACCAGTGCATCATGAATGTGACAGAGAGAAGAATTTGTTTCAACACCTTCCAGTTATGCTTTTGAATATCGCCCCCTTGTGGCAGCCTTTACTAAGCAAGTGCTAGCATGAGCCCTACATCTGTTATTACTATTATGGATTCTAAAGCCACACTGTGGAGTTTGTTCTCCCATCTAGTGGTGAAACTGTATTTTGCCTTCAAACGAATAGTGCTCTCTAGCGCCTCGCTTTTGCAAATGAGCGTTGCAACCGCTGAACTCTACGATAGCCGGGATGTGCCTAGAAGCTATGCCAACATGTCATCCAACACTTTGAGTTTTCTTTCTGGTGACAAGGTACGTTATTTCAGTCGTTTCAGTCACGCTGGTTCTGAGCGAAAACGCGTTTAGCCTTAGCCAGTAGTACTACGTAGTGCTTTATGTCGCACTAGGCTGTTCATAGTTCTTATATACCTGAAGGACATGGAAGCCTCTATAGGACTTAGCTGTTCTATGTAGATACAGATAAGAAATTCTTTGCTCAAGTCAGATTGTTGGCCGAGGCAATTAGACACAAATGAGGACATATTTATGATTGTAGACATCGTTTTTTAAACTCGTTAATAACTCAAAATGCTACACATTGTCCCTCTAAATAAAACTCACGCTCTGTCCACATGGAGATGGAAACATTTTTCTTGTAAACATAACATTAGTTCAAGAAATGCGTCCATCCACATTAAAATGCTGTAAACCAGGGGTACCCAACAAGATGCCCTGGCAATCCTTGAAAGCACTGCAAGTAGGGCCTATTGTGATACTTGTGCCAAATCATTACAGTGGCGGTGCTTTAAAGAGCTGTTCAAAAGACTCGACTCGTTCGCAAATGTCACATCTCTAGCCAAAACCACTGCGTCCAAAAAGCAAAGCCTCTGTTTATGAGTAGAAGAAGATAATACAGTGATAGCAGAAGATAAGTTGTTACTGCATGCACAGTCGAAAGGATGGTGTCTATCTGCTTGACATGGACTCTGGACTGAGGTAAGACATGAAAAGAAAAAGCTGGCATATCCCTGTAAGTACAAGAAACCATTGAGAACAGTGTTGTATACATGGTTCTAAATGCTTAAATTGAAGTGTGTCGAATGATGCTAATATTGTTGGTTTGACTAAATAAGACCCCTGTTAGCATTAAACCACAAAGCCAATAAAAGTGCTACGCCCTTGGAGAGGCACACATGAGGATGTGAGCTCAGTATGTCAAAATACCCACAAACACAGAGGCCATGAATATGAGGAAGTGAGGCGTAGTCTCATAGTTTCAGACTTGAACTAAAAAACAGCTGTGGAACCAAAAAACATCCTCCAGTGGATGTTTTAACAGACAACTGAATAATTTTTATTAAATAATGAAGTCACGTGAGAATATTATAACATTTACATTTTGCAGTCAAATCAAAGCAGATCAATGCATATTGTACAAATGTGCAAATAATAATCATGATTCGATGAGAAAATGTGGGCTTGGCATGATTAGAACAAGTGTTCTAAGTCAACGTATAAAGTACCTTATATTTTACAACATCAAAATAATTCAAAAAAATACTTAAATCCATCCTTTTAAATATTTACAGAATCATGCACAAACCCTTTATTATACAAGACATAATGATCCACTCTTGCATCATTCTCCATCTCCCTGTCTGTTCTTGCTCTTTATGAGAACTATAACTGAGAATCGTCTGCTCGGCCAGGCTGATTTCTCTTCTGCTTTCTGGTCATTTCATCTCACAGAACAGACAAACAACATCCTGAAATCAGTCTCAGGTAAGAGGATATTAAATTCTGCAACATCTTTACAGCAACTTTTACAACGATTTTGTAAACAGAAAAAGAGATGCACCCTGACACGTGCACCGAGCTCCTGCTGACAGCATGCTGTGGATTTAAACGCTGACGGCGCCTAAAGTGAGTCGACATCTCTCACCTCTGGCACGGTTATGTTCAGTCTGTGAAAAGAGAAGTGGAAAGAGAAGTCCTCCTTTTAGACCAAGCGTTTACCAGCAGTGTCTCGTCCACAGCGTCCCCACACAGTTCATTGGTCACTGCGAGGACTGTGGTGCAGTACTGTAAATGTCCAATAGGGGGCGGAGGGCAGCTCAGTCCTGGGGTGCTTGGTTTATCACCTTCTTCTTTCGGACTG
Organism: Cetoscarus ocellatus; assembly: GCA_037902135.1. Taxonomy (NCBI): domain Eukaryota; kingdom Metazoa; phylum Chordata; class Actinopteri; order Labriformes; family Labridae; genus Cetoscarus; species Cetoscarus ocellatus. Next base: position 1,027,708 of record JBAMNC010001280.1, on the reverse strand, counting down.
AGACCAGGTCGTAGAACGGGTCTTTGGTGATGCTGGCTCTGTGAGGAGAGAAGATCATGTTTTTAGATTGTGGCAAGTCGAGCAATGTGCTTGAATTCAGTGTTTATGAGGACAAGATGTTTGATGGACTGCAAAGACAGGGGTCACCACAATACTCCTTTAAATTCAGAGTGGGGTGGGACAAAATCTTGATATGGCGATAAAACATTGTTCTGGCACGTGCAGTCCACCTACAGTGCTCAGCATAAATGAGTACACCCCTTCAGATTTGTCAGAAAACCTTTAGTTTCCTTTCAAAATCAACATTTTCTATTGCACATGCTTTACCACAAAATTCTGGACCATTGATTGCAAACAAGATTTTTTTAGGTTGCGAACAAAAACGTATTTTTCTCAAGTTAAGATCAGGATGCAAAAATGAGTACACCCCAATCAAAGGGGTGGGAACAAAGCTTAATTTTAGTTATCATATCACCCTTATTTTCATCTTATGGTAAAAAAAATGTTCTGTTAAACTCAGCTTTGTCAAAACTTCGGAAATTGTTCTTTTGTTCGTTTATATATTAATTAATACATCACTTTTAATAGGGGGGTAGACTCATTTATGCTGGGCACTGTATGTATGCTAGTTTCTGTTTTTTTTAAGACTCAGATCTGCCTCACAGTATTTATTTTTATTAAAAGCACTCTCACACTCGCTTGAGTTGCAGTGGGCCATTGTTGTCATAGTCTTGTAATATTTTCTTGATAAACAACAAACTTTATTAATACAGAGCATTAAAACTAGAGATTAAATAGTAATAGAAGAGTCCCTTGTTTATATATTTTGGAAGTAATGCAGCTTTCAGGGTTAAACTACATTAGGAACACTTGATCACAAAATTACATCACACATCTCAATAATAAGAGGGGGATTCAGTTTAGCTAAGGGATATAGTTGGATAAAATCCATAAAACAAGTTTTTGAGATGACCAAAAGTAAACTTAAACTATTTTACATAAATGCAAACATTTTTGTTTGCCTACAGCATTTAGTGTCCATGTTACAGCTTGTTATATTAGATCATGTCCAGGCATTTTTTTATTTTTTTTTTTTACTGATGACAGTCCCTGAAGCAGGTCCTGTCCAGCTGAAGATCGACCCAACATTGCTGGTTCAGCTCACTTTTAGAGGCCAAACATTGCACCCTGTGTATGTGTCTGAGGGACCGCTGCTGCTTTACCAAGGAGCAGACACAAAGTTCTGGCTTTTCCAGGTAATGAGCAGTTTTACCATGAGTTTTTACAAAGCAAGGTAATCTAACATGGTTTTAATGGTAATTAAAATACAGAACGGTAATACTAAACGTCTGAAATTTTACCGCGGTTTATCATTTTACAGGTAACCGCTCAATTTAAAAACAGCAGCAACTCTGAAATTACCACACAAAATTTCCTTAAATGAAGAGCATGCTGGAAATGATAGCATCAGTATTACTGCACACATTGGTGTCAACATACTCTTCATACATCCTGTGTAGCGTCATGCTCTACAGTACAAAATGGAGCAAGGTTTGAGGACATCTGGATGTGGTTTTAAAAAAAGAAACCACATCAGACTTCATCTAGGTGATGTAAGGTGGGGACGTTGTTTCCATTCCTTTGACATTTAAACCAAAGACATGAAAGCAGCAGTAGTTTCCATCACAAAGATCTGGTGCAGAAGTTATATTTAAGACTTGGTGTTAAGACGTTTATCGAAGGAAACTCTCGAATTATAATCCTTAAAGAGGTCAGTATTATGCTTTTCAAGTTTTATTCAGATTTAAGAGTGTTGTCCATGTGATGGTGTCTCTGTGTGCAAAACAACAAGGTCCTTAGCATCACGACTTCTTCCTCTTCTATGGTGAAAAACAGCAGTCCCTGCCACATGTGGCTGATCCATCCCTATCCCACTTCACCCCAAAATAGGACGACAACTCACTGAGATGTTATATTACTGTTATAACGGTAGTTTAAGCTCATTGGCTGGAGGTAGCAAGCCCAAAGCAGAGCACAGACTGTTGAATATGTGGTGCTAAGCTGCACTGAACTGACCAATCACCAGAGTAGACCCAATCAGAACAAGCTAAGAATATCCGAAAAGGGGGTCCAGGAGCTCCAACAGAGCATCTCAGACAGAGTGAGAACAGAGGTGGATCAGGGGTAAACTGTGAAATACTCCAACAGTCATTGTTACAGAATATATGAACCCTAAACACTATAAAGATCTTAAAACTCAAACTAAAAAAATTTCGGGAGCTTAAAAATGTTTTTATGTACTCCAAAATGATACCCTTCGTGTCTGTTCAAACAATTCTTTTTTTGTGTCTTTGAAAATGGCGGTGACATAAAATCCCCGCCTTTATGTCTCAGTGTGTTTGTTCTAACCTGATGGCCTCGATCCAGGAGTCTCTCTCCTCCGCGCTGGCTGCACAGATGGTGTAGGACTGGTGCTTCCCCTCCACCACTCTGCCATCTGTCTCCGTTTTGCACGCTTTAATCTTCTGCCCACGACTGTTGGGGTTGTACAGCTCCAGACAATACTAGAAGACACCAGAAAACAGGTTATTATCACCTTAAATCAAATATATGCTAACTGATTAAAACAGTTGGTCTCAATACAATGTGAAACATTGCTGTGTTAATAAAACATCAGTTTGACTGTTTTAGTCAATAAAATCAAGATACATTAGACATAAACAAACACTGTCATGCAAAGACCCATAAAGAACGTATGTGCTTAGTGTGTTGTACTGTGTGTGCTGATTGTGTCATTATTGTTTTAGTTTATATATAAGAGAGTCCCCCCCACTGGACCCCAAGCTGGGAACCAAGGCATCAGCATAAACGCAAGTGCAATGAAGGTTTCTTTAGGTATGACTGCACTATTAAAGAAAATCCTTTTATATTTCTTCTATATTGTGTGATTGATTGATTGAATGATTGGTTTATTGATTGATTGACTGACTGACTGATAAGTTTGTTTCGAACTTTTAACGAAATATTTAAAGACAGAGAATTAAGCTAATATAAAGATCCGCTACAGTAACAACACAATGATCTAAAGTGCAGGTTGTACTGATTGTAAATATTATTATGAAATACTCAGAAACTTCTGTTCTCGTTTGGTTTCTGTTTTTTGTGGTAGATGAACTAAGTCTTATTTAACTTAATTATGGCAGGTTAAGGTTGCCTTCATCTGTTTTTTGGGGGGGTTTTTTCGTAAAAAGTGTAGGTATAAGAAGATGGAGCTTCAGCCTACACCTTTTCCGTCAGCCTAATTCCCCAAAGTGTTGTTCACGGGGAAAAATCTAAGAAATGTTTGAGTAAACTAAACTAGACTTCAAAAAACTAAAACAAAGTTTATTTCAAACATTTAACAAAAGGCAAAATTAAAGTACAGACAGAATATGAAGAAAATTAGCAATTGGATAATTGTAACTTCTCTGAAAAGGAGTGAGAAGAAGTGAAAACTTATTTAATTCCACCCCCTCCCCATTGATTATAAACTGATAATTAGTTTCCTATTTTACATTAATAAAACATTTTATTAGTTATTATCTAGTCTATGCATGTCTATAAAACAAGCTTTAATCATATAACAGAAAAAATCAAACATAATAGTTATATCAAAGTTATTAAATTGACTTTACATAAATGTATATAAACTTACACAAAATATCTATATATATTTATAAATGTATGTGAGGGCTAAAAGGATCCCAAAGAGTCTTAACTTGGTCGGCTTACACATTTCCATCATGTATGTTTGTGTGATGTTACTCAATTTTAACAGTGATATCAATAAGCAAATAGACTTGTTTAAGTTGGCGTTAATTAGTTGCTCTGGCTGCTCATCCTTCTCATTAAATCGTGCAGACTGTAATATCTTACCGGTTTACGAGGATATGGCACTTCTCTCACACACAGGTTCTCTAGAGGGATGATTCCTCGGGGCTCTTTATCCTGCAAAAGGATGAAAAATAAATAAAGAAGAAACAAGATTAAAATAAATAAATGCAGAATGTCACTTACGTTAACTGCACGTCCACAGAAACCCTGACATAACACTGTCGTATATACTCATGCACACTCTTAAATCCACCTGAAATCAACTTTTAAAGCTTGTTTACTGGTCTTTGCTGAGCTTAGATGCCTCAACAAGCTGCTTTTTCTGCTCCAGTATTTGCTGCCTTCCTGACTTTTGTGCAGGTACTTTACTACTTTCTTTTGCATTCTCCAAAGTTAAAGTAAATCAAGTTAGTTAAATTTATGTTTTAATAAAGTACATCTGATATCTGAAAATGTTAAAATTGCAAAAAAAGGTCATACAATTTATGTTTCAAAAAGACACATCTATAAGTAAAAGTTAATTCCCTTCAATAGTAGTCGTATGAAAGTCAAATTTGGTTATCAGCATCGTAAATTAGGATGCACAGTTCTCATTTATCTTCATGAGCCCCAGAAAGCTGCCCCTTTCCCCCCCCCCCCACTTATGAGCGTCCCTGTCGTCATCATACAACAGGAAACAGGAGATAAATAACCACACAAACATACTATATCTGTTTGTGAAGGGATTTCTTATGCACTTATGGCAAATTTATTAGATACACCCTTTCAACTGCCTTTTAATGCAAATATTTAATGGGCCAAGCACACAGCCGCAACTCAATGCATGGCCAAGACAACCTGCTGAAGTTCAGACATGGCTGTTGGTGCATAGTGTGGTCCAAATATGTCAGAAACTGCTGATCTACCAAGATTACTAGCACAACCATCTCTAGGGTTTACAGTGAATGGTCTGCAAATATCCAGTAAGAGGCTGTTTTGTGATGGCTGTGATGGGATGCCGATGACCATTACTGGATGTATAACACGTTGAATCTTGAAACAGAGGGGCTACAGCAGCAGAAGACCACACCAGGTGCCACTCTTGTTAGTTAAGAACAAGAAACTGAGGCTAGAATTGGCAGATGATCACCAAATGTAGACAAAAGGAGATGGAAAAAATGTTGATGAGCGTCAATTTCTGCTTGTAGGGACAGAATTTGGTGTGATCAACAAGACAGAATGGATGCCTTATCAATCATTCAGGCTGATGGTGACGTTGTGATCACAGAATTACAATAAAAAAACACTTCAGCTCGACTCGGACCCACTACTGTGCTTTCACTGTCCAGCTGGATGCCTTCATGATTTATACAGCTGGACAGTGTAGTAGTTGATAAAGGTAATCAAGAAATTTCCCAGTTTTGGATGCCTTGGACTTTTCGTGTTGCCATGGTACATATATTTATTTATATATATTCTGTCAGTCCACTGTCTTTTTGAAAAGTAAGAACTGAACTGGGAAAAAAAGCCCAGGTTTGCACCTCCACTTACTTGGAATGAACTACAAAAAGACCTGAAACTTAAAGATCTGGTTTCACTGGGCACTTTCAAGATGATGTTAAGCGACCTGGAGGCAGACACATCTAGCTGCAGATTTTTTTAACTGATGCACTTTATCTTTCTCACATGAGCAATTTTAGCAACATTGTCTGTCTAAAATTGTGACTGTCTTTCTTTCTGAATGTATTTTAGGTGTTTGTTATTTTATTTTTATTTAATGACTGCGTGTGTTTGTCTAAAACTGTTGAATGTGCTGCTGTCTTGGCCAGGACGCACTTGAAAAAGATCATTTTAATCTCAAAGAGGTTTTCCTCAGCATTCAATTTTTGTCATTAGTATGTCTTGACAAACCTGACATTGTGACAGAACATATGTGCAGATGGGTTTGTGTTTAAGGCAAAAGAAAGAGTAGCGTTGGGGGTCTTACTGTGGTGAACTCGAAGTAGTAGAGGCAATTGTCGGTAAGTATGAACCACCGTCTCTTCCATGTCTTAACCCGACCTCCTAAAAACAGAAAGCCAAACAACAGAAGATATACATTAGTCAGTGGAAGCTAACATTCAGAAGCTGCGTCACAGCCGAAGCAGTTGACAGTAATACATGTCTTCGTGGTTTCATGCTTGCTGCTTAACTACTTCATAATCTTGTGGTTTGGTTAGCTCTCATGGGGGTGGACTCCTCTGTTGGGCCATTTTCTTCTTCTCTGCTCTTCTGTTTTAGCCTCACGTGAGGTCTTAAAGCCTTATCAGGCACACTCAAATATTCTCTTTGTCATCTGTCTTTTAAAACTCTTTTGAGATACTCTGAGCCATAATGCAACATTCATGGACAATGAATAGACCCTTGGCCAGTGTTAATTTTGTTTACTAAATTATTTTCGTCATTGTTTTCATCAGCAATCTTTTTTCCCCTAAACAGTAACTAATAAAAACAAGTACACATGGACAAAAACTAAAACTACATTAACTGACATTTTCCTCAACCAATAAAAACTAGACGAAAATGTTTGACAGAGACTTAATCCAATCAGACCTCATTTGGCCATGTAGAAAGTAGGGACAAGTTAGGAATATATCCAGTCACAGCTACTTTGGTTGTGTGGAAAGGTTGGATGAGTCAATTCTGGTATTGTAACTGAGATGCTCTGCCAGGTTTTGTGCATTTCACACAAAAGTTAAATTTTTTACTGTTAATTCACACATTCAAACTTTACCAGCATTCAATGAAGGGTTATTAGATGTTTTTTTCTATCCAAGCGTAAAACATGACTTCAGAAATTCAAGGAAACATAAAAATGCCTTATACTTTACACTTTATATTTTAGTCGACTAAATTTACAGTAGATTTCGTCGACTAAAATGTTGTGAATTTCATCAACTAAAACTAGACTAAAATGTAAACAATTTAGACGACTGAATCATGACTAAAACTAAAAGATATTTTAGGCAAAAGACTATAACTAAAACTAAATTAAAAAGTGCTGTCCCCCTCTTGCAAGAACTGTTTTTGGACATCCTCCTGCCCAGGACGCTTTTTTGAGTCCAACCCTAGCCACATCCTAAAATGCTGTGATCCTTTTTATTTGAAGGCTTTGGTGGATTGGTATATTAAACTTTATGTCCCATGTCCCGTAAAATCAATATTATTTGCTTTTAATTTTGTAAGAAGGGGCTTGAGGAGCAGAAGAATCTGACACCTTTTACCAAACCCTCAGTTCATGGGGAAATGTGCCCCTTAAAACGCTCTGTTTTTTACTTCCTGGGGTTTATGATGTCATAGCTACACAGACTCCACCTACATGTGAGTTTACTACTCGTCACAGGCAGACACCATGGCGTGTAACACCTCCTCCCCCCTCCCATTATGCATCGTTTTATGTATTGATATACTGATGTAAGTATGATTTATTTGCAAAACATAAAAAAAAAAATTTAAAATCACTATCTATTTCAAGCTCTGTGGTGGTAACTTATCATGACTGTAGGATGTCCGTGTGGGCACCTCAGAGGTCTCCCGTGGGCTACCAGGTGCTCATGTGCACCATGTTGGCTACCTGTTGGTCTAAAGGATCATTTCAGTTTTTTTAATACTTTATTTTTATATTTTTGTTTTTTAACAAACACATGGAACAATTAACAGACAGGGTCATGACATATTAGACAGAATATTTTTTTTAGCGCATAATATTAAGATTAAACTTTAAAAAAAAGTAAGTATTTTCCCCTTTTTTGGCAGAATACCGCAGAGAGAATGTCAGTTATTCCATTTTATAAATGTCCTGAATTATTTCCTTCCATTCGGTGATCGTTGGAGGTTCCTTACTCAACCATTTCCTGGTAATTGCCGTTCTACTACCAGCTAGTAGTATTAAGTAGTAAGTTCTTAATTGTAGATACCTGCAGAAATCCTGCCTCTCTAAACTATAGGTTCTTGTCCATTTCAGTTTTAAGTATTGTAACATTAATGCCTTCAATATTTGGATCCTGTTTATCATGGAGCTTTAAAAATCTAAGGCACAAACTCACCATTGCTCTTTATGATTGATTGGCTCTCATTGGCCACTTAAAGACTGAATCTTATTCACAAGGCTACACTTAAAGGGACAGTACAGTATTTTTGCTATTGTGTTGTATGAGGTATTTGACAATACTCAGTGAAGTGACTGAAAGGACTCCCAGAAGAGAGTACAATTGTTTCACGTGGTTGTGTGAGTTTTACGTAAAAATGACTATGTCAGATCAACTGCAGGATTGAGTGAAAAATATCAGAGCGCTTCATTTTACCTCCGGGAAGTCTGTTTGTTTGGCACTGTTTCACAATGCAGCAAAATGGCTCTGTGTTCTTCCACCTGTGTGCATTGATTTGGTTGTTTAACACGTTTTTCTGGGCAGCGTTAACCTGCACATTTAGCTACATTTGTATGAAACGTGCAATACAAATGAATTGAATTGAATTGAATTAAGTACGAGCTCACTGCAAGAAAGTCATCGGTTCAATCCCTGGGGTTGATCAGGACCAGTTTGCATGTTCTCCCCGTGCATGCGTGGGTTCTCTCTGGGCACTCTGGCTTCCTCCCACAGACCAAAAACATGCTCAGTAGGTTGATTTCCAAATTGACCTTGGTATGAGTGTGAATGGTTGTCTGTCTCTCTATGTGGCCCTGCGATTGGCTGGCGACCGATTCAGGGTGTACCCCACCTCTTGCCCAATGTCAGCTGGGATAAGCTCCAGCTTCCCCCACCACCCCCGAAAGGGACAAGATGAATTAATTGGTCAAAACCACACTACAGCAGTGTAATCTTCTGATATGTCTTTTGGGAAAGAATTCAGTTTGATGTGTTGATTAACATTAAAAGATTAATAATGAGTAGATAAAGCATCACCAAGGAAAAGGCCATCATATCCCAGTCTTTTGGAGTTGGCCCACCATAACATTGCACCTAAGTTAATGCTAATGCTAATATTAATGGCGCCAATACTGTTACAGTGGATGGCGCTAGAAGCCATTTTGATCTCTGCTCTAGTAAACAGTATTTGGGGCAGACTTGGTCGGTGCTTACAGTCGAGGCCTCTTACCCAGTTTGAGGAGCCATCCTTCTCTGTCAGGGTTGAAGAAGGTGTGCGTAAGATCATTCCCATCATCCTCTGGGATCTTGAAAGGCTCGTTGTGAATGCTCTCGTACAGTTTCTGAGGAAAAAGAAGAAGAAATGTTGATTAAAAAGCTGTCACTGTAAGCTACAATACTGCAGTCATGTGATAAATAGTACTGCACATAAAAACCCTGTGACTAGCACCAACATGTCTGTGTGTGTGAGTTCAGTTAAGAGTGACACTGAGTCATTGGTTTTTATGACAGTGAGATGTTGGTGTCTTCAACCCACAGACTGAAACTATCACCGCCCGCTGCAGACCACTGGGACTGACCTGTGGGTGGAAACTGGCCATGGGAACAGGGTGGTTATGGTTTTTGTGTCTCTGTTACTTATGGTGTGAGAATTGTGATTTAATGTTGGATGTTTTTAAGGATCAGTTGACATCCTTCCTCCTTTGTCCTGAGGGGTAACCACTTCTTCACAAATAAAAGATTAAAACCAACAATTACAAAATCTAGGGCGACTTGTTGGAAAATATTGTGGATTTGGACTTCGGATAGAGAAATATTACAAATCAAAGAGACAGGACAAACACAGGGATGTTCAAAAAAGCTCTGGAAGGACATTTCAGCATAGATTTTATTTTTTAGATTTTAGTTGTTCTGTAAAGATTTTGAGAAATTAACATGTTATCATAAGAGAACCATTTCTAAACTAAAGTGAGACATTCAAAGGAACATCAGTTTCCTTACTTCACCCTAACTGTGAGAGCAGGAAGACATTCAAGTGAGTAGTATGCAGCTGCTTCCCTGCAACAGTCAAATAGCAGCATTAATGTGGTAAAAGGAAGTTGATGCTTTCATTTTGGATCTTTATTGCATGACTATTGATGCATCAACCCTGAGAGCCCTAATTTAAAAAAGAGGATTGATTACAGCGAGATATAAACGCCTTAATGTACTTACAAGTACCTGACATAAAGCAAAATGTTGGAACCTGTCCCTCCAAAGCTTTCTTGGACCCAGAGTCATGGAGGGGCCCATCAAGGTGAGCAAAGACTCCTTAAATCACCTCGAAGTCAGAATCAGAACTCTAACTCTGATTAAAAGTAATCAATTAACCTTTTATTTTAACTTTGAGAGTCAGATCGCTTATTAAAGTAGCAAAAATGTGGATTATATTTATTTTGCTTGTTTCTAAAATGTCCTGCAAAATCAAATTTCTTTGCTCTCAATGTTGTTAGAAGAGGCTTGAGGAGCATAAACATATGACACCTTTTACTAAAACCTCAGTTCATCTATGAGCCATTCTTAAATACCGAATTTCCCCTTGGGGATTAATAAAGTATTTCTGACTCTGATTCTGATTAAATATGCAGGCAATTTGCATTTAAGAATGGCTTGAAAAAAAAATGCTCCCTCACAACTGCGAATTGGTTCTCATTGTTCACTTACAAGAGCTGCTCAAAAGATTTGACTCATTCACAAACGTCACATCTCTTGCGCAAAACATTGTAGAAGTAGGTCAACAAAACAAACCTCTGTTTAGGAGTAGAAGAAGATAATACGATGATAGTAGAAGATAACGTAACATAAAGGGGTAAAAACCAAGTCACAACAAGCACACGGGACTGTTTACAGTTGCTGAAGAGTTTATCTGACGACTGTGGGCAGAGGCAGGCTAACACTACCCACTGACTCCCAGTGTTTGAGCTAAGCTAACTAGAGGTGGCCGAGAGAATGTTGTCTGTCTGCTTGTCATGGATTTGGGAGTGAGGCAAGACATGAAAAAGAAAATATTGGTGTATCCCTTTGATTAATCAGATTAAATGTAGATTTTTTTCAAAGTTTTCTCAGCTTTTCAGCACTTGTTTTATGACCTGTGTCTGTTTCAGAGGTCGTGATTGGCTGGTGCGTCTCACCGAAAGCAGGTCATCTGGTAGGTTCTCCCCATTGTTGATGCCTCTGTTCATGGAGATAAATCGCTCCAGAGTGGTCTTGTCCTTCACATTGGGGTTGTGCAGGCTCGTGTTGAGCATGATGATAGCGAATGACAGGATGTAGCACGTGTCTGGTGTTTCGCAGGAAATGATCACATGCAAGAAAAAGTGGAAGTCAACACGATGGTCATCATATCGGTTTGATGAAATCTAGCTCAATAATCAGGTCAGTGCAGGCATGTGTGAAAAACAGAGGAAATGAGAGTCAGATATACTGATACTGTCATTTGCATACCTTCATATATTTGCAGATATTTTCACACCTTTTTTTACCAGAGGAAGTGGTCAGTTGTGCATTAAAGCTCACCTGTGGACTGAAAGACGTGAGTGTTGCAGTCACAGTAGCGAGTTGCGAAGGCCTCCATCATGCGGTCGATCTTCTGAGCCTCACCAGGCAGACGGAAACTCCACAGAAACTGTCTGTCACATATACACCCAAACAGCATCAAGCTCAGCATGTTATCCATACATGACTATGCTCAAGGAAAGTGTGTTGGCAGCAGGTGTGAAACTGATGAGCCAATGTTTCCACGTAATATAAGTAATAGTATAACGACATCTCAAACCAATATTGTGATGGGGGATTTAGTGTGCTGGAAAGAGAAAAGAAGGCTGGACGTGGTCCATGAATAATTCATGAAGTAGAAAGTTGTTCTTTGGATGCCCTCTTTAGTTGTGATCTGCGTTTTGCTAAGAACAAAACCTAAGAACACCCACTCTTAAAAGTTTAATGCTCATTTGTACAGCTCCTTCACTGCACCTTCTGCATATATTGTTGAGTTGCTTTTTGTTTCTCTTTGTGCCTATTACATATTTTTTCATACATATCCAACCCAATTTTGCGCTATTTTCAACCTAATTTATTTTATTCCTTCTGATCCTTTATATTTATTTGTATTCCAATGATATGTTGATTTTTTACAAAGCCAAATTCATTGCATATGCAAATGTACTTGGCAATAGATACAAATTTATATTCTGATTTGATTATAGACAGATGCTTCCCCATAGCCTCAACTGTTTCCTTGCTTATTATAGTAACAAATTAACAGAGAGGAATCTTGACACCACAAATGAACGCAAACATGACCTGAAATTTACAATTTAAAACGTTCAGGGTGGGCCCATCAAGGACCAGCCGAGATCCTGTCAGGGAAAGTGGGGAAGATTTTAGCGGCTGCATCTGTACGCAAACAACAGCGGTCATATCAGAAAGACTGACATCACTCTGAGGAGCGGTGTGAATTTTGACACCCCTTTATCTATTTTAGTTTTAGTTATGGTCTTTTGCCTAAAATATCTTTTACTTTTAGTCATAATTTAGTCATCTGAACTATTTTAATTTTAGTCTTTTTTGAGTTGATGAAATTTCACAACATTTTAGTTGAATTTCTGAAGTCATGCTTTGCACTTGGATAAAATGAAACATCTAATGACCCTTTATTGGATGACAGTAAAGTCTGAATGTATAAATGAACAGAAACAAATTGAACTTTTGTGTGAAATGCTGTCACCTTTATTTAGGCTACCTGCAGAGCATCTCAGTTACAATACCAGAACTGACAATAAACAGTGAACCTGCTCTACATGAATATATCAATTCATAAAGAGAGGAGCTCTGATTGGATCACTTTCCAACTTATCCCACCACCACAAAGCAACGGCAGCTGTGATTGGATGTCCCTCTTAACTCATCCAACCTTTCCACACAACCAAAATAGCTGTGATTGGATATATTCCTAACTTGTTCCTACTTTCTACATGACCAAATTAGGTCTGATTGGATTAAGTCTCTGTCAAACATTTTAGTCTAGTTTTTATTTGTTGAGGAAAATGTCAGTTAATTTCATTTAATTTTCGTTGTTGATGAAAACTATGACGAAAATAATTAGTCAACAAAATTAACCCTGCATTTTTATATTATTATTATTACAGTATATTAGTGACTTTTCTTAAGATAACATCAACATAATTTTAATATGTCAAACAACAATCATGATAGTCATAGCTGTAAAAATCTACCTGAGGGCTTGGACCAGGTTTAGGTCGGAGAACTCGTGCAGCTCCACAAACGCCTTCAGAGTCTGAAGGTGGAGCTCCTCCCTGGGGACAGATGGAGAAAGATGGCACATGAGACCAGGGACACAAAAATCTCATCTGCTAGAGCAAGGATGGGCAACTTTGGCTTCTAAGAGGGCCACGTTAATGTTTAAGGGCCACACCACAAACTCTGAGAAACTTATCATTAAATATATTTACTTACTTAATCAAACAAAAAAGGCACACAAATAGTTATCCTAAAAATCAGCGATACCAACATTCATATTTTGAGTTTAAATACAAATGAACACTTTGTCAAAGCCAATTTAAATGACTCTTTTGGTGCTCTAAACCTAACATATTGAACTTATCATTCTTTTTTATTTGAACAAATACATTTAGTGAAGCATAAACAAGACCTTTAAAGGAATAAGATGTCAATTATTCTGCTAATTTCTTACAAAGCATAAACATATTCCAATAACTAAAGATTATTAAGGAGATATTTTTATTTTTATCAGATTTTGTCTTATTTCTTCATGATTAATCGTTGTAATTTGAAATCCACTTAAAGAGAGGGTTGCATGTAGCCCACAGGCTGCCTTTTGCCCGTCTATGTCTTTCTTTCTGTCTGTCTGTCTGTCTGTCTGTCTTTTTCCACTACATCCTGTTGTACCTTTTAAACTCATTATTTTCCACATGATTCCTGCTCAGGGGTGTTGTTCATCTCTTCGAAGCTCCAGTTCATCTAAACAGCACAAATTATTTGGGAATTTTCAAACATGTGGACAAGCTGACATCTACGAGGAACAAGGAGAACCTCGTCTGTTTTTCCTGCCTGTCCTAAAATGGATAACATTTGTGCCATTTAGCCAGTGTCAAGAACATTGCCTCAAGTTTTTAGCATATTTTTTCAGGAAAGCTATTATAATTTTCCAAGAATTGCACAAATATGTTGGGGACATTTGGTAAAATCTAACTCTATCTTCTATCTCAGATTATTCTACCCCCTCAAGGGTCATGGCTTGATCTTCCTCTCTGTCTCATTCTTGAATAAAACATTTCATTTTCCTCCCCTCTTTCCTCCCAGCCTTTGTATTTCCTAAGTGTTTATTCCCTCTCTTTCTATTTTTCTCCATTTGCTCCCCCATCTTGATCTCATCACCCTCATCTTTGGTCACACCTTTCTTTTCTTTCCTCATGTTTTCTTTTATTGCATTATAATAGAAACTTCCTCGTTTTTTCCTTCCTCCTCACCTTTCTCCGAGGAATTCTCCAATGGCTGTCTTGTTCAGTCCTTCCTCCTTGTAGAGAAACTCAGCGATGGATCGAGCACTTTGATCCAACAGCTTGTTCTCCACCAGGTAAGTGATTCCCTGCAGAGACAAACACACACAATAGTAATCTTTTTCAGCCCTTTATTTAATGATGTATTTTTTTATGAAAGGCCGGTTTTTATTTCTGAATCATTTCCGTTGACGTGTGCCCACATACACACAGCGCTTTGTGTTAATGTCTTTAGTTTCATGATGATTTCATCCCCGGTTCGCTGAGGCAACTCACAGCTTCTGTAAAACTAATTCCTTAAAACAAATCCCTCTTCCTCTTTCTCCTCCATCACTGCATTTGGACAGGAAGAGGGTTAGTAAACATATGTTTTGATAAGCTCTACTACATGAGACAACAAATGCAGTCTTACTTTAGATATTCAAATTATCCATTTTTGTCTTAATTCTGGTTAATAATTTTAATGACTCCAAGAGTAGGTTCACTTTCCCTGTTCAAAAAAACTGCCAGTTTTAATGTAAATGCCCCTGATCCACCTGTATTCTCACTTCCTCTGAGACTCTCTGTTAGGTGAAAGAAACACAGGGAGTGCATGTAGAGAGGGTCTCTGCTCACACACATGCAGCTAAATAAAATAAAAGGAAAACTAGTTCAAGAAATGTGAAGCTCTAAGCCTTGATTTGCTCTCTCATGAAACACACATATGCTTGAAGTGGTTTGTCACACAATAGTTTATGTGCAGGACTTTTTTCTGCCTTGTAAACTTCACAATATTCAAAAGAAAGCAACATTTGGCACCCTGAGGGCATCTACATTAACCTACAGCTGTCTTGTAACCTGTTTCCATCTTAATTTATGACTGTATTGGCTTAAAGTGACATTAATAAGCATTGCAACTCCACATTCGAGCGGAAAAGTTGAACATTTTTAGCGATAATTGGTCAGGTAAGATCTGTTCAGATCCATGTTGTCAATGACTCTGCATTCATTCCAAGGGGGTAAACTCGGAGACTGAAAATGGAGGCCCCTGAGGAAGTGTCAAAACTTGTAGTACCCTGAGTGTCCACTTGAGGCTGGCTGCAGATACATGTCACCTTAATACACATCTTTACAGCCTGCATCTATAATATTAAATATAAAATGCTATTTGATGCACCTATGGGAGGGGGTGATTATTCAGACTGTTATTCTTTTGTAGAGGATTCATTGAGGGTTTCCAGTTTGGAAACATGGCACTGCTATTGGTCAGACAGCCTCAAGTCCCGCCTCAACACGGCCTCTCTTTCTGTGAATAGACTGAGCTAAAGTTTGGTTGCGATGACGTGTGCAGTATGGCTGAACACACTGACAGGTCTGTTGGGGGAATGAGCCATTTTTGACAGTCACTGGTACTTCTTAAACGTGAACTTTCATTTCTTCATTGCTGTGGTGGTTTATTTTGGTCCTTAAATTGAATTTGAAAACATCTGCAACCAGAAGTATAATTTCAGTTTGAGAACACTTCCTGAGAAATACCTGACATCATCTTTTTCCTGTTTCTGTTCGCCTTTCCTTGTTATGATGAGCTAGGAATCTAAACTTATCGATTTGTGATATCATTTTTACTCACTTAACCGAAACAAGCTCTTCTTTCTGGAAATGTTTCCTTTTTTCTACAAATTTTGTTACACATTTCAGACAGATCGACTTGGAGCCATTAGACACACGAGGTTAAGTCACATAGAGCATGCCCAACATCTTATTTAGGGCCCCAAACATCTTAACAGTATGAAACCATATTCCTCTGATTCTGTTTTCACATTGGTCCCTCTCATATCCCATTGTTTTAATTTTCTCTGTTTGTCTTTAAACAGACACAGAGCTCCTTAACTAAGGCAACAAGGATTTTTATCCACCCAGAGCCTCATCCCTTCATCACTAAATCCTCTTTCCTCTATTATAAAATCCTCACCCCTTTGTCACTTAATCCTCATCCCTTCATTACTGAATCTTCATCCCTTCACCACTATACCCTAATCCCTTCATCACTTCATCCCTTTATCATGACTAAATCTTCTTTCCTTTATTATAAAATACTCACCCCTTTGTCACTTAATCATCATCCCTTCATCACTTTATCCTCATCCCTTCATTACTGAATCTTCATCCCTTCATCACTATATCTTAATCCCTTCATCACTACATCACTACATCCTAATCACTTCGTCACTTTATCCTCATACGTTCATCACTTCAGCTTCATCCCTTCATTATTAAATCTTCATATCTTCATTATTATATGTTCCTCCCTTCATCACTAAATCTTCATCCCTTCATCACTTAATCTTCATCCCTTCATCACTCTTATTCTTCATCTTTTTATCACTTAATCCTCATTCCCTCATTATTTTACCTCATCCTTTCATCACTACATATGAATCCTTTCATCACTTAATCCTCATCTCTTCATCATGAAATCCACATCCCTTCATTAATTATTCTTCATCCCTTCGTCACTTAATCTTCATCCCTTCATAACTCTAATTCTTTATCTTTTTATCACCAAATCTTCATCCCTTCATTATTTTACCTCATCCTTTCATCACTACATATGAATCCTTTCATCCCTTTATCCTCACCCCTTCATTATTTTACCTCGCCCCTTCGTCACTTAATCCTCATCCCTTCATTACTGAATCTTAATCCCTTCATCACTTCATCCCTTCATCACTACATCCTAATCTCTTCATCACTTAATCCTCATTCCTTCATTATTTTACCTCATCACTTCATCACTTTATTCTCACCCGTTCATTATTTTACCTCATCATTTCATCACTTTATCCTCATCCCTTCATTACTGAATCTTCATCCCTTCATCACTATATCTTAATCCCTTCATCACTACATCCTAATCACTTCATCACTTTATCCTCATTGCTTCATTATTTTACCTCATCACTTCATCACTTATCCTCATCCCTTCATTATTTTACCTAATCACTTCATCACTTTATCCTCATACGTTCATCACTTTAGCTTCATCCCTTCATTTCTAAATCTTCATATCGTCATTATTATTTGTTCATCCCTTCATCTCTAAATCTTCATTCCTTCAGTATTCTACCTCATCCCTTCATCACTTTGTCCTCATCCCTTCATCATTTAATCCTCACCCCTCCATCCTCAGTCTGATGAATCAGGTCTAAAGCAGAAAACAGGAAAATCAATCTGTCCCTTCAAATGACCTTGAACTTTGTCTTCAGAGTTCACGCTGAAACCTTAAACTCTGCTCAGACTTGTTCAGGGAAGTGTAGGTGTGAGGCTCTGGCTCTGTATTTATGATTAAAAAAAACCCTTTTGTGTCCACAGCAGCTACAGGCATAACGTGCCACTGAAACCACCGAAAAAAAGCTGTGAAACTTCATCATCTCCACCGACTCACGGCATTGCACTGCGGTTAGAGAGAGAGAGGAAGTCACCGCAGGGACGAGCGAGAGCTGCTTACTGAGAGAAACAATCAGGTAATAAAAATATACATACATGTTTCATAGAAACCTCCTTTAAGAATAGACCTGGTGATTTATGGGGGTCAAATGTCTCAAACAGTCTCAGATATTTAAGGTAAAACACATTTTCTGTGTACAAACTATTTTCAACAAACTGGCATATGTATGGTTTGCGTTTAATTACCGCAAACTGGTTTTGTTTTGCTTTCAACAGCCAACCCTAGTTCTGCAACTTGTTTGCAGGTTTCAGCACAAAAGAGAAGGAGCAATACTCCACCATCTAATGAAAGTGCATTATTTTTTATGTTTCAACAACATTTATTCTCAAAATTGATGTCAAGGACAATAAAAGTGAACAATGTCATGTCCATCACAACACATATTTTTACAGAATATTCATTATAATAACACAGCTACACAAATAATGTTTAGGAGTTTTGAAATTTTATGCAGTTTTGGTTACAATTCATGTCTGGAATTGGAAAGCTCATGATTCTTCCGAGTAAAACTTGATTAAAAGACTTCAGTAAGACAGCAAAAAGGTATTTTTCATCTAGATCAGTGATTCTCAACTGGTGGGTCGGGACCAGAAAGTGGGTCGCAGACTGTTTTTCTGTGGGTCCTGAGCCTTTGGCTGGGCAAAAGAACAATCGTGCTTTTATTTTGAAGGGGATTTTTCCTTAATAATATGTGGCTGTAATACCTTTTAATGCTAATTGATGCTCATTTTAATAGAAAAGTGTTATATATTCATTAAGTAGATACTCTGCTAATGCTACATGTTTTAAGATTTTTTAAACAACTTCTCAGTAGCAGGACTTTTATTTCATGTTTGTGCGTGAATGCTCGGCTGAGTCTGTGAATAAAGGCTGAAGTTGCTGAAGTGTTTAGTGCAATAGTTTCCAACCTTTTTTGGTCAGTGACCCCATTTTGGCATCACAAATTTCTGGGGACCCCAGAGACATTTTTTTTCTAGAATTAGTTCTTCATCATGTTTGCTATACTGTACAAACCATGGTTTGTTATGCTGTTTTTTTCCAACTGACTGCAAGTTTGTGTGTTAAGTTGAAGCGAGGGAACTGAAGCACCAGTAACTGTGAAGTAACATGATTGCGGCCTTCAATCAAGTTGCGCCAGATCAGATATTTTTAAATGCTGCATTTTATTTGAACTACATTTATATTTGAGAAAGTGAAAGTAAAGAAAACAGTTGTTTTAAGATTGTGTGTGGTGTTTTCATTTTAAAAAGAATAATAATTAGTTAAAAAAATATTTTCATCAGTAGCCTAATTTTTTTTAATCAATTACTAGACATTTCAGGCGACCCCATTTGAATTCCAGGCGACCCCAAGGTTGAAAAACATTGGTTTAGTGTGTTGTGACAGCCTCATGACCAGTGGCTTATTTAGTGCTAATGACTGAATATTATTAATACAGGACTGTTCAGTATGTATTCACTGACGCAGGGTTATCACAGCTACACTTGGATTTGTTGTGTTGAAATCTTGAGTTCAAAGTGCAGCATCTTTTTATTAAGCAAATTGAGAAGTTAAAAATGTTCCTTGATTTGGGTCACAGCTTGTCATTAAGGGATAATGGCGGGTCCTGAAGCCAGACCAGTTGAGAACCAGTGATCTAGATGATGAGAAAATATTATCTTTAAAATGCTTAAAATAAGTACAGTTATACATTTGGGTAAATCTACACACGTGGACAAAATTATTGGTACCCTTCCGTTTAAAAAAGAAAAACCCACAATGGTCACTGAAATAACTTAAAACTGACAAAAGCAATAATAAATAAAAATTTACTGAAAATTAACCAATGAAAATCAGACATTGCTTTTGACTTGTGGTTCAACAGAATAATTTTTAAAAAAAACAAACTAATGAAAGTGGCATGGACAGAAATGATGGTATCCCTATTATTATTTTTGCCAGTTTCAAGTTATTTCAGTGACCATCGTGGGTTTTTCTTTCTTTAACAGAAGGTTACCAACAATTTTATCCATGTGTGTAGATGTGAAATTTCATCAAGTGTTTTGAAAACATGGGTTATGCTGGTAATTTTGTTTTAAAAACACCTTTTTTGGTGTGATGGAAATGATGCTTCACTCAAAAATTACACAGTTCATACGCAACCGTCCTTTAAAAAACAGGATAATGCTTAAAAATTAACATTAACATTTTGTGTTACAAAAGTGTTTAAATATTGTATGCATGTGTTCACCACTGAGCTAATTTCAGGTATTTATTGGAAAAGCTGTAAATTCTCATAGACGTTCCACCATGAGAACTGAAAGTTCCCTCATGCTAACTCACTTCCATGTTTTTGGATTAATTCCTGTCCCACTCTACTCCTCAATGCCCAGTTGTGGTTTCCTGGGTCATAGTTCACCAACAGGCCCCAGATTGTAGAAAGAAAGGCTGCAGTAAAAGCCCAGCTAGCAGCGGGTGTCTACATTTCAGAGTTTGTTAAGCTTGGTCCACGTGACCGAGAGCAGTGTGAAAGAAAACCAAACTGGATAAAAAAAAACTAAACAATATTTCAGCTTCAAGCAAACTGACCCAAGTCCAACCTGACTCTTCAACACTGTTCAGAACTGTTGCTCATAGAAGAGGCTCTGTTAGGTCCAGGTTTGGGTGACTTTATTTCTACTTTTACCCGTAGGCTAATTTTTGTGAAGACATCTCACTTGCTTGATCATAAGCAAATCACACCTCATCCAAGCATGACTACTGGGTGTCTGTGCTTTAACCAAATACAGAAAACCACAACAGAGTTAACCCTTTAACTCACTTTTTTGGGGTCCATGTTGAATTTCTTCTTCCCATTCAAGAACCTTTTGCTCTTCTCGATGGTCTTACTGCAGAAATGTTAAAAGATTAAGAAAAATTCAATTAGTGAAAGTGATAGATGCTTAGAAGCAAACTTCTCAATCAAAAAAATAAATAAATAAATAAATTTCGTCATATGACTCTTAAGCAGATATTATATCATTATGATATGTTTGATGCAACTTCAAGAAAGAGAAATCCAGGTTTTCATGAGAAACTTGAAGAAATTCACTGAATTTGAGGGAGAAATTCATTTTATATTCAACAAGAAAATATTCTAAAAGCTGAATGAGGGATCTGGGTTAACGTTCTAAGACTAACTGTCTAATAAACTGATTGTCCTGTTTTCTTTACTCCTAAACCACGTGTCTCTACTTTAATGGATTAAAACTTTGCAGGAAAAAGTCAGAAAACACACAAACATCAGCTGTCCAGGTGCAGAGCCATGAAAAATCTATGGATGTAAGGTGAGAATAGTCAGTATTTTATTTTTTAATTCATTAAAATAGACTTTTCAAGGTTGGATTTTTATTAGATAAATCACCTTAATATGGACACCCTTGTGTTTTTGATGAGTTTGATAAACAATTTTTTGAATCAGAAAATCCCTTTTCCTGATGCCTCTTTATTTTTTTTTTCTTTTGAAGCATTTTTGTAGTTTGTTACTTTCTTCTATGAGATTTTTCCACAAAAGAACAAACAAAATGTTAAATAAACAGATCTATAATCAAAAAAGGCGTCATAATTAATTAACGAATCAGGGGATGTCGGGGTGCCAGTTTTTAAATTGCACATGTCTACTTATCTTTTATAGAAATGATTATCTTTTAATTTTGGTGTTCAACATTTTTGATCTGAATATTGTCAGGGCTTTTGGCAAATCAAGGTGTTTTTCTGTGTTATTCACCTCTGAAGTCCACGCTCACTTTTTTGTTTTGATTGATTAGTAACACCTGAACCTGCTTAGCAGAGAAACCCTGAGGAAGAACCAGGCCAGGCGAAATGCTGTTTTTAATTAATTACATAAATAAATAAACACTGAATACTTTTGGGAGGAACAGTGTTGCTACACAGCAAATTGAGAAGAGTTAAAATATTTGTGTCGGCAAAATTTCAGCAAATGCGAAGTTAATTTTATTTTGAACGGAGTCAAGTCCTTAAAAATTTGCCGTTAAACAATAAGTGTGTGAATGAGGCTTCAGTAATCAAATCTATAGGTTTTAACTCTGAGCTTTTCACTCTAGAGTCATTTATACCGCCCATCCCCCATGTTTCGCTTCATGTGACAAAACACGAATGGACGTGCACGGCAGTCTTCAGTGCATTCCAGAATCCTCAGGATTCATGATCTGAAATATTAAGCATGTTTAATAACTGGATTTCACCTTGAGGCGACCCGCTTGCTAATGCAACTGAAAATGGTCTCTCTGCAGGAAGTCATCTCTTGCCTCAAGTGTTAACTTTGACAGCACTTTAATTTAGTTTCAGTTATAGACTTTTGCCTAAAATATCTTTTAGTTTTATTCATAATTTAGTCATCTAAATTGTTTTAATTTAAGTCTAGTTTTAGTTGATGAAATTTCACAACATTTTAGTCGATTATATCTACTGTAAATTTAGTCGACTAAAATATGAAGTGTAAAGTGTAAGGCATTTTTTATGTTTCCTTGAATTTCTGAAGTCATGTTTTACACTTGGATAAAATGAAACATCTAATAACCCTTTATTGAATGCTAGTTAAGTTTGAATGTATAAATGAACAGAAACAAATTGAACTTTTGTGTGAAATGCAGTCACCTTTATTTAGTCTACCTGGCAGAGCATCTCAGTTACAATACCAGAACTGACAACAAACAGTGAACCTGCTCTACATGAATATATCAATTCATAAAGAGAGGAGCTCTGATTGGATCCCTCTACAACTTATCCCACCACCACCAAGCTAAGGCAGCTGTGATTGGATGTCCCTCTTAACTCATCCAACCTTTCCACACAACCAAAGTAGCTGTGATTGGATATATTCCTAACTTGTCCCTACTTTCTACATGACCAAATTAGGTCTGATTGGATTATGTTTGTCAAATGTTTTGAGCTAGTTTTTATCTGTTGAGGAAAATGTTAGTTTATTTAGTTTTGGAATTCATCCATGTGCTCTTGTCTTTATTAGTTACTGTCTTGTTTTCATTAGGGGGAAAGGGTTGTTGATGAAAACTATGACGAAAATAATTAGTCAACAAAATAAACACTACTTTCCTCAAGAGGCTCGGGGTGGGATTTGCACTCTTGCGCCCTTAAACTTCATCGCATATAAATATAAACACCTACCACTGAAGTATGGTTAATGCTGCTGCTGAAGCTGAAAGATAAAATTTGATTGCTCGTCCTCCTTATGTAACATTTGGATGAACATATTTTTTCTTGAACATTCTTAAACCCACACCGAGAAGTGAAAGTTTTGTGGATTAGATGTAACCAAATTGTGGGCTGACTCTGCTGCGAAGGTGAATCATATGTGGAAGAAACATATGTGGGAAGATTAAGTGGAGGTTCTTAGAGTTAGATGCTCTAAAAAAAGAAAGACTGGTTAGTAAGGGGGACTTGTAGCTCTGTTTTAATGGTTAGTCTCACTTTTCCTCTGCAGACTCGAAGCTGAGTATCTCTGCCATGACATTGTCGATCTCCATCTTTAACCGCTGAAAAGGCAAGATAAAAACACAAAGTCTCAAACATTTAATCATTTTTCATACCATTCATATTTCAGAGTAACTTTTAATGAGATCAACAGTTGATTATCACTTTTACCAAGCACTCATACATTATCTTAGTGATATCTGAATGTGTTTGTACCTGAATATCATCCAGAAGATCTTTCTTATACGTCTTAATGCTTTCGATCTCCATCCTCTCATCTGCTGTGAAGTCTGAAGAAACTGAAAAATAAGAACAAACCCCTCGGTTTTAAAAGTATGAAACCTTGCACCAAAGCTAAATGGGACAGTTCAGGATTTTTTTTTAAGTTTGCTTGTGTGAAGTAGATGGATTTAGCCTGATAGCCACAGTGATGAAGATCAGCTATGGCTGTATTGCTGCAGATGAGGCCACCTCCATGTTATTTAAGATGAAAACAAGCTACAAAAACTGTGTAGGGTGATTGCACGCTGTATTATACGTATTTAAAACAACTTACTTCTTCACCACCAAGCTGCTGTGTTTTACTTTAGTGCAATTCCACTAACAGGGCTGACCAGCTTGCTTTATGAGAGGAAACAAAAGCTACCAAACTGGATATGTACAAGATATGGCAGCAAATACAAAAGCAGTTTACTCTGGACACTTGTGAATACTTGTGTGGACTGGAGCACACACAAAAAACTTCAGTAGATGTCGAGTCAGCAGGTCAAAATAAGAATTGAGGTAATCTGCTTTGGGGAACTGGAAGACTGAGACTAGAGAAAAACCTCTGACAAGGCATTTCAAAAATCGTCTGGTGTCTCCAAAATATATTAAACTGCCTCATCTCACACTGTCAGTTCCTTAAAATATTCCTAAATTCACATCCAGATTTAGATTCCAACCAAAATCGAATCAGTTCTCCCTTGTGCCATTTTCTGAAATTGTCATAAAAGTCTGTTGAGTATAATAACTTGTTGAGTTATTAGCAAAAATGTGGAAAACTACCCTGTTTCATGGTGTCAACAAACACTTAGAAGAAGAAAAAATCCTGAATCTGAACCCGCATTTGGATCACCACCAAAATCAAGTCACTTCTTCCCTGTGCCATGACCAGTGTTCCCTGAAAGTTTAATCCAAATCCATTCTTCCTGTTAACAAACTGATTTACTAACAAAACAACTAACGCGGACAAACATTGCCTTCTTGGCCAGGGCGTATATTAGCCTTAAGTTATTAGCAAAACTGTCAGTAATATCCCCCATGTTTGATGTTTACACCAATGAGAAATTCAGTGGTCTGAAGCCACCAAGAATGATTCACAGTAAAGTTGTTAACCTTTTTTTTTTTTTCATCCGGTCTAACATTTTAATATGAATCTTAGATAGACAGACAGTCAGATAGATAGATAGATAGATAGATAGATAGATAGATAGATAGATAGATAGATAGATAGATAGATAGATAGACTGTCAATAATGTCCTTATCTTACAATGTTAACAAATCCTTCAGGAAATTTCTGTAACCAGATTCACATTCAGATCACCACCCAAATGGAATCACCTCCTCCTTCTTCCATGACCGACATTTACAGAAAAATAATCATAAAATAGTCAGAACTTTTCATTTAGCTCAAACACAAGTCGATGGACAAACAGTCAACTGCAAGCAAAAACATAGCCTCCAGGATAAATGATAAAAAGCCAAATAAATTCTGAAACATATTCAGTTTCAGAAAAGAAACTTCTCATTATCTGAAGTGCAGCAGTAAGATTGAAATGCTTCTTCAAGCAGGTGAAAGAGTCGAGGAGAAAAGGCCAGTTTAACCCACATGTCCACAAAACTTAAGACTGCAATTTAACGATGAGCAGTACATTTGAAAGACTTATTTAGTGAAAGTAATTTATCAATTCTTATCTACCTTTGGCTCACAGTAAAACTCTCTGGTGTTACCTCCTCACTGATATTATCAGACACATTTGATAACTTAATAAATCTACATTTGCTCCAGGATGACTTCACCATTAGGAGAGGGTATTCCTCTGAAAGCCAAGTGGGAACAGTGATGTGGTTTTCCCATGAAAGATATCTCTAGTAACCACAGATATGACCTCAGCATTAAAAAAAAACGGCTCTGCGGAGGAGCATTTTCATTTTTCCACTTAATCAATCATCATCATCTCCCACATTTAAAGGTTGCTTAGAAGTGATACAGTGTGAATCATAGGAACAGTCAAACCAACTGTACTTATGGGTTGCCTCGTGACAGTGACTGCATCCATCAACAGTCTCGATCTTAATGGGATAATTCAGTATTCTTAAGGTTGGGTTGAACGAGGAGCTTGAAACAGTCGATGAAGAGGCTGAAAGGGCTCCAATTAGTGCTGCACCTAATAATTATTAACATATGCAAATAATCATATTAAGTAACATAAAATGTAGTTTTAAACAGATATTGCAGAAAAGCTTATTGTATGTATATAGTTATGAGATGGATGTTTATGAAAACAGATGTGTAAGTTTAAATAAGTATGTTTATGTTTATACTATATGTATAATATGTATAGATAAGTGTATGTAATATATATATATATTTACATTTTCTGAGGTTACTTATTATAAAGTGTTTTGTTTGTTCTCTTGGAGGTTTATATGAAGAGTGGAGTTGTGCCTGAAGAGATTATTTTCCTATAAAGACTGACTGTAGTTTGTAAAATGAGGCTGTTGCCCTTGTATCTATATTGTTTAAATGAATAATGACAGCTGGTAATGAATTGTGATTTTAATTGAGTATTGGATCTGATTTGTAAGGAAGGGGCAGGCCTAGATGAGCTCTTTGCTTCATTCTGTTTCTTCTCAAACTGGTTGTTGTGTTGACATACATGTGTTTGTTCTCAAGTGCGTAAATTTATTTGATGGACTTGTACAGTTGTTTGGTGTTCATGTATTATTTTGACTTTGTTGTTTTTGTTGTTTGCTTTTCTTTAAACTTTGAGATGAATAAAGAAAGAAAGAAACCTCTTAGGAGAGTGAGCTCTGACTACAGTCATTGTTGAAGTTTTGTAGGTGGATTTCTTTTCCATTCTTGCTTGATGTTCAACTTCAGTTGCTCAACAGTCCCAGGTCTCAGTTTTCATGACTTGACACACATTTTCACTTGGACACGGGTCTGGACTTCAGGCGGGTCAGTCTAGTACCTGCACTCTTTTGCTATGAAGCCACGCTGTTGTAACACGTGCTGCATGTGGCTCGGCACAGTCTTGTTGAAATGAGCAGGGACATATTACTCATGCCATGGGCACTAACACACCCCCATACCATCACAGATGCTTTTGACCTTTGCTCTGATAACAGTCTGGATGGTCCTTTTCCTCTTTAGCCTGGAGGATACAACATCCATGATTTACAAAAACTATTTGAAATGTGGACTCGTCAGACCACAGCAGACTTTTCCACTTTGCCTCAGTCCATCTCAGATGAGCTCAGATGAACTGTGTT
The DNA here is from genome assembly GCA_037902135.1 of Cetoscarus ocellatus. Classification (NCBI taxonomy): domain Eukaryota; kingdom Metazoa; phylum Chordata; class Actinopteri; order Labriformes; family Labridae; genus Cetoscarus; species Cetoscarus ocellatus. Next base: position 1,000,882 of record JBAMNC010001280.1, on the reverse strand, counting down.
AACCGATGATGGTTTTCTGGAATGTTTCTGATCCCACGTGTAAATATCCTTCACAGAATGATGCTGGTTTTTAATGCAGACTCCTGAGGGGTCAAAGGTCACAGGCCTTCAGTGTTGGTTTTCTGCCTTGCTGCTAAATGTAGAGCTTTCTCCAGATTCTCTGAATCTTTTGTCGGTATTTTGGACTGTAGATGAAGAAATCCCTGAATTTCTTGAGATACGTTTTTAAACTGTTGGAGGAATTGCTCACACAGTTGTTCACAAAGTGATAAACCTCACCCCATCGCTGCTTGTGAACGTCTGAGCCTTTTGGGAGATGTTTTTTCATGCCCAATCATGATTTTCACCTGTTTCCAATTAACTTGTTCACCTGTGGCATGTTCCAAACAGGTGATTTCCAGTATTTTGTTGCCCCTGTCCTGGCTTTTTTGGAACGTGTTGCAGGCATTAAACTCAAAATGAGTGAGTATTTGCAAAAAACATGTTTATCAGTTTGAACTGTAAATATCTTGTCTTTGTTCTGTCTTCAGTTGAACATAGGTGGGAAAGTGTTTGCAAACATTGTGTTCTGTATTAATTTATATGTTACCCAACGTCCCAACTTCTTTGGAATTGGGGTTTGTTATTACCTTCGCCAAGGAGGTTTTGTTTTTCACAGTGTGTGCTTATCTGTTTGTCTGTTTGTCTGTTTGTTTGTTTGTTTGTTTGTTTGTTAGCATGATTGAGCAAATTTTGCTGAAATTTTCAGGAGATGTTGGGATTGGCCCAACTTAAAGATGATTAGATTTTGGTGGTGATCCAGATAACCGCCATTAGTGAACAATCATTTTTGCTCAATAACTGTCTAACTAATAATGATATCATCATGATTCTAAGTTCTAGTTGTGGGTTTTCAGGGTCAAGGAATCTTGTTATGATGGTAACTTTATAATGGAATTATTGCTTATAGATGTAACAGCAATATGTGAACTACCTTGATGGAGGTTTGCGCTCTCTGAGTGCTTTGTAGTTTGTTTTTTGTCGCCAGTTTAGTTCACAACTACACAGTTTCAACTGCTCATCAAACTTGTGTGTCCTAAAGATCATAATACGTCATAAATGTCTTATTTAACCTTGTGGCTCTTGTGGCTTTTACTGGAGTTGGTTTGTGTCTGTTTGCCTGAATTAAACCTCAGAGAGCAGTTCCCACAGGTCAAAAAAGAGAAGTCACATAAATAAAAACATCATCTGCATCGAACGTGTCAGGATAAAAACAGCTGGGCTTTTTTAGTTTGGCGAGACTGCGCTGAGCTCTCCTTCAGTCAGGTGGACGATTTCTTTCAGTCAGAGATGAAATCATTTCACAGGTTTCATCCTCAGAGACAAACAACATTCACTCTGCGTGACAACCAAAACTTCCTGCAGAGATCCACGAGATATCTGATGTTAAATACATGACTGACAGCCCCACGCCCTTCCTGAACAGATCTTGTTCAATGAAGTGTAAAAAACACAAGTCATTTAACTCCACATTTATACAGTCCAGACATCAATCTTATAAATAACTGTGGATAAAAAGAAAATCAACCAGCAGGGTAGCCTTACATGTGGATCATTTTGGAGTCTGAGTAGTTATAGCAACTTCTGTTTAATATGATTGTCAGTTGTCTGCTTCTTCCCTATTTCAGTAAAGTCTACAACCAGCTTTTAATCTGTGCATTGTTTTATGTACAGCCCAGACTGTGAAATATCGAGAACCGTGCAGCTAATTATGGATTTTACACCTGATCTTTAAAACGATAAGTCAGACTAGATGAAAAGTTGACATCTGTTTTGACATGAAAGCAAAATGTGTGTGGATATGAAGAAGTTATTGTGAAGGAAAATCATGACATTATTTGTACAAAATACAATAAAATATAATACTACTAGAAAAGCAAGGAGTTTTTATCAGTAACATTTGTTAAGTCTACTAGTAGTACTAGTAACACAAAACTGTCTACTAGTAGATGATTTTGCTTTACTACTAAGCTCTACTCGTGCGCCAATAACCTTTACTTGTAAAAATTCATTTTTGTTTACCAGTACTACAAGTAGTATTACTAGTACTAGTAAAGCCAAAAAATTCACTAGTAGTTCTAGTAGACTTTATGCAAATGAATTGGATTATAACTAAATCCAGCAATCTGATTTGTTGATAAGCCAATGAGAAGCCTGTATTTGCTTTTCCTGTATTTTTTTTTATTAGCATAAAAAAAATCTTACTATTAGCACTAGTAAACATTTTTGAGTATACTAGTAATACTATTAGACCCAAAACAGTATACTAGTGGTACTTATGAACATTTTTCGATCTACTAGTAGTATTAGTGACACTTTTTGCTTCACTAGTAAAGTCTCCTCACACCCTAGTTGACCAAAATTGAGTGCATGTACTTCAAATTTGAGTGCGAATAGAGCTGAACTATGTTCAATATCACCGATATCAATTTTAATGCCCAAACGGCTTCCATAGCAATGAACAAAAATGCATGTGTCGCGGGTTAATAGCTAAAAAAAAAAAAAACTAGAAATGCTCCAAGACCACAAACCTCTGCCAAGCCACTGCCAACATTGTCAGACAAGTTATACTGAAAAATGTTTAAAACTGCCCTTCTGTGTCTGAAATACCTTTATTTTATAATCCATGGGGGTGCTGGTTTAGTAGAGCATTGCACAACCAGGCACGTGACATGTACGCTTATGCCGGCCGGGGTTCAAATGCAGCCTGATGCCCACTTGCAGAATATCCTCCCCTACTTTCTCTCACCACCTTTCACAGGCCTATCCACTGTCCTCTCCTCTTAATAAAGGCATGAAAAGAAATGTACATTTAAAGGAATATAAATATATATCCTGGATGCACATGCTGGTTCAGATCATCACTACAGTCTTATCAGTTCTCCCTTTTGCCATGACCCCTGAAAATGTCTCAATAAATCCAGGGAAATCTTATTGTGTTTTCAGCAGAAATGTAGAAAACTGCCTTATCTTGCTTTAAAAAAAAATCCTGGATCTGCATCTGGATTTGGATCACCACCAAAATCTGATCAAGTCTTTCTTATGCCATGACCAGCATTCCCTGAACAAATCATCAAAACCCATTCATTACTTTTCAAGTTATCCTGCTAACAGACAAATGGACAAACGGACAAACTAACAAATGCCAGCAAAAACGTAACCTCTTTGGAGAAGGTAATAATGATTAAATACCATGTTTAGTAACAAACTGTCATCAGGAGTGGGCAACTGGCAGCTGAGGGTCACATGTGGCCCTTCAACTCCCTCAATGCGGCCCATCATTCAATTTAAGAAACAAAAAAGGCACATAAATAATGAAACATGTTTAAAATGGCAGTATTTC